>CM024607.1:9184857-10384857 GCA_014182555.1 Eucalyptus erythrocorys
GCCACCCTCGCGGCGCCATCTACCACCATCCTTTGCTCCCCTTTTCCAAGTCTTAGGTGGTTTTTTTTTTTTATTTATTTCCTATTTGTCTTGTTTTACTTTATTTTGTTTATTTTTTTTTTTAAAATTTTAGCTTCATTTAAATTGGAATCTTGAAAGTCAATACCGATGAATTTTTTTAGGCATTAACTGCAAAGTGACTTTTACCCAAAATTATTGTAATTATTAATTTGATCCAGTAAGACGTCGGATCATTTTTTTTAATTACATTAATTTTGGGTATTTGATAATATTTTAATTGTTAAATCATTATAGAGTTAAAATAATTGTTAATTTAATCCATGAAGCGATCGATTATTTTTAGGTTATTTTAATTCTTATCTTGATTTTTTTTTAAAAATTATTTGTTTTGGAAAGATATTAAAAACAACACTAATTGTTTGTTTTGGAAAGATATAAAAAAAAACAACAATAAAAGATAAAAAAAGTATAAAAAATCTAAATCTTATTCAAGAGCATCTAGGTTTTGTAAAGGACTACATTTTTAGGTTTAGTAAATTAGAATTGCATTTTTAGGATTACAGATGGATGATTTTTTTAATTAGAATTATTTTTAAATAATGTTGGCACGTCTTGATAATTTTTGAAAATAATTTCTAAGATAGGATAGGGTTAAAGATAAATTGATCCCTAAAATAAATTAGAAAGTCATTCAATTTAGATAGTTTAATTAGGGTTTTTATTAATTCCCAAATTTTAAATAAAAATCTAAAAATATTAGATGCATGTTAATTAATTTTGCATAATAGGTTTATTTGATTAAATTTGTTTATTAGTAAAAATTAAGTCATATAGATTTCATAATATGCACATCACATGTTGTAAACTTTAGTTTTTTTTTTTTGTCGGTCTCTCTATTCCTAACTTTAACCTCATTCGAGACTTTCTCGGACTTTGTTCACTTCTTGTAGGGCGTGGGAGTCGAAACCCACTCACTGAAACTTACTCGTCCCCACCCCCAATCCTCATGAGAGGTGGGGATTCGAAGACCCTCACCTCTCATTTCCATGTTGGAAGAGTTGCCAGGAGCCAAATCCCAATTGTTGCGCTTTAGTTAGTAGGTCATAATTTAATGTTTTTAATAAAAGGGCCAAAGATTAGCATTTGCATCATTGGACAGCTTTCTTTTTAATAAATTATTAAGTCATTTAAAAAAAAAAAAGAAAACACAAAAGCTCATTTACTTGGTTAGTTAATAGGTTAATTCATAATTAATCTCATTTTATATTATCATTGTTTAGTATAGGTTGCATATATGTATCTAAAAAAATCATTAAAAAATCATGAAGAAGAACATGCATGTAGAATTACTATTTATTCATCCCATATCATGAAACGCATGCATATTTAAGATTATGTAAATTAGATTGCATACATATAGTGATAGTTCAAGTTATGTCATATGAGATTGCATCTTGCATGTCGTTAAAATAAAATTCATGCATATTAAGTTTAAATTAAAAATTGCATTTAATTAATGTTAAAAAAAAGAAAAAAAAAAATTAGGTGTCATGTCATTTAGAAAATCATGTTTAGGGCATGCATTTTCATTAGCATTTTTATAAGTGTTTTTTTAAAATGGAGCCTTAATAAAGTTGTAGTTAATAATTTCTTACAATTCTATCACTTTAGTTTATTGAGTGTTATTTCATTGATTGTGCGCTCGCATGACCATCATTGCATGTTAGTAACTTAGGTTAAAATTAATGAATACGCCTGCAAAATATTTTTGAAATTAAAATAAATGTACCAAAATGACGTTAGACTAATGTGCGTAACCATGTCCATGGACCTATTAAATCTCTAGTTCGCAAAAATAAAGTATTCCCCCATACTTTATTTGGGTTTCTAACAACCCTAATTAGTTAGTGACGGCTCCAAATTGAGTATATATTTGCATGTTTAAATGGATTAATTTCTTAATATCAAGTCACAATTGATAGAACTTGAGAGGTCCGTGCCAAGTCTTCGGACTTAGTAATCCATTAGCCTTCTTTAAGTAATTCACCCCTCGAAAAAAAAACAAAAAAAAAAGGTTGACACTCAGCTAGTGGCCAATGGCCTCGTCAATCCCTTTAAACCAAAGAATAAAAGAAAAGAAAAGAATGAAAAGAAAAGAAACATATTAAAATATTAATAAAATTGTCAACAACGGCTGCCCCCATGTATGTGGACGGCTTCCATGTCAATGATTTTTAGTCAAAAGTAGCTAGATTGACTTTAATTGGCAAATTGTGAAAGTATTTAGTATTCAACTAACAAAATTGAAAAGTTGAGGGTGTAAATTGGCAAATGTGCAATAATTTGAAAACTTTTGGATTATTTTCTTTAAGAAACTACTCGTTTTTCTATTTCTAATTTTTCAATGGAGAATGAAAGTAGGTTTCCTTTTTAAACTTGAAAAACATATTTGGGTTTATGGACAAATTGGGTTTTCGTTATCAGTTTAAAATAAGAACGAAAATGAGAAGCGTGCATATCAAGCTATTTCAGCATTTCCTTATTTGGTCACCTAGTAAATGCCGTCCAGAAGGCCTTCTTCAACAAGAGAGTCATCGGTTCAAATCAGTAGTAGGCAAACCAAAATCAGAATTCGTCTCGAAGGGCGTTGGCTCGATCGGTGCTCAAAAGCCTTCAATGAATCGATAGAAGCAAAATGATGGATTGAAGTTTGAGGATGAGATCTGCTCGGAGTTTGATAGTAAGTGAAGCATTTTTGTAGTAACTTTTAAAAGCTAGCTTTCAATAACACCGGACGGCAATAACAGGAAGATGGATCGATTCTGCGCAACTAGATCCCCCGGTTTGAAGATCTGGCATGATAGAGAAAATCCAGGGACCCAAAATATGGAAGTTGACAATCAGCAGGCAACGGTGGGAAGCCAATAACAGCAGACGGGGAAGAGCCAGGAACCAGGGGGAAAACCTGGAGACTTTCTCGCGCAAAATTGGCTAAAAGCTGTTAAGGGCGTTATAAGGTCCCCCACGGATGCAGTATAAATGGCACCAGCGCCAAGGGGAAAGATCAACCGAACAGCGTCCTCTTTCTTTCTTCTTGGAAGGTCCAGCAAGCGCCCGGGAGAAAGAGAGAGACCAGGAATCCCTCGTAGCAGAAGGAAACGATGGCAATGAAATCGTACGTTGGTGCTCTGCTGCTGCTGTTGTCTTTGTCTTCTTCCATCAACGCCCAGGTCTTTGATGTCGTCGAGTTACGGTGCAAGGGCGATGGCAGTTCAGACATTAGCCAGGTGCGTGTATTCTTTAGTGAATAGCTTTACGGCATTCTTTCCTAAATCTTTGCGGCTAACGAGGGTTTTGTCACAAATTTTTTCGAAGGCCTTGCTGAGTGCATGGAAAGAGGCGTGCGCATCCACCACTCCTGCTAAAGTGCTGATCCCGGGGGGAACGTTTGCGCTGACGGAGGTGTCCCTGGACGGCCCCTGTGGAGTTTGAGCTCCAAGGCACATTGAAGGCCCCGGCGGACCCGAGCCTCTTCAAGACCGACGGTTTGGTCGTGTTCAGCAACATCGACGGCCTCACCGTGTTTGGCGGGACCTTCGACGGCCAGGGCAAGATAGCCTGGGGGCAGAACAACTGCGACAAGGACACGAACTTTGCCGTAGCTCTCCCCACCGTAAGCACCCGTCAGTATTATTCGTTTCTATGTCGATTTCGAACCGCACGGTCATTAGAATAACGGATACGCTGATGGGGGTATATCCAAACTAAGACAACGCGATTAACCGAGTTTTGAGCACCAGGGAATTGCTAACGCCCATTGAATTTGGACAGAATTTGAGGTTCAACTTCGTCACCAATGCCTTAATCCATGACGTAACGACGCTCGACAGCAAGTATTTCCACGTAACCGTCTTGGGCGCCAAGAACCTGACGTTCCAACATTTCCACGTGAATGCGCCGGCCGAGAGCATCAACACGGACGGGATGCACATCGGACGGTCGCTCGGGGTCAACGTCCTCGACAGTGACATCAAGACAGGGGGACGACTGCGTCTCCTTGGTGACGGGAGCAAGCAGGTCACTGTCAAGGGGTGAGCTGCGGTCCGGGCCACGGCATCAGCGTCGGCAGCCTCGGGAAGTATGAAAACGAAGAGCCCGTGGAGGGTGTCTTCGTCACGAACTGCACCATCATTGGTGGAGACAACGGGGTTAGGATCAAGACTTGGCCTGCGTCGAAACCCGGCACGGCTTCTGACATGCATTTCGAGGATATCACGATGGACAATGTCGCCAACCCTGTGATCGTAGACCAGGGATACTGCCCATTCAACCAGTGCCAAGCAGGGGTAAACACATGAACATGAGAATTAGCATGGGTCATGCACATTAGAAACGAAATGCATATTGACCCGTCCGCTTAAACGAAATCAACTTTAATTTCGAACGAACGTCAACACTGGTTTTGCTCACAATTCTCAAGTCGGTTAGGAAACAAAACGAATCGCACAATCGTTAAAACATTTACATGTCGGCCCTAATCTGTATGTTATTCGATTTGTTCAGGTTCCTTCCCTTGTCAAGATCAGCAAAGTCAGCTTCAAGGGAATCAGGGGACCTCAGCATCCCAGGTCGTGGTGAAGGTCGCTTGCAGCCAAAGCGTGCCGTGCGAAGAAGTCGAGATTGCGGACATCGACCTCGTGTATAATGGCCCCGAAGGCCTCGCCACATCAGAGTGTGCCAACGTCAAGCCTTTGCTCTCTAGCAAGCTAAACCCTGCGGCTTGTGCCAAGGTCGTGAGCTAAAGAGTTCGCTCTTTCTCAGAGAAGATGAATCAACGCTGAACGTTTGTTTATAAAGGATGTGAAAGGTCTAGCTCTGAAGACGATGAGTCTTGGGCTAAACTGTTCGATTCTTGTATGTAATATAAACATATGAATAATAGGAAGTTGTCTAATCGCTTGGCAATTTGATGCCACGTCGGATTCCTTTTCATGGAAATTCTCGCTCGTACACCCAACTCAGTTATTAATTTATATTTGGTCTGTGAAAAAATAAAATTTACCTGCATAAATTTTCACCGACTCCAAATTTAAGTTTCACTTAAACACGTTGTGAAGTTTAAATTTCAAGTTCTGGTACGTAAAAAGATTTGAAAAATCTCATGTGTTTGATTGATTTATTATCGTAAAATTATGACAAATTGGCGCGCATAATGCACAAGACAAAGGGATGGTGGCCCTCACTAGCAAAGTGAGGGTGGGCGAGGGCTGCGACGCCCTTGTTGACCTTAGTGGATGTCCATGAACTTGTGCCTATTTTGGCGAGGGCTTTGTGGCCCTTGCCAAGAGGTTAGGGTTGTCAACCCTCGTCGGCGGTTGGTGTAGGTCATCGGGACTCGGTGTTGACACTTAATTCGAAGTTATCTTTTAGAAATTGAAGATAATAAAAGAAAACCTTTTATTATGGAGGGAAATTTTGAAAAAAAAAAAAAAAAAAAAAAACATTTTGTTGTTGAACACATATCTCTTCATTTCAAAATTCAAAATTCAATATTTCGTGTGATTTTGGAATAACTTTTTTGTTGAGAAGTTGAGTGAATATATGCAAAATTTTCAACAACTTTGAGTCTTTCCTCTATAAATAAAGGATGCAAAGCTTCGGTTTAGTTTGGGAAGGTAGGGGTGTTGGTCTTCGAAGGAAAAAGAAGGAAAAAAAGTGAAAAAGGGAAAAGAGAGAGAGGAAGGGAAGAAAGGTTTCAGTTCTATGGGAAAAGCTAAAAAGTGAGCATAGTGAGGTAGACGTGAGAAGGGGAGAGAGAGAGCAAATAAAAAGGAAAAAGTTTTGATGGAGAAAAGTCAAGGAGTGCAGAGAGAAAAGTGAGAGAGAGAGAGAGAGAGAGAGAGAGAGAGAGAGGGTGTATTGCAGGCCAGTAAAAATGAAAGAAAAAAAAAGAAGAAGAAGAAGAAAAAAGAAAATAGTTGCTTCTTCCTCTCAACTTCCTCGCCGTGTGAAATTGAGAATATGGACTATCACTGAATCATAGTGCTAAAAGAAATAGAATCAACTTCCACGAATACTCTTGTATATTCATCAGAAATTCGAGTACTTGTACAACGCAACAATATAGAATACTCTGTTTCTACTTCCTCTGTTCTTCCTCTTTCTCACTTTCTCTCTCACTCTCTCTCCTCTATATATCTGTATATCAGTATACAATGTATTGCTCAGTACTTTCGATAGCATTCACTCCTTTTCTATTCATCTATTTATACAACAAAAGTGAAAACAACAACAACTTCTGTTTTTGATGGTTAACAGAAGAAACAGAGGACACCGAGCCTAACTAACTAAGTAACGAAGTCATAACAGCTCTTTGACTAATCTTCTTCCTTCAAATTTGGCAATCCATGTCATCTTCATTATATGCATTTACACCATTGATCTTGATCAGCCATCTTGGCGATCCACGTCCTCTTTGCTTTGTTGAACATCAAGTGTTTTTTTAGCCATAGGTTGAGATGCTGCTATTCCCTTTATGCCTCTAACATCCCCCCTCAAATTAGGAAGGGGGAGAATCGCCATTCCTAATTTGGTACGAAGAGATAGATGAGCTATTCGAGAGAGGGACTTAGTGAAAATGTCAGCTAACTGAAGAGAGCTTGGTATGTAGGAGACTTGAACAGAACCAGAGGACACTTTTTCCCTAACGAAGTGAAAATCAACTTCGATATGCTTGGTTCGAGCATGTAATACTGGATTTGCTGTAAAAGAAATTGTTGATCTTTGTTGTCACGAGTAGGGATGTAGGTTACGTAAGATAAATGCCAATATCACATAACACAAAGCTGATCCATGTTAGTTCAGCCATTGTAGAAGCTAAGGCTCGATACTCGCCTCGATGATCTTGAAATTGTGGATTGTTTCTTGGCTGACCAAGAAACTAAATTGGATCCAATAAAAATACGAAAACCTGTAGTGGATCGTCGAGTGGTGGAATAGCCTGCTCAATCGGCATCGAGAAACCAAAGAGTTTGGTGGAACTCCTGGAGTGAAGATAGAATCCCAGGTGAATAGTCCTTTTGACATATCGAAGAACTCGTTTGAGTTGATGAAGGTCTGCTACTGTTGGATGTTGCATCTTTTGACAAAGAAGGTTTGTGGCAAAGGCTAAATCTAGCCGAGTGATGGTGAGGTATTGAAGACCTCCTACCAAGCTTCTGTATTCAACAGGATCTGTTAGCTAAGATGTAGTATTTGCTTGGAAAGTTGATCGAAGTGGTAATGGTGTTGAGATTGGTTTGCAGTCTTCCATATGAGCTCTTTTAAGCAAATCAATCGCATATTTTGTTTGACATAAGAAGAGATCTTGTGAGGTACGTTTTGCTTCTATACCTAAGAAGTAGTGAAGATAGCCAAGATCCTTCATACAAAACTGTAGACTGAGATGCTGAATTATTGTAGTCAAAAGTTGTGGTGAGCTACCTGTCAAGATTATGTCATCGACATATAGCAGCAATAGTACTGTTTGTGACTGAGCATGGAGAACAAACAAAGATGGATCAGCAGTACTACAGAAAAAACCAAATTCAAGAAGGAAGTTACTGAACTTTTCGAACCAAGCTCTTGGAGCTTGTCGAAAACCATACAAGGATTTGTGAAGTAGATAGACATAGCTCCGTTTTTGTGGATTTATAAAACCTGGTGGCTGTTCCATATGGACGGTTTCGTTTAAGTCTCCATGAAGAAAGGCATTCTTCACATCAAGCTGGTGTATTGGCCACTATTTGATCAAAGCTATTGACAATACTATGCGAATTGTGGCATGCTTTACAACAGGACTGAAAGTTTCAGCAAAATCAAGTCCTGCTTCTTGATGGAATCCCTTGGCTACAAGTCGAACCTTTAACCTGTCAAGAGTGCCATCAGGTGCCAATTTGATCTTAAAGACCCACTTGCAGCCTACAACATTCATTTGGCTTGTCCTCGGCACCAGTGTCCAGGTGTGATTTTTATACAGGGCACTCATTTCTTCTTGCATTGCACTATACCAGGCTTTATCAGCTAGTGCAGACTTAATAGATTTTGGCTCCATTGGAACTCGATATTCAGCTAGACAAGCATACTTTGGATTTGGCTTGATGATGCCTGATTTTAATCGAGTACGCATGGGATGAGTGACGATTCCTTTCAAAAGAAGATGACTAGAGTTGGGTTGTTCTCGTTCGGGATTATTATAGTAGACGACCAATCGACGTAGAAATATTTGAACCTATAGCACCTGTAGCACCTAGAGAGATAGGTACCTTCTGTATTTCTGTAATAGGATTATGCTGTATTGGTGCTAATGAGGGATCTTGTGACACTTGTCCATTATATAGATGATCATTATTCTGATCATCTATACTAGGATGATATTGGGTTTTGCTTGCTGACTGATGAAGAGTAGTACTCTTGTTTCTAATGTCAATATTTGTAGGCTCGAAAAATTGAACTTCTTCAACCCATTGTTTATATAATGGTATGTGCTGATCATAATCTTTGACCACTCTTTTTGTGAAGGGGAAGAAAGTTTCATCAAAGACCACATGCCTACAATGTAGATGCGATTATCAGTAGGTACAAGACATCTATACCCCTTATGTAATTTACTGTATCCCAGAAATACACAGGTAAGAGATCGAGGATCAAGTTTGTGCTTTGTGTATGGTCTTAAGCATGGATAGCATGCACAACCAAATACCCTCAAGTGATCATATCTTGGCTGACTGTTATGCAACTTGTTGTAAGGTGTATCCATCTTCAATTTTGATGTAGGGAGGATATTTATAATGTAGGTTGTTATGACAAATGCATCTACCCAAAATTTCAAAGGAACCTTTGAATGATATAACATGGCTAATCCCAGTTCTATAATATGTCGATGTTTCCTCTCTGAAACCCCATTCTGTTCAAGCGTATGTGGACAGGATAACTGTTGTTTGATGCCACAATTCTGCAGATGACTTTGGAATTTGTTACTTACAAATTCTCCTCCTCCATCACTTTGGAAGATTTTAATTCGATGGCTGTATTGTTTCTCAACTAATGACTGAAAGTGAACAAAGATATCATAGAATTCAGACTTCAATTTCATGGGATATAGCCAACTATACCGTGAGAAACTATCAACAAAGATCACCTAATATCTGAATTTCCGAAATGAATCGACTAGTGAGGGTCCCCAAATGTCACAATGAATCTTTTATAAGGGGAAATTTGATATAAAATCTGATAAAGGAAAAGAAAGAGCTGTGCTTTTTGCTAATTGACAGCTTCTTTGCAAACATTCCACACGAGATGATGTATTAAAGTGAATCAGCTTTTGTTTTTGTAGGTGTTTTTCTTGTTTGAGGATTTGTATGAGCTAGCCTCTCGGTGCCATATAGCTTCATCCATAGTCTTCGTCTTTGAGTGAAGAAAGCTGTTGTGGTCTATGTATCAACTTGATAGAGGCCTCTAGTCTTCCTTCCGAGCTTGAGTAATACATTGGTATGATTGTCCTTAACATAAACACCAGTTTTATCAAAGATGAATGAGCAAGGGTAGTCATCTGTGAGTTTAGAAACTGAAAGAAGATTCTTCTTTATTTCTGGAACTATTAGAATATCGTTAAGAGGTAGTGTGTTTCCTTCCTTCTGTATTTAGAAAAGTATTGCCAATGTGTGTAACAGGTAAGCACAAACCATTTCCTATCATCACAGAATCAGTTCCTTGGTATTTAAAGAAGGTATGGAGCATACCAGGATCAACACTGATGTGAGCTGTGGCACCAGTATCAGGGTACCATTCTCTTCCTTTTGGATCTTCAATATGCATTGCTGTTAGTGCCACTGGTATATCTTCAGCTTGGTAAGAATTGTCAAAACGAAACTAGCAGTGAAGAGCATCATGCCCAGGTCGTTTACATATTTGACATTCCAACTTAGCAGTGCTTATGTCCTTTTGATCCTGCAGAGTTTTATTTGAGTTTAATGAGAGAGGAGGATAGGCTTTTGTATTATGGTACCTTTGAGTGTAGGTAGCATAGGGTCGAAACCCCTGATTTGCCGTATTCTTTTCTCTGAAAAATTGATCCTCCTTTCTTTGACTTGGGATCTCTGCTCTATAATTCTGATAACCAAATCCTCTCCCTCTACTCATAGTTCTGCCACGATTATAATTTCGACCACCTCTATAACTTCCCTTTTGAGCTAAAAAACTAGAAGTTTGAGAGGGATAGTTTCCATCAGAATTTTCTTTATGTTGTACCTGAGATTGTTTCTGTCCAAGATAGGCCATATTAGGATTAAATTGACTTCTAGAATAGGTCTTCATCCTTGACGCCTCGCGGCAGCCCATTCGCCACCGCCCGGAACCCGTTCGCCCATCCCGCCGTTGCTGTTCTATCATAGCTCGCATCGCCACTGGAGCTCCCCTCTCGCCTGCCTCCCGCTCGAAGCCCGACGCCGCCACGCCATCTGCTCGCCCCTGGAACTCCACCTATCCGATCCACCGCCGCTCCACCAGTAGATTCCCTTTGGGTTGCGCCTTCGGCCTTTACTCGACTCGGTGCCCGACGTTGCCGCTTTTTGCTTTGCCCGCAGCGCCCTCTTGTCCTCCCGCCGCTCACCGTCGCCGCTTGGAGGCCGAACGCCGTCCCTTACAAGTCCGAATCACCCCCTTTGGCTGTTGGTCACCATTATTGCCGCCTCTGCTCGCTGCCGGTCCACCCTCGCCAGAACTCCGACGCCGGCCACCCTCCACCCGACGCCATCTACCGCCGTCACTGCTCCCCTTTTCCAAGCCTTAGGTAGTTTTTATTTTTATTTATTTCCTATTTTTCTTGTTTTACTTTATTTTGTTTTTTTTTTTTTTTTTTGAAGTTTAGCTATTTAAATTGGAATATTGAATGTCAATACCCATGAATTTTGTAGGTATTAACTGCAGGTGTTTTACTCAAAATTATTGTAATTATTAATTTGATCCGTAAGACGTCGAATTATTTTTTAATTACATTAATTTTTAGGTATTTGATAGTATTTTAATTGTTAAATTATTACAAAGTTAAAATAATTGTTAATTTAATCCGTGAGAGGATGGATTATTTTTTTTTAGTTATTTTAATTCTTATCTTGATTTTTTAAAATAATTTATTTATTTTGGAAAGATATAAAAAAAAAACAACAACACTAAAAAAAAAAAAAAATAAAAATGTATATAAAAATCTAAATCATGCATTATAGCATTTAGGTTTAGTAAATTGGGACTGCATTTTTAGGTTTAGTAAATTAGAATTGCATTTTTATGATTACAATTTTTAGATTGCACTTTTCGATGGATGATTTTTTTTTTAATTTGGATTTTTTTAAAAATAATGTTGGCACGTTTTGATAATTTTTTTTTAAATATAGTTTTCTAAGATAGGATAGGGTTTAAGTTAAATTGATCCCTAAAATAAATTAGAAAATCATTCACTTTAGATAGTTTAATTGGGGCTTTTATTAATTCCGAATTTTAAATAAAAATCTAAAAATATTGGATGCATGTTAATTAATTTGCATAACAGGTTTATTTGATTAGAATTTGTTTATTAGTAAAATTAAGTCATATAAATTTCATAATATGCACATCACTTGTTGCGCTTTAGTTAACAGGGCATAATTTAATGTTTTAATATTCCCATCGTATAGCCTTTTTTTTTTTAAAATAAAAAGGGCCAAAGATTAGCATTGCATCAGTAGGTTGCTTTCTTTTTCATAAGAATTATTAAGTCATTTAAAAAAAAAAGAAGAGAAAACACAAAAGGTCATTTACTTGGTTAGTTAATAGGTTAGTTCATAATTAATCCCATTTTATGTCATTATTGTTTAGTGTAGGTTGCATATATGTGTTTAAAAAGAAAACATTAAAAATTATGAAGAGAACATGCAAATAAAATTATTATGTCATTCATCCCATATCATAAAACGCATGCATATTTAAGATTATATAAATTAGATTGCATACATATAGTGATAGTTCAAGTTATGTCATATGAATTGCATCTTGCATGTCATTAAAATAAAATTCATGCATATTAAGTTTAAATTAAAATTACATTTACTTAATGTTAAAAAAGAAAAAAAAATTAGGTGTCATGTCATTTAGAAAATCATGTTTAGGGCATGCATTTTCAATAGCATTTTTATAAGTGTTTTTTTTTTTTTTAAAGATAGACCTTAATAAAGTTGTAATTAATAATTTCCTATAATTCTATCACTTCAGTTTATTAAATGTTATTTCATTAATTGTGCACCCGCATGACCACCATTTGCATGTTAGTAGCTTAGGTTAAAATTAATCAATATTGCCCGCAAAATATTTTTGAAATTAAAATAAAAAGGTACCGAAAGGACGTTAGACTAATCTAGCATAACCATGTCCCCGGGATCTATTGAATCTCGAGTTCACAAAAATAAAGTATTCTCCCATACTTTATTTGGGTTTCTAACCAAACATAATTGGTTAGTGGCGGCTCCAAATTGAGTATAATTGTATGTCTAAATTGATTAATTTCTTAATATCTAGTCGCGATTGGTAGGACGTGGGAGTGTCCGTGCCAAGTCTTCAGACTTAGTAATCCATTAGCCTTCTTTAAGTAATTCACCCTCAAAAAAAAAAAAAAAAAAAAAAAAGTTGCAACACTCAGCTTGTGATTAATGGCCTCGTCAATCCTTTAAACCAAAAAAGAATAAAATGAAAAAGAATGAAAAGAAAAGAAACATATTAAAATATTAATAAAATTGCCAAGAAACACTCTTACCCACTCGAAATTCCACCCCGAAAAACAACCTGTCTCTTCCATTGCCATGTTTCAAGATACGGACTTTCCCCCTCTTGTCCGTGAAAGTTCTAAACTTACATTTCCCACTCCCGAGAAGAATTTCTTGATCCACGGAAAAGGTACCGTCATACTCGAAAGTATCTACCCCCACTGAGATAGATGAGCATGGAAGACCGAAAAGAACTACTGCTGCTGAGGCTGTTCTAAATTGGCAATCTGAGACTTTGTTGGCACAGAACAATGCTTTCAAAGTCATTGATTACAAGATAGGAAATGTTCAACAAGACCTTCAAAGGCATGATGAGTCCACCAAAAAATTGCTTTTCGAATTCCAAAAAAGGCTTGATGTCTTGGAATCAGGACAACGTCTTGGATATCATCACCTTGAGAGTCCACAGCCGGAGATAGAGAAGCTCAAAAGGCGATTCAAATCCTTGAAGAGGGAAGGTTTCAACCTTTCGATCCATTGGCACCCACCGTCGAACTGGGTATGTGCCTCCTCAACCTCGCACGTCTATTTTTGCTGTCATTCCATAAGATCCTTACGGAAGGAACCGAGATATGGCAAGCATGAGAGATCGCCTCAAAGATCTCACTAGAAAACAAAAGGAGAAAGGAAAGAAAAGAAAGGCCGAAAGGCCAACTTGTTCTCGTTGTCATCGAGAAAAGATCGAGATCGAGATGATGATTTCAAACCCACTAGAATCCTTTTTAAAGGATTTGGGTACTTAGAACCAATCTAATCCTGATCCTGTGAATCAACAGTCTGATCAACAGCCTGATCCTGCCATTCAAAATAATCAGCCCCTTTTCTCGACAGAACAAACTTTTCCTGATATTTTTTACTCTGAATCAGATTCGGTATCCCTTGCATCCTTCTCATCTTTTTCGATTCCTGCTATTGAGTCCCCCCCTATCGCACCAATCACTTCATCCATATTCATGGCTGATCCTCCAGCTCCAGATATTGATATGGAATCCAATTATTCTGAACCAGAAGTTGTTCAGAATAATACTGGACAACATGTGTCCATGGCATCAAAACAGTTTTTCACCATTGATGATATTCCTTATCACAAATGGCCAGAAAGACTTGAAGAGTTTCATACTTGGTTGAACACCCAATCCATCACCAACCATGATATGAATGATGTTCTTTACAACTTTGTTACGAGGTTTACATGAAGCCTCAAAGCTTGGTGGAAATCGATTCGAACAAGATCGGATCCATTTTCGATGTCACCAGATTTTAGCCATGCCATCACCATCCTATATCATTTCTTTGTGAGAAAACCCACGATCTTGTGGAATTAAAAAGAAGAGAATTTTTGAAAGAAAATGCTGCTCTCTCCAAAAGAAGCATCTTGATAGGCATTATCGAGAAATGCTTAAGCTTTTTATCGAGGTTGGAGCCGATCCAAACCTAAAGCATGTCTTCCGACTTCCATCCCCAAAGAATTATCCCGAGATGGTTGAGAGATCCTTTTTGGAAAATAAAAAAGGGTACAAGACATTCCTTTGGGAGAAATTCAACAAGAAATCCACCTATGCCTTGAAGAACTTTGTCTAAAACGCTAGATGGTCCGTACTTACATCATGGAAGACAAAGGCCTTGAAGTAGCCTGCTCTCGTCAAAAGTTGAAGATAAAGTGTTCCAAATACGATTGCGATGGCGATTGTGGAAAATATTGCAGGAAGAAAAAACACTTCAAGAAGCTCAATATCAAGAAATACAAACATGGCCCCAAACACTTCTGAAGAAAGAAGAAATGGCGATACCTACGCAAAAGGAAAGATTGCACAAGCCACAAGAAGTCAAACCGATGCATCATCTACAACCAGAAATGACATTTTGCCAAAAATTGTCTTCAAGCGAAAAAAGTTCAGAATCGTTTAATTCATCATATTGAGAATAAAACCGGGATTTCTCTTGAAAATGATGATATTGAATCCCTATTCTCCACTGATGAAGAACCCTCGGAACAAACTCTTTGTATCATTCCTTCTTATCAGACTTCCAGTGAAACTGAATCTGACACAGAATCTGAAGAGATTTTTCATATATCTCTTGCATCTTCAGAACAAGTTCTTGACATATTCTCAAGCCAAACCCAGTGTCCTCATTTCCCTGTAAAAATCCTCACATCCAAGTTTGCAAAACCTATCAACGTCATTGCTCTTATTGACACTGGAGCAAGTTGTTCCATCCTGGACACCAAAATTCTGCTGAAGAATATTGGACTTTCTCATGTCCGATACTTCAACTTTGCTTCGGTACTTTCTCCACAAATGTCGAACTACTCCCGTGACTGTCCAATTTTTCCCTCAATGTTCCATCACTACCAAAATCTTTGGATCTAGTCTCCCCAATAAAGATTTGATAATTGGGTGGGACATTATGACTCATTGCTTAACTTCGAATTATTCTGGAAAAGGTCTTAAGTATAAAGACCAATTCTCTGAGTTTGTCAATATTTAGAGACTCTTTTCCATCCACATGAGTCTATTAGATCCAATCATGCAAAAATTGCTTGAATCATGTTCAGAATCTCACTCTGAGTTCACTCAAAAATGTTCTCATCCCTTATGGAAAAATCCAGAATTCTTTGTTCGCCTTCCTTTAAAAAAGAATGAGGATATAAATCCAACTAAGGCGAGTCACTCGGGAATGAACCCAGAACATTTAACCCTGGCACAAAGGGAATGCTCAGAACTTCTCCAGCAAGGACTTATTGAACTGTCCAACTCTCAATGGGCTTGTGAAGCCTTTTATGTCAACAAGCGTCTTTGAGCAAACCGGGGAAAAAATGAGATTGGTGATCAACTATCAACCCCTCAACCTTTTTCTCCAAGATGATAAATTCCCTTTACCCTCAAGAGATTCTCTCTTTGCTGGCCTAACCAAGGTCCACATCTATTCCAAATTTGACCTCAAAGCCGGATTTTGGCAATTGGGCATTCATCCTGATGACAGACCCAAAACAGTGTTCTGTATTCCAAACCAACACTTCAAATGGAAAGTCCTTCCTTTTGGCTTGAAATTTGCCCCATCCCTTTTTCAAAAGGCCATGTGCCGAATTTTCCAGCCAATCCTGTCAAGTGCTGCAGTCTACATTGATGATATTCTGCTCTACAGTCCTGATGAGCAGTCACACTGCCAACTCCTTGAGCAGTTTGTAGAAATTGTGAGGAAGCATGGCATTATGCTTTCGCAGAGGAAAATGAACATTGCCCAGACAGAAATTGAATTTCTTGGTATGCACCTCAACAAAGGTACATACTATCCAGGGCTGCATATTGCACAGGAATTATTGAAGTTCCCTGAAGAAAACTTCACCACAAAGCAAGTTCAACAATTTCTTGGGATAATTAATTATCTCAGGGATTTTGTTCCAAACATTGCAAAACTGCTGATTCCACTTCAATCAATGCTGAAGAAGAATCCACCACCTTGGGGAAAGATCCTGACTAAAGCAATTGCTGAACTTAAGGAGATTATGCAAAATCTCCCACCACTGCAAATACCATCAACAGGGAAAAGAATCCTCCAGACTGACGCCAATGACGAATACTGGGCCGCAATCCTGTTCGAAGAAATTGATGGTAAGAGACATCTTTGTGCTTATAAAAGTGGAAAATTTTCTCAAGCAGAAATGCATTACCATTCCACTTTTAAAGAGATCCTAGCAGTCAAAAATGGGATCAAAAAATTTGAGTTCCATCTCATAGGTCACCATTTCCTAGTGGAACTAGATATGGCATCTTTTCCACAGATGACCAAGTTCAAACAGAAGCAAATCCCGAATTCCCAGTTGCTTCGATGGGCTGAATGGTTTTCAAAATACTCTTTTGAGACCAAACACATTCCTGGAAAGAAGAATGTGCTTGTTGACTTCTTGTCAAGACCGAAAGCACCAGCAAAGATCAACATGTACATCAAGAGACCTGCTTTCCATATGCTCAATTATGGAAAGAAATACAAGATTGAGAAGATCAAAGATCTGCCTAGCTGGAAATATCCCCAGGAAATCATTGAAGAAATCCAGCACGACCGTCTCAATGAAAACATGGATAGTCTCATGTGGCAATGCCATACTGAACTATTCCAATTCAACGGAGGTTCCATTCTCTATCCTTTTGGGTTGAATGCAGATTATCCATTCATTCATCCTCTCACCGAAGGAAGATGATTTCCCGATCAACTCAAGAAGTTATTATGGTACTTAACCAACAAGTACCTAATAGCTATGGAGATCCCAACCCGAAGATTCATTGCCAACTTAACAAGGATTTTCATGCTCGGTAAAGGTAATGTTGAAAGGGAAAGTGACAAAAATCTTTTAGACTTTCTCAACTGGTTTTATCCTCCAACTCATTAGAAACATCTTTTGGAGAAAGAATTAAGAACCATGACACCTGATCCTGAAGTCCATACCATTCTGTTTTTTAAGCGTCCATGGCATTTTTTCAAAAACAATGGTAGCATAATTAATGAACCACAGGATATAGGAACCACATCCTATAAACCGCATTTGGACAGTAGAGAAGCTCGAATTCACAAATTGTATCCGGGATCTGTTAGATATTGTGAACACCAGTACCGAGAACTTCAAAGAATTCTTTGCCAAGAAAACAAAACTGTCCCTCAAGAAATATGGAATTATAATGTCCCCGCCACATGGGATCATTATGAACTCGCACCACAAGCCAAGGAAGCACTCGATGATTTCAGACAAGCTGCGTCATCCCAGGAGTATGAAATGACAAATGCAGATGACATTGTCTAATCCACTCAAGACCCCTATGCTAGATGGGGAGGTCCTCTGTCCCAAGACCCCTATGCTCCAGGATCCTCGTCCTTATCTCAAAACATGAATGTATCCTTCTACAAGAATCCAGCCAACTGGCCTTAGCCAAACATTCCTGACGACAACACCGATTGGGTACAGGAAGAAGCCTCACATTGGGCACATGAAGTATCCTCATCACGACAGATTCTCTCACCAGCAGATCTTGAAGCTCTTGAACAAAAGTATGAAGAACATCTCTTTGCAACAAACTACAGCTCAAATGACTCCCACAACAGCTACAATGCCCGTGACGGACGAGACCGCTGAAAACACCGTTGTCCGTACAAAGTCACTGTAGCAAAGTTACTGTTCACTAGGCTAGGGAAAGTACTGTAGCAGTTTAATGTTCACACGATGCAGTGCTTGTTCATAGTGTGCGAATAATTCCCTCTCGGAAATTTCGTTCCGGAGCCTTTGTTCTTCCTAGACCCGTTAGTTGGTTCTTGTCTGTTTGTGTCTCCCATTTGCCTATATAAGACAAGGAGTCTATAATGTGTTGGGCAGAGTCCCTTGAATGAAGTGAGTGTTTTTGTGAAAAACCTCTCATGGCTTTCTAAACTCCTCTCTTCTTCTCTAGCCTGGTAGGATCCTCCAAGAAATGCAGCTCGAGTATGTTAGAAATGTTTCCATCCTAGCATCTCGAGTGTCTCTAGGCTCTGAACTAAAGGACTGAGTGGTTTTCTGCTAAAAGGCTGTCCCTGAAGGGATTGAACAAGAGTGTTCGCCCACTATGGGATGCATACTTGTAGAAAACTGACTTCGTTTTCACTGGTTCTAAGTCTAGGTCCTCTCACTGGTATCAGAGCCACGGATTTGTTTGTAACAGTATTCGTTCCATGCGCTTGGTAGGTGAATCCAATGCAGAGAAGATCCTTCGTCCACTATGTCTGAGAACCAGAAATTCTCGAAGCTCCTGTTTCTCTTACTCCTTCATCATCCACCCCCCCAGAGTTCCGTGTTTCTAATGCCTCTAAGATAGATTATCTCTATGAAGTCTCTCTTAGCGATGACATCAGGATCTCAGAAAACTCAACTGCCTCTCATGAACCCATACTCCGCTTTAGCTAAACCCAATTCATCATTATCACCCATTTGCTCTATTCGTCAACTCATCCACCAAACTCCAAAGCAAGTAAAGGAGTATGACCATCCTCCAAATTTGACCAGCATCCCATTCCTACTACTGAAAAGGAGTACTTTGTTACTCTTCAGATTCCTCCAGAGTTTCCTAGACAGTGGCATGTCATTAAAATAAAATTCATGCATATTAAGTTTAAATTAAAATTACATTTAATTAATGTTAAAAAAGAAAAAAGAAAATTTATGTGTCATGTCATTTAGAAAATCATGTTTAGGGCATGCATTTTCATTTGCATTTTTATAAGTGTTTTTTTAAAAGATAGACCTTAATAAAGTTGTAGTTAATAATTTCTTACAATTCTATCACTTCGATTTATTGAATGTCATTTCATTGATTGTGCGCCCGCATGACCACCATTTGCATGTTAGTAGTTTAGGTTAAAATTAATCAATATTGCCCCCAAAATATTTTTGAAATTAAAATAAAAAGGTACCAAAAGGGTTTTAGACTAATCTAGCATAACCATGTCCCCGGATCTATTGAATCTCTAGTTTGCAAAAATAAAGTATTCTCCCATACTTTATATGGGTTCCTAAACAACCCTAATTGGTTAGTGACGGCTCCAAATTGAATATAATTGTATGTCTAAATGGATTAATTTCTTAATATCAAGTCGCGATTGGTAAGACTTGGGAGGGTCCGTGCCAAGTCTTCAAATTTAGTAATCCATTAGCCTTCTTTAAGTAATTCACCCTCGAAAAAAAAAAAAAAAAAAAAAAAAAAAAAAAAAAAAAAGGTTTCCTCACTCAGCTTGTGGCCAATGGCCTCGTCAATCCTTTAAACCAAAAAAGAATAAAATGAAAAAGAATGAAAAGAAAGAAACATATTAAAATATTAACAAAATTGTCAACATTGGCTGCCCCCATGTACGACGTAAGAAGGCTTCCATATCAATGATTTTTAGTAAAAATTAGCCAAATTGACTTAATTGGCAAATTGTGAAAGTATTTAGCATTCAACTAACAAAATTGAAAAGTTTAGGTGTAAATTGGCAAATGTGCAATAATTTCAAAACTTTTTGGATTATTTTCCTTTTAGAAACTACTCGTTTTCTATTTCTAATTTTTGAATGGAGAATGAAAGTAGGTTTCCTTTTTTAACTTGAAAACATATTTGGGCTTGTGGACAAATTCGGCTTTCGTTATCATTTATAATTTTAAAATAAGAACGAAAATGAGAGGCGTGGATATCGAGCTATTTTGGTATTTCCTTATTTGGTCACCTAATAAATGCCTTCCAGAAGGCCTTCTTCAACAAGAGAGTCGTCGGTTCAAATCCAATAGTAGGCAAACCCAGAATCAGAATTCGTCTCAAAGGGCGTTGGCTCGATCGGTGCTCGAAGCCTTCAATGAATCGATAGAAGCAAAATGATGGATTGAAGTTTGAGGATGAGATGTGCTCGGAGTTTGATAGTAAGTGAGGCATTTTTGTAGTAACTTTTAAAAGCTAGCATTCAATAACACCGGACGGCAATAACAGGAAGATGGATCGATTCTGCGCAACTAGATCCCCCGGTTTGAAGATCTGGCATGATAGAGGAAATCCAGGGACCCAAAATATGGAAGTTGACAATCAGCAGGCAACGGTAGGAAAGCTAATAATAGCAGACGGGGGAGAGCCAGGAACCAGGGGGGAAAACCTGGGGAAAACCTGGACACTTTCTCGCGCAAAATTGGCTGAAAGCTGTTAAAGGCGTTATAAGGTTCCCCCACGGATGCAGTATAAATGGCACCAGCGCCAAGGGGAAAGATCAACCGAACAGCGTCCTCGTTCTTTCTTCTTGGAAGGTCCAGCAAGCGCCCGGGAGAAAGAGAGAGACCAGGAATCCTCGTAGCAGAAGGGAAACGATGGCAATGAAATCGTACGTTGGTGCTCTGCTGCTGCTGTTGTCTTTGTCTTCTTCCATCAACGCCCAGGTCTTTGATGTCGTCGCGAGTTACGGTGCAAAGGGCGATGGCAGTTCAGACATTAGCCAGGTGCGTGTACTCTTTAGTGAATAGCTTTACGGCATTCTTTCCTAAATCTCTGCGGCTAACGAGGGTTTTGTCACAAATTTTTTCGAAGGCCTTGCTGAGTGCATGGAAAGAGGCGTGCGCATCCACCACTCCTGCTAAAGTGCTGATCCCGGGGGGAACGTTTGCGCTGACGGAGGTGTCCCTAGACGGCCCCTGCAAGGCCCCTGTGGAGTTTGAGCTCCAAGGCACATTGAAGGCCCCGGCGGACCCGAGCCTCTTCAAGACCGACGGTTGGGTCGTGTTCGGCAACATCGACGGCCTCACCGTGTTTGGCGGCGGGACCTTCGACGGCCAGGGCAAGATAGCCTGGGGGCAGAACAACTGCGACAAGGACACGAACTGCCGTACTCTCCCCACCGTAAGCACCTGTCGGTATTATTCGTTTCTATGTCGATTTCGAACCGCACGGTCATTAGAATAACGGATACGCTGATGGGGGTATATCCAAACTAAGACAACGCGATTAACCGAGTTTTGAGCACCAGGGGGAATTGCTAACGCCCATTGAATTTGGACAGAATTTGAGGTTCAACTTCGTCACCAATGCCTTAATCCATGACGTAACGACGCTCGACAGCAAGTATTTCCACGTAAACGTCTTGGGCGCCAAGAACCTGACGTTCCAACATTTCCACGTGAATGCGCCGGCCGAGAGCATCAACACGGACGGGATCCACATCGGACGGTCGCTCGGGGTCAACGTCCTCGACAGCGACATCAAGACAGGGGACGACTGCGTCTCCCTTGGTGACGGGAGCAAGCAGGTCACTGTCAAGGGGGTGAGCTGCGGTCCGGGCCACGGCATCAGCGTCGGCAGCCTCGGGAAGTATGAAAACGAAGAGCCCGTGGAGGGTGTCTTCGTCACGAACTGCACCATCATTGGTGGAGACAACGGGGTTAGGATCAAGACTTGGCCTGCGTCGAAACCCGGCACGGCTTCTGACATGCATTTCGAGGATATCACGATGGACAATGTCGCCAACCCGGTGATCATAGACCAGGGATACTGCCCATTCAACCAGTGCAAAGCAGGGGTAAACACATGAACATGAGAATTAGCATAGGTCATGCACATTAGAAACGAAATGCATATTGACCCATCCGCTTAAACGAAATCAATTTAATTTCGAACGAACTTCAACGCTGGTTTTGCTGACAATTCTCAAGTCGGTTAGGAAACAAAAACGAATCGCATAATGGTTAAACCATTTACATGTCGGCCCTAATCTGTATGTTATTCGATTTGTTCAGGTACCTTCCCTTGTCAAGATCAGCAAAGTCAGCTTCAAGGGAATCAGGGAACCTCAGCATCCCAGGTCGCGGTGAAGGTCGCCTGCAGCCAAAGCGTGCCGTGCGAGGAAGTCGAGATTGCGGACATCGACCTCGTGTATAATGGCCCCGAAGGCCCCGCCACATCAGAGTGTGCCAACGTCAAGCCTTTGACCTCTGGCACGCTAAACCCTGCGGCTTGTGCCAAGGTCGTGAGCTAAAGAGTTTGCTCTTTCTCAGAGAAGATGAATCAACTCTGCACGTTTCTTTGTAAAGGATGTGAAAGGTCTAGTCATGAAGACGATGAGTCTTGAGGGAAGCTGTTTGGTTTTTGTACTCTTCTGCGGATCCCATGTAATTTAAACATATTAATAATAGGAAGTCGTCGGATTCCTTTTCATGGAAATTCTCGCTTGTACACCCAACTCAGTAATTAATTTATATTTGGTCCGTGAAAAGGTAAAATTTGCCTGCATAAATTTTCACCGACTCCAAATTTAAGTTTCACTTAAGGATGTTGTGGAGTTTAAATTTCAAGTTCTGGTACATAAAAAGATTTGAAAAATCTCATGTGTTTGATTGATTTATTATGGTAAAATTATGACAAATTGAGCGCATAATGCGCGAGACGAGGGGATGGTGGCCCTCGCTAGCAAAGTGAGGGTGGGCGAGGGTTGCGACACCCTTGTTGACCTTAGCGGATGTCCATGAACTTGTGCCTATTTTTGGCGAGGGCTTTGTGGCCCTTGCCAAGAGGCTGCCTAGGGTTGTCGACCCTCAGTCAGTAGTTGGTGTAGGTCACCGGGACTCAGTGTTGACACTTAATTCGAACTTATATTTTAGAAATAGAAGATAATAAAGAAAACCTTTTATTATGGAGGGAAATTTTGAAGAAAAACATTTTGTTGTTGAACATATCTCTTCATTTCAAAATTCAAAAATTCAATAATCGTGTGATTTTGGAATAACTTTTTGTTAAGAAGTTGAGTGAATATATGCAAAATTTTCAACAACTTTGAGTCTTTCCTCTATAAATAAAGGATGCAAAGCTTCGGTTTAGTTTGGGGAGGTAGGGGCGTTGGTCTTCGAAGGAAAAAGAAGGAAAAAAGTGAAAAAGGGAAAAGAGAGGAAAGGGAAGAAAGGTTTCGGTTCTATGGGAAAAGCAAAAGAGTGAGCATAGCGAGGTAGACGTGAGAAGGGGAGAGAAGGAGAGCAACATAAAAAGGAAAAAGTTTTGATGGAGAAAAGTCAAGGAGTGCTGTCGCGACCTTCCCGAGGGTGAAATTTTTCAAAAAGGCTATTGGATTACTAAGTCCAAAGACTTGGCACGGACCCTCCTAAGTCCTACCAATCGCGACTTGATACTAGAAATTACCTCATTTAAACATGCAAGTATAATCAAATTGGAGCCGCCACTAACCAATTAGGGATGGTTAGAAACCCAAATAAAGTGTGGGAGAATACTTTATTTTTGCGAATCGAGATTCATTAAGTCCGAGGACATGATTACGCTAGAAAAATCTAACGCCCTTTCGGTACCTTTATTTTTTAAAAAGAATATTTTTTGCAGGCAGTGTTGATTGATTTTAACCTAAGTTAACTAACATGTAAAGAGTGGTCATGCGGGTGCACAATTAATGAAATAACATCCAATCAAATGAAGCAATAAATTGTAAGAAATTATAAACTACAACCTTACAAAAATGCTAATGAAAATGCATGCCCTAAACATGATTTCTAAACTACATGACACCTAATTTTTTTAAAAAAAATGTTAATTATATGCAATCTTAATCTAAATTTGATATGCATGAGTTTTACTTTAATAAACAAATTCTAATTAAACCTATTATGCAGATTATTTGACATGCATGTAAATATTTTTGATTTTTTTTTAAAATTCGGAATTAATAAAACCCTAATTAAACTATCTAAAATGATCAGTTTAATTTAAACTATATCCTATCATTAAAGCTATTCTAAAAAATAATGAGATGTGCTAACACTATTTAAAATAGTTCTAATTAAAAAAATATTTTAGAAGTATAATCTAAAGAAACTATAATCCCAAAAATGTAGTCCTAACTTAATAAACCTAAATGCTCTAATGCAATATTTAGATTTTTATGATTTTTTGATTTTTAATTTTTTTTTTTATCTTTCCAAAACAAGTAATTATTTTAAAACAACCAAGATAAGAATTAAAATAACTGAAAAAATAATCCGTTGTCTCACGGATTAAATTAACAACTATTTTAACTCTATAATGATTTAACAACTAAAATATTATCAAACTTCCTAAAAATTAAAGTAATTAAAAAAATGACCCGACGTCTTACGGGTCAAATTAGTAATTACCATAATTTGGGATAAAACACCTGCAGTTAATGCCTACGAGATTTATAAAGAAAAAAAAAAACATCTCAATATTCTAAATTGAACCATAATAACAAAATAAATAAGATAAGATAAAAGTTAGTGAAAAGTAAGAATAAAAATAAAAGATTAAACTACCTAATTTGTTTTTCTTTTTTTTTTTTTTTTTTTTTTTTTTTTCCTTTCTTCTTTTTCTTCCCAAACATGGCTTGCTCGTGCGGCTGATCTCCGGGTAACGGGTTCCGATCATCAGAGGGCGTCGGCAGCAAGTCGGGGACGAGATCGGCGTTCCGCGCTACAGATCGGCCTTCGAGCGAGCAGTGGAAGGGATAGCCTGCGTCTAGGTCGTCAGATACAGAGGCTTGAGCAGCGGAGATTGGCGTCAGGCAGCGGGCTGCTGGATCTGCGGCTGACTGGGAAGCAATCGGAGCGGATTGCAGCTCTGGAGTGGCAAATCGGGTGCTGGCGTCGGTGGAGAGGGCTCGGGATCTGCGTGAGCGGTGTTCGAACTGTCACGGACAGAGGAATCAGGTCGAATGCCGACCCAGAGACGGCGGCTGCACGAAATGGCGCAGCTGGGTCGGATACCAGCAGGCTTTGGTCCAGTGGCGCGACGTCTGGGCAAAAGACTCGAGCTGCAGGTGGAGCCGTCGTCGGCTGCTGGTGAAGCGGCGAGGTGGGCTTGCAGACGCGTGATCTGCGGATCGCGGGTCAGCGGGTTGGCTCGGCGTCCGGCGCGTGAAAGACTGCAGGCGCGGGTGTCACGGGCCAACAGGTTGCAGACGATCTGCTGCAGGCGTTTGCTCGGAGACACTGCAACAGCGACGAAGGCGGAAAAATCGGCAGGGAGGTGAGTCGCGAATCAGCACTGGGCGGTCGCGGGTGGCTGACAAGGCAACGTCGCGGCTTCTGGGTTGAACCGAAAACGCAAGCTTGCAGGCGAGGGTTCCGGCGGCAGGCAGGACGGCAGCGGCTTCGTCGGATCGCCGGATCTGTGCTGGGCGATCGTGGACAACCGGCGGTGTGACGATGGCCGGCGGTTCAGCTGCCGGCGTCTCTGTACGGGGAAACAAGCAGCCGCGGCAGAGGAGTCGAGAAGCCCTGTTTTCTCTTTTCTTTTTTTTTCCTCCCTCCTCACGTCACTTCCACTCTGTTGCTGCTCTCTCTCTCTCTCTCTCTCTCTGATGTTGTGCTCTGCTGCACGTTTCAGCAGAAGAAAAAGTGCTCCTTTTCTTTTTTTTTTTTTTTTTTTTTTGCTCGATGAAGAGGGACCCCCTTTTTTGTGGATTTTTTTTACGAATTCAAGCCCCTTTTCCGAAGCCTTGCTCTCCCTATTTATAGAGCGAGAAGAAAACAAATCAACCCCGAAGATTTCATATATCGACTCAGCAACCGAAAAATTTTTTTGTTGAATCCAGATAATTCCCCCAACCATTAAAGATAAAGTTCAGTTATCCAACCCCTAAAATCCTTTGAAATCTCCATCCACAACAAAATATTTTAAATTATTCCTTATCCTCCTTAATATTCCCAATGATTTTATCACCAAAAGACTAAAGATAAGATTGCAAGTCCGATTTTTAAAATCCCAAAACCACCGTGATATCACCTCAAATCTCAATTTCCCATGTGTTAATTAATTAATAAAAAAAAACGGGCTTGGGCTAATTTGCTCCCTCCATGGGCTTAGCTCGGCCTGCCGAACTAAAGCTCAAAAATATTAATTCGAACCCATCTACAACCGGCCCAACATAAATGCAAATTAAAAACTAAATGCACCTAACACTCTATGTTATGCAATTAGCCCATGATTTTTAATGCAATAAATAACTAAATGGGTCGTAAAATTTAGGTGTCAACAGCTGCCCCTTTTGAAGGTGAGCTCGTAGAAGTTGCATTCAAAGACAAATTGAAACCTAAATTTTTACCATGCACATGCATTGAATTTTTTAATTTTTTTTAATTTTTTTTTTTTAAGAAATGGACTCTAATGTAATAAAGAAATGCCATGTAAATGCAATGATTTGGTCATGAACATAGAATTCCACGTGTCTATGACTAATGAAATGCAAATGCAAAGAAGAACATGTACCTCGTACTGCCTCGTGGACTTTGGTGTGAAATGATTCCTATGAGACCCGACAATCATCCGGAACTCCCTTCGATAATTAAAAGGCTCAAAATCTTGAAGAATCTGGAACTCTCATCGATTCAAAGCACTTGGAAATCACATCAAGTACTTAAAATTTCAAAGATCCGATTCTTATATCAAACATTTGAAAACAAAGTGAACATCTGGGAAATCACATCGATGTTTGAAAAGAGAAACACTTGGAAGTCACATCAAATGTTTAAGGGTTCAAATATCTGGCATTCACACTAAACATTTGAAAACATTTACTAAACATCTGGAAATTACATCAGATGTTGAAAAAGACAAATACGTGGAAGTCACATCAAGCATTTAAAGGTTCAAATATCTAGAATTCACACTAGACATTTGAAAACATTTTATAAATGGGTACTTGGAACTTTCATCATTTTTTTTAAATTCAGTGATGGCTTTTTCTTTTCCAAACTTCCGCCGGAAAAATTATCATCAAGACGATTTTCACTTAGAGCGTGAATCTCTTGAAAATGCTAAATGAGATACTTTTGGTGTGAAAAGGCTTTTCACTCGCTCTCATTTGGGAGGGGTCATTTGTCCTGACCATTGATGCGGGAATATATCACTTAATCTTATCATCTTGTTGACAAGAGTTTGAATTTTCTTACAAACAGTACGACCTTACCAATCTGAGAGGTCTTTGACAGGTATTACAATGTGGGCTTGGACAAAGGCTTAACAAAGGAACTCTTTGAGTCAAAGCAATTGAAAGAATAATTTTGTAATCATCTCCGGGTTTACAAGTCAAGAACCCTGCAAAATGAGAAAGAAGTAATCTTGCTCGCACTTCTTCGAGCAATGCTTAAAACATGTGAACCCCTATGTTAATTTAAGTGCCCTAATCTGAAGAGACTTTGTAAAGGACATAACATAGGCTGGGTTCATGGGTTGAGAAACGAAAGGATCGTTTAGGCTCAAAAAGTGTTTAGGGGGTCAAAGTTGGTAATCATCTTGACACTTCCACCAATTTTCTTTTTCTCCATCATCGAGAATTTTTCATATCACAACTCCATTGATTGCAATATCTGAGTATTTTGGTACCACATTATTGGGGGGTACGGCTTCAACCAATGTTTGATTTTTTCCTTCTTTCTCTTTTTTTTTTTTTTTTTGGGTGGGCATTGGCCTTGCTTTTACCAGGCACATTGCTTTTCCATGCCCCCTCTTTTTTTGCACTCACTTTTTGGACTCACACAGCCTTCATTTTTCATCAGCATTGTAAGCCATGCTTCTTACATGATGATTTTTTGTCTTGCCCCCAAAGTGGGGGGATGATCACCAACTGGGTTTAATGTGAAATGAATTCATAGGCTCAAATGGGCTAAGCAATGGATAGAAGTGTGTAGGATAGAGAAAGAAATGCTCTTCATCGTCCAAAGGCACTTAAACTACCATATAAATTCAATGTAATAGCATGTCTTGAAGATTGATACAAGTGAGAGCAAGAAAAATTCTTTTCATTTTTCTCACCTCATATTGCTGTCTTACCTCCAACTTGCCCCAATTGGGGTGGTCCTTGACAGGGGTAATATGAAAGAAATTCTTCAAGTATTTGGGCTCAAAGAAGGGTTAAACAAAAGTTCACTAGTAGAGAAATGAACTGCCCCTCGTCATTTTAGTTGTTGTACTTCTTGCAAGAAAACTCTTCATCTTGAAACACAAGACATTTCCATACTCACCTCACAAAGTATAAACAAGGGACTATGTATGGGATAAGGCTTGCCTTTCACATCTCATTTAGCATGATCAAGTAACTCACCATCTTTCACTGAATTATCCATTTTGATAAATTTCAAGTGGAATTGACAAACTGCACAATATCATGTGAAAGCATTCTATAATGACACCTCATATCATAAAGTCAAAGCTATTAGGTGTCCATGTCTTGCCCCCTCTTTGTAAGGGAGCTCATAGAGGTTCCTTACAAAGATAGTGGACACCGTCATTCATATGCATTCTTCGCACCTGCAAAAATAAAACATACATCATTACACACTAAAGATTTGACCAACTTTGATCGAGAGAAAGGCTTTTACGAGCTCTTTTTATTCATGGATGGTATTTCTTTACAAGATCGAATTTACAGGATTCATGAATTCCCGCCCATCCATTTCTCGCTAAGATTAAAGCACCTCCGGAAGTACTTTCTTCACGACGTATGGCCTCATGTAATTTGGAGTGAACTTGCCGTGGGGATCAAGGTTAATCGGCAGCATCTTGCGTAGCACCAAATCATGAACCTTGAAATGTCTTGGGGCGAACATTCCGATTGAAAGACTTGGCCACACGTTGTTGATAACACTGGCCATGACATATGGCCTTCAGCCGTTTTTCATCAATCATGTTGAGTTGGTCATACCTCTGCTGTGTCCATTCAGCTTCCGTCAGCTTAGACTGAGACAGTACTCTTAGAGAAGGGATTTCTACCTCAACCGGTAAGACTGCCTCCATACCATACACCAGAGAAAAAGGAGTTGCCCTAGTAGAGGTACGAACTGAAGTCCTATACGCCATCAGAGCGTAAGGGAGTCTTTCATGCCGATCACGATAGTTATCACTGTCTTTGCTAGAATTTTCTTGATGTTCTTATTCGCCGCTTCAACCGCACCATTCATCTGAGGACGATAAGGCGATGAATTCAAATGACGAATTTTGAACTCCTTGAACAAACCATTGACAAGCTTGTTATTTAGGTTCGTCCCATTGTCTGTGATGATAGCTTCGGCACGCCATAACGAGCAATGATATCACGTCGCACGAATTTCACGACACTTCTTTGCGATAACAACTGCATAAGAGGCTGCCTCTATCCATTTTGTGAAATAATCAATGGCGACCAGATGAAACGATGACCATTTGAAGCTTTTGGGTTAATTGGGTTGATTACATCGATGCCCCACATTGAAAAAGGCCATGGTTCCGACAATTGATGCAGCTCATTTGAAGGAACATTTATCTTGTCTCCATAAATCTGACAACGGTGACATCTCCGGACATGTTGAATGCAATCGCCTCTCCATGGTCAGCCCGAAGTAACCTAGCCTCATAATCTTCTTTGCTAACATGTGGTCGCTCATGTGAGGCCCACACACTCCTTCATGTATTTCTTCCATTAACTGAGTAGCTTCTTTAGCATCGACGCATCTAAGTAGGACGGAATCAAAGGACCGTTTGTATAATGTATCCCCACTGATAAAGAACTTGGAGGCAAGTTTCATAAGATGCTTCCGGTCAGCTGGATTGCTACCTTCTGGGAACTCTCGCATTTGGATGTAGGTCATGATGTCATAGTACCATGGTTTTTCATCTGGCTCTCCTATCACTATCATGCAATAGGCTGGCTTTGCAAGCACTTCAATTTTTAAAGGTGCAATTTCTAGTTCTTCTGTAACTTTGAGCATAGACGACAAAGTTGCAAGTGCATCTGCGAACTAATTATGGGACCTTGACAAGTATTCGAATGATATCTCGTCAAACTCTTTCACAAGGTCTTCCAGGTAATCATGATAAGGGACCAATTTGGCATCTATAGTCCTCCATTTTCCAACAGTCCGGAGGATAATAAGTGTCGAATCACCAAACACCTTCAATTTGCTAATCTCCATTTCAATGGCTACCTGCAGGCCGAGAATACATGCTTCATATTCAGCTATGTTGTTGGTGCAGGGAATACCAACTTTGCAGCTACAGGATAGTGTTGGCCATCAGGAGAAATCAGAACCGCTCCAGTACCGGACCCGGATAGGTTAACTGCACCGTCAAAGAACATAGTCCACGACTCTTTTTCCATTGTCAAAATGCGATCATCCAGAGAATCGTACTCATCTTCATCCTGCATAGTGCCATTTGCTAACATATCCGGAATTACTCGACCTTTCACTAATTTTTGTGGTACACTTTGTACGTCAAACTCGAAAATCAGGATTTGCCATTTCGCTAATTTCCCCACCAAAGCTGGCTGTTCTAACATGTACTTGATTGGTCATTCTCACAAACTAGAAATGTCTGGTAATGCAAGGTGTATTGCCGCAGTCTGTGTATAACCCATACTAGAGCGGCACATGTTTTCTCAACCTCAGAGGAGTTCATTTCTGTTGTTGAGAACTTTTTGCTTAAGTAGTAAATGGCACATTCCTTCTTGTTTGTCGATCTTTTTTGAGCCAGCATTGCCCCCAATGACTCTCTATTAATTGTGAGATAGAGAATTAAAGGTTGCCCTGGTGTCGGAGGAACAAGTATCGGTGGATTCATCAAATATCGCTTCAACTCTTCAAATGCTTCGTGGCATTCATCATCCCATTTAACTTGCGCATTCTTTTGAGAAGCTTGAAGAAAGGCTTGGCAATTTCAGAGAGCTGGGAGATGAACCGAGCTATATAGTTCAATCTCCCTAAAAGACTTCGGACTTCTTTCACCGTGGTTGGAGGGCGCAAATCACAAATTGCTTTAACTTTTGAGGGATCAATCTCAATGCCTCTACCACTGACCATGAAACCCAATAACTTGCCGAAGTTGCTCCAAACACACACTTTGCTGGATTAAGACGTAATTTGAATTCACGAAGTCGTTCAAATAACTTCTTTAAGGTCTTGACGTGATCTTCCCCTTGTCGGGTTTTGGCAATCATATCATCAACATATATTTCCACCTCTTTGTGCATCATATCATGGAAAAGCGCTACCATGGCCCGTTGATATGTTGCCCCGGCATTCTTAAGGCCAAAAGGCATGACCCTATAGCAAAAGGTTCCCCATGGGGTGATGAATGCCGTTTTTCTTTGTCTTTTCACTCATCCCGATCTGATTATATCCAGAAAATCCATCCATAAAAGAAAAGAGCTCAAAGCCTGCGGTACTATCCACGAGAACATCAATGTGAGGTAGCGGAAAATCATCTTTGGGGCTAGCTTTGTTCAAGTCTCTATAGTCGACGCTTGAGACTCTAATGCGACCATCTTTTTTTGGCACTGGCACTATGTTTTCTATCCACTCAGGATACTGTGATACCTCAATGAATTTCACGTCAAGGAGCTTCATGACTTCCTCCTCTATTTTCTTGGAAAGTTCTGGTTTAACTCTCCGTAATTTTTGCTTCTTGGGAGGTACATCGGGATTAGTCAGGAGACAATGTTCAACAATGGATGGATCCAAACCCGGCATATCGGATAAGACCGAGGCAAAGACATCCTGGTATTCCTTTAGCAACCGGGTCAAGCGTTGAGCTTCAGGTTTGATCAGGTCTGCCCCGATTGTGACCTCCTTGGTATCTTCTGTGTCACTAAGATTTATAGTGATGGTTTGTCTAGCGGTGATTGGTTTCGAATTTTCTTGCTGCTCCCAACTACGTTGAATATCCGTTGAATCATCTTGATCCTCATAACTTGGACTTGGCGCTTCATCTTCATTAAAACAAATGTGCGCGAGGGTTGCACCCGAAACATAAAGTAGATAATTAAAAGAAACAAACAGGGTAAAATTAGATGCATGCTGAAAAACTATTTTGTTTTGAAATTTTTTTTTAAAAAAAGGGAACACGAAGAAGCCCAGCCTTCAGAATTAGCTCCTTGTCGTTTTCTTTTGGTATGACTTCATCACAGGGCTAGTTTGGTGTACTTCAACATGCCCTTAAAACATGAAAATTCTCCATGTATTTTATTGGATGAAAAGCAAATTACATTACTGAAATAAGGGAAGTTTTTGGAATGAAAATCCTAACAAGCAAATACGGAAAGCAATGAAAATTCCTGCGCGAGAGAATGTGCAATTAATTAAAATTCTCCTACTCTCGAGCTTCGTCGATGGCAAACACTAAATTCTCCTCGAACAGTTCAATCATCCCTTCGAGTGTGTCGTCTTTTCCAAAGTGGATCGAGTGGTGTCTCGCAACCAGCTTGTCTCCTTAACAGGAATAACATCAATGTCAACAACTGGAGGCTTGGAGTGTTGAACACATCTATCAATCGCTCCTTCTTCTTCATGCATCATCTTCGCAGGCCCAGGGAATGTGGACCTAATATAGGGTATAATAAAGCCGATCGTCCTCGCCCCCTTCCTCTACAAGGTCGTCCACCTCTACCACGATAACCTAATCCTCTTGTATATGAATTCCGCCCACCTCAATTGGTTGGTGAGTGCCTTGACCATGTCGACCTAAACCAACACTGGTAAAGCCACTTCCTACCATGATTTTGCCTACCATGATCGACGACTTTGACAATCTAGGAGTGGGTGGGGTAGTGCCTTGAGCAACATGAATGGTCAAAACCAACTCAAATGCTTGGAAACTGGATTCTTCTTTACAGTCTGGTTCAATATATGGGATAGCTGTCTCGTGATAAATTTTGAACTCGTCTTCTCCTCGGACCGTAATAAGCTTCCCTTCCATCACAAACTTCACTTTCTGGTGGAGACTCGAAGAAACTGCTTTTGCTGCATGAATCCATGGACGACCTAACAAGAAGTTGAATGCTGTAGGTATGTCCAAGACCCAAAAAACTGCACTAAATAACACCGGCCCTATTTGCGAGGTCTAGATCAACTTCCCCAACTACTTCTTTTTTGGTCCCATCAAATGCTCGGACAGAGGTCTTAGCCACGTGCATTTTCCCCAAATCATAACCAAGACGCTTTAGGGTTGCTAGAGGGCATATATTCAGAGCTGATCCATTATCAATGAGTACACGGGACACCAAGGTATCTCGACACTTGGCTGAGATATAAAGGGCCTTGCCATGTCCTGCTCCTTCATCTGGGATTTCATCATCTGAGAAAGTAATCTGGTCCTTTAACAAAATGGTCCCCACAAATTCCTCCAGCTTCTCAAGTTCAATGGACTCTGGGACATGTATTTCATTAAGGACTTTCATCAAGGACTTTTGATGTTTCTCCGATGTCAAAAGCAACTCTAATATGGAGATCTGTGCCGGCATTTTGCAAAGTTGGTCCACTACATTATACTCGCTTGCCTTAATTACGGCTAAAAATTCTTTAGCCTCCTCATCGGTAACTGGCTTGACAGGTTGTGAGTTGGCCTGAGCATAAGTGCGTCCTGATCGAGCGACCACATCTATCTCCGCATCATAACACCATGGTACCGCCTTATCATTCGTATAAGCATAGGGTTGCGTAACATCAAGAATCAATTCTTCATCATCGATGGTGGCACCTCATTAATTTCCATCTTCATCTCGACGCATCTTCCAACGGTGGCATGTCAAGAGCTATGGAATCATTAGCTCCAACATTCAAACCAGCAAATTCATCTTCAAAATCGAAAGCTCCTCCTCCGGATCAATAATGATTGGAGTGATAGTCAAAACGTGTCGGCCCGATCTGCGTAAACAATCATCCCCTTCTTGTGCATTGTTTTAACTCTTTGCACCTTCTAAGACATGGTAGGCTTTTCTGTGTCTGAGTAGTACCCAGCTCGGACTAAACCACTATAAACATCGTCTACATGTACTTTCAAGCTCTTCCTTCGACCAGCATTGAAACTGAAAATGGCGTTCACGGCTTCTAGATGGTCCGGGAGTGGGTTATTCTCGGATGTTCGGCTGTGCATCGCGGAATGAGACCACCTTAGCATCCAACAGATTTTGGATTTTATGTCGCAGTGTATAGCAATCATCAGCCGAATGCCCTACCTCCTCCATATGGTAAGCGCATGTTTTAGAAGGATCAAAGTTGGGAAAACGCTCGGGATTAGGTCGCTTAGTTTCCTTAGCGAGTAATCCTTTCTTTTGAAGAGTCGACAAGATTTTGGACAAAGGTTTAGGAAGAGGCATAAATTGACGCCTGGAAGAGTTCCTCTGCTGGCCAAAGAACGGTCGTGCTCCTCCCTATTGAGTGTTAGGGGCAGGGCGAGGTGGTTGAACGTAGGCCACATTAACCTCTGCTACAGGTTCCTTATCCTTCTTGAATGGAATTCTCCTATGTGAGCCGGTTTGATCAGAGGCCCATCCATCACGCAGGGCTACTTCAATTCGCTCGCCGACAGGGATTAGCTGATTAAATGACTCAGCAATCGATCCCAGCATTCGATTTCGATACTCAGGCGGAAGTGTCTTCATGAACAAATCCATCAGCTCTTTTTCTGCCGGCTCTGGAGTAATTTGAGCAGCTACGATCCTCCATCTCATGACATATGTCTTGAAAGATTCCGTCTTCTTCTTCTCAGTGCGAAGTAAATCCTCTCGAGATGGAGTGACATCAATATTGTACTTATATTGCTTGAAGAAGGCATCGGTCAAATCCTCCCAAGTCTCAAGCGATTAATTTCCTTCATGATGTACCACCGAAGCGCCGGTCTGTCAAGCTTGCTTGAAATTGTTGAATCATCAAGGGGATGTTATCAACATATTGGGTCATCCTGACCACATAAGTCTACAGATGGATCTTCGAGCAAGAGGTGCCATTATACTTTTCAAAGTCCGGCATTTTGAACTTCTTCGGCATCTTGACCTTTGCATAGTTGGACAAATCAGTTGGGCCTTGGATAAACGACCCCTGCAGCTGCTTGAGTTTCTCCTCGATTTTCGCCATGCGTTTTTCTTGCTCAATCTTCGGTACAGCCAAGTGCATCACTTGTTCCTCCTCATCAACAATTTGAGGCGCATCAATAATTTTCTCCCCGGAAGCATCATTAGAGGTCGATGTTCCAACTGCAAATGTATTCTTGCCTTTGTCTCTTGGATCGGCGACACTCTTGCCTTTGTCTCTTGGATCAGCCATGGGAGCATGCTGTGGTAACAACACTTCAACTTGTGGAGCTAGTGGGGCAGTGTTTGCTTGGAGAGACTCAATTTGTTTAGAGAGCTGCTCAAGAACATTCGGGACTTGTTTCATCTCCGATTCGAGGACAAGTGATGCGAGTTTGTTCAGCAACACGTGTTTGTTCGGTGTTATCAGCCATGGCTGCTCCGGAAAGAGTACGGATTGGCGATCTTGAATGAGCCGTGATGCTACCTAATGAAAAAAATACAGTAAGTATCATAACAAATGAGATTGGTCCATGACAACGGTCGATCGTTTATTAAGTGAAATCAAATTCCAAAAACAATGACTCCCTAAGAAATTAAATTCCTAAAACATCAATCTAAGAAATTGAAATAACGCCCTAAAACCATAATTAAACTCCTAAATCTTAGCGACTCTTTTCTATATACAATTGGGAGATCACAGTCTTTCGAAGCTTCTTGTTCTGCCGAACCAACTCAGAGATTCGAGCCTCCTTCCTTTCCACCGTTTCTTCAAGATGTTCAATCTGTGCTTTATGAGTGGGCTTCATGGTCACTTCAGGTATCATGGGAAGTAGAGTTTGAGGGATCTCATGATGGCGGATATAATAATTCGAGGCATGAAAAACCTTCTCTTTCTCTTTCAATCTTCTAGGCACCACTATCTTTTTCGAGCGGCATTCCTTCCATGCATTTTCAAGACGCTCGATCAAATCAAGGTATTTGTGATCCTTGCGCATGAAACAAACTTGAAACAGACCTACTCGGAGAGGAGGTGGGATATCTTGGAGCACTCGATACTGGCGGACCACTCTATAAGGATAGTAAGATGTTGCACCGGTAATTCCCATCAGTGGAATTGGATTATCTATCTTGTGAGAAAAACGAGCCACGCTAACACGGAACCATTTAGCATACCATAAGAAACCCTTGAGATCTGGATCTTTTAGAAAAATTACCCAATCAGAAAATGATTTTCCGGTATACTTTTTCTCTAAGGTTGAAAACCTCTTTATTGAGTGATTAGAATCATCAATTTCACCTCGATGCATGAAATGACCAAACTCCTTCATGTGAGAAAGAAACCAAATTTGTAAAAGCTCAGGAGAGGCATTCATGATTTTTCCTCCATTTTATTTAAAACGGTTGAGGGACAAAAATGTCTCGGCCAAAATCATGTTTATAAAGTTCATGCCAGTGCATGCTTGTCTAACCACCCATGCAATTGAAGGATATATGGCATTATGTCGATGAGGAAAGATTATAAATCCAAAGAATGCTAAGATGAATATCCTACCTTTTTGGCGCATCGAAGATTGATTTAAAAAATGATCAGCCAAAAAAGAGAATGGGCATGCGTTACAATTAGCTTTCAAAACTTTCTTAACCTCTTCGGTTTCAATTCTTAAAAATTGAGATAAAATCGATGTGGGCTCCATACCAAGAGGTGGCCTAACAAGTTCAGTCTCAAGGGGCATTCCTATGATAACGCTATACTCTTCTAATGTGGGCGTTAGCTCATTCTTACCAAAAATAAAAGTAGCCATTTCGGGATACCAAAAGTGTGGGATAGCTTGCAAAACACCACTATGGACTCCAATATCCAAAAGGGGGATGAGTCGTCCTAATATCGATTCCACATAATCTTGACCTTCTTTACCTAATCTATTCCACCACCCTTTGAGCTCAATCTTTGGAGTTGGAACGAATTGAACATCGGATCTCCCCATTGTATATAGATTAAGCTTTTCGATCGACCTAGTGTCATGGACCAAAAAAAAAAAAGGTGCAATAAAGTAAATAGATTGCATAATATAAGGTAAGAATACTTTCACAAAGGAAAATGGCAACCACATAGACAGGCGCATGAGATGTGAGGCTCGATTTCTATCTAAATGGCTTAACAAAGTGGAGCTAAGGGAATGATCTGACCGTTGCAGTCTCGCATTAACGTGTCAGGTCCCCCTAACCCCGGCTCAGTCAAATGGAATGTCCAATAATCACGCAATCTCGCGGATATGGACAAACACATTTGACACCATGAAAAATTTTCGGGGTTGAGAAAGGCAACCTCTACATCGCGGTCTCGCATTCAAGGTTGATCCATTTCTCAACAACATCCTAGAATCCTTAAATGCGGTCCAGGTCCGACGGCAGGTTGTGTGTGCAATTGTAGTGCTAAAATAATTTGAAAATCATGCACAACAATTTATAATACAAGCAACACTTCAATGATAAGAAAATCATTCAATCTCAACACCTTCCTACAAAACAAAGAGTCAGCAACCACTACTCCCCTTATACCTCCTTTCTGTAAAAACATTTAACACTTCATGTTAGGAGCGTACCTTGTTTCCATGCTGCCAAACAAAATATTTTTATTTAAAAAAAAAAAGAAACAAGCCTATGTCCACTATGAGTTTTAAATGTCCCTAGCGGAGTCGCCAAGCTGTCGCGACCTTCCCGAGGGCGAAATTTTTCAAAAAGGCTATTGGATTACTAAGTCTCGAAGACTTGGCACGGACCCTCCCAAGTCCTACCAATCGCGACTTGATACTAGAAATTACCTCATTTAAACATGCAAGTATAATCAAATTGGAGCCACCACTAACCAATTAGGGATGGTCAGAAACCCAAATAAAGTATGGGAGAATACTTTATTTTTGCGAACCAGAGATTCATTAAGTCCGGGGACATGATTACGCTAGAAAAATCTAACGCCCTTTCGGTACCTTTATTTTTTAAAAAAAAAAATATTTTTTGCAGGCGTATTGATTGATTTTAACCTAAGTTAACTAACATGCAAAGGGTGGTCATGCGGGTGCAAAATTAATGAAATAACATCCAATCAAATGAAGCAATAAATTGTAAGAAATTATCAACTACAACCTTACAAAAATGCTAATGAAAATGCATGCCCTAAACATGATTTCTAAACTCAATGACACCTATTTTTTTTTTTAAAAAAAATGTTACTTATATGCAATCTTAATCTAAATTTGATATGCATGAGTTTTACTTTAATAAACAAATTCTAATTAAACCTATTATGCAGATTATTTGACATGCATGTAAATACTTTTGATTTTTTTGAAATTCGGAATTAATAAAACCCTAATTAAACTATCTAAAATGATCAGTTTAATTTAAACTATATCCTATCATTAAAGCTATTCTAAAAAATAATGAGATGTGCTAACACTATTTAAAATAGTTCTAATTAAAAAAATATTTTAGAAGTATAATCTAAAGAAACTATAATCCCAAAAATGTAGTCCTAACTTAATAAACCTAAATGCTCTAATGCAATATTTAGATTTTTATGATTTTTTTTTATTTTTAATGTTTTTTTATCTTTCCAAAACAAGTAATTATTTTAAAACAACCAAGATAAGAATTAAAATAACTGAAAAAATAATCCGTTGTCTCACGGATTAAATTAACAACTATTTTAACTCTATAATGATTTAACAACTAAAATATTATCAAACTTCCTAAAAATTAAAGTAATTAAAAAAATGACCCGACGTCTTACGGGTCAAATTAGTAATTACCATAATTTGGGATAAAACACCTGCAATTAATGCCTACGAGATTTATAAAGAAAAAAAAAAAACATCTCAATATTCTAAATTGAACCATAATAACAAAATAAATAAGATAAGATAAAAGTTAGTGAAAAGTAAGAATAAAAATAAAAGATTAAACTACCTAATTTCTTTTTCTTTTTCTTTTTTTTGTTTTTCCTTTCTTCTTTTTCTTCCCAAACACGGCTTGCTCGTGCGGGCGATCTCCGGGTAACGGGTTCCGATCGTCGGAGGGCGCTACAAGTCGGGGACAAGATCGGCGTTCCGCGCTGGAAGGGAGCGAGCAAAGTGGAAGGGATAGCTGCGTCTAGGTCGTCGAGATACGAGGCTTGAGCAGCGGAGATTGGCGTCGGGCAACGGGCTGCTTGGATCTGCGGGCGATTGGGAAGCAATCGGAGCGGATTGCAGCTCGGAGTGGCGGATCGGGTCTTTGGCGTCGGTGGAGAGGGCTCGGGATCTGCGTGGGCGGCGTTCGAACTGTCACGGACAGAGGAATCAGGTCGGATGCCGACCTAGAGACGACGGCTGCATGAAATGGCGCGGCTGGGTAGGATACCAGCAGGCTTTGGTCCAGTGGCACGACGTATGGGTAGAAGACTCGAGCAGCAGGTGGAGCCGTCGTCGGCTGCTGATGAAGCGGCTAGGTGGGCTTGCAGACGCGTGATCTGCGAATCTTGGGTCGGCGAGTTGGCTCGGCGTCCGGCGCGAAAAAGACTGCGAGCGCGGGTGTCACGGCCAATAGGTTGCGGACGATCTCGCTGCAGCGTTTGCTCGGAGACAATGCAACATCGACGAAGGCGGAAAAATCGGCGAGGGAGGTGAGTCGCGAATCGGCGCCGGGTGGTCGTGGGCGGGCGACAAGGCAACGTCGCGACTTACGGGTTGAAGCGAAAAAGCAAGCTCGCGGCGAGGGTTCCGGCGGCAAGCGGGGACGGTAGCGGCTTCGTCGGATCGCCGGATCTGTGGCTTTGGGCGATCGTGGACAACCAGCGGTGTGACGGTGGCTGGCGGTTCAGGCCGCCGACGTCTCTGTACGGGGGAAACGAGCAGCCGCGGCAGAGGAGTCGAGAAGCCCTGTTTTCTTTTTTCTTTATTTTTTTCCTCCCTCCTCACGTCACTTTCACTCTGCTGCTCTCTCTCTCTCTCTCTCTCTCTCTCTCTCTCTCTCTCTCGATGTTGTGCTCGCTGCACATTTCAGCAAAAGAAAAAGTGCTCCTTTTCTTTTTTTTTTTTTTTTTGCTCGACGAAGAGGGACCCCCTTTTTGTGGATTTTTTTACGAATTCAAGCCCCCTCTTCCGAAGCCTTGCTTTCCCTATTTATAGAGCGAGAAGAAAACAAATCAACCCCGAAGATTTCATATATCGACTCAGCAACCGAAAAAAATTTTTGTTGAATCCAGATAATTCCCCCAACCATTAAAGATAAAATTCAGTTATCCAACCCCTAAAATCCTTTGAAATCTCCATCCACAACAAAATATTTTAAATTATTCCTTATCCTCCTTAATATTCCCAATGATTTTATCACCAAAAGACTAAAGATAAGATTGCAAGTCCGATTTTTAAAATCACCAAAAACCACCGTGATATCACCTCAAATCTCAATTTCCCATGTGTTAATTAATTAATAAAAAACAACGGGCTTGGGCTAATTTGCTCCCTCCATAGGCTTAGCTCGACCTACCGAACTAAAGGTCAAAAATATTAATTCGAACCCATCTACCACCGGCCCAACATAAATGCAAATTAAAAACTAAATGCACCTAACACTCTATGTTATGCAATTAGCCCATGATTTTTAATGCAATAAATAACTAAATGGGCCGTAAAAATTTAGGTGTCAACAAGTGCGAGAAGAAAAGTGAGAGAGAAAGAGAGAGAGAGAGAGAGAGAGAGGAGAGAGAGGGTGTATTGCAGGCCGGTAAAAAGAAAGAAAAAAAAAGAAGAAAAAATTGCTGCTTCTTCCTACATCTTCCCCCTCGCCAGCTTCCGCCCGCACTCACCGCCCGATCCACCGTGCTCCGCCCGGCCTCACCGCCGTTCCACCACCGTCGAACGCCGAACCCGTGAAGCTGCCCCTGCCTCGACGCCCACAACCCGATGCTGTAGCAACTCGCCACCGGGCCAGAACACCTCCACCCCCTGATCGCAGCGATTTCTCCCGAGCGCCAACGCCCACTCTGACGCCTCGCAGTAGCCCATTCGCCACCGCCTGGAACCTGCTCGCCCATCCCGCCGTTGCTCGTGCATCGTAGCTGCATCGCCACCGGAGCTCCCCTCTCGCCGCCTCCCGCTCGAAGCCCGACGCCGCCACGCCATCTGCTCGGAACTCCGCCCGGAACCTAGATTCTCTTCGGGTTGCCTTTGCCTCGACCCGGTGCTCGACGCCGCCGCCGCTTCGCCGCCCGCAGCGGTCGCCGCCCTTCTTTGTCCTCCGCGCTGCCACCGTCACCGCTTGGAGGCCGAACGCCGTCCCTTGCGGTCCGAATCACCCCCTTTGGCTGCTGGTCACCGTTGTTGCCGCCTCCGCTCACTGCCAGTCCACCCTAGCCAGAACTCCGACGCCGGCCACCCTCCGCCCGACGCCATCTACCGTCGTCACTACTCCCCTTTTCCAAGCCTTAGGTAGTTTTTATTTTTATTTATTTCCTATTTTACTTGTTTTATTTTTCTTGTTTATTTTTTTGAAGTTTATCTATTTAAATTGGAATATTGAATGTCAATACCCATGAATTTTGAAGGCATTAACTGCAGGTATTTTATCCAAAATTATTGTAATTATTAATTTGATCCGTAAGACGTCGGATTATTTTTTTTAATTACATTAATTTTTAGGTATTTGATAGTATTTTAATTGTTAAATCATTACAAAGTTAAAATAATTGTTAATTTAATCCGTGAGAGGATGTATTATTTTTTCAGTTATTTTAATTCTTATCTTGATTTTTTAAAATAATTATTTGTTTTGGAAAGATATTTAAAAAAAAAAAAAAAAAACAACAACAAACACTAAAAAAATTAAAAAATAAAAAAGTATATAAAAATCTAAATCTTGCATTAGAGCATTTAGGTTTAGTAAATTAGGACTGCATTTTTAGGTTTAGTAAATTAGAATTGCATTTTTATGATTACAATTTTTAGGTTGCACTTTTCGAAGGATGATTTTTGTTTTTTTTTTAATTTGGATTTTTTTAAAAATAATGTTGGCACGTCTTGATAATTTTTTTTTAAAATATAGTTTTCTAAGATAGGATAGGGTTTAAGTTAAATTGATCCCTAAAATAAATTAGAAAATCATTCACTTTAGATAGTTTAATTGGGGTTTTTGTTAATTCCGAATTTTAAATAAAAAATCTAAAAAATATTAGATGCATGTTAATTAATTTGTATAATAGGTTTATTTGATTACAATTTGTTTATTAGCAAAATTAAGTCATATAGATTTCATAATATGCACATCACTTGTTGCGCTTTAGTTAATAGGTCATAATTTAATGTTTTAATATTCCCATCGTATAGCCTTTTTTTTTTAAAAATAAAAAAGGGCCAAAGATTAGCATTGCATCAGTAGGTTGCTTTCTTTTTCATAAGAATTATTAAGTCATTTAAAAAAAAAGAGAAAACACAAAAGGTCATTTACTTGGTTAGTTAATAGGTTAGTTCATAATTAATCCCATTTTATGTCATCATTGTTTAGTGTAGGTTGCATATATGTGTTTAAAAAGAAAACATTAAAAAATTATGAAGAGAACATGCATTTATAATTACTATGTCATTCATCCCATATCATGAAACGTATGCATATTTAAGATTATATAAATTAGATTGTATACCTATAATGATAGTTCAAGTTATGTCATATGAATTGCATCTTGCATGTCATTAAAATAAAATTCATGCATATTAAGTTTAAACTAAAATTACATTTAATTAATGTTAAAAAGAAAAAAAAGAAAAATTATGTGTCATGTCATTTAGAAAATCATGTTTAGGGCATGCATTTTCATTTGCATTTTTATAAGTGTTTTTTAAAAGATAGACCTTAATAAAGTTGTAGTTAATAATTTCTTACAATTCTATCACTTCAGTTTATTGAATGTTATTTCATTGATTGTGCACCCGCATGACCACCATTTGCATATTAGTAGCTTAGGTTAAAATTAATCAATATTGCCTCCAAAATATTTTTGAAATTAAAATAAAAAGGTACCAAAAGGGCTTTAGACTAATCTAGCATAACCATGTCCCCGGATCTATTGAATCTCTAGTTTGCAAAAATAAAGTATTCTCCCATACTTTATTTGGGTTCCTAAACAACCCTAATTGGTTAGAGACGGCTCCAAATTGAATATCATTGTATGTCTAAATGGATTAATTTCTTAATATCAAGTCGCGATTGGTAAGACGTGGGAGGGTCCGTGCCAAGTCTTCAGACTTAGTAACCCTTTAGCCTTCTTTAAGTAATTCACCCTCGAAAAAAAAAAAAAAAAAAAAAAAAAAAAAAGGTTTCCTCACTCGCTTGTGGCCAATGGCCTCGTCAATCCTTTAAACCAAAAAAAATAAAATGAAAAAGAATGAAAAGAAAGAAACATATTAAAATATTAATAAAATTGTCAACATTGGCTGCCCCCATGTACGACAGAAGGCTTCCATGTCAATGATTTTTAGTAAAAATTAGCCAGATTGACTTAATTGGCAAATTGTGAAAGTATTTAGCATTCAACTAACAAAATTGAAAAGTTTAGGTGTAAATTGGCAAATGTGCAATAATTTCAAAACTTTTTGCATTGTTTTCCTTTTAGAAACTACTCGTTTTTCTATTTCTAATTTTTGAATGGAGAATGAAAGTAGGTTTCCTTTTTTAACTTGAAAACATATTTGGGCTTGTGGACAAATTCGGCTTTCGTTATCATTTATCATTTTAAAATAAGAACGAAAATGAGAGGCGTGGATATCGAGCTATTTTGGTATTTCCTTATTTGGTCACCTAATAAATGCCTTCCAGAAGGCCTTCTTCAACAAAGAGAGTCGTCGGTTCAAATCCAATAGTAGGCAAACCCAGAATCAGAATTCGTCTCGAAGGGCGTTGGCTCGATCGGTGCTCGAAGCCTTCAATGAATCGATAGAAGCAAAATGATGGATTGAAGTTTGAGGATGAGATGTGCTCGGAGTTTGATAGTAAGTGAGGCATTTTTGTAGTAACTTTTAAAAGCTAGCATTCAATAACACCGGACGGCAATAACAGGAAGATGGATCGATTCTGCGCAACAAGATCCCCCGGTTTGAAGATCTGGCATGATAGAGAAAATCCAGGGACCCAAAATATGGAAGTTGACAATCAGCAGGCAACGGTAGGAAAGCTAATAATAGCAGACGGGGAGAGCCAGGAACCGGGGGGAAAACCTGGGGAAAACCTGGAGACTTTATCGCGCAAAATTGGCTGAAAGCTGTTAAAGGCGTTATAAGGTTCCCCCACGGATGCAGTATAAATGGCACCAGCGCCAAGGGGAAAGATCAACCGAACAGCGTCCTCGTTCTTTCTTCTTGGAAGGTCCAGCAAGCGCCCGGGAGAAAGAGAGAGACCAGGAATCCTCGTAGCAGAAGGGAAACGATGGCAATGAAATCGTACGTTGGTGCTCTGCTGCTGCTGTTGTCTTTGTCTTCTTCCATCAACGCCCAGGTCTTTGATGTCGTCGCGAGTTACGGTGCAAAGGGCGACGGCAGTTCAGACATTAGCCAGGTGCGTGTATTCTTTAGTGAATAGCTTTACGGCATTCTTTCCTAAATCTCTGCGGCTAACGAGGGTTTTGTCACAAATTTTTCGAAGGCCTTGCTGAGTGCATGGAAAGAGGCGTGCGCATCCACCACTCCTGCTAAAGTGCTGATCCCGGGGGGAACGTTTGCGCTGACGGAGGTGTCCCTAGACGGCCCCTGCAAGGCCCCTGTGGAGTTTGAGCTCCAAGGCACATTGAAGGCCCCGGCGGACCCAAGCCTCTTCAAGACTGACGGTTGGGTCGTGTTCGGCAACATCGACGGCCTCACCGTGTTTGGCGGCGGGACCTTCGACGGCCAGGGCAAGATAGCCTGGGGGCAGAACAACTGCGACAAGGACACGAACTGCCGTACTCTCCCCACCGTAAGCACCTGGCGGTATTATTCGTTTCTATGTCGATTTCGAACCGCACGGTCATTAGAATAACGGATACGCTGATGGGGGTATATCAATCTAAGACAACGCGATTAACCGAGTTTTGAGCACCAGGGGAATTGCTAACGCCCATTGAATTTGGACAGAATTTGAGGTTCAACTTCGTCACCAATGCCTTAATCCATGACGTAACGACGCTCGACAGCAAGAATTTCCACGTAAACGTCTTGGGCGCCAAGAACCTGACGTTCCAACATTTCCACGTGAATGCGCCGGCCGAGAGCATCAACACGGACGGGATCCACATCGGACGGTCGCTCGGGGTCAACGTCCTCGACAGCGACATCAAGACAGGGGACGACTGCGTCTCCCTTGGTGACGGGAGCAAGCAGGTCACTGTCAAGGGGGTGAGCTGCGGTCCGGGCCACGGCATCAGCGTCGGCAGCCTCGGGAAGTATGAAAACGAAGAGCCCGTGGAGGGTGTCTTCGTCACGAACTGCACCATCGTTGGTGGAGACAACGGGGTTAGGATCAAGACTTGGCCTGCGTCGAAACCCGGCACGGCTTCTGACATGCATTTCGAGGATATCACGATGGACAATGTCGCCAACCCGGTGATCATAGACCAGGGATACTGCCCATTCAACCAGTGCAAAGCAGGGGTAAACACATGAACATGAGAATTAGCATAGGTCATGCACATTAGAAACGAAATGCATATTGACCCATCCGCTTAAACGAAATCAATTTAATTTCGAACGAACTTCAACGCTGGTTTTGCTGACAATTCTCAAGTCGCTTAGGAAACAAAAACGAATCGCATAATGGTTAAACCATTTACATGTCGGCCCTAATCTGTATGTTATTCGATTTGTTCAGGTACCTTCCCTTGTCAAGATCAGCAAAGTCAGCTTCAAGGGAATCAGGGGAACCTCAGCATCCCAGGTCGCGGTGAAGGTCGCCTGCAGCCAAAGCGTGCCGTGCGAGGAAGTCGAGATTGCGGACATCGACCTCGTGTATAATGGCCCCGAAGGCCCCGCCACATCAGAGTGTGCCAACGTCAAGCCTTTGACCTCTGGCACGCTAAACCCTGCGGCTTGTGCCAAGGTCGTGAGCTAAAGAGTTTGCTCTTTCTCAGAGAAGATGAATCAAATCTGCACGTTTCTTTGTAAAGGATGTGAAAGGTCTAGTCATGAAGACGATGAGTCTTGAGGGAAGCTGTTTGGTTTTTGTACTCTTCTGCGGATCCCATGTAAGTTAAACATATTAATAATAGGAAGTCGTCGGATTCCTTTTCATGGAGATTCTCGCTTGTACACCCAACTCGGTAATTAATTTAAATTTGGTCCGTGAAAGAATAAAATTTGCCTGCATAAATTTTCACCGACTCCAAATTTAAGTTTCACTTAAAGACGTTGTGAAGTTTAAATTTCAAGTTCTGGTACATAAAAAGATTTGAAAAATCTCATTTGTTTGATTGATTTATTATTGTAAAATTATGACAAATTGAGCGCATAATGCGCGAGACGAGGGGGGATGGTGGCCCTCACTAGCAAAGTGAGGGTGGGCGAGGGTTGCGACACCCTTGTTGACCTTAGCGGATGTCCATGAACTTGTGCCTATTTTTGGCGAGGGCTTTGTGGCCCTTGCCAAGAGGCTGCCTAGGGTTGTCGACCCTCAGTCAGTAGTTGGTGTAGGTCACCGGGACTCAGTGTTGACACTTAATTCGAACTTATCTTTTAGAAATAGAAGATAATAAAGAAAACCTTTTATTATGGAGGGAAATTTTGAAGAAAAACATTTTGTTGTTGAACATATCTCTTCATTTCAAAATTCAAAAATTCAATAATCGTGTGATTTTGGAATAACTTTTTTGTTGAGAAGTTGAGTGAATATATGCAAAATTTTCAACAACTTTGAGTCTTTCCTCTATAAATAAAGGATGCAAAGCTTCGGTTTAGTTTGGGGAGGTAGGGGTGTTGGTCTTCGAAGGAAAAAGAAGGAAAAAGGTGAAAAAGGGAAAAGAGAGGAAAGGTAAGAAAGGTTTCGATTCTATGGGAAAAGCAAAAGAGTGAGCATAGCGCAGTAGACGTGAGAAGGGGAGAGAAGGAGAGCAACATAAAAAGGAAAAAGTTTTGATGGAGAAAAGTCAAGGAGTGCAGAGAGAAAAGTGAGAGAGAGAGAGGGTGTATTGCAGGCTGGTAAAAAAGAAAGAAGAAAAAAATAGCTGCTTCTTCCTACAGCTTCCCCCTCGCCGAGCTTGCGCTTGCACTCGCCGCCCGATCCGCCGTGCTCCGCCAGCCTCACCGCCATTCCACCACTGCCGAACTGCCAGCAACTTGTGAAGCTGCCCCTGCCTCGACGCCCACAACCCGACGCTGTAGCAACTCGCCACCGGGCCAGAACACCTCCACCCCCTGATCGCAGCGATTTCTCCCGAGCGCCAACGCCCACTCTGACACCTCGCAGCAGCCCATTCGCCACCCCCTGGAACCTGCTCGCCCATCCCGCCGTTGCTCTGTTCTGTCGTAGCCTGCATCGCCACCGGAGCTCTCCTCTCGCCTGCCTCCCGCTCGAAGCCCGACGCCGCCACGCCATCTGCTCGCCCCTGGAACTCCGCCTGTCCGATCCACCGCCGCTCCACCAGTAGATTCTCTTCGGGTTGCGCCTTCGGCCTTTGCTCGACCCGGTGCTGGACGCTGCTTGCTACTCTGCTTCGCCCCCAGCAGTCGCCCCTGCTATCCTCCGCGCTGCTCACCGTCGCCGCTTGGAGGCCGAACGCCGTCCCTTGCAGGTCCTGTCACGACCTCTTTTTTTTCGTGCAGGGGAAAAAGAAAGAAGGTTTAGGGGTATTTGGCGAAAGAGGCGGACCAATGGCCCTGGATTAGGTGCGGGCTCTCCCAAGCCCATACCTCGCGCGACGTTGGATTTCGTATTTCAATTCTTAACAACCTATGTATTTCTAGGAGTCACCACTAACCTATTGAGGTCGGCTAGAAACCAATCAAGACACGGGAGTGTTGTCTTGATTCCTACGCAACCAAAGATTTCTAGGAACGGGGACTTGTTTACGCTAATGTTTCTATTAGTGCCCTTGCGATACCATTAACTTGAAAGGTTGTTTATCTAAATGGCCACACAATCTTGATTACCAATTACAATCCTTATAAAACCACTAAGTGTCCATACAAATGTTTTTGTAGTTTTTTTTTTAATAAAAAGTCTAGACTAATCCTAACATAATTTAGAAGATAAATTCACACTCAAATTATTGAAAAGCGGTGCGGTAAATAAAAATCCAAGAAATTGAAAGGACTTGAAAGTAAATAGGGAAAAGGAAAACCCGATATAAGTCGGGCAAATAATATTACACGGCCTTGTTATCATGCCCCGGGACAGGACCCCCATGAGCGAAATGAGAATTCAAATATGCATGAAATTACTCTATATGCATGAAATTATTCTAAATAATTTTAATCTATGCAAAATGGATTATTTACAAAAATGGTTATAAAATACCAAAATAGCGCTAAATTAGGAAAATGACCTTTTAAAATTAGGAAAATTTAATAGATGCCATTTCTATCCTAATTTCATACTATCTATCACTTTTATATTTTTTTGAAATTTTGGATTTTTATTTTTTTATTTTTATTTTTAAAAATAATAATAATAATTCCCTAAACCGATATATGCTAACATTGAACAACACAGCACATGAATATCACAATAATCGAGCTTGAATCGACCGTTTCAAGATTGAAACTTGGTTCGCGCATTTCGTCGAGCACTTGGCGTGCATCAAATAACTCCAAAATAGCTTCACCGGGCCATGTTTGCAGCCTTCAATCTCAATCCATGAGCAGTCTTATGTGGAACTAAAGTATCAAAATTATACTACCACATGCAGGGAGCAAGATTAGATAGAAATAACAGCTTAAAACACACGAAAACCAAGCTGGAATCATCATCAAATATGCGGGTTTGAGCTGATTTTGCAAATCTGGGTTTGAACCCAAGTCAAGCAAACAGGTTGAATGCCCATATTCAAGCCCCGACACTTATCACATATGAAATCCAAAGGAAACACTACTTAATCTGAGTGAAAGTAGGTAACATGAGCTTTCAAATGCAATAAAAATCATAAAGAAAGGACTCACCGAACAACATCAAAACGACCTCTTCAATAAGCACCCATGCAAAACTCTTGAAGAGATTTCAACACTTGGAAAAAATTCCAGCCTCAAAAATCAGTTTTCCGGGCTGGTTTTCCTCTTAATTTTCATGATCAAAACATGCTCAAACTTGAACAAAAATACATCTAGGATACTTACCTTGCTTCCTAGTTTCTGTTTCAAGTGGCTCTTGGCCAAGGAAGCCGAGAAATTATCTTTGGGAGCTCGTGGAAGTTGGCTCCTTCAAACTGGAAGTGAGATCTGCAGAAACAAGAACTGACAACGAAGGTTTTTGTTGAACTCTAAAATTAGACTTCAAGACCTCTTTTATTGGAAAACGCAACACCAAACCAAACTATATGTATTATAGCTTGGGCTAAAAGTCAATATTTCCCTCATTTGTCTCTCAGTTTTCTCAAAAATACTCGCATTCCCTCACCCATGACCAGCCGGGCTCAACATTTAGAAAATATTTTCGAACTTTCTTGGCCCGCCAGGAGGGCACTGTTTCGGGGGGCTTTAGGACACCTTCCCGATCTCCATTTGGGACGTGTGACCTATGGATGAAAATATCCTTGAGTGAACTTTCACTCTCTAGTTGAGGGTTTTGGCTAATTTTGGCCGCAAGTTTGTGAAAATTTCACTTTTCTCTATGAAGGTTGATCTGGAATTTCTGGGTTTTGGATTTTCTGGAGTTGCTTCTGGAGGTGTTTTTGGGGAACGATTCCAAGCTCTCTCCTCTCCTCCTCGTCTTCTCTCTCTTGTCCCCTGAAAGAGCTTTCTTCCGTGATCTTCTCCCCCGAATTAGAGGATTTTTGGCTGGTCTTTTGTCCACCTACCAAGCCTGCCAACTAAGCTGGTTCACCTACTCTTCTGACTTAGCCAATTTTTTAACTTCTGCAGCTGTTGAGTGCGCGGAATTTGCTGCGAATTTCCCGTGCTTTCAGCAGCTTATCCCTCGCCAATTTCCGTCCACTTGCAGTACCAATAATGGTCTTCCATCACATGCAAAGGTCGAGCTAAATGGGCGGCTGAGTGGGATATGGTGGGGCCACCAATATGCCTACTTAGCAGCTCCGGAATTAAGACTTAACCATGGGCAGGGTTTTGGTAGTTGGTTTGAGTGCTTTAATCCATCCATTTGTCAGCGGTTTTTGATCAACTAGCAAGCTCACGTGTAGTACTTTAATATCTTGATCATTTTTCGCAATTTTCTCCATCCAATTTTGCAAGAAAGTCCTTCAAAGTTAGCCATTTTCTTATCCGAAAATAATCAATTCAAGGCAAATTTGGTCATTTTGGTCCAATTTGACCGATTCGACTTGGCCCAAGTTCAATTTCAACTTAATTGATGACTAAGATGATGATTTAAGGGCTCGGATGAAATTTTGCAAAATTTGCGAATTGGTCCCTCAACTTTTAAAAATTGCATTTTGGCCCCAACTTGCCCCTTTAATTCCAATCTGACCTCCTAGGCTTGGCTAGTCACATTTATATCATTGGCCCCAACTTGCTTCTCTTTTTTTTTTTTCTTTTTTTTTTTTTTTTTTTTATTTTAATATTTTTAATATTTTTAATTTTTTTAATTTTTTAGGAAAAACATCTTCCATTTAAAAAACTATACTAAACACCTGGATGATCTATATTCAATAATTTGATATGAAAAATTTTTGTGGAAAAACAAGTTCCCATTTTTTTGGAAATGATTTTTGGACAAAAATTTAGGTGTCAACAGTCCGAATCACCCCATTTGGCTGCTGGTCACCGTTGTTGCTACCTCTGCTCGCTGCCGGTCCACCCTCGCCAGAACTCCGATGCCGGCCACCCTCTGCTCGACGCCATCTACCGCCGTCACTGCTCCCCATTTCCAAGCCTTAGGTAGTTTTTATTTTTATTTATTTCCTATTTTTCTTGTTTTATTTTTTTGTTTATTTTTTTTTTTTTTTTTTTTTTTGAAGTTTATCTATTTAAATTGGAATATTCAATGTCAATACCCATGAATTTTGTAGGCATTAACTGCAGCTATTTTATCCAAAATTATTGTAATTATTCATTTGATCCATAAAACATCGGATTATTTTTTTTTAATTACATTAATTTTTAGGTATTTGATAGTATTTTAATTGTTAAATCATTACAAAGTTAAAATAATTGTTAATTTAATCCGTGAGAGGATGTATTATTTTTTCAGTTATTTTAATTCTTATCTTGATTTTTTAAAATAATTATTTGTTTTGGAAAGATATTTAAAAAAAAAAAAACAAAAAACACTAAAAAAATTAAAAAATAAAAAAGTATATAAAAATCTAAATCTTGCATTAGAGCATTTAGGTTTAGTAAATTAGGACTGCATTTTTAGGTTTAGTAAATTAGAATTGCATTTTTATGATTACAATTTTTAGGTTGCACTTTTCGATGGACAATTTTTTTTTTTTTTAATTTGGATTTTTTTTTAAAAATAACGTTGGCACGTCTTGATAATTTTTTTTTTTTAAAATATAGTTTTCTAAGATAGGATAGGGTTTAAGTTAAATTGATCCATAAAATAAATTAAAAAATCATTCACTTTAGATAGTTTAATTGGGGTTTTTGTTAATTCCGAATTTTAAATAAAAAATCTAAAAAATATTAGATGCATCTTAATTAATTTGTATAATAGGTTTATTTGATTACAATTTGTTTATTAGTAAAATTAAGTCATATAGATTTCATAATATGCACATCACTTGTTGTGCTTTAGTTAATAGGTCATAATTTAATGTTTTAATATTCCCATCGTATAGCCTTTTTTTTTAAATAAAAAAGGGCCAAATATTAGCATTGCATCAGTAGGTTGCTTTCTTTTTCATAAGAATTATTAAGTCATTTAAGAAAAAAAAAGAAGAGAAAACACAAAAGGTCATTTACTTGGTTAGTTAATAGGTTAGTTCATAATTAATCCCATTTTATGTCATCATTGTTTAGTGTAGGTTGCATATATGTATTTCAAAAGGAAAGCATTAAAAAATTATAAAGAGAACATGCATATATAATTACTATGTCATTCATTCCATATCATGAAACGCATGCATATTTAAGATTATATAAATTAGATTGCATACCTATAATGATAGTTCAAGTTATGTCATATGAATTGCATCTTGCATGTCATTAAAATAAAATTCATGCATATTAAGTTTAAACTAAAATTACATTTAATTAATGTTAAAAAAAAAAAGAAAAATTATGTGTCATGTCATTTAGAAAATCATGTTTAGGGCATGCATTTTCATTTGCATTTTTATAAGTGTTTTTTTTTAAGATAGACCTTAATAAAGTTGTAGTTAATAATTTCTTACAATTCTATCACTTCAGTTTATTGAATGTTATTTCATTGATTGTGCGCCCGCATAACCACCATTTGCATGTTAGTAGCTTAGGTTAAAATTAATCAATATTGCCCCCAAAATATTTTTGAAATTAAAATAAAAAGGTACCAAAAGGGCTTTAAACTAATCTAGCATAACCATATCCCCGATCTATTGAATCTCTAGTTTGCAAAAATAAAGTATTCTCCCATACTTTATTTGGGTTTCTAAACAACCCTAATTGGTTAGAGACGGCTCCAAATTGAATATCATTGTATGTCTAAATGGATTAATTTCTTAATATCAAGTCGCGATTAGTAAGACTTGGGAGGGTCCGTGCCAAGTCTTCAGACTCAGTAACCCTTTAGCCTTCTTTAGGTAATTCACCCTCGAAAAAAAAAAAAAAAAAAAAAAAAAGGTTGCCACACTCAGCTTGTGGCCAATGGCCTCGTCAATCCTTTAAACCAAAAAAGAATAAAATGAAAAAGAATTAAAAGAAAAGGAACATATTAAAATATTAATAAAATTGTCAACATTGGCTGCCCCCATGTACGATAGAAGGCTTCCATGTCAATGATTTTTAGTAAAAATTAGCCAGATTGATTTAATTGGCAAATTGTGAAAGTATTTATTATTCAACTAACAAAATTGAAAAGTTTAGGTGTAAATTGGCAAATATGCAATAATTTCAAAACTTTTTGGATTATTTTCCTTTTAGAAACTACTCGTTTTTCTATTTCTAATTTTTGAATGGAGAATGAAAGTAGGTTTCCTTTTTTAACTTGAAAACATATTTGGGCTTGTGGACAAATTGGGCTTTCGTTATCATTTATCATTTTAAAATAAGAACGAAAATGAGAGGCGTGGATATCGAGCTATTTTGGTATTTCCTTATTTGGTCACCTAATAAATGTCTTCCAGAAGGCCTTCTTCAACAAGAGAGTCGTCGGCTCAAATCCAATAGTAGGCAAACCCAGAATCAGAATTCGTCTCGAAGGGCGTTGGCTCGATCGGTGCTCGAAGCCTTCAATGAATCGATAGAAGCAAAATGATGGATTGAAGTTTGAGGATGAGATGTGCTCGGAGTTTGATAGTAAGTGAGGCATTTTTGTAGTAACTTTTAAAAGCTAGCATTCAATAACACCGGACGGCAATAACAGGAAGATGGATCGATTCTGCGCAACTAGATCCCCCGGTTTGAAGATCTGGCATGATAGAGAAAATCCAGGGACCCAAAATATGGAAGTTGACAATCAGCGGGCAACGGTAGGAAAGCTAATAATAGCAGACGGGGGAGAGCCAGGAACCGGGGGGGAAAACCTGGGGAAAACCTGGAGACTTTCTCGCGCAAAATTGGCTGAAAGCTGTTAAAGGCGTTATAAGGTTCCCCCCACGGATGCAGTATAAATGGCACCAGCGCCAAGGGGAAAGATCAACCGAACAGCGTCCTCGTTCTTTCTTCTTGGAAGGTCCAGCAAGCGCCCGGGAGAAAGAGAGAGACCAGGAATCCTCGTAGCAGAAGGGAAACGATGGCAATGAAATCGTACGTTGGTGCTCTGCTGCTGCTGTTGTCTTTGTCTTCTTCCATCAACGCCCAGGTCTTTGATGTCGTCGCGAGTTACGGTGCAAAGGGCGACGGCAGTTCAGACATTAGCCAGGTGCGTGTATTCTTTAGTGAATAGCTTTACGGCATTCTTTCCTAAATCTTTGCGGCTAACGAGGGTTTTGTCACAAATTTTTTCGAAGGCCTTGCTGAGTGCATGGAAAGAGGCGTGCGCATCCACCACTCCTGCTAAAGTGCTGATCCCGGGGGGAACGTTTGCGCTGACGGAGGTGTCCCTGGACGGCCCCTGCAAGGCCCTGTGGAGTTTGAGCTCCAAGGCACATTGAAGGCCCCGGCAGACCCGAGCCTCTTCAAGACCGACGGTTGGGTCGTGTTCGGCAACATCGACGGCCTCACCGTGTTTGGCGGCGGGACCTTCGACGGCCAGGGCAAGATAGCCTGGGGGCAGAACAACTGCGACAAGGACACGAACTGCCGTACTCTCCCCACCGTAAGCACCTGGCGGTATTATTCGTTTCTATGTCGATTTCGAACCGCACGGTCATTAGAATAACGGATACGCTGATGGGGGTATATCCAAACTAAGACAACGCGATTAACCGAGTTTTGAGCACCAGGGGAATTGCTAACGCCCATTGAATTTGGACAGAATTTGAGGTTCAACTTCGTCACCAATGCCTTAATCCATGACGTAACGACGCTCGACAGCAAGTATTTCCACGTAACCGTCTTGGGCGCCAAGAACCTGACGTTCCAACATTTCCACGTGAATGCGCCGGCCGAGAGCATCAACACGGACGGGATCCACATCGGACGGTCGCTCGGGGTCAACGTCCTCGACAGCGACATCAAGACAGGGGACGACTGCGTCTCCCTTGGTGACGGGAGCAAGCAGGTCACTGTCAAGGGGGTGAGCTGCGGTCCGGGCCACGGCATCAGCGTCGGCAGCCTCGGGAAGTATGAAAACGAAGAGCCCGTGGAGGGTGTCTTCGTCACGAACTGCACCATCATTGGTGGAGACAACGGGGTTAGGATCAAGACTTGGCCTGCGTCGAAACCCGGCACGGCTTCTGACATGCATTTCGAGGATATCACGATGGACAATGTCGCCAACCCGGTGATCATAGACCAGGGATACTGCCCATTCAACCAGTGCAAAGCAGGGGTAAACACATGAACATGAGAATTAGCATAGGTCATGCACATTAGAAACGAAATGCATATTGACCCATCCGCTTAAACGAAATCAATTTAATTTCGAACGAACTTCACGCTGGTTTTGCTGACAATTCTCAAGTCGGTTAGGAAACAAAAACGAATCGCATAATGGTTAAACCATTTACATGTCGGCCCTAATCTGTATGTTATTCGATTTGTTCAGGTACCTTCCCTTGTCAAGATCAGCAAAGTCAGCTTCAAGGGAATCAGGGGAACCTCAGCATCCCAGGTCGCGGTGAAGGTCGCCTGCAGCCAAAGCGTGCCGTGCGAGGAAGTCGAGATTGCGGACATCGACCTCGTGTATAATGGCCCCGAAGGCCCCGCCACATCAGAGTGTGCCAACGTCAAGCCTTTGACCTCTGGCACGCTAAACCCTGCGGCTTGTGCCAAGGTCGTGAGCTAAAGAGTTTGCTCTTTCTCAGAGAAGATGAATCAACTCTGCACGTTTCTTTGTAAAGGATGTGAAAGGTCTAGTCATGAAGACGATGAGTCTTGAGGGAAGCTGTTTGGTTTTTGTACTCTTCTGCGGATCCCATGTAATTTAAACATATTAATAATAGGAAGTCGTCGGATTCCTTTTCATGGAAATTCTCGCTTGTACACCCAACTCAGTTATTAATTTATATTTGGTTTGTGAAAGAATAAAATTTGCCTCCATAAATTTTCATCGACTCCAAATTTAAGTTTCACTTAAACACGTAGCAAAGTTTAAATTTCACGTTATGGTACATAAAAAGATTTGAAAACTCTCATGTGTTCGATTGGTTTATTATCATAAAATTATGACAAATTGAGCGCATAATGCGATTGTAGTACTTGTGTAGTTTTAGAACGATAATTAGATGGTGTGATCTGAGGAAGCACCATAATTAAGCTAATTTTTCTTGTAATTTTGGGTCATCAATCGTGTCCGCTTACTCTGTTAGATTAATAAAAAAAATGAGTGCCATCATATTAAAGGCGGACTAGTGCGGTAGGCCTAGGAGCATTGATGAAATAGTTTTGCTGTTCTTGATTTTGGGTGCAAATCTTGGGATAATGCGCTGATATCCTCAATAAAATAATTGGAAGGACGTGAGTTAAAGTGGGTTCGACGTCCAAATTCTAATTAGCCACACATTCCCACAAATTCCTCCATAGCCATGAAAAAGATTCTGCCATTTAAAGGGTGAACATGCTTTGAATCAATTCACAAAGGCATCGCTTTTCCCATTGGCTTATGCGGTTGCTGCTGCCTGTATAGGTGACAATCATCGATAGGTTGTATCTGTTGGAAACATGCGAATCTGGCCACGCCCTATGATGTATACAGTTCTACCCTCCCACATCAATCAAATGCCCTCGGGCCTCCACCATGGCCGGCCATCGTGGCCCGTCGCCTCGTCGAGCAAGGACCCCATCGCTCGCCGCCATCGATCGATCGAAAACCGTCGCTACAATCAACGGCCACTAGCAACCACAGAACCGAGTCCTTCGGTGGTTGTCGACGAACACCATGGTCTCAGGCCCGAGGTGAAAGTTGAGGTGGCCGGCCGTGACTCAGTGGCAACGGTGGCTTGGCAGATGGTGGCATGATTTGTTAGATGCCAATCGTTGTGATCATGTCCATGTAGTTGTAGGTTTACATTCAATATTGACCGATTAAAGGTTGGTTCACATTGTTCATCATGTACACGTATAATGTACTTATACATTACCGTCCGATCAGACGAAAGTCCCCTCACGAATCCGAACATACTCAAATGCCCATGGTCGATATATTTTTGATAGCATAGACGGAGAGAACAAATGGATTCCTCACAGGCTACTAAAGGCACTTTATTTAGTGCAAACTAAAAGGGCTCGAGCAATTGGATGTTGCTCAATATTGCTATAACTTAACAATGGAAAAAACTTGCATCGGAAGCACCGTCTTTCAAGAGGTTAAGCCCAACAAAATTACCTGAATTAGATTGGGATTTTAGTGGGATGTTCTACATCAATCGCAAGCGTAGAATTAGAATTAGGATACCACGATCCAGAGTTGACCAGCACAACAGCAGGATTGGGTTTACTTACTTGAGGAAGTGTTGAACAAGTACCCATTTACAGCAAATGAAGCAGCAACCGTGGAAGTGCTTCCTTGCTGAAGCAGGGGAGCGCGACCCTTCATCCTCAGTTACTTCCCAAGCAAACCACAAACAGGAAGGGCGACGGCCTCTACCTCCTCTCGACAATCGACCACCTGATCTCCCCCTTTCCCAGGTCCTTTCGGTGCAAAAGATCAAACAAACCCCTTCCACTGTCTATTCCTTTTGGATGGTGCTACCAAAGAATGCATCTTTTTCGCCTCGGTTCTCTTACGAGTTTAGACAGTACAACAACCGTTCCTCTTCTTTTTTGGCGGCTGTATGTGAGTTTTATCTTCTTTTTCTTTTTGTTGGGCAATGTAACGAAACATCTTTTGTTGACAGCCATATAAGAAGATGAGACAACCACCATCCTCCACATAGCTTTTCTTTCTTACCCAAGTGCATAAATTTTGAACAATCCCCAGAAGCTTTTCTATTTTCCAAATTTGTAATCAACAACCAGTGTGAAAAACAAAAGAAAAACCAGCGTAGACATCATAAATATATTTCGGAACAATCACTACACTCTAATTGATTATGCACAAGCGAATCTACCTCAGTGTATGGATAGAGGAGTTTTTTCTTTCTTTCCTTTTTTTGGGAAAAGAAAAGAAGGTAACAAAACAACAACATATCTGTCCTGGAAGGCTCTCTATACATCGGCCCACTCGAACTCAGGCACTACATCAAGATTGCATACCGCATGCTGTCACTCACTATCAGATGATTCATCTCTGATGCTTGGTGACCAAATTCATGGCCAGACACCCACACCCCATCGGCCCCATTCACATGGGGAGGAGAGAAGCAAGAGACGACCGAAACCATGGCGCGAAAGACACCGTAGAACAACACCGGGAGCCCGCTCCAACCACGCGCCGCCCGCGCATCAGCATCCCGCGCAAAGATTGGCAGGTCGGCTCGGTTCCCGCCGCCGCCGCCCAGCATGGCCTCGTCGGCGACTCTCGAGCTCTTCCTCCTTGCCATCACGCCGAACATCCGCCGCATGCCGGCGGAGAGAGGGAGGGACTTGAGGCTCCGATTTCAGGTGGAGGAAATGAGAGTGTGCGATCGAATGAGAGAGAATCAAGGGGCTTGGCGTGTGTATTGGGGGTTTTGATAATGGGTGAGTTGGTGGTGGTGTTGCTAGTGCTTGTGATTGTCACACCCTAAAAGAAATAGGGACCCTTTATTGTAAAGGAAACTTAATGCACAATTATGTTGGTGGGGTCTATGTAACGCCAAAAATGCCGACAAAAAAGATGTATAATTAAGCACATACATAGATTTTGATGGAGATTTTCTAGGATAATTTTGAAGAATCACTAAACTTAGTACATCAAAAAGAAGAATTTTATTTCTCCCTTTTTAACCTTTTGATTTTTGGTGGCATCTTTCCAGTTCATATGAATGTGAATCGATAGACTATAAAATCTACAAAAGATCGAATCAAAAAGTTTTACGAGCGGATCTTGTCCAAATAAGTTGGCTCAATTCAATCTGATTGAGAGTTATAGCCATTGATGAACTTGATTTGATTTGTTTTTCTCTTTTCTTTTTCGAACATAATACGGAATAAATTAAAGAAACCTAGATTTTTGGATGTGAAAAGAAATATAATATATATTTATAGAGAAAAGGAATATCTTACTTTGTTGATGGCTCAGTGCACTTAGCAAAATGAGTGGTCCATCCATGTGTGAGAGAATCGGGACTCTGCATTATGCTTTTATCAAGTCACACAAAATGTGTCGCATGCTGGTCATTCCTGAAAGCTACATCTCTTTTCTTTAAAGAAAAAGAAATGCAAATAAAGATATGCTTGCCCCAAAAAAGAAAAGTACAAATACCAGGTGAATTTTAAAAAGAAAGTAATGGAGACATGGAAGAGAGGACAAAAAAATCTTAGTATGCGCTGTGTGTTCTTTTGCAAATATCATACGCAAAATGAGCGTCTTAGTATTTGTTACATCATTTAAAAGTTAAACTTAGGCTAGACAAATATACATATACATCTTGCCCGTTGTAGGTAAGACACCATATCATTACTGGTGGATCTATCACAGTGCATGATTTGATTAAGATAACAATGTTTTTTATTTAATATTATCAGGAAGTGGTGGTTGACCAGAAGCCAGTCAACGCTTAAATGTTATAAATAGAGAGTCCTGTTAAGGAGATTCCTGAGATCTGTGTAATGCGAAATGTGCAAAATCTGACATGATCAAAGGCCCATTAACTTGGTGGCCCTTTCTAGACAGTGGGCCTAGTTATACCTTAGTCTCGTCAGTTCATATGGCCTGAGCTTCTTTTAGGGGGTTGGGGGTGGCCGCAGGTTTCGGGGTTAGCAAAGGCGGTGGCTGTGGCAGCGGTGGCGGCGGTGGCAGCGGCAGCGGTGGTGGCGGCGGCATCGGCAGCAGTGCTGGAGGGTGATGATGGCAGCAGGCTCTCTCTGTCTCTGTCTCTATCTCTCTTTCTCTCCCTCTCTCCCGATTTATTTATTTCTTAATCCTACAAGTTAGGGGACTCGGTTGCGCCGGAAAAAAAAAAAAAAAAAAAAAAAGTCGACGACCCAATTGCGAAAAGAACATAAGTTGAAGGATTAAAATCCGAGAACCCAAAACACACATCCCATCCACTGCTAACTCGCAGCCCATGGTGGCGTTCGAACGTGGGCTTGAAAGGAACAACACAAACATGACGTGAAATTAACGAGTGACCTTGTAGTACCATAATCAACAACCAGACTTTCTCAATCAAACAAGAAAAGTTTTTAACTTTCATTTCTCAAAAATAAGTTCCAAATCGCCCCGTTTTCACATTTTGCAGGATGTATCTTCAAGTTTGCATGGAATTATGTGCTCCAGCGTTCGCCCATGTATGTGGAATGGATGCTCTCATGCTAACTAATGATTAATCGGTTGCTCAAAAAGTCGGAGACATTGTACAATCAATGAAAATGAGAAGAAAAAAAATGCATTCTAGTACATGTGAAATTACAGATCGATGGTATGAAGAGTCAACAGTAAAAATTTAAAATAACAACTCAATCAAGTCACCCGGTTGCTCAAATGGAATATTAAAAAGGTCTGGTTTTGGCTTTGCGTACGAGTCTGGAGAACTAAAACGCAATTCCAACTTTTGAATAAAGCTGAGGTTACCATTTGGTCAGATCTCTTGTTAAATAGACAAAAGCCCCCAAAAAATATTATTTGATGTTCGTGTCTATCTTGATCAATTTCCACCTCAAGTTCCTTCAAAACAAAAAGAATTATGAATTTAATACATGTAATTCAGATGAATATTAGCGACTATGTCATCATAATTTAGAAATGTCATTTGGACGTGCAATTTTTTCTTCACAACACCAAAATCATATCACCATATTAAGTGGATGAAATTCAATAAGGCTCCCTCCATTTCATAAAAAATAAATGTTTGAAAAATATATTTCTAAAAACGATTGTTTGTATTATTTGAAATAATCAATCGAATGGGAAATCTAATTATTGTCGAATATAATTTATATCTAAATATTTTCATTGACGAAAAAAATATTTTTAGAATCATTCATTTTTCGCTTGAATTATATCTAGACCATAAATCTTTGTAGCAAAAATTCAACATCTTTTGATCCATTGTCGATACTTTTTCCAATCATGCCACAATGATAAACTTCAATTTTTTCATGATAACCTTCTTCCATTTAAAATCCATTTGTGGGTGTAAAGTTAGTGGTGGGTTCCCTTTATTACTTAATTTCCCACCCCCTCTCTTTCACCCTCTTTTTCTTTGCATGCTTTTTATTTCTTATCCTATTCCTCTTTTATTTTTTTTTTTTTATTTACATATAACTTTAACCCTTTAAGCTAGGGCTGACAATTGAGTAGAGGGCCTTTAAATAAGACATAGTGGTCGCTAAAAGTTGTTTTCCTGCTCAAAGGTTCCATGTGAATATGCCTTTTTCTAAATCTTGACTTTTTGGTGGCCAATTGTCTTTTAAAGCACCCCCATCTAATGCCTCTCTACCTTTGCACATTATCAAAAGGAAAAGCCCAAATTTCTTAGGCGGCTTTAGATAGGTCGCGACATTTTTTTTTTCTTTACTTTCATATGGTTGCGATGTGATGTCAGTATATATCATTTTTTTAATTTTGGGGAGTTTTGTATTCTGGACTTTAAAATTCTTTCCCCTCTATTCTGAAACTCTAGGAGACATGATTTCGTAATCTCTGGTGTTAGATTTTACATACACACATGTATATAATTTTCTGGATTAGGTATTGGCATTGAATATAGGATTCTTGAAATAATTGATGGTGCCAGAAAAGAAATCTTGCTCCATCATCCATTTGAAGAAGCATCATCAATATACAATAAATGCACATGAATGACATACCCGTCTTGTGAAAAAAGATACACAGAGATAATCTATTATGCATTATAAACGAAGGTTCTGGAAATGAGGGGTTTAGACAATACAATTTTTTTTTAAATTTTGTTTTTGCAGTTTTTTAATTTCATTTTTTTTAATTAGGGAAGAAATTTGGGATGGAGGGTCCTCATCACTAGCGTCACCGACCCATTGTCATGGAATTGGATTTGATTATTCGATCAAAATGGCGATCACGGTGGCCGTGCCCCCGGCTCCATCGGACGGCCTGGATCGCTCGGACCGTCGTTTTCTTCTCTCCCCAAATCTCATGATCATATAAATTCAATCTCCAGCCTTTTTTTTTTCTCTCCCTCCTACCTAGCTAAGAGCATATAATTCAACGGTGGATCCCACAAATTTTTAGGGGCATTTTGCTTCCTTGTGGCTTCCGTCTCCCTTTTTATTGTTTTAATGGGGTCACCCACATCTTGTTCTAATTGTCACTATAGGGTTTTATCTGCAAGTCATCGTCTTCGTTGGCCTCGTTCGCAGGCTCCCATTGGTCTCTCGCTTTCCCTTTCGTGCTCCGTCTCTTGTTGAACCGGTTGGTGCTCTCCATCCTCTCTTTTTCTTCCCCTGGTGATGATCCATGGAGTTCGCTCAGGAGCCGCCGTGTAAGAAGCAGAGACGTGAGCTAGGCGATGAGGCCGAGGCCGAGGCCGGGCCCACCGGCATGGAGGACCTGCCGAGGGAGATCCTCCTCGACATCCTGTCGCGGCTGCCCGTGACGTCGCTCGTGCGGTTCCGGCTCGTCTGCCGGTCCTGGCGGGCGCTGGGCGGAGACCTCCTCCTTCCCGAGGCGCAGCTTGCCCGCACGGCGGTGAGAGGTCCGTTCCTGGTGTTCCACGGCGACTTCCCTCTCCGGAACCAGCTCAGCTTCGTGGAGTTGTCCGCCCAGGACCAGGATTGCGGGCACGGCAGATCCAAGAAGAGCGCCGTCGTCGGGAAATTCAACCTGCCCTTCTCGAATTCGATGCCCGAATTCGACGTGGTCGGTTCCTGCAACGGCTTGCTGTGCCTCGCAGATTCGCTCTACAGGGAGCCGCTGTTCGTCTACAATCCCTTCACCGGGGACCACCGGGAGCTGCCGCGATCGCGTCGGTACGCGGACGAGACCGTGGTCTTCGGGTTCGGCTTCCACCCGGAGATCCGGGAGTACAAGGTGATCAAGATAGCGTACTACCCGAACCCATCTCGAGCGGGGGCGGGGGCCCGACGGCCGCGTCGGGTCCCGCACATGCAGTCGGAGGTCCAGGTGCTGACGCTCGGGGGGAGGGCCCCGGCCTGGCGGAGCCTGGGCCGAGCGCCGTACCAGATCGACAAGAGGTCGTCGGACACGGTGGTGGACGGGAGGCTGCACTGGGTGGCGGGGCCCCGGAGGTACCGGACGGCCCGGCAGCTGGTGTCGTTCGACCTGGGGGACGAGCAGTTCCGGGAGGTGCCGAGGCCGGAGGGGGTGTCCATCGGGCGGTCCAACTACCAGCTGATGGCACTGAGGGGGTGCCTCGCGGCGGTGATCTCCTGCAACTACGGGAGGCTGGAGATCTGGGTGATGAGGACGTACAATGCGAAGGAGTCGTGGGCGAGGGAGCACGTCATCGGGTCGTACATGCCCAAGGCGCTCAAGCAGAGCGCGAGCCCGATGCCGGTCAAGCTGTGGAAGAGCAGGGGGGGCAGGGTGTCGAGGGTCGTGTGCGGGCTGGACGCCGGGGAGATACTGCTGGAGTATAAGAGCCGGGCGCTGGTGGCCTACGACCCCAAAAGGGGTAAGTTCAGGGACCTTTCGTTGCAGGGTATGCCCAGTTATTTCCATGCATTAGTTCATGTGGGAAGCCTCAGCTGGATCGATTCCCATCCAGATACATGACCATTTCTTTATAATTTTTTTTTTTTAAAACCTAGAAAAAAAAAAAAAAAAAAAAAAAAGAAAGAAAGAAAGAAAGGAGAAGATCAAGAAGAAAGATGCTTCATTTGTATTGTAAGTTCAAGTTCACATTTTTATTATTCGAGATTATCATTAGGGTCCATGTTCTCTCTCTCTCTCTCTCTCTGTGCTGGGAGTCTTGCTTTTGGGTTCTTTTGTTTAAGGCCTGTGATGGGCATCGGCTCATTTCAGATCATGTGCTCACATCAGATTGGATTTGTTTTTCAAATGGGGGTGCGAGCCTCTTTTCTTTCCAATCTGGATGGGGTGTGACTCACAGGCCAGTTGGGATAAAAATCAAAACTTTTGGGTTGGCCCTCGGGCCCACCGGGAGGAATTATCTAAGCCAACCCCCTTGAAACTTTCCAAATTCTTGCACGGACTTTTCAACCGAAACGAAAAAGGAGATTAAAAAAGAAGGGGGGCAAATTCAACAGGATTGTGCTTTCCCTCATCTCAATCTTCTTGGCTTAATAATTAAGTCATTCGCGGCCGCCGTGGCGTCGTGTCGTATGCACAAGCTCCGCGTACTTATTTATGTGCTCGATACAATCTTTTCATGTTCATGATCTTCTTTGTTTATATCAAGTCATGGCCATATAATCTTTCAACATTGTTAGGTTGAGCGGTTGAAAATGTTTGGCAGTATAGGGATCCCTTTAGAACCTACCCCAGGTGGAGTTGCTCGATGCAAATGCCAAAATTCCAGTATTTCCCTCACCTCAGTGCAAGAATACCTACCCCATAGAGAGAGAGAGAGAGAGAGAGAGAGAGAGAAAACTAGATGTTTATGGCCACGGATTAAAAAAATCTTTCATGCTTTGTCTTTATGGCTCAGGTTGCAGAAAGATGAGGTGCCTGCATGAGGTGCCTGTCCATTGAATTTTTTCCTCCATATAGCAATAAGCATGTATACGGAGTAGAACAACATCTCAATGTCAAAGAATGGACTAACGTAAGGGTCAAAAGGTGAATCATTGGAGCATGAAAAGGGGGACCTTTTTGATCAGGGTTATCTCCCACATTCATTTAGTTGTGCAGATAATCAAAACCGTGCATCATGACCACTCATATAAAAGCAAGGAAAAAAAATTTGCGTTCAAAAGGAAGATCAGGGTTATGCTTCCAAGCTTTTATTTTCTTTATGCAAGTAAAGTTGGCACAAAAAATCAACACCCGGTCCCAGGAGTGGAAAAGAAAATAGGTGGGATCTTTTCTTTTAGCCATCGCAAATACAAGAGATCAATTGTCGAATGACCAAGTCAAAATCATTTAGCAGCCACAAACTTCTTTTACACAAGAATCTGCGCAATATAATCGTCTTTCGATTGCTTCTTTCGCATATGAATTGATGTAAGATGCAATCCAGAATACGTTACCTTTCATTTTTCTTTTTAGATTCCACAATTAACAAAAGCAAGTTCATTAAGGTGGACCGAAAGCGAAATAAACTGAATTTTGCTCTGGTGTGAACGTTCGGACTCATTTCAAAATTCTCAATTGAAACATTTGAGGTTTTCAGTAGAAAGCAAGACAGGCCAGATTGAATCATTCACACATGGCTCCTATAAATTAGTGGTGGATCACACTTCTGGGACATCCCCTAGACTTTTTGTCTCCATTTTGGTTTTCCTATAGGGTAAGGACATAGATCTCTAGCCCGGATACCAATTTCTCAAAAGCAAAATAACTAGAAAAGATGGGTTCCGTTGACCTGGGGAAAGAGATCTCAAGGACCTTATGGTCCTGCTTTTGTTGTTGTGAAACGATGTAAGACCGCCAAGTGTAGTATACAAAATTACAAATCACCATTGATCACCCAAGACTTAGGATCCAGTTGGTGTTACCATCTTGTGACGGTGAAACTATGCTAAGATACATGGATGATCTCTCTCTCTCTCTCTCTCTCTCTCTCTCTCTCTCTCTCTGTGAAAATGCAGAAAGCTGTAAGGTCAGACGCAACCAATTTGAGCTTAATCAACCATAAGTCACCTGACCGCACGACTTAGTCTGAGACCCTGAACAATGAAATATTGCACCACCAATGAGCTTTACCGTGGATCAATGGACTTCGACTCTGGCACAGAGAATAAACCGATCACAAGAGTGAGGTTCCGTAAAGTTGAAGGTTTCGAGCTTGAATGGGATGTGCATTTTGGGTTAGAGAGAAGGCTTAGAGATCGGAATGCAACCCAATCCTCAATCTTCATAAAACGTTGCCCTGTCAATCCAAGAATCAATGACAAAAACATGCCCTTTCTTCACGGCAATGCTCGTAATTCCTAACGAATCGATTTCCTCCAAATGAAAATTATACGGGTTCACAAAATGTATCTTTGATAAAAGCTTAAGGAGACTGTAACACTCAAGTTTCATATACTGCCTAGTGTACTTGCTTACGATTTTATGAGATACGATTTCAGATTGCAATGATTACCGGGTGTCTCATCAGCAAGTTCCATCACTACTCTTGGCTATGATGTTCAGTGAATAAACTGTAGAGCACGTCAACATCTTGAGCACCTGAACTAGTAGAACATCACACCAGCAATAATGACAATACGAAGTCTGGGTTGGCATGCCTGCAAGCTAGTATATGAAAACAAACCAAAAGAAATTGAGTGCTATAAATCTTAGTGGGGCGGCCTTCAATTGTGGAAGAGTAATCGACGAAATTGCTGAACAACTTGTTTCGCATCCACGATACACATGATCATTACACTTTGATGGAGTGATTTTACATTAACTTTGTTCTGCTCAAGACTGAGTTTGTCCGTGGACTTACAGGAGCACAGCCAGAAATTTGATTCCTTAAATCAGCCAAGCAGTGCGTCTTCTCAAGCGCTCTAACACAAGCTTTTCACCGGTAAGGCACTCGACCAGACCTGAGCAGTGTGAGAGATCAAATAAGGATCACCGCTGTACATAAAAGTCAGTTCAGAGTCAGAGACCATATGTGTTATAATAGAGTATATCTGATCAAGCAGAGACACATCAGTCTCCGTCACGGGTTCAAAAACACAAACATCAACCACAATGGACTAATGTTATCTTGGAATGACAACTACCATTGGCATAATTGCGGCAATCATGAATACCCATCCTCCAGTCAGTTTCCCAAGTATCATTGAATTTAAGCGCAATGTCGAGGGAATCCTCTTCACTATATCCCACAAACCAGCATCTTCGTTTGGGTAGCCTTGTCAACTTTCTACTGACAAGAGTTCCTTGAACAAAAAGGTTTAGATTCATTAGGCAACATGACTGAACAAAGACAAAATGAACTTCAAGCCTGACCATATTCGATTTTTTTTTTTTTTTTTTTTTTTGGGCACAATCAGCATCTCAGACTAAACCGACTATGGCTCAGCATTTGTGGATCATGAGAGCAGAAGATTTCATAGACTAACCTGGGACCGATCCACCTGGCAATGCCGCAAGTGCCAGTGCAAAAACATTTTGGGTGTCTTCGGGTTGAAAATCAAAAACAGATGCCTAAGAAATTTATAAATATTACTAGAAAATTAATGAAAACGTACTGTAGAAAGTCCACTTGTTCTAGGCAAAATATCATTCGATTCCAACAAAAATTAGAGATACTCATCACCATAAGATGACCCCAAAAATTAATTTCCAAACCCATTATAACCAACCAACTCTCTGCAATTTGAGAATTGATAAAGACAAACCATGGAACATAATCATCACAACCTCGGAATTAAATGGTGGTGAAGAGGTTTTGATGATGACTACGAAATGTTGCAAATCCCAGAGATGGAGTCCGTGAAGAGCTGATGTCACTGATTGAAATGGTTCCATCGCTGTTCTAAATGGCAGTGCTGCTACATATACTTTCTCTTCCACTAATGTTCATGGTCGATTGTAGTGATGTCCGAGCCATTTTCGCAAATTAGTCAGACGGTGGAAGTTAAAAGAAGCGAAGAAGAGGCAAAGTTTGGATAATCTGCAGAAAAATCCTCATCGGTCGTGTAGAATCCAACGATTGACAATGGACTGCAAAAAAAAAGGGCTTGCTACTTGGAATAGAAAGTAGCTGTATCCAATCACTTCCTTTTATTCCTTTTGATGTCCATTGTCCAAAAGACTCCTTTCAGTATATTTTACTGTACAAAAATTAAATGCTTATCTACGAATTAATTTCCACCAAGCCATCCAGCCCAGGTTGTGAACTCAATGTGTCACCTAATGTGCAGTGGAAACTAGCGATAACGATAGCATAAAGTGTATCACGTTATCTTCCAAGATATCAACATAAAAGCGATCAGACAGATCAATTAACGTATTGATAAATACAGTGGAGAAGTAATTAATTAAATATAGGAATAAGAAATAAAATTGAACTTTCGGATCTACTATACTCATAAGCCTACCAATTTCAATGGTAGTTTTCACTCAACTTTGTTCTTCTTGTTACCAGGCACATGGATGAACTTACAGAGCTAAAACAATGAAACCAGTAAGTTGATGCCCTAGTCCAGATCACCAAAACTTCTTCTCAAGTGCTCTAGGATATCCTTTTCGCCAGTAAGGTGCTCAACCAACCCTGTGTACAAAAGTTCTATAAGATCAGAAAAGGATCGTGACAGCATCTAAAAGTAAAGCGTGAGAAAAAATAATTTGTTTGACAACTTATATAGCTCATCCAATGAAATAGACTCAAGCATCATTCGTGGGTACATACAAGCACAAACATATGAAGGAGCTGAATTTTGTCCTATTACCATTGGCATAATCGCGGCAATCGTGATGCCCGATTTTCAAGTGGGTCTCCCAGTGGTTGCTGAACTTACATGCAACATCCAGAGCATGCTCTCCACATGATCCCACAAACCAGCACCTTTCTTTCGGTAGCTTTGTCAACTTTCTTTTGAGAACAGTTCCTAAAGAAGAATGTAGATTCGTCACGCAAACACAGAGTGGACACAGTCGACATGAATAGGAATTTCAATCTCCAAGTCTGACCGTACTTTTATTACCGGGATTTCACATGATCAGCAACTCTCTCTTTCGGGATCAAACTGACTCTAACTTAGGAAGTAAGCTAAAAATTTTCCATGTGATTGCATGAGAGGGCTGTAGTAGTCGGAGAATTCATGGACTAACCTGGAATTGATCTACCTGACAAGGCTGCAAGTGCCACATACACATTTTCAGGGTCTTCAGGTTGAAAATCAAACACAAATGCCTACAACATAAACAAGAAAAAAAAAAGGAGAATCATCTGGTCTTGGTGCTAACAGATTGTGGCCAACACATGAATCGAATTCAAACAAAAGATCAGAGGCATCACACCAACAAAAGAAAACCCAACAATTCATTTAACTTCCAGAGCTTACACCTATCAACAAGCTTGCCCCTTTATCAACAGTTCAAGATGGAAACCAAAACCCGAAATCCATGTGAACACAATCGATCAAGAACCTGAGAATCGGATGGAGGGGAAGTGGCTCTGATGATGACCATGAAATGTTGGAAGTCCCAGAGCTTGAGCGAGTAGGCGGCCGAAGTCAGCAGCTGAGCGGGTCCCTTCGTTGCTCTGAGCGGCACCGCCGCCACGTACACTTCGTCTCTTCCGGCGATTCTCGCCGGCGACCTCAGCGGCGCCGTCGCCATTTCTGGCCGATTGACCGGACGGTTGGTGGTAGTTAAAGAGAAGGGGGGACAGTTCGGATAAAATGCTCATAAATCCTCGTCCGTCCGTCGATCTGGATTGGAGATTAATCCGACGGTTGCCATTTAGCTGCACAAATGGGCTCTCGATTCGCAAAGGATAAGCCCAATGTGAAAAAAAAAAAAAAAAAAAAACAGAATAACTTTTTAACCGAAAAAATTCATCTATTTTCGATTCACAAAGGATAAGCCCAGTGGATTCGCCACAGTAAATTTCAGGAATTGATTTCGACTCTCACGCCTTACAAAAGATATGGCGAAAGTCGAAAATGAGTGTAGAGAAGCGAATATGACCGATAAAAAAAAAAAAAAAAAAGATAAGTCCATTGTAAAAAATTTTTTTTTTGATCGAAAAATTCCATCTTAAATAGATTTTTTTTTTTGACTCAAGGCAATTTGTCAACAACTCTCAAAGTACCATATCATCTTTTTATTTATCGATATTCATATTCATTAGATTGAGCTGGTATTTTCAAAATAATATATATGCACTAGGTGCCATGTATAACTAGCGTATTCTGATATATGCGTTTTTACATATTTATTTTTAGCCATCAATTGACTAAAAGGAATTTTATAAAAAGTTTTGATAAAGGAAGATGGATGACCGATATCAAACTTTAGTTTAGGAAAGTGATCAAAGCGAATTGAATAAGGTTAACCAAGTAATAAGCAAATAAACATGCTAGAACATACATACTGGCGAAGAAGTATCATTTATTTTATTTTCTTTTGTTTTTGAATCTTCATAATTAGGAAGTAAATAACTAGAATTAGAAAGTAGGAACTTATTTCCGCTCCTATTTTCTTGCCATTTTCAAGCTGTCTTAGGCTTTCTTTAAATGTTGTGTTCTCTGTAAGTATGATATGCAATAAGAAACATATGAAAATAACCTTCTTTTTAAAACCCGCATAGTATTAGAACTGAGGTTTTAAATCTAGCTTCTACTATGGTGAAAACGGCGGTGACCGGAGCTAGTAGGGACACCGCTTCTTCAAGTGTCATGCTAGAAAACAACTTAACTAATTTCTCTGCACAATTGAGCAATGGTGAAGAGCAATTCTCCTAAAACTCCAACCGACTATTAATAGTTCGCCCATTGTATGACTAAAATCATTTGGAGTGGGTTCAATCGGTGAAATTAGCAATTAATATCCGAGGGAAGCTAGGTCACTTGACAGGCGAAGTGAAGGAATCGACAGAACGCAATTCGTATTGAAAGACTTGAAAATCCAAAAACTCTTTACACATTGCTTGGCTGATCAATTTTATGGAGCTATCAATTGGGAAATTGCACCTATTTCTTTCGAACTGTAAAGTATTGCGGGACGTCCTGAGCAAAAACATATTATGATTTGGGAAATTCTTTCTTGATTTTTGAACTGAAGACGAAGCTATGGCAATCAAGGCAAGGAGACTGTGAGGTCACTATTTACTATAATGAAATGGTGACCTTGTGGTAGGAGTTAGATCAATGCTATGATAAAACATGGGAAAGTCCTACTGATTGCAAGAGACAAATGAAGAGAGAAGAGAGTGATAAGTGTATACATGTTTCTAGCAGGCCTTAATCAAAGCTCGAACGAGGTGAGAGGCAGAATCCATGAGAAAGTCTAATTGATTGCAAGAGACAAATGAAGAGAGAAGAGACTGATAAGTGTATACATGTTTCTAGCAGGCCTAATCAAAGCTTGAATGAGGTGAGAGGCAGAATCCTTGGAAGAAAACCTCCACCATCCATCCATCCATGAAGAGATGAAACGTGGGAAAGTCCGACTGATTGCAAGAGACAAATGAAGAGAGAAGAGAGTGATAAGTGTGTACATGTTTCTAGCAGGCCTTAATCAAAGCTTGAATTAGGTGAGAGACAGGATCCTTGGACGAAAACCTCTACCATCTACCCATGAGGTTTTCTCTGAAGTTAGAAGGAAGGAATCTTGGAGGCGAATCACGCTACATGATTCGGAGCAAGTGTCAGGCTCTGTATCCGAAAATTCTGCACTTGTATATTAGGGGCTTGATTCTAAAGAAGATGGAAGGAAGAAACTATGGTGTGAACATTGCGAGAAACTTAGACCTATGGGATCGAATACTTTGAGACCTACTCTCTAGTTGCAAAACTAAACCCTGTAAGAGTGCTCCTATTAGTAGCAGCCAACCTTGACTAGCTTATGTAGTAAGTAGATGTGAAGAATGCATTTTTGAATGGAGATTTGGATGAAGAAATACACATGAATTTGCCCTCGAGCTTTGATAAAAGGTTTGGATCAAAGAAATGTAGATTGACGAAGTTACTATATGGACTGAAATAGTCGCAGAGGGCATAGTTTGAAAGTTCATCGAGTTTGTAAAGAAACAAGTCAATATTCAAGGACAAGCTAATCATACCATGTTTATAAAGCATTCTCGTGATGGGAAGGTTGCAATTCTAATAATGTATGCAGATGACATCATTCTCATTGGGAATGATATTGTCAAGATGAGTAAGTTGAAAGACTGTCTTGTTTCTACGTTTGAGATCAATGATTTGAGAACTTTGAAGTATTTTCTTGGAATCGAGGGAGTTTGATCGAAAAATGGAATTGTAGTCTCATAAAGAAAATATGTCCTAGATCTTCTAAAAGAGATCTAAATGAGGGATTGTTGACTAGTAAAAACTCCGAGACTATAATCAGAAACTTGGAGATGACAAAGGTGGGGCTCTTGTTGATACATCGAGATATAAATGACTAGTAGGGAAATTGATCTATTTGTCGCATACTCCTAGATATTGCGTTTTGTGCAGAGTATGGTAAGCCAATATATGCACTTTCCACATGAAAAACATCTTGAGATTATGTATAGGATCCTGACATATTTTAAAAGCACACTTGGAAAAGGTCTATTATTAAAAAAATCTTAATCAACGGGAGATTGAAGCACGCACGGATATAAATTGGGCAGGGTTAATAATTGACAGAAGGTCGACTTCAGGTTATTGTATGCATGGGGGAACTTGGTTACACGGCGAAGTAAGAAGCAGAATGTGGTAGCATGAAATATTGTAGAAGTGGGATACCAAGCAATGACTCAAGGGATGTGTGAGATGTTGTGGATGACATGGGTATCGGAAGAACTTTGAGTATCGGGGAAAATGTCTACGAAATTGCATTGTGAAAGTAAGGCTCAACATTACACAAATCCCAATGCAACACGATGCATAGTTCATCAAGAAAAAGATTGATGCGCGGGTTATTTTGGATGCCATGTGTGCTAACACAACAATTAGTTGGCATTTTTATAAAGGGACCGTTTAAATCTAATTTTGATTCTCTCATTAACAAGTTGGGCATGATAAGATTTTTATGCACCAACTTGGGGACCGTACCAAAGAATTAGGAGAAAATCTTGAGAGGAAGTCATTTTGTTTCCATTTATTTTTGAATCCTCAGAATTAGAAAGTAGATCAATACATTTATGAAGTAGGAAATTTATTCCTCTTTTTGCTTCCAATTTATTGCTATTTTTTAGCTGTTTTAGGCCTATTTATGTTTTATATTCTCTATTATAAGCATGACATACAATAAGAAATAGAAGAAAACACTTTCCTTCAGTGAAATTTGCAATAACCATGAACAAAAGAAAGAGCATGTAGACCAGATAGAAGTAGGATTTATTCTTATGTTGGCCAAAAAGCAAAATCCCAGACCAGGAATCAGGAACTCCTCCTAGGATCTGCCAAGTGACAGGCCAAACCACAAAGAGAGACTACATAGAATTTTTACAATACTAGAGCATCATAAACCAGTAAATTGCTTTATTAGATTCTAGACCAAGTCACTGAAACAAACCCCCCAGCACGCCAACACACATACTCGACAAGACTCGCTCACTCCCTCCCTCAGTCACTCACTCACTCATCCACAGACTCATCACTCATCAGAAGACATTCATAGACACATTACTCATCAGTAGTCTTTTTCTCATCAGCTTCTGCAGCAGCTCCCTTCTCTTCCTTCTCTACCTTCTCTACCTCCTCTGCTCCTCCTTTGACACCCTCCTCTTTCGGAGCCTCCACGGCGGAGTCCGGATCTGGTTTGGCCACAACAGTCTCTTCGGCCACGACAGCCTCGGGCTCCGCTGATTTCGTGTTGGCTTCTTCTGCTTCCTCCTTGTTCTCTTCTGGCTCTGGTGCCACCTTGGAAGTCTCCTTTGGTGCCTCGACTTCTTTTTCTTCTTTTTCTTCTTTTGATTCAGTCTGTTCTCCCTTAGTTGTTTCGAGGACGCCTTCTTCTTGTTTGGTCTCGGTACACTCCGTTATGGTCTTGGTCTCGGTCTCAGCTGGCTTTTCTTGATCTTCTTCTTTCTTGGGGTCTTCTTTTGGTGCGATTACCGCTACTTCCTCTTGATGGACAGTTTTGATTTGCTCTTCAGGCTTATCCTCCACGAGCGCAGCTTGTGCTGATACAACCTGTTTCGTCCACATAAATCATTTCATCAAAATATATGGATCGGCAAAATGAAACATAAAGTTATAAAATCGTATAGAAGGTCGATCCTTTCATTCGAAACCTGTAATCTAATAATGCTATGTTACTTCATCTTTGGGTGTCTTTTGGCAAGTCACTCGCGTTATAAATGACAATCCCGAATTGATTGTTATCATTCCTACTTCACTATTCAAGAACAAATCATGTAACTGTTGCCAAAAACAGTTCTCCAAATCTTCTCTTTGACAAGAGTTAAACATGTTGAACCAAGTTTTCTATTCTAAGAACTTCAATGAGTAGTTATTAGAGTTACCTCGACGGTAGCCATAGGAGATCCAACGGAGTTACGTTTGCAGAAGCAGCTAAGAAAATAAACAGAAGCTCAAGCTATGCGGCCAGAGAAGATTGAAAGAGGAAGGAGAACCAAGCTAGTGGAGGGTTGGACTGTGAGAGTGAGATGAAGATGATCCAGTGCGACAAGCTATTTATAGGAGAGTGAATAGGTGAATTAGGGGTAGAGAAGGAAAGAAAAAAGAGACGGGAAAGATTGGAAGAATCTTGGGATTTGACACTCCTCATTCACTGGCTCCAAGAAAATTAAGCATGTTGGTGCAATAATAACACTAAGAAAAATGTTTAGAATAATGTCAAAATATTTTAACTTTTCACCCAAATACTAATTACATGCCTCTACTTTTCAAAATGCATGTTTTGCACTTTTCACCTAGATACCAATTACAGAGTCACGAGTGCACAGTTAGAGTCGAAAGAGTAAATTTGATTAAAGGAAAGAGAGAGGGAGAGGAGCCGAGATGAGGGGGTTGGCATCGACAGAGGACGGCACTTAGATATGACGGAGATGGCGAGCGGCAGCAGGCGGGGGCGGCGTCTGGTTTGGGGTTGGGAGTTTGGGTAGCTTGAGGCTATGAGTCGCTGGGGATTTTTGATAGTAAATGTTGTTGTGGTCATTATAATTGGCCGACTTAAAAATAGATATTTTCAAAAATGGGAACAGCTGATGTCTAGATGGAAATTGAATCGTCTTTTTGGCATTTTTTTCTTTCGAAAAGTCTCAAATGATATAATTTCTCTTATGGTAGTCTTCCTCTGTGATCTAATGTTCATTGGAAAAAGCCAAAGAATAATGGAGGTCATATCAGTCGTCATCATCATAATCAACATCATCCCCCTTTCGGCCTTCGAGTCACTGTGTTTTGTGCAGCCCCCATTGAGCCGACCTTAACTATCATTCCCCCACGTTCATTCTCTCATCCCCCCCCCCCCGCCTTTTTGCCTTCTTATTTTTCGGGGTTTGTTCTCTTCCTTCTTGTCCATCACTAATTTCTTTCTACTGATCTGTCAAGAAATTGTACTGTGACACCTTCAATTCCACCATACTGTTCAACAAGATTGATCTTAGAAGTGCCGTCGTCTAGCCCCGACAGTTCTTGTTCAGGCGTTGAAATTTTTCGAAGTTCGACGAAAGAAGGACTAGACCCAGAAGAGTTGAAATTGAATTGGGTTAGATAAATTAGATGGAGCTACATATATGTGTACTTAGGTGTTATTGATACTTTGCACTTACTAAGTGCATGTGCAATTTATTATTTCAAGGTGAATCATATCTCTGAGCCATTTTAATTTAAAGATCACATATTGTTTCGTTTGAGTAATCATGTATCCATATCACAACAAAGTTTCATTATTATTATTATTAACGATGAATCATACCAATATCTAGATTTTGTAAAATTTTGTATTCTCTTTATTGTTAGAATATTTAAATTATAAATAATGCATTTATCTTATAACATAAATTTTTAGAATATTTTATGATAGTGGAGTAAGAGGCTCTAAGTTCGAATCTTTTCAGTTCTCATTTTTCTCCTTAATTGCATATTTAAACTTAGACTAAAATCCAGATCTCACATTTATTATCTCCCAGTTTATGCAATTCATATGTTTTTAGTTTTCAGTTAGCAAGATGCAGAATGGTTCAATCAAATTTAATCAGGTTATTAGTATTTGTTTACGGTGAAAGCACATTCCTATGTAGTTCGAGATTCGAGTTGTTACAAAAAAAAATTAAACTGTTCTCATTTCGGGTTACAGACGGTCCATCCCAAGGCTTTGTCAAGGTGCATCAGCGTGGGAAATAGGGAATCCTGCACAAATTACTTGAGACAAACGCATGAAATTCATCATCCCCACTTACCCAGAAACCTAATCGAAAGCCCTAGGCTAAACGCTGGCATTATTGTCGTTCTATAGCGACAGATATTGACTATGGTGAGTCATCAGCCACGATTATGCTTTAGTCGTATCATCTTCTTTCATTATCATTCCACTTGCGTCCCGACGTAGGTCACATTTTTTTACATTATTCCATTCCACCCTCGATGGGTATTATAATAGTCTTGCGACCAACCTAAAAGTTGTGAAAGCTACCGCTACTTATATGTCTACAAATTTCCAAAAGTGTATCGTCCATCAGTCCATAGTTTGGCAGATTTGAAAAAGACCTTAAAAAACGCAGACAATCGATTAAACATTAGGGAAAAAATAATGATTATTATAAGTAGAAGTAAATGAAGAATTCTAACATTATAATAAGCGGTGTCTTGATACTTTACTCAATTAACTTTTACTAATGTATGTAAATCATTTCGTCCACATGCACGATAGTAGTAGTCAAGGCTAAAGTTATTTCCAGTGAGACTATAATCGTAGAAGTTAATTAGTGGTAGAGTAGATGGAAGTACCATATCATTCAACGGAGAAGGTGGCCATAGAAGCTCTATTGCACTTCGATCAATCTCATGAAAGCCTTTTTCACAGGTCCATGTCATCTGACAACTTTTCGTGTGCCGCTAGCATAGCTAAAACGGAATAGGATGACTCAGCATTAGGAAAAGTAAGCCCTCCTTGCCTTTATTCCCTTATATAAGCAATTGAAGTAAAAGGAAATGAACAAAAAAGGAAAAAAAGACGAACTCTACTATCTTATAACCAAATTCATTTGGTTGATATTCTTTTCTAACACAGATATACAATATTTGATCAAATCATATCAAGAAGAAAACTGAATTTGTTCTCGGAAACAAACAAAATCTCAAATGAAAAATGTCAATTAGCTTCTTGATCTTGATCCCTGCTTCCCAGATTAGAAAATGGGTGCAAGCTTCTTTCCAGCTATGAAATTCTTTTGCTTATCTTAACTTGGAGTTAGGCAATGAGGTTGGGCGGTGGAAAGGGCCCACCAGCCACCACCAATCCACCATATTCATGCAAGACCCCACAGGGGCTTTTGGTCAAGCAGTGACTGCTCGCTAATTGGATGATGCCACGTGGCTATCCGTACGCCGACCACATGGAAAGGAGAAGTTCCCCATTCTCATGGTTGACGTGGACGGGGAGGTGGTAGTTCTGGTCACGTGACAGTAATCGGTGTTGTAACCAGTCAATAAAGAGGAAGAACTTAGCAGTATACACGCAAAAATTGTATAAAGAACTGCATATTATTCAAATAATGTGATTGGTTGGTTAGCCCCGTCGATTGTATGATTGATACATAAAATACTTTTTCGTGCTTGAGACCAATTAACTTGGTAGAATTGATCTTTCAATTTATAATATCGAGCTTTCGAAAATGTCAAGTACAATTCTAACTAATAGGTAAATCAAAATAAAAATTTTAAATAATGGCTCGAAGTAGGATTGTTTTTTCTATAGAAAATCTAGAATGGATTGCATGTTAAATAATATTCCGAAGTGGCCAACTTAATATCTAATAAATTCCCCAACTTGTTAGCCGGCTAAGTGTCTTTGTCCGATACCGAAAGCGATAGGGGCATTTTCGTAAAATTGAAATTTTTTAGTTTGGCCCAAAACATCACATTCCTTTAATTTATGAACTGGGCATTTTATCAAATATTAACTTATACTAAACAACAACGTAAAACCAACAGCAACGAAAATCTTGAACAAAAAAGCTCCAACAATTTTCTTGTGGTTTTGTTATTAGATCTATCAGATTGGGAAGGACGAGGACATTGGCGTGTGTGCAAGGAAATTGGTGACCCCGTCGACGGCGAGGACTGGCCTCGCCGTCGGTGGATGGCTGAGGAAGGAGGTGGGCCTGGTGGACAGCGAGAGAAGGGTGTGAGATATCGTGAGGTCGCACAGGATCGGGGCCTCCTTCTTCCGCACCATGAAGTCTTACTCAAGCTGCATTGCTTCCTCGCATTAGTACGTTTGTCTCAGCCATAAATTGGCGGCGGCGGTGGCGGCGGCTATGCTGAAGCCCCACTAGGGACGTTGGACCCTCGCCAGTGGCTGTGCGGTGCTGCTGTCGCCGTCACGGTCTTCCCATCCCCTTCGGGAGGGGGACGCCAATCTCCCAGCTCGCCGGTGGGGAGGCTGAAAGGCGTCACGGACTGGAGTGACGCAGAACGAAGAAGATGGAGTTGTGAGGGTGAAGAAGGAAAAAGAAAAAGAAAGCCAAAAAGGAGAGAAGAAAATTAGAGAAAAGAAGAAAGAGAAAAAAAGATAAAGAATGACGAAATTCGCTCAGACAAAAATGCCCCTGTTATCGTTGTTAGTAATTAGACTAACTTCATGAATGTGCTGCACGCATGTAGAATGTTCATGTATGTTTAGATTCATGCTTTTATGTCCAGTTCAATGATTTTGCAAATTCAAGGGATGTATTTCCTTGAAATGCTAGATATATTTATGAGCCATTTAAACAATCTATATAAAAGTAAGTCTTGTCATCATTTTATAAGATAAAAAAGAGTAAAGAATAAGAAAAAATTGTAGAATAGAAGTTCAATTTCATTTGAGAGTTTTTCCTACTCATCTCCTTCTTTTTGTGATTAGAGTATGAGTTGAGCAAATTGTTAGTGTTTTTGCCTTCAAATTATTCTATCAATTGCCACATTAGTCACATGTGCTTGCCACGGACAAATATATGATTGGTTAGTGAGCTCGAGACCTTATTTGAGATTAAGTCAGCCACTTTAGAATCTTATTTGAAATAATTTATATTTTGAGCCCTCTTTTAAGAAATGTCATCACTTCGTACTCTTATTTAAAATTTTGATTAAATTAAATTACAAAAAGATTATCCTATGCATAATTAACCAAGCTAGCTACAAAAGGACTAATTGAATCCTCCGGCACGCGACTCCTTTACGCCTCTTTGCTTCTGTGGTGAGCAAAGAATAGGATCAGCTAAAGCAACTCAAAGCAAAGAGGAAGCATGTGCGAGAATATAATTAACACGAACTTTAGCTCTATAATGCATAATAAAATGGCAATGCTGACCTGCCGCTTTGGTTAATCTTTTGTCGAATAAATGAGTTGGGCGGGGAGTTGCGATTAGCAAATGCTCGACCGCTCTCGGACATCTCCTTTAGATCGTTGGAGAAGCGAGTTCTCGTATTCAAAGGCATGTATTTTTGAAAATTATCAAGACTTACCACCCTTGTCTTTTTCTCCTGCTAATTGTCTAATTTCCTTTGTTAAGTCTAAGTGTCTTCAGTCTTGATGCTGGATCACAGGCTTTTGATTATATTCTCTCCTAGTTACTTCACTCTTATTCAATGGTGTTAATGTACATCAACAGAGCAGCCTTTTTCCTACTGTATTAGGATTAGCAGTCTTTCTCAAGTTACGTCAGACCGTCCTTTCTTTGAACTCCTCCTTGCTTCTGCACCCCCACTGGTGGACAGCGCTAACTTTAGTCTGCACGATCGCCCCATGACCAGCGATACATCTATTCTCTGGCCGAAAAAGTCGATTCCTGGGGCCATCAAATTCCAGCGCCGTTCAAGCTGGACTAAATAAAGGACCTGCTAAACACGTGCCTCGATCTACTTAGTTTGCAAGATTCTGAGAGTCGTTGTGGGGAAAATGCGTGACGACTGATTAGGCAATGCGGCATTCTGTCAAGGACCTGATTTTGTTAGGAGGCCGAGAGTTGTACGTGAGATGTAGCCTGTGTTCGTCTTTGTTCAACTCCAGAAACCCAGTCTCTCTCTCTCTCATAGCTGTCTCTGCCATTACTACCATGTCCACAGCCCCGTCCCTGGGGCGCAATCGTTGTCCACCGCCGTCTCCGAGCTCGATCCTGCAGCGCTCACCGCCACCATTTGCTAGGGACCCTCTCTTTCAAAGAAACTTTTTAAGAAACTCTAATATATATACTATGATTCTTTTTTTTTTTTTTTTGAGCATCTTTTGGTGTAACTGGGGCTCTAGAAATACTTGATGAATAAATGGTTTGAGCACCTATAATCTTTTGCTCATTTCAAGAGGAACGTCTCATCAATCTCTCTCCATAGAGTTGGTACGCCCAGCCAAGTCGCCACACAAATTTGCTATTGAATTGCGAAAGCGTGACTATAATAGACACTCTCTTAATATTACAATAACACTTAATTGCATCGTAAGCATACAACGAACGCTCGCACTCACATACTCCACTCTCACGGCACTCACTCATATACACCCATAACACACTCTAGGCACACTCTAGACGACCACCTTCACACTCTAGACGACCACCTTCAAAGACCCCACTCATACACAAGGCCCCTTACACTCTTTTTATAGACTCCTATGCCTACACGATGGGCACCACTATTTTAGTCTCTGCTCACGCCACGCTCTAAACTCACGCCACTCACTACAACGCAACGTTTTTCCTCTCTCCGCACACCCACGCACACCCTCTTAGTTGGACTTCTTACTCACATCTACATAAGGAGCAAGTTGCTCCTATTTATAGGATGGAAGGTCGGTGCATTCACCAAATTGCTGGCTTTCTACAGTATTTTAAAAATATCATCCTATTACAGCTTGGCAACTAGATTTCTTTGGAAAAGTCTAGGAGTGGCGCAGCTTTTCTTTACTGATGGATTTTTGCTAGAAAATTTTGGAGAAGAGAGAGAGAGTGGCGGCGCTCTCTTCAACTTTTGCAACGTCTTGTTAATATCTTGCACTTCAATTCTTGTAGCAAATAGTTTGTATTCAGACATGTTTCCGTGATCTTGCGCAACAATTTGAAACTCAAAATTTTTTGTTTTGATTCCATATAAGATTTTGTAGGATCATTATTGATTATTATAAATTTTTTAAATAATTAGATGAATGCATTATTTACTATTTAAATGATGTGAGGGCTCCTTACACAACCCTTGTTTCCTCGCAACAACTGACAATACTTACATAGCTTAGGCTTGATGGAGCTATCTATAGAAGTAGGGGACGTTGGCATGAGCAACTCGATCGAGGAGGAGGTCAAGAAGGATGAAATGGATACATTGAAGGAAGAAGAAATCTGGAGGAGTCGACGGGAGAGAATGAATAATGCATTGGCGGCTGTGAGAACCGTGGTGCAACAAGATCCGGCAGAAGTGCATGCACCTGTTCGAAGACTGGCGAATGTCATCAACCGCACCACTGATGTCGAAGAGTTCATTTCCGTGGTCGAAAGGCTTGCCGAGAAACCGATCCGTCCTGGCCATTTAGGGCTGCATGGTAAAAAGTGTTTACGTTCCCAGAAACACTTTTTTTTTTTTTTTTTTGGTTTCTTGGAACAAAAAGAAACAGAAACGCGTTTGGGTGCGTTTTTGTTCCAAAAGTATTTTTTTGTTCCTAGAAACATATCTAAAACAGAAACAAGAAACAAAATTTTTTTGTTTCTTGTTTCTGGAACAAATTTGAAGAACACATTTTCTCTCTCTTCTCTCTTTTTTCTTCTTCTTTTCTTCTTCTTTCTTCTTTCTTTTTTCTTTGGCCGGTTGTCGGCCTCGGCCATGGCCGGCGACCGGCCGTCGAGGGCCGGCGACCTTGCCGGAGCGTTGCCGGCCCCGGCGAGTCGAGCATCGCTAGCCCCTTGCCTTGGCGGGCGAGCTCGCCCGGCCAAGGCGAGGCCGAGCTCGCGTCGGCACAGGCGAGCTCGGCCTCGCCCGGATCCGGTGAGGCCAAGCTCGCCTAACGGTCGACGAGGCTTGGCCTTGCCGGCCCGTTGGGCGAGCTCGCCTCGGCGGATCCGGGCGGCTCGAGGCGAGGCCGAGCCTCACCTAGCTATGGCGAGGCTCGGCCTCGCCGGGGCGGTGAGCCTCGGCGTGGTTGGGCGAGGCCGCCCGCCCTTGTCGGCCGATCGCGGCCATGGCCGAGGTCGGCGACCGGCCAAAAGAAGGAAAAAAAAAAAAGGAAAAAAATAAGAAAATAAGAAAAATAAAATAAAAATATTAAAAAATTAAAAGAAATAAAAAAAATTATACAAATTTACCAAACGTGTTTCTATTCTTTTTATATTTCTGGAACAGATTTATCAAACACGTTTTTTTGTTTAAAAATTGTTCCACTAAGTAGAAATACTTTTTTTTTTTTTTTTTATTTACGTTCTCCGAAACAATTTTTAAACGAAATGTTACCAAACGCGCCCTTACAATTTCCCGGGGCCATCGAGTAGTTCGGGCTACGCATGACAACGCTTCTTGACTGGGAGTAGTTTTTTTTTTCAAAAATACTTCTTTTCTATTTCTATTATGGGGAGCAATTTATGTGTAAAAAATCCCGTTTGATAACTATACAAAATTTTTACACTAGAAATAAAAAAAGAATAGAAATGCGTTTGGTAAAAAAAAGTTTTTTATATTTATTTGTCTTTTATTTTTGCTGGCCAATCACCACCGAACGCCGTTCTTTGCCGCCGTCGGCTAACCGCTACCCCCAGCCGCACGTTGCTACCGGCTGACCGCCTTTGTCGCTGATCGCTGCGCCGACCGCGATTGTCCCCGCCTGATCGGGCGGGCGGTGATCGCGGCCGGCGGCTCGGCCGGCGGCGGCGTGTGGCGGCGGGCGGCAATCGTGTGACGACGGTCGGCGGCGGATCGGCCGGTAGCAATGGCCGGCGGCAGCGGTCGGGTCGGTGAGTCGGCGGCCGGCGCGATCGGCCGGGCTGTCGGCCATCCAGCGGCGGTCGGTCGGCGGCGCCGCGCCGACCGCCCGGTCAACCGCCGGCCGGCGGCGGGCGGCGATCAACGACGGTTGGCGACAACGGCAAACGAAGAATAAAAGAAAAAAATTTCATTTATTTCTGAAACTTGTTCCCGTGAAGAAGAAGCAACTTTTTTTACTTCTCATTTCTATTCCAAAATCATTCCCGGGCTAACTTTTTGTTCCCGGGAACAAAAAAGCAACTTGCCGTTACCAAACGGGTTTCTATTCTTTTTTTGTTCCGAGGAAGAAAAGAATAGAAATTCTTGGGCCGGGGAAGTTTACCATGCGCAGCCTCACTGTCCCACTTCGCAGCACACGCAGGCAAGGAAGACATCGTAAGGCTTCTGGTTGATTATGTCAATGACCACCTCATAGCCGCCCAAGATGATGGGAGAGATAACACCCAACATGGGCGAAAGGCCCGGAGGATCTAGAGCCGCCGCGATGTTGATTCACCGGGCAAGAAACCTCCTCAATGTTGAGGACAAGAATCTGATCCAGAAGATAAAAGACAGACATGGAAACACTGCTTTGCATGAGGCCGTGATTTGTCGTCGCGTTGACGTGGTCCGTCGTTTGTTGGGCGAAGATTCAGAAACTGTGTACTGAATGAACGCGGAAAGGAAATATCTTCTCTACCTGGCTCTCGACACCTGTGACTATACATGACGTTTTATTTTCCCTCCTGCTCGAACTGTCGAGGATACAACGCTTGCCGCCTGTTCATGGAGCCATCCTGCACGAGAACTATGGAACGTACCTAAATTTGCTTATAGGTGATATCTATCTATGTGCAACAACTTTTTGCATCCGTCATGACCGATTTCATCCCAAGTCATTTTGCTAAAGCTCGCGTTGTGGATCTTCAATTAGAAAAACTACGAAGTGCAAATACTCATGATTGACAGTCATAAAAATCTGGAATCTAACAATGATAGAAGCAGAAAGATAGGCTTGAAATAATGCTTGTTGATGATAATGTTAGATTCCAATAAATCTTTTGTAAGGGTTCAAGTTAATCTCAAAAAAATCCCACGTCTAATAGAGTTAGAACATTACATTTTACAAACCTTAAATATGTGCCAAACTCTATAGGATTTTTCACATTCAACCCAAATCTGTTCCATTTACCCAATAGATATTGGGAGAATTTAAAATAAAGGCCCAAAATAAGATTACTTTCTCGTAAGGGCGCTCAAAAGTAAACGTTGTGTCAAATAAGGATATGAAGTAATCAACTTAGTTTCAAATAAAGGTCTGCATGCGCTACTTGCATTGTTATTTTGGCCGCTAGAGTGGGGGGCAACTTTGCCATAAGTTTTGATAAATCATAAATATTTTCTGTTTGGTTGATTCATATGAAGTAGTTGAACATAGAAAAATTTTATGCATTTCACGTTATTTTACCATACTGTAACGTAGGGACAATGTTAGAAAGTATAAAAGAGATTTGCCACTTCCCATAATACAAATAATGTCACAAGTCATGTATGTACCAGTGTAATATGAAAGAGTAACGTTACGCGTTCGTTAAAGATTTATTAAGAAAACCTTACTAAATGATAATGACCAAGTGTAGATTAAGTAAGCATAATGTAATGAAAATTAGAAAGGAAAAGAAAAGCCATAGACAGAGCAAGATCAAGGCTTTACTATCGCACTAGAGAAGTGAAGTCATCCATGCTAGAGGCTTTTTTAGTAATTGGATCTTTTTGAAATTTATCAAGGTGTTACAGTCACAGGTCGTGTTCCATCATGTTGGAGAATGAAAATCACCATGCTTGGAGATTCACAGCTCGAAGAGCCATACTTATTTGGACCTAAAAATGGGTTGGATAAATTTCCAGAAGCATTTGATTCATTCAATCAAGATTATTTCAGCACTGCAATCGAATCTAGCATCGGTGACTATCAATCCTAGTTGTGATTATGATTCCCTAATTTGGAGCTCATGATCTTAGATTTAGCAGCTAAGATATTGAAAAACAACATCAAGCTATTTGCAATGACCGACTCTAGAGGTTGTAATGTATTCCATTTGGCTGCTTACACGAATTAGATTGAAGTATTCGAACTCCTACAACCAGAAACTAAATACTTGGCCCGAGCACAGGACATGAATGGGGATCTTCTAATTCATATTGTAAGCAAGATAGGTTATGTTCAACTCATTGGGAAGCAACATCCGATATCCGACTTCGCGAACGGGTGAGTGCAAACCGCTCTTCATGCCACAGTAAAGTATGGGCAAGCTTCAGCAGTGAGATATATACTCAGACATCCGGAACTGTTGCTGATAAATGATAGAGATTATGCTGGAAATACAGCTTTGCACTTGGCCACGATGCATTCACAACCCGTGGCTTTGATTCCTCTCGCGCTGGATAAAAGAATCGACCTCTTCGTTCTTAACCACAAATGCTTGGCTGCTCTTGACATTACTCAAGATCGCATCATAAGGGAGTTGCGGAAGGTAGGTAACATGAACAGTCACTATTTTCGTCTTTAAATGAGTATTCCAGGGTTCATTCCTGCTATCGATATGGTAACAATTTGTTCTGTTTTTACTTTATTTGCTTCCTATCTCAAGAATTGACAGTCATGGTGTTGAAATCCACGTCATTTTGGGAAAGGTTCGGCTGTAATCGTAGACTTACTCGCACTTAGGCCGGAAGTTCGAGATGAAGCGCTTACCATATTTGGCGTCCACGAAAAGAAGCTGAACATGGACCTCGTGAAGGATGCGATCAATACCCGTTTGTTGGTGGCAACGCTCGTGGCCACCGTGACTTTTGCAGCTGGTTTCGCAATTCCTAAAGGATTTGACGGCCCAGACACGGCCTCCAAAGATGATTGGGGGATGGCTATGATGCTAGACAAGAAAATGTTCCAGGCCTTTGCGATTTGCAACACCATCGCCATGTTCTGCAAAATGATCGAGGTGGTCAACCTCATCTGGGCGCAGCAAAACATCATCTACATGGTAATAGCTGCATACCTGCACATGATACTGCCGCTAACAATCGCACTCCCGGCGATGTCCGCCACTTTCTTGAGTGGCGTCACCTTGACAGTTGGCAAACTCCCTTTGCTTGCTAACACCATATTTCATTTGGGATTTCTTTTCCTCCTCTGTAAGAATTCAAAATGGGATAGATAGATGGGAGAATTTCTGTATTGTATTCTCTGTGTTTTACAATGTACAATTGCTACATTCATATATTACATGGAATGTATAAGAAAAGCAACTAAATATTTCACAAATTAGATCCGATCAGATTTGATATTAATTGATCTTGTTTGGTAATTGAAGTATCCTTCTGTATCTTCTTGTGATTGGAAATGCGTATCTTCCAACACTCCCCCTCAAGCTGGTGGTTTGTAGATGTCCAAGACACCTAGCTTGTTCAAGAGATACGCATGCTGTCTTTGGCATAATGGCTTGGTAAAGATATCTGCTGGTTATTCTTCTATTCGAATCCCTTGGGTCTCGATTATCCCTTACTGGATTTTCTCTCGCGTGAAATGACAATCCACTTCTATGTGCTTCGTTCTTTCGTGCACGACAAGATTCGATGCAAGTTTGAGGGTCACATCATTATCGCAAAATAATTTGGTTGGGCCTTCGATTCATACTCCAAGGTCTTGAAGCAACCTTCGTAACCATACTATCTCACATGTTGTTTTTGCCATAGCTCGATATTCTGCTTCTGCTGAGGATAACGAAATAGTCGGCTGCTTTTTTGTTCTCCATGAAAGAAGAGAATCCCCTAGCTTGATACAGAACCCAGTTATGGACCTTCTGCTCATCGGACAGGCTGCATAATCTGAATCACAATAGGCAGTCATTTTCATATCACAGTTCCTGGAGAGGAGAATCCCAAGCCCAGGACATTTCTTCAAATACTTTACCACCTTGAGTGCGGCATTCATGTGAGACTGCTTAGGGCTATGCATAAACTGACTGAGAGTTTGCACGGCATAAATGATATCCGGCCTGGTCATGGTTAGATATATGAGCTTCCCAACAAGTTTCTGATAGCTGGTCAGATCCTGCAATGTATGATCATCTTCTCCAGAGATTCCAACATCATAGTCTGCTGTGGTGAGCTTGATGTTTTGCTCAACGGGAATTGCAGCTGGTCTGCATCCTGACAACCCTACTTTTGATATGATTTTCAAGGCAAATTTCCTCTGACTAAGGGATATTCCTTGGTCTGATCGGGCAATCTCGATTCCAAGAAAAAACTTCGGTGACCCAAGTCCTTTATATGAAAAGTTGAGTGCAAGTATCGTTTGAAACCTCTGATAGCTACTTCATCATTTCCCATGATCAATATATCATCCACATATATCATCAAGTATATAGATGACATACCTTTGGTCCAAGTGAAAACAGCATAATCAAATTTGGATTGTTGAAAACTAGCAGCTATTAGTGAGTCAGAGAATTTTACCACTGCCTAGAAGCTTGTTTAAGCCTGTATAAGGATTTGCGAAGACGACATACTTTATCCTTCCCTTGTCTCTGTAAACCTTGTGGTACGTCCATATAAATTTCTTCATCGAGATCTCCATGCAAGAAGGCATTATGAACGTCCATCTGGTGCAGTTGCCAATCCTGAAAAGCTATTACACAAAGAAATGTCCGAACTGTAGCATCTTTGGCAACAGGAGAGAAGGTTTTGTGATAATAAAAACCTCCCTTCTGTGTGAAACCCTTTGCTACCAAGCGGGCTTTATATCGCTCGACTGAACCATCAGCTCGATATTTGATTTTGTAGACCCATTTACATCCAATCGCCTTTCAATGTGGGGGGTAGACTGACAAGCTCCCATGTATGATTATCCATCAGTGCCTGTAGTTTTGCCTCCATAGCCTTCTGCCAACGTGGATTAGTGCTGGCCTCATTATAATTGGAAGGCTCACGCTCCTCAAAGATGCGAGCAATGCAACATTTATGCTCTTCAGATAAACAGTCGAAAGATACATAAGAAGAAATGGGGAAGCGGATACCTGACGAATTTCTTACTCCACATACGTAATCTTTTGTCCAAGTTGGAGGACGTGTTGCTCAACCCAAACGACGTGGCTGATGTTCCTCAGGATTTTGGAAAATCGCCTCAGTAGTTTGTGGAGTGTCCAAAGAAGTTGATTCTTGAGCAATTTCTTTAATTGAACGTTGATCTGTGGCTGCTTCTAAAGGTGTCATAGCCCTGGTAGAAGGATGATCAATCCCTATATCTTGGGAATATGGAAGTAGAACATATCCTGGCTTGGTAACAAATTCCTCTACATGAGGGGAATTTGAACATTCCTCACTATCTGTAGTTGATTTCTGGGCAGCAAAGGGGAATGGAATGCTCCTGGAATTGCACATCTCTACTAACAAAGAATTCACCTGTAGAGGGATCATATATTCGATAGCCCTTTTGTAAGGTAGGGTACCCCATGAATATGCCGCGGCGAGCTCGTGGACCCATTTTATCCTTGGGTCCGACTATAGAAGAATAACATAAACAGCTGAAAATCCTCAAATGTGTCAAATCCGGCTTCTTCCGAAACAATATTTCAAAGGGGGTTCGACCATTGAGAGTTTTGGTCGGCATACGATTTATTAAATAAGCTGCAGCCAAAACACAGTCTCCCCAAAAAATATCTGAAATAGACGCCTGAAATTTTAAGGCCCTGGCGACCTCCAGTAAGTGACAGTGTTTCCTTTCCATTATTCCATTCTGTTGTGGTGTGTATGTGCAAGAACTTTCATGTAAGATTCCTCGTGATGATAGTAGAGTTGCACACTCATAATTGAAGAATTCAGTCCCATTATCGGTCCGAATTTTTTGGACATTTTTTTCAAATTGAGTTTTGGAAAGGGAAAGAAAGGTTTTTAGATGGGACACTAATTTACCCTTGGACTGCATAAGGAAAATCCACGTGGCTCTTGAATGATCATCTACGATGGTAAGAAAGAATCTAGATCCATCGTGATTTAAGGTGTGATATGGTCCCCAGACATCCATATGAAGCAAAGAGAAAATATCAGATACTCAACTTGTGCTTAATGGGAAGGAACTATGCGACTGTTTGGCAATAGGACATATAGGACATTGAGGAGATGGAAAGAAAGAGCTGTGACCCAATCTGGAATGGAAAATGAAATCTTTATCATTGGTAGTTAAGTTACACAATGATTGTTTATTACAAGAAGGCTGATCTAAATCTTTGGTTGAGCTTCTCCAGAAAAACAATCCTTCAGATAGACTACCCCAGCCCATCTGTTTCCCAGTCGAAGGGGCCTGAAATTGACAGCCATTAGTATTGAAGAAAACTTAGCATGAATTTTCCCTACAGGCTCTAGACACAGATATAAGATTGAACTGGAACTCAGGAATATAAAGGACATTTGTGAGAGTAATTTGAGGACTTAGATTGATTGTCCCTATTGTAGCAACACGAGCAGTACTTCCATTTGGTAATTGCACTATAATTGGGTTATCCAGTTCCTCATTCATGATAGTAAATAATTTCTTCTCACATGCAATATGATCATTGGCTCCAAAATTAATAATCCAAGTATTTCTTGATAAATCAGTTGTCAGGCAATGAGAAATACCTGTAAAGCTACTTCCCCTTTTTGGGATGTCTAATTTTTGTATGGCCTACATCAACTGTTGGTATTCACCATGGGTAATTGCTTGATTCATCTGCCCTGTGGGTTGATATGCTGCGGCTGATATGTCATTTCCTCTTTTTTCTCCAGGCCTGCCATGCAACTTCCAGCAATTTTCAATTGTGTGATGAGGCCTTTTACAAAAATTGCAATATAATTTTCCCTTGTTTCTCGGATTGGGCCCATTCGGCCCATAGTTATTCGCCCCATAACCATTTGATTTAAAAAAGCTCGGCCCACTCGACCCACTCGGCCCATACGGATTTTGCCCACCATTCTTCGAATATTGGCCACCGTTGGATCCCTTAAAAAAGGGTCCATCTCCACCGTCCAAATCTCCAAGGAGACACGCGCCTTTTGAGTCTTCGGATCGTTGCAAACGATCTTGTCCGTCGAAGCTAGGTCCTTTAAAGGGCCTCTGATCCGTCGCATGCGCTAGGGTTTTCGAACCCTTCTTGCTTCTTGCGGCTAGGGCTAGGGTTTCTGAAGCCCCCTTTCCCTCCATCGAAGCCAATCTCTAGCTTTCCTCTTGCACCGCAAGCTGGAATATGCGGCCAATGGATGGTGCAGGCTCCATAGCAAGGATCTGTGACCTGAAATGGAGGTAAGATTCGTTGAGGATGAGCAAAAAACGCGTTGCCTTTTCTCGATCCTTAATCGCCTTGTATTGCTGGAGGGTGGCTTCGGGCCCGTCGAGCTTTTCTTCCGCTACTTCCAGCTCGTACCAAAGGGCTGAGAGCTTGTTGAAGCACGTCGTTACAAACATGTTTCCTTGCTTCAGCTTGGCAAGGGCTTGGTGCAGCGAGAAGATTCTCGCCCGGTCGAGCTTGCCATACATCTCCTTTATATTGTCCCAAAAGGTTTTCGCATCCTCTGTGGGAGGTAAGCCGGCTGCTATTTCGGGGCTAATACAGTTTGCTATCCATGTGCGTACCAATTGGTTGCATTTCTTCCACTGTTGCACTAGTTTTTCATCGATTGGCAATGGTATTGTTCCATCGATAAACCCCTTTTTATCTTTTGTCACGAGGGCTCTATGGAACTCGTGCGCCCAGTTTGAGTAGCTCTCCGGTCCTGTGAGAGGGTGGCTGATAAGCGGCAACTCGGGTCCATTGGTGTTGGAAATGTATAGCGCGTCACCAGGTTACCGGGCGACCCATGGCGGCCGCAAAGGGAAAAGGTATGTAGCCTGTCGGAAAACTCGGATTGAAGGGCCCTGTTGCCCCTGTTGCTCCCGCATTTGAATCTGCTCCCGCATTTGAATCGGTGTTTGATTCGCCCGTCTGCTCGATATTGATGGCTGAGCTTGCCCCAATATTGGTTGGTAGGCCTCCATCGATCTGTGTCCCCTATTGACTCGGCAATGATGTATTTGGATTTAATCCATGGATTCATGGGTATGGCATCCATTGGTAAGGATAGCTAGGAATTGGCTACCCCAGGTTAAACTGAGCCGGAACAAGTCCCCACTGCATCAATTGGGGTTGGTTCTGTGTCGGGATTTGCTGCTGAGGTGTAGCAGCAATGACAGAGGACTCTTGGATCTGCGACGTCTAGGACATCACTTCTCTTGATTGCTAATCATCAAAGGCTGAGGTAAAGATTTGTGTATTTGGGTTCGTCATGAGAAAGAAGAAAATTGACAACGATATTTGATTCTGCAGGTATGCCTTTTAGGTAAAGGATCTTCAAGGGGAATTCCTTCCGGATGCTGTTCTATTTTGTAGAGTCACTGTGCAACAACAAGAACAGACAATAGAACAGAGGTAATTCGGATGAAGATGCGGAACTGCAACAAGTTTAGAACCACGCTCTGATACCATGTAAGAATTCGAAATGGGATAGATAGATGGGAGAATTTATGTATTGTATTCTCTGTGTTTTACAATGTACAATTGCTACATTCATACATTACATGGAATGTATAAGAAAAGCAACTAAATATTTCACAAATTAGATCCGATTAGATTTGATATTAATTGATCTTGTTTGGTAATTGAAGTATCCTTCCGTATCTTCTTGTGATTGGAAATGCATATCTTCCAACATCCTCATTTTCTCAAGTGTCAAATTGTTAGAATACCCTCCACTCTTTCGGAGCCAGAGTCGTCCCATACGTCGTCTGATATATTGGCTTGTTCTCGCTTACTTTTATCTATGGAAAGTTGAGACTTACCTTTTGGATGACTCGAAAGATGATGGAGCAGCAAGCGGGACCTCCGCTAGTTCGCCTTCGAATGGTGCTGGTGAATCGAATGACTGATGACTTGGTGACAGCGAACATTGAGGCCACGTCGCTCCCTTCCAATCACTATTTTCATTTGATCATTTGATTTTATCTATGATTTTGCAGAAATTAATATATATTTGCCTTGGTGTATTTGGCTACATTCTAAGGTTGTGATTTTCTATTGTGTTAGGTCAGTGGTGACTATTAAAGTATTTGAATTAAACCCCATCTTCTACTAATGATTTAAGTTTCTAGGACAGTTAGATAAAATCACATAAAATTTTACATGATATTAAAGTAGTAGATTGTAAATTCATACTTTTCTAGGTCCCATTTACTTTCTATTAAACTACACCTAGTTTTTGAGTTTTAAAAATAATTGGACATAATTTCACAAAATTTAGCGGTGATACATGTATTGCACTCACTCACGTGTCTCATGTGTAAAGAGACTGGTTCTCATCACCTATTCTCTAAGTCGAGCGTTTGGCAAAGAAAACCAGTAAGAACATATAGAAACTTTCTCTTCACCCCTCGCAAAAATTCAAATTTGAGCCCAACTCGTCGCACCCGTTTAATTTCCCCAACTTCTCTCAAGCCAAAAAGGAACTTCTGCGTAGCGAAACTTGAATGAACTTGGTGAGTGTTTGAGGACCATGCATTCTGTGCATATATACGAACAACAAACTGACTTTTTAATCTGACTTAGAGGGATGTGAAAGGATTCTGCTTGCAGTCTAATTTAGTATCTGACGACTAATTAAGGAACATCTTTGAGTTAATTAATGGTATAGCAGAAGGAAGTATGAACTCGTTCCATGGAGATATGGTCATAAGAGTAATAGCAGATTACTTAATCGCAATCCAATCAGTCTAATCAAACTTTGTTTTCCCTAGGTCCCTATCTGAAAACTCTGGCGCTCCATTAGCATAGCTACTTTGGAAGAGGATGACTAAGCGTCTAGACAAGTAAACCCCAATGCCTCTAGTTTATAACATGACCAATTGAGGTCTTATATCAAAGAAAATGAAGAAACTCTACTCTCTTCTAACGAAATTTAGTCAAATGATATTATCTATCAATTCGACATAGATTCCAAATATCTTATCAAATCATAAATAAAGAAACTAGATTTGTTCCCTGAATAAAAATAATTTTTTCAATAAAAAACCTCAACTACTTCTTGATGTAAATCCCCATCCCGGATTTTAGTATGGATACAAGCTTATTTAGAAATATAAGGTTTTCAAGACGAAGTGAAGCTATCTATAAAATGGATTATTCCTACTACTCCATAAGTATAAAAAATTTACTTCTCAATGTTCCAAAAGCACAAGCCAATTGAAAAAGTTTGTATGCTCCAAGGTGCCTATCTCATTCGTGTGCGTGAGTCATGAGCTATGAAATTTGTATTATGCAAGCAATGCGATTAATTGGCTAGCCACGTCAGTTAATTGGGACCTACAAACTCGCAGAAACTGGTCTTCCGATACCCAATATCAGGCTTTCGAGGTTGCTAAGTGGAGTTCTAGCAATATATAAATTAAATTACAGACCGATTTGTCAATGATTACTGAACCTTGATATGTGGTAATAATCGGTTTGAAGGATGATCCTGGTAACAATTGAAAAGCCAATGGAATATGTAAAATTTTACCGGTGGCCATCAAAGTTGAATGGTATGATGGTGGTGGAACAACCAATAAGTTACCACATTCGCAACTTCATATTTACCAAAGCTAGCACCAAAAGGGCTCACTGATTCTATAAGCCTCTTTGCTTGTATGGCAGGCAACCGTGATCCTTTGGGGACAAGTTAAAGCAAATAACAAGATCAGTTAAAGGGACTCAAAGCAAAAAAGAAATTATGCACGGGGAATTATTGAACAACAAGTTTAACCCTTTCATGAGAGATTTTTAGATAACTTTTGTGTATGGTCCATACTGAACTAAAGGCCGTCATGTACATGTGGCAATTATGAATGGTTGGGTGTCGAAATGACATTATCACAGTTACTACATTTTTTTCATCAAGACCATATTTTCTCAATTAGTCGAATTCTGAAGACATTTGCTAGGCCCAAATATGCAATTAAGAGGAAGGTGATGATTTAGCTAGAAAATTAATACTAATTTTGTAGAATCAATCCCCATAAAAATTTCTGCTTCTACATCAACGTAAAGAAGCTTTCATAAACTATGAAAATTAAAATGTTTAGAAAAAGAGAAATTGCAAATGAGATTTTTAAATGTTCATTTTGGGTATGCCTCCTCCTCTTTCTAGCTGTAGCAGCCTAAATATATTGAATTCCTTTACATATGATAAAGTTATTGGAAAGGCAAATATATATGGGAAAGGCAACTGTGATATGCTTTTATATATATACTTTTATTTAGGCCATTTACTTAGGAAGTTTTGTGTACATATCTTTTATTGTGTTGTCTTTGTATTTTTGGTAGTTTAGCCTTATTAGGAGATTGTTTGATAGCTGTATCTTCTTGTATATATGTTACGTTTCTGTGATAATGAAGGACAGAATTCTCATTCCAAAATTCATAAGTTCTTTTACATGGTATCAGAGCCATGGCTGATGGAAAGAAAGGTGAGGAGAGTTCTAGAACAGACAAGAAAACCTCTAGCCCTTACACACTGAATTCGAATGACAACCCGGGTAACTTGATTACCCAAGTTCAGTTGAAGGGCGAGAATTATGAAGAATGGGCGCGAGCTATGCGGACTGCATTACGAGCCAAGAAGAAATATGGTTTTATTGATGGATCTGTCAAGCAACCAGCATATGATTCGCTGGAACTTGAAGATTGGTGGACGGTTAATTCCATGTTGGTTTCTTGGGTGTTTAATACCATTGAACCGACACTTCGCTCGACTATCTCTCATATGGAGAACGTGAAAGATTTGTGGGATGATATCAAGCATAGATTCTCAATTGGGAATGGTCCACGGATGTAGCAACTGAGATCGGATTTGGCCAATTGTAGGCAGGATGGTCAACCCATCGTGTCCTATTTCGGTAAACTCAAAATCTTGTGGGATGAAATAAATAACTATGATCAAATACCAGTGTGTGTTTGTACAGGTTGCAGATGCAATTTAACCATTGAATTGGAAAGAAAGCGTGAAGAAGAGAGAGTTCATCAGTTTTTGATGGGCTTAGACGAAGAAGGATATGGAACAGGCGCGCTAATATTTTGAGCACCGAACCTTTGCCTAATCTAAATCGTGTCTATGCTATGGTTGTTTAGCAAGAGCGAGTGCGAACTATGACACGAACCAAGGATGAAAGAGGCAATCCCATGAGTTTTGCAATCCGGGCAGGTGGTCAAAATTCAAGGGGGGATAAAGATAAAATCCCGTGTTGCAACCGAAAGGGACATGATGCTGAAAGTTGTTTCCAACTAATAGGATATCCAGAATGGTGGGGTAATAGACCACGTGGAACCTCTGCCGGACAAGGTAGTGGTCAAAAGCGTAGTAATAGAGGTGGACGTAATAAGGGAGGTGGTGCTCGTGCCAATGTCTCACATGCAACTGGAGTTGATGGTGGGCGAGGAGTTGTGATAGATTCAGATCGAAAAGGTCTTAGTGGATTGAATGATGAGCAGTGGGCAACTTTATTGGGATAAGTTCTCATCAGAATGGTGCCCATGAGAGGTCGACGAGGGTAAACATAGTATTTTTCCTTGGATTATTGACACGGAGCTTCCCACCATATGACAGAACGTTGGCATTTTTGAGAGAATTGCGTGACATTGTGCCATGCTCAGTCGAGTTACCTGATGGAGAAAAGACCATGGCAATGAAAGAAGGAACTGTGTTGCTCGGAGGAAACTTGAAATTGTGACGAGTTCTTTTTGTCCCCAATTTGAAATGCAATCTGATTTCTGTATCACAACTTCTTAATGATTCAAATTTGGTTATTCAACTCACTAACAAAATATGTGCTATACAGGACCTAAATTCGAGGAACCTGATTGGAGCGGGTGAGCAACGCGAGGGGCTTTACTTTCTCAAGGGAGTGACTTCAGTACATGCTTGCACGATGGCTGATATGGAACCCTTTGAGCTTTGGCATAAAAGAATGGGTCATCCTTCTTCTAAGGTGGTGGAGTTAATTCCGTAAGCTGGCAAAATGGTTAGGAAAACCAATAAAACTTGTGAGGTTTGTTTTAGAGCAAAACAAACAAGAGAGATATTCTTTTCTAGTGACAATAAAGCTAAAGATTGCTTTGAATTAATACATTGTGATTTGTGGGGGCCTTATAGAGTTCCAGCTTCATGTGGAGCAATTTATTTCTTGACAGTTGTTGATGATTACTCTCGTGCTGTGTGGATATATTTGTTGAATGGAAAAAGTGAAGTGGCTTGTGTTCTTAGGAAGTTTATTGCGATGGTTAGATGCCAATTTGAGAAAAATGTGAAAATCGTTAGAAGTGATAACGGAAGTGAATTTTTGTGTTTGAAAGAATATTTTGATGAACATGGGATATTGCATCAAACTTCTTGTGTTGGAACACCTCAACAAAATGGCCGAGTGGAAAGAAAGCATCACCATATCCTTAATGTTGCAAGAGCTTTGCGTTTCCAAGCAAATCTACCCATAGAATTTTGGGGAGAATGTGTACTCGCAGCTGGGTATTTGATTAATAGGACTCCATCTATATTATTGAATGGTAAAACCCCATATGAGATTATTTTTGGCCAACCTCCTTACAAACATATTCGGGTTTTTGGTTGTTTGTGCCATGCGCATAATCAGAATCGGGATAAAGATAAATTTGCTAGTAGAAGTCGTCGATGTGTTTTTGTTGGTTATCCATTGGGAAAGAAGGGGTAGAGATTGTATGATTTAGAAACTGGTGAATACTTTGTTTCAAGAGATGTAGTGTTTGTTGAAACGGAATTTCCATATGCTGATGAGAAAACAAGTAAGTGATGAACTCATTAAAAATAGAGTTATGGAGTTGGGTGATGAAGTTGATGATTTAAAAGTGACATGAGAGAGGAGCACGCCGAAAGTGTAGATAGAGAAAATGAGGTGAATCATGAAATGGAGGAATTGATCCACACAAACAATGAGGACGTGGAAAGAAGTGAAGTTGTTGAAGAGCAGTTAGGCAGGGGACAAAGGGTCAAGCAACCGTCTGTTCGTTTGAAAGATTATGTGACAAACACCATCAGAATAAGCCCCTCGACATGCTCATTTGCCCGATCTGATTCCTCAGGTATGCCTTATTTTATAGCACGTTATGTGAGTTATAAAAATTTTTCTACGGAACACTGGTGTTTCTTGGCAGCAATTACCGCAGGACATGAACCAAACTCTTATAGGGAAGCAATTAAAGATGAACGGTGGAGAGAGGCCATGAGTAAAGAAATACAGGCTTTAGAAAATAATGGCACATGGACAGTCGAAAATTTGCCGCCTGGGAAGAAAGCAATTGGGAGCAAGTGGGTGTATAAAATTAAGTACAATTCTGATGGAAGCGTTGAACGATACAAGGCACGATTGGTGATACTAGGAAATAAACAAGTTGAAGGCATAGATTATCAGGAGACTTTTGCTCCTACGGCAAAAATGTGCACTGTACGCACTTTTCTTGCCGTTGCGGCTGCAAAGAATTGGGAACTTCATCAGATGGACGTTCAAAATGCTTTCTTACATGGCGATTTAGAGGAAGAGGTTTACATGAAGATGCCACCTGGATTTGCCTCTCAATCGTCAGGGAGGGTATGTACACTTCGAAAATCTCTATACGGTTTGCGGCAAGCACCTAGATGTTGGTTTGCGAAATTGGCAGCATCTTTGAAAGCTTATGGATTTCAATAATCATATTCAGATTACTCCTTGTTCACTTTTTGAGTTGGGACTGCTCATTGAATGTGCTTATTTATGTTGATGATCTCATTATCTCTGGTAATGATATTTTCGCTGTGCAAAAGTTCAAGAACTATCTAAGTCGTTGTTTTCATATGAAAGACTTGAGGAAGCTGAAATTTTTCTTGGGGATTGAAGTGGCAAGAAACTCATATGGTATTTTCTTGTGTCAACATAAGTATGCATTGGATATGATTTCTGAGGTCGGATTGTTGGGTTCCAAGCTAGCTAAAACTCCTCTTGAACAAAATCACAAGTTGGCCCTTACTGAGAGTGATGATGTAGACAACCCTGCTCAGTATAGGCGCCTAGTGGGCCGGCTTATTTATTTAACAAAAACTCGACCTGAATTGTCTTACTGTGTACATATTCTTGCACAGTTCATGCAGCGGCCAAAGAAAGCTCATTGGGAGGCAGCTATGAGAGTTCTGCGTTATTTGAAAGGAAATCCAAGTCAGGGTATTATGTTGCGTGCCAATTGTGACCTCAAATTTTCTGCTTACTGCGATTCTGACTGGGCTAGTTGTCCTTTGACGAGACGATCTTTGACTGGTTACTTTGTTCTTTTGGGAGAATCACCTATCTTGTGGAAGACTAAGAAGCAACAAACAGTGTCTCGCTCATTTGCTGAAGCTGAATACAGGTCTATGAGTATTACAGTTTGTGAACTTAAGTGGTTGAAAGGATTATTGGATTCTCTTGGTGTGAAACATTCTCAACCTATGCAACTGTATTGCGACAGTCGGGCAGCTTTACATATAGCCACTAATCCTGTTTATCATGAGCGTACCAAGCATATTGAAGTGGATTGTCATTTTATTCGTAATGAGATACTTAATGGTAACATTCAAACAGATTACATACGTAGTTCAATGCAGCTAGCTGATATTTTCACGAAGGCGTTGGGATATGATCAATTTAGCTTTCTTCTTCGCAAGTTGGGCATTCGAGATCTCCATGCTCCAACTTGAAGTGGGGTATTGGAAAGGCAAATATATATGGGAAAGGCAACTGTGATATGCTTTTATATATATGCTTTTATTTAGGCCTTTTATTTAGGCCGTTTACTTAGGAAGTTTTGTGTATATATCTTTTATTGTGTTGTCTTTGTATTTTTGGTAGTTTAGCCTTATTAGGAGATTGTTTGATAGCTGTATCTTCTTGTATATATGTTACGTTTCTGTGATAATGAAGGACAGAATTCTCATTCCAAAATTCATCAGTTCTTTCACAAAAGTGCAATATTACCTTGTTATAAGTGTAGAACTTGCTACCATCATATCACTTGACTTCCTTCCACAGCAACCTTGCTATATACTAAGTATAGTCGTTAACACACTTTGTCCACACGACACGGTAGATTCTCTCCCCAAATTATAAACTATATCTTTGAGTCTTTACAAAGAGTCCGTTATACAGCTCATCATTCACCTACACAATTATCTTCACTCTGAGTATGTTCAATCACTTCTCTCGTATATTTACAAATGAATTTGCTGTCCTTGTTAACTCTCGGGACATCACTAAAAGGGATATTGCAAGCTTACAACGTAAAAATTCGAATTCGAGCCCAACTCGCCGCGCCCATTTAATTTCCCCCACTTCTCTCAAGCCATAAAGGAACTTCCGCATAGCGAAACTTGAATGAACTTGGTGAGTGTTTGAAGACCAAGCATTCTGTGCATATATACGAACAGCAAACCGACTTTTTAATGTGGCTTAGAGGGATGTGAAAGGATTCTGCTTGCAGTCTAATTTATTATATGACGACTAATTAAGCAACATCTTAGAGTTAGTTAATGGTAGAGCAAATGGAAGTATGAAGTCGTTCTATGGAGATATGGTCGTAAGAGTAATAGGAGATTACTTAATTGCAATCCAATCAGTCTAATCAAACTTTTTTTTTCCCAGATCCGTATCTGAAAACTCGTGCTCCATTAGCATAGCTACTTTGGAAGAGGATGACCAAGCGTCCGGACAAGTAAACCCTGATGCCTCTTGTCTCTAACATGACCAATTGAGATCTTATATCGGGGAAAATGAAGAAACTCTTACTCTCTTCTAACGAATTTAGTCAAAGGATATTATCTATCAATTCAACGTAGATTCAAAATAGCTTATCAAATTATCGATGGAGAAACTAAATTTGTTCCCTGAATAAAAAGAAAATTTTCAATAAAAAACCTCAATTACTTCTTGATGTAAATCCCCCTCCCGGATTTCAATATGGATACAAGCTTCTTTCAAATTATAAGGTTTTCTGTGACATCCAGAATTTCTAGTGCTGTTTTATATTAAATTGAGCGGGCATTTCATTGACGCGTCTATAGGGTTGTTCTCAGAGCTGATCACTCTTGAGATAACTAGACTAGCTGGGCAAGCCATTAAAGACTTTTAAGGCAATAGACTTGAGAATTCGACTAGGAATCGGCTTTTCGACCGTGTTCATCTTTAGAGGTCATTGCAGCATAGTTAAATATCGAATTGAAGTCAAAGATAGGTTGGTTCGACTGAGATGTGTGGCCAATTGTGGGTGACTCCACTAAATTGGAAAATTCTCGTCAGCCGGCATTAATTTGATTTTTCTATCGTTTTGGTACCCTGTGTCTGTAATTGAGCCCTCGAGATTCTCACGACAATCGAGAGTCGCCAATGTGTCGAGTGGGTTCATTGTGGCTCGAAGAAAATCGATCACGAGTCAATTGTCTTGAAAAGTTCAGAAAACTACCCGGTAGTCTAGGTCATGCTAAAAGCGCGCCGAAATGAAATTAACCGCCAATTTGAGTCAGATTTTAGAAATTGAAAGTTACTGTAGTGTCACGAGCTATTTTAAGAACATCGACTTAGTCTCAGAAGATTTTTCAGAGGTCCCGAGATTTTTACAGAAAACCGGGTCAGACAATTCGGAAAATGAACGGAGACTCAGATTGGCCATTTTGAAGAGACTTTTGACATCTGGTGTATGTGATTCGGCCAATGAAAGTTGTTTGGGCTTTTTCTGACTTCAATTTGGATTTCAACGGATTTTATTTGTTCGGAAAATTGGATACCAAAGAAAAAGAAATGAAATTCGGAATTGGTTTTTGGGCAGCAATTTTGGGAGTTTAAAATTGTTTATTTGTGAGTTGATAAGCTTGAATTTGATTGGGGGGACAAAGAGGAGTGAATGGTAGTCTTGTCGGGCCAAAACATTAAATGTATTGGCTAAGAATTTTGATTTTTGGTCTCCTCTTAGCTGGCTCTCCTCATCCGCTCGTGGGAGTCTTCTCGGGCAAGCTGGATTGATGACTTTGGCTTCTGCACTTCTCAGCCCCAAAAATCCCACAAAGCCGCTGAAGAAGAAGAAGCTCATGCCTACCCTCCACTTTTGTTAGTCTCCACTCACGCCAGTCAACAATCAGCCATGATTCCCACCAAAAAATTGACCGAGTTCCATGGAGCCACAGATCGTTGAGGAAGTTGCCATGTTGAGGCCCATTTACTGAGTTTCTCCAGCCCGTGTTCAACCCCCCATGAAGCTGTCTTCATCTTCGCACATCCACAAGCTGCCACGCCGTTGGTCAACTACAGCTCCACCGAAGGAACCCTCCACGCGTCTGAGACTCCAACAGAGATGCAAGCTACTTCGGTCAAATTTCGTGTCATTTGTTGAACGTGTGAGAGGTTGGCAACAATCACGAAGCTGTGGAAGATCGAGGCCGCGAGGGAACATCGCAAACGCCACGCGCTCCTCTTGCTTCTCTCGGCCGGAATTCCGGTGCGCGCCGTTCCATCGTGTGGCCAACTCTTCACCCGTGTCTTGTGTTACCTTGGCCGTGTGAGTCCTTCATTTGAAACAACGGAGGCCGAAGACCAAGATTCTCTCTCTCGCGTTGCCACCGAAGTCCACCATCTTCATCCAAATCTCCACACGTCCCTAGCTGAAGCTGTCTTGGTCAACAGAAGCCAGCTACTGAAGCTGAGTTGATCATCGTTTCTTCGTCCAGCAGCACGCGAATCAATTGCGGTAGGCCACGCTCGAAATTCTCTCCCAATTTGTCAGTCCACGCGCCTTCAATTTCGGTAGCCCAGTGACCGAAGTTATTTCAGCTTTCTTCATGGTCCACCTCTGCATTTTCGGGGCCAGCCATTCAAGCCCAGCGTGTAATCCATTTAAAGTTTGAAGCCCACCAAATTTCAGCTCCAAAGCCCATCAAATTCAGCAGTTCTCAGCCCAATTCAGATTTATTTCAAGCCCAAGATTGAATCTCGGTTGGGCTGAGTTTTGTTAGGCCAAGGTTGAGGCCCGAGTCCAAGCCCTAAGTGTCGTTGCAAGCCCGTTTTCGGCCGCCGTCGCGTCATCATCGCGGTTTTCGATCTTCGCTCGGCGCAAGTGAGTTTTACTCACTGATGCCTTCTTAGTTTGCTAATGATGCCTAAGGGTTGATTAGATTTATTTAATTGCAATTAGGTGGATAGATTAGATTACAATAATTAAATTAGAGACTTATTAGTGCATGTTAATTAAATTGATTGTGCATTTAATTAGTAGACATGTCCTAGTAATTATTGGATTCTTCTTGGGATTTTTTCCGTCCCTTATCGGGTGTCAATTTAATAATTCGGGCCTAAAATGAATTTTTAGGAATTTATTATTAATTATCGAAATTAATTTAATTAATCAATTATTTCCCGAAATTTCAATAAGGTTGGCAAGGGACCGGAATTTTATGCTGATGATGGTGGCGCAGACCGTTTATTTAATTGAGCTTTATATTGTGCTAAATTGAATTTATTGTATTTATCTATTTATTTAAATTTCGAAATTAATTATTTAATTATTTATTTTCCGGAAATTCACCCGGGATGGCCGGTGACCGGAATTTCGTGCTGATCGTTGTGGTGCGGTTCGTTTATTTATTTGAGCTTTATTTTATGCTGATTGAATCTGAAAAGGTCGAGTGGGACCATAAAGCCATTGAATTTGAAAAGGTCGAGTGGGACCATAAAGCCATTGAATCGTGAAAAGGTCGAGTGGGACCACAAAGCCATTGAATCTTGAAAAGGTCGAGTGGGGCCACAAAGCCATTGAATCTTGAAAAGGTCGAGTGAGACCGTAAAGCCATTGAATCTCGGTGACAGAGTATGGCATCGTAAAAAGGGCACGTGGGCTCGGTGACTTGATGTATCACTTTGGAGAAGGCACGTGAGCCCAGAGATTTAAGTACGGCATCATAAAAGAGACACGTGGGCTCGGTGATTTGATGCATCACTTTGGCGAACTAGTGCCTAAGAGAATGCACGTGTGCTCGACATCTTGATATGCATTGTGGGAATTACTTAGTCTGTTGGATTGAAATCGACTAGGTCGATTGATCATTGTTTTGATATGATGTTGCGGTAAATTGATTGATTGATTGAGAATGACCATGAGTGGTCTTGTTGGCGTGTGATCGACTAAGTCGATTTGATCGATGCTTCGATCTGTGATGTGATTACTTGGGTGCCTATTTGATATGTGCTAACATGCAGGTGAAATCTGAGGTCAAGGTAAGTTCTCTGACTCATGTTGTGCATAGGCAGTCCTAAGGTGTATTAGTTTACTAATTGGGTCTTAGGGGATAGAACTTGCTGAGACATAGTCTCATCCCGGTTGTGGAATTATATTTCAGGCCCCTAGATTTCCCGAAGGTTGGCCAGCATTTGAAGTTAAAGATGATCGTGAAGAAGGAGATAAAGAGTTTGAAGAAATTGAGTCTAGTGGTGAAAGACTTGAGGAGGACTAGGATGATGATCCCGAGCTTGGTCCTATCCTCTTTGTGAATCCTGAACTTGTGTAGTTGTGAATTTCAATAAATAAAATTGTGGCCTGCTTTTCTATCCCATTGTTTTATTGTCTGGGGATTTTTAAATACTTCCGCATGTGCATATATATAAATGAAAGGGTCGGCGATAAATAGGCCTAGGATATCGCATTTTAAATTCGACCAAAGGTAAGGGATGTGCGCGTGTCTGAGGATCGGGGCGTGACATTTTCAAGATGAAGTGATGATATCTATAAAATGGATTATTCCTAGTACTCCATAAGTATTGAAAATTTCCTTCTAAATATTCCAAAAAGCACAAGCCAATTGAAAAAGTTTGCATGCTCCAAGGTGCCTATCACATTCGCATGTGTGAGTCATGAGCTATGAAATTCGTATTATGCAAGCAATGCTATTAATTGGCTAGCCACGTAAGTTAATTGGCACCTACAGACTCACAAAAACTGGTCTTTCAATACACAATATCAGGCTTTCGATGTTGCTAAGTCGAGTTCTAGCGATACATAAATTAAATTACAGACCGATTTGTCAATGATTACTGAATCTTGATATGCGATAATAAGCAGTTTGAAGGATGATCCTAGTAACAATTGAAAAGCCAATGGAATATGTAAAATTTTACCGGTGGCCATCAAAGTTGAACGGTATGATGGCCGTGGAGCAACCAATAAGTTACCACATTCGAAGCTTCATATTTACCAAAGCTAACTCCAAAAGGGCTCATTGATTCTCTAAGCCTCTTTGCTTGTATGGTAGGCAATTGTGATCCTTTGGGGACAGTTTAAAGCAAATAACAGGATCAGTTAAAGGGACTCAAAGCAAAAAAGAAATTATGCACGGGGAATTATTGAACAACAAGTTTAACCCTTTCATGAGAGATTTTTAGATAACTTTTGTGTATGGCCTGTAAAGTACACTAATAACTCAATTGTCTTTTAATGATTTGTGTTTGGATGGCCTCCATACTGAACTAAAGGCCGTCATGTAAATGTGGCAAATTATGAATGGTTGGGTGTCGAAATGTCATTGTCACAGTTACTACATTTTTTTCATCAAGACCATATTTTCTCAATTAGTCCAATTCTGAAGACATTTTGCTAGGCCCAAATATGCAATTAAGAGGGAGGCGATGATTTAGCTAGAAAATTAATGCTAATTTTGTAGAATTAAGCCCAATAAAAATTTGTGCTTCTACATCAACGTAAAGTAGCTTTCATAAACTATGGAAATTAAAGTGTTTAGAAAAGAGAAATTGCAAATGAGATTTATAAAGGTTCATTTTAGGTATGCCTCCTCCTCTTTCTAGTTGTAGCATCCCAAATATATTGAATTCCTTTACATATGATAAAGTGCAATATTACCTTGTTATAAGTGTAGAACTTGCTACCATCATATCACTTGACTTCCTTCCACAACAACCTCGCTATATACTAAGTATAATGCTTTTCACACTTTGTACACATGACACAATAGATTCTCTCCCCAAATTATAAACTATATCTTTGAGTGTTTACAAAGAGTCCGATATACAGCTCAACATTCACCAACACAATTATCTTCACTCTGAGTTCGTTCAATCACTTTTCTCGTATATTTATAAATGGATTTGCTGTTCTTGTTAACTCTTAGGACAATACTAAAATGGATATTGTAAGCTAACAAAATTTAAATTCGCTAGTAGTTGCTCTATCCATCTAATCATTTGTCAAAAATCTCGACAAAATATCTTGAGAAACATTTGCAGAGCGTTGCTTCAAATCTGCGGTGTCAATCAAAATTTGTATTAATGCTGGTTCTGATCCCATTATTTCAACAATCTCCAGAGAATTAGTCCATCATTTTTGGTATAATTAATCTTTGAATATCATATGCTATTGCTATGATTTGGGTCTTTGATTAAGAATTAATATGTTTGAGTTACAGAACAAAAAAATCTAAATTGTAAACACAATCGGATTGTTACAAGTTTCGATAAAGATAAAATTATTTTAGATTTCTATCTATAAACTTTTTCATCACGTTACCAAGGTTCCCATGCATGGCAAAATTTAACCCTTTTGGATGACTTTGGACTATCTATGCGGATTGCACAATTATGTCATGATTCAATTACATCATGCCCAATAGCTATTACCAGGACTGTTGGGTGATTTTTTTTTCTCTCACATTCATGTGAATCTAGGTCACTAATATTGCAAGGGACGAGCATATTTCGGGATATGTAGGGAAAGTTTTAGGTTTCAAAATTGGGAAACTTGTTTTGACAGGTAGATTTCAAGTGGAACTTGGAACATGTCTTTATATATATATATATATATATATATATATATATATATATATATATAGTGTTTTATATCTTCATGCTTGTAATATTTTATGGCGTCCGAAGATGAGTGTGTAATTTGAAAACACTAGTACGATTTTCCATTTCTGACATATCTATAGTTGAGACTTGTACTTCATTAATGTTTCATATTTTTGTGTATTTAAATATGAGTTATGATTAGTGAATTGTAATAGCAAATATTGGTCATTAGAGGTAGTGGTTCATTGTAACCGTTCAATTAAGAATATAGGTAGAACTTGGATAGACCCTAAAACCGATCTTAGAACCTGTGATATGATAGGTTTTAGGTCTCACAGTATGCAAGATGGGTTTTACATTCCAAAGATTTAGAAACTAATTCCAACGGGTAGGTTCTAGATGAAACTTAGACCGATCTTGAAACCGCTCTCCCTTAATTATTGCACAAGATCTGAACTTCAATAATATACTTACATGACATTTTTGGCTTTTTTTAATTTTGTAAGTGCAAATATCTTGTAAAGTAACTCAATTACATGTAAAAAGTTGTGATCGATAATTGACACGAATAGGAGTTGTGGACCAAAACCACAAAACATTAGATTGGATGAGCAAAATCTAAATCTAAATAGATTGATAGCATATTACAATACATTAATGATGACTGTTGAAGTATTTAAGTTGAACCATCTCTTCCTTTAATAGGTATTATTAGAATAATAACATTTCATATGATATCAAAGCATGAGATTTTCAGTTCAAACATTTTCAGACCTCCTTCCTTATATATTCTTTATTTTTGACTAGGAGCAAAGTCTAGTCTACTCACAAAGAGGAGTATTAAAGTATTTGGACTAAATAATGCTTTGGACTAAATAGCTTAAGCTTTTAAAATAACTATATTGTAATAAAATGAAACATCACAATGATGCATGTGACATGCTGTCTCAATTGAATGGATAAGTGGATCATTTCATCAGTAGCACCGCTTGGAAAACAAATCTTTGATTTTGAACATGTAGAAGCTTGCCTCTTACAAAATCATTTGTCTAGATTGGCAAAGAACCAGTCCTTGTAGTCTAATTTAGTATCTAACAACTAGTTCAGTAACATCTTATGAGTTAATTAATGGTAAAGCAGATGGAAGTATGAAGTCTTTCCATGGAGGTGATAGCGTAAATGTAATAGTAGCTTACTTAGTCATAATCCAATTAGTCTAATCAAGCTTTTTATTCCAGGTCCACTTCTGAAAACTTTTCTGCTCCATTAGCATAGCTAATTTGGAAGAGGATGACTAAGCTTCCGGAAAAGTAAACCCCGATGCTTCTTGTCTTTAACATGACCAATTGTGATCTTATATAGGAGAAAATGAAGAAATTCTACTCCCTTCTGATGAAATTCAGTCAAATGATATTATTTATCAATTTAACATAGATTCCATATATCTTATCGAATCATATGATGAAGAAACTGAATTTGTTCCGGAATCAAAACAAATTATTCATGAAATTTTTTTGATTACTTCTTGTTGTTGATGCCCCTCCTCAAATTTCAAAATGGTTACAAGCATCTTTTGAAATATACGGTTTTTCAAGATGGAAGTGACGATATTTATACAATAAATTATCCTTACTACTCCAAACGTATTGAAAGTTTCCTTCTCAATGCTCCAAAAAGCATGAGCCAATTGAACAAGTTGATATGCTCGAAGGTGCCTCTCACCTTTTTGTATGTGACTCATGAACTATGAAATTCGTATTATGCAACCAATGTGATCAATTGCTTAGCCACTTGGTTGTGTGGTTGACACATAACATACTTTCTCATGATTGAGGCCCATACACTTACCAAAACTTGTCTTTCAATACACGATGTCAAGCTTTCAAGGTTGCTAAGCAGAGTTTTAGCAACACATAAATTAAATTACAGACTAATTTGTTAATAATTATTGAACTTCAATATGTGGTAATGATTTGTATGAAGGATGATCCTAGTAACAATTGAAAAGCCAATGGAATAGGTAGATAGTGTTGGGAAATATAGCTTCAAATCGAATAGAGCAATAAAGTCGGATCTTTAAAGCAATAATTGGATTTTGAGACGTGATATCACTCTTTTTAAGAATTTATTTACCCCACAATAGTGCTAATGATTACTGGCAAATATCCTTTAGGATACAACAAAATTTCAAATGAGAATACTAGATAGCAATTCTAATATTTTTCCATGATCTCTCTAGGAAACAATCGAAAAATTAGCTGTAGTTTTGGAAAGAATAGACAACTCTTTACAAAAGGTTGCAAAGTAAATAAAGATATCCTTTTAAAAGCAATTGCAAAATGAACAAATACAACCTTTTAGAGATGTTGCAAATTGAATAAGTATAGTTTCCAAAGCTTGTCTTGAAAAGACACATACAAAAAATTTGAAATAATAAAATAATATAAAAATAATAATTTTTTAATAAATAAAATTCTGAATTTTCATAATTTCCAAAAATACTTTATAAACAAAAACAATCTTTGAAATAATAAAGGTTAAAAGATAATTGTACGAAATAAAATAAAAATAAAGGGATTAGTGCTAATTAAATAGTGCTAAGTGCGCTTAATAATCGCGCTAAAATTGTACAATTATTGACGTACCCATACGTGAGTATTGTAGGATCTACCCTACACCCAATATTATTTTTTTTTATTAAGACACTAAAGAATGTTTACACTTATAAATTGGCTCACCTCCTCCTGACTTTCCTATGTGGGATAAGTAAAAACACACTTAATTTGTTTCACAAATAAACTTCCAACAAATAGCTAGTAACACTCGAGTTGTATCAAAGTAAAATTTTTCTGGTGGCCGTCAAAGTTGAACGGTATGATGGCAGTGGAGCAACCAAAAAGTTACTACATTCGCAGCTTGATATTTACCAAAGCTAACTCCAAAAGGACTAACTGAATAACTAAGCCTCTTTGCTTGTATGGTAGGCAACTGTGATCCTTTGGGGACAAGTTAAAGCAAATAATAGGATCTGTTAAAGGGACTCAAAGCAAAAAAGAAACTATGTACGTGGATTTGTTCAACAACAAGTTTAGCCCTTTAACGTAATATAAAATGGCTGCTTTGGTGCGTCTTTCGTGGGATGTATGAGTTATCCACCTTCAATATCGCCTCTAGATCTTGGAGAAGAACCTTTCAATGTCGGGAGGTGTGTCTTTTTCAAAATGATCAGTATTTCCTTTCTTTTTTCTTTTGCTAATTGCCTAATTTTTCAATTGTCTTCAATCTTGAAGCTCGATCACCTGCTTTTTAATGTATTATTTATTAATTGGGTTCATTCTATTCAATGATGTTAAAGTATATCAATAAAATATTCTTGCTTCCTAACTGCATTAGGACTATCATTCTTTCTCAAGTTAGCTCAAGCGTCCTTTCTCGTCACTCCTTTTTGCCTTCACACCACATTACTGGTTGACCGTGCTAAATTTAGTATGCACTTTGCACGACATCGTGCAAAGTTTTAGTAAATACCCAATTTAGTTTGCGCTCTGCCTCCACACGACACCACTGGAGGATGTACATGTGGCGAAACGTACATCCTCCGGCCAAAAAGTGGATTCCTGGGGCAGTCAATCTCCGGCCCAACGGAGCAGGACAAAATAAGGGACCGGCTAAGCACGTGCCTAGTGGTGGCAGCACCACCAGTTGCCAGAGCGACCGCCGTTGGCCGAGCAGCTCCCCTCTTTCATGAAGAGACCTTTCAAGGGCGAATTTCTAATCTACGCTTTGATTTATTTTTTTGAGGATTTTTTGTGCGAGCACTCATAGTCTTTAGCTTATTTAAAGTCAAACACCTTATCAATCTCTTTTTTTAAGAGTAGGTAACTCGAGCGAACCACCAAGCAAATCCATGACATGTCATTAATTTCTTGCACTAAAATTATTGTAACGAAAAATTTATAGTTTTTCACGCTTTGTGATCTTGTGAAACAATTTTTAAACTAGAGAAATTATGTTTGGATCCATATAAAACATTGCAGGACCGTAATAATTATTATAAAAATTTAAATGCGTTACTTTGTATTTAAATTAATATATTGTCTCCTTACACAACCCTTGTTCCCTTGCAATGACTACACTACTTGCGAAGCTTAGGCCCGAAGGATGTAAATCTATCTATAGGAGAGGAGGAGGTTGGCACGATCAAGGAGGAGGCCCAGAAGGATGAAGAAGGAGCTTCCCTGAATAATGCATCGGAGACTGCGGAGCAACAATATCCAGCGAAAGTGTATGTAGCTGCTAGAGAACTGGCCGATGTCATCGAAGGCGCCAATGTCGAAGATATCACTTGCAAGGTCGATACACTTTCCCGTCAAGCTGATTCGTCTGCCGTTTTCAATTTCGGGAGGCTTTGGAGGGGTTCGCTGCTCCACATTGCAGCAGCCACCGGCGAGAGCACCATCATAGGGCTCCTGCTTTATCATGTTGATGCCCACCTCATAGCCGCCCAAGATGATTGGGGGAATACCCCCCTCCACATCGCCACTAAGGCCAAGGCAATTAAAGTCGCCGATATGTTGATTCGCCGGGCAAATGACTTCCCCCTCAACGAGAACATCCTGAGGATGAAGAACAATGATGGAAACACCGCCTTGCACGAGGCCGTGCTTACACGTGACGTTTGCCTGGTGCGCCATTTATTGAGGGAAGATTTGGAGCCCGTGTACTGGGAGAACGTCGACCAGAAATCTCCCTCGTACCTGGCCCTCGACTCTGGCAACTCCAAGATACTTGAGGTTTTATTTTCGGAATCACTCGACCCATCGAAGATACGAGGCTTGCCGCCCGTTCATGGTGCCATTGTGCGTAATCAATATGGTACGTACCTAAATCTACTCATGGGAAATATCTATTTATGCGTGGACCGAATTTGTGTCAAATCTATGCAACAAATCTCCACGCGTGCTTATCCAAATCTATTGCTTGTGTTCACATAAAATTGCAAACCCCACTTAATAAAGTAGGTGGATACCAACGGAGCACTCGCAACTATCCATACAGTTCTCTTAATAAACAAATTATCTGCCGTTATAGATCAGCTTAAATTTATTAACTCAACCATTTTACTAATAACTATGTATTGTTGATCTTCGATTAGAATAACTACAAAGTGCAAATATTTAAGATCGACAATCATAAAATTCTAGTACCTGATAATGACAAAAATAGAAAGATAGGCTTGAAATTATGATAATGTTAGATTACAATTGGTCTTGCTTGAGGGTCCACTAAATCATGATTTTAGTTTTGTAATAGAATAAATTTAATTTGGTAAATGATTTATCATATTCTAGTTTCGAATTTATTTGTTTCACTAATCTCAAAACCATCTTAAATCCTAGGAGAGTTAGAGGATGCATACTCATTGCTTAGATAACCTAAGAGATGTCAAGAAAATTAGAGCAATTTTGTAATTTATAGATATTAGGTTTAATATCTGATTCCACAACTATAAACTTCAAATGCATTCCAGACTCTATAGGATTTTAAGCATTTGACCCTAAATCTGTCGCACTTCCCCTATAATCGGGCATAGGGCGGCGTTGGGCGGAGCGTCCATTGAACCCACACTTCTTGGTTATCTTTACTATAATCACAATATATTTGATCAAGTAGATACGTCTATTAAAAGTTTCCTCATAAAGATATATCATTTTAGTTTTTTTATAGTTATTTAATTGTAATAATGAACCAATGCGTTGTTAAGTGAAAATTCATCCATGTAATAAAATAATACATGTTTCAATTTAATCATGAGTTTGAAGATTAAGTGAATGATTTTTATATCTTTACTCTATCCCAAGATAATCTACATACTAATGCATTACTTGGTGTTGATATACGTTTTGAAACAATCGTAGACGGGGCCTGCATACTTATCTGCTTCTCTCCCCTTCAACCACATTGTCAGAAACATTAATTCGTATACAAAATCTTAATTTTGCTACATAGTCCATAAATAAGCTATGTCGATAACACATCCCAAGTAATGCAAGTCAAAACTAATCTTGCAGTATCTTTTGCTCTATGCACGTAATTTTGTGTCGAATCGCATTGTCATTTTGGACAAGCATTAGAAATCCCGATAAAAAAAAAAAGGGGGGTCCTTATGCAGACTAAATCCCCACATAAAATCCTATTACTTCAAAGTAAATAAACCTTACATGTTAATGGTGAATCGTTAAGTGCAGATTATTTACATAGAATTTATACTTATTGCACGTATCTATACACAAATAAGAACATTATATGTGTATTTGATTTTTGAGAATGAGATTTTTACATATCATACAGAATTTAAAAGATCAAGAGGGCGATGGTACAAAGATTTAATGAACAAGGTAGACGTTGAAATACGACATATAATTATATTCCTTGTTAGGAAAAAATTTATCCATCTACGCATTTGTCCACGTCAATGTACTTCAAAGATAAATCTTTTATAGCACTTGAGAAGAAAGAAGGAAAAGATCCCTTGAAAATAATACTTTTGTGAAACAATTGAAACACCTCTACCGTATTAATCGTTCTTCTTTTCTGGCACCTCTAAATTTTTGCATTTGGGGCTAAAATTTCTTCTTTTGATTGAGCCTTTTCCTTTCCGTAATTTGTGATATATATATATATATATATATATATATATATATATATATAATGTACTTTTTTGCCAACTTTAGAAAAACGATCTGGTCAAATATTTTACTTAGTTTTTACTCAGAAGTTTTGATAAATACATAACTTCTTAATTGAGTTTAATAATTGCCGTAGATCTTTACGAAGAAGATGACGTTCAGTCTAAAGAGGGTGGAGGAGTTTATATGAGGATTTCGGTACGGTTTCGTGGAGGCTATGGCAATGTTCTTGACAATAAAATAAGTTTATACTTGCCAGAAGTTGACGAATTAAATGGGAAAAGACCATTCTCCTTTTCGTGATCTTGCCCTAGCTATTTAAATGTCGTTTACTTTTTCTCCTACGCATTATAATTGCGGACTCTATAGATACTTCATAACATGGAAATGTCATATAATTTTCCATGTCATTTAGTAAGATTTTTATAAAATCTCAGCATATGACGATGTCGCATTGCTTTGGATGAAAATGGTCTGAAATTTGCCTGAAGTCTCTCCAAAATACATGAACAGGATCCTTTCAAATTTTATCTAAATTCTCATAGGTCGTGTTCCATTGTGCTAGAGAATGAAAGTCACAATGCTTCGAGATTCACAACTCGAAGAGCTATAATTTTTTGAACGAAAATGGGTGCACTTGATTTATTTAATTAAAAGTATCACCACTAGTTTCACCATTGCAATCTAATCCCACGTTAGCAACTATGAATCCTTATAGTGAATAAGGTAATGTCGAAGATGTCTTTATCCCAAAATTAATTAAATACATCAAAACCAACCAAGCCTTTTTCAGTGTAAAACATTTATGCGGATGCGGTCCCTAATTTGGAGCTTCTGATTCTAGATATAATCAAGAAGATATCTAAACGGAACATGAAGCTATTCGCAATGATCGACTCTCGAGGCCGTAATGTGTTCCATTTAGCAGCTTTCTTGAACAAGCCTCAAGTACTCGAATTCTTACAACCAGAAACTGCATATTTGGCTCGACAATGGGACTTCAACGGGGATCTTCCCATTCATATTGCGAGCAAGAGGAATCATATTGAACTAATCAAGAAGCTACATCCGGTATCACAGTCGAAAAATAGACAAGGACAAACCATTCTTCATGTGGCAGCAAAATATGACAAAGAAAAAGCAGTGAGCCATATACTCAAACATCCGGATCTGGGGAAGATGATAAATGAAAGAGATCATGATGGAAATACACCTTCTCACTTGGCAGCGGAGCATTTACAACCTGCCGCTTTGATCCATCTTGTGATGGATGAAAGAATGAACCCCTCCCTTCTGAACCACAAACGCTTGACTGCTGTCGACATTGCTCAAAATCACTCACGAAAGGGATTACGGGAGGTAGGTAACATGAACCGTCACTATTTCATTCATCAACTTACTAGGAATTTCCAGAGATTAATACCTTAGTTAATCGTAGAACTTGTATTCAAATCATTACATGTTGCGGTCAACAATAGGAATGTGAAAGTATTAATCAATTTTCTGGAATAGTTGAGACACCTCTAGGATTAATATTTCACAAGTCTCTAATTTAGCCTTAGTAGGAGGTACTTAAATTTTGCCCATGAATATGTCCGCTGTTAGAAGCAAGTGAATACCTTTGATAAATGCTGAGATAAATTGTTACATGTCTCTATTAATTGAGCCTATAAATAAGATCGGGGGTTGTCAATATTGCAATCTTTTTTCTTAAAAAGCCAGGGGTCAAGGCGGCAAATTTGACCACTCTACGCATGGCACAATTTCATTACATTATCAGTAAGTCAACCTATGACAAAGTTGAACCACATACATTTCATTCATGATTCTTTTCTCATTTGTAGTGAACTTGTTACTCTAGTGTTAATTTCTTAAAAAGTGTGGACACTGCATCTGTAGAAGTAAAAGTTTCCCTTTAACTGAGGACTCCAGAGTTCGTTGCCCGATTCGCTAACAGTTTGTTCTTTCTTTCCTTTTTCATATGTTTCCGATCTCAGGCATTGGCAAGGGTGCTGTTACTAATCTTGTCAGATTGGAGACCAGCAGATCAATTCATAATTGAGCCGGAAGCTCCAGACAAATCGCACGCTCACGAAAGTTTGCCAGACCGTAAAGCAATGGGTGACTTTATCAATACCTTGTTGGTGGTGGCAACGCTTGTGACCACTGTGACTTTCTCAGCTGGTTTCGCAGTTCCTGGAGGATTGAACGGCTCAGACACACCATCCAAAGATGAGCGGGGCATGGCTACGATGCTGAACAATAGAATGTTCCAGGCCTTCGTGATTTGCAACACCATCGCCATGTTATGCTCAATGGCCTCGGTCGTTGGCTTCATATTTGCGTACATGACGGAAATCCACGTATCGATATATGGATGCCAGCTTGCAGGACTGCTACTAGCAATTTCCCTCCCGCCAATGTCGGCCGCTTTCTTAATTGGCGTCACCTTGACCGTTCAAAAACTTTCTTGGCTTGTCACCGCGATATTAATTTTGGGATCCATTCTCGTCCTCATTATCACATCTGCTATATTATCACCGTTCGTTGTTATATTATTTATCTTCCCTCTCTTCTTTCGGAACCACCTTCGCCCTATCCGTCCTCTGACATCCTGGCTTTTTCTCACTTACGTGAGATTTTTTCAAATTGATAAGACGCCCATTTCGGATGAGTCAAAAGAAGACAAAACGGCGAGCAAGACCTCTACTAGTCCGCCTTTGCATGATGGCGATGAAAATTGATTTGCAGAAACAAATATATGTATTTGCCAAGGTGGATTTGGCTCATTCTATAGTTGCTTTCCTATTGCATTACATTAATGATGATTGTTAAAGTATTTAAGTTCAACCATCTCTTCCTTCAATAGCTGATATTATCAAAATAGTTGGATGTAGTTCCACAACATTGCACATTGTATTAAAGTTAGAGATTCTTAGTTCAAACATTTTCAAACATCCTACATTATATATTCTCATATTTTAGACTTGAAGCAAAGTCCAACCTATTCACAAAGACAAGTATTGAAGTATTTCAACTAAATTATTTTTTGGGCTATAAAGAGTTTAAGCTTTCAAAATAATTGCGTTGGAATTTAATGAAACATCACAATGATACATGTGTCATGCTATCTTAGTTGAATGGATGAGTTGGTCATTTCATATGTTTCGAAATCAAATCTTTAGTTCTTAACATGTAGAAGCTCCCCTCTCATGAAATCGCTTGTCTAGACTGGCCAAGGATGATTTATCTCGCATCGGTCCAACTTGCGGCAAACTTGGAGTCATGACAACCTGAATGCTCGCTCAACAAGTGTCATGGGTAATGAAAATTTTAGAAAGTAAGTCGGGAGAAGAAACGACTAACCTCTTCAATGCGCAATAAATGAATTACTTGGGATCGTATGTTGAATCACAAGTAATGACGGACAAGAGGACTTCATGATGGTCCGAATACAATCACGAGGAAAGTATTCACGTTCCACAATGTTAATGCCGATTGTCTTCTCGAAATAGAACTGGAATTGCTTTTGTTCATTGATGGAGAGAGGAGAAGAAGAGAGAAAGATAGAAATGGAATGGCCTTTGTCCGTTGATGGAGAGAGGAGAAGAAGAGAGAACGATTTTATAGAACTTTCTTTCTACCAATCATTATGACGGTTATCTCCATAAGTTATTTATATAACTTCCCTCACACTTTTTGGTCGACTTGGGAGACGACGGAACGGCGAGCGGGACCTCTGCAAGTCTGCCTTCGGATGGTGCCGGTGAATCGAATGATCGATGAGTTGGCGGCAATGAACAAGGGGGCTTTGCCGCACCCTCCAATCACTATTTTCATTTGATCATTCAATTTTATCTATGATTTTGCAGAAATTAACATGTATTTGCCTTGGCGTATTTGGCTACATTAGTAGGCCGATTTCCTATTGCGTTAGGTTAGTGGTGACTGTTAAGATATTTGAATGAAACCCCGTCTTCCGCTAATGATTTAAGTTTTTAGGACAGTTAGATAAAATCTTATAAAATTTTACGTGATATTAGAGTAGTAGATTGTAAATTCGAACTTTTTTAGGTCCCACTTTTTGCTTTCTATTAAACCATGCCAAATTTTTGAGTTTTAAAAATAGTTGGACATAGTTTCCCAAAATGTCATAGCGATGCATGCGCACACTCACTCACGTGCCCATGCGTAAAGAGAATAATTCTCATCACCTATTCTCTAAGTCAAGTGTTTGGCGAAGAAAACCAGAAGAATATTTAGAAACTTCCTCTTCACCAGTCGCAAAAAATCGAATTCTAGACCAACTCATTGCGCCCTTTCATTTCCCCCACTTCTCTCAAGCATAAAGGAATTTCCGCATAGCGAAACTTGAATGAACCTGGTGAGGATTTGAAGACCAAGAATTTTGTGCATATATACAAACAGCAAACCGACTTCTTAATCTGGCTTGAAGGGATGTCCAAGGATTCTACTTGCGGTCGAATTTTGTATCTGACAACTAATTAAGCAACATCTTAGAGTTAATTAATGGTGATGATGGTCTTAAAAATAATAGTAGATTACTTAATCACAATCCAAACGGTCTAGTCAAACTTTTCCTTTTCCAGGTTCATATCTAAAAACTTTTGTGCTCTGTCACGCCCCGAACTCCGAGACACGTGAACAACCCGCCATGGTCGTGCAATCGCGACATTCCCAGGTAGTGTCGCCGACCCAAATTAATTTAATAAGCGCATGCGGAACGTACTAAGAACCCCTGACAAAATAAAAGCGGGATAGAACAGCAGGAACAAAATCAATTTAATACAAACCAACATACCATCATAAAATTAGCCAGGGTTTACATATAACCAAAATGGGTCAGAGTCTAAGTGCATCAAAAAGAAGTAGACTACACACTAGGGGTCGATCCATCAAAAGGAAGGAAAAGTCCTAAGGCTACTAGCCGGACACGATTGTCAATTCCCCCATCTTCAAGCTCTGACACTCCTTGACCATCTGTATCGACAGTCCACCATTCTCCACGGGCACCATCACCTACGGCCCTGAAATATTTTTCCCACAACGGGGTGAGACATTGTCTCAGCAAGTTCACCCCTCCTAAGCTCCTATTAGAAAGAAAATACACCCCAGCATGACCTAGCCACACATCAAGAAGACTTATTGCGCCTGCAGGTTAGTACAATTCATATCATTCAATCACTTGCAATTATGACGATTAAATAAAGCACGGCACAATCACATCATCAACCAATCAATCACTTGGATCGTCTCAGCGATCAATCGGCTCGGCCGATTACATGTCATTCAACAAACCAATCAATGCTCCCAACCACTACCCTAAGGGTAGACTCAACAAATCGGTGGTAATCACGGCCCCACGTGGCACGACCTTTAATAAGGTGGTTAACAGCTAGTGGCATCACGGCCCCACTCAGCACGGCTTCCAATAGGCGGTCAACAACTAGTGACATCACGGCCCCACTCGGCACGGCCTCTAATAGGCGGTCAATTACAGCTAAAACCCCACCAATTTCTACAATTGGAATTTCTACACATAACCTCTAATTTACGCAATCACACTCAATTCGCCACAAATCAAGCATCAAATTAAAATTCTAACATCACAAAGAAATATCGGACGAAATTCGAGCAACCGGGCTAAAAATAATTTTTTTTTGGAATATAAAATAATAATATTTTAATAATTTCGAAAATTGATATTTTATTATATTATTAAATAATTCCGAAATAACAATAAATCAAAAATAAATTCCTTTAAGTCACATCAAGCTTACTTTAAACACTAGATTAGCTTTAACTTAAACATACTTTAAGCTAATTAAACATCTTAATATAATCGACACTTAAATAAATTAAACTAACCACCTAAGCAAGTTTAATTCAAACTAAACACGCTTAAAGCATAATTAACCGGCTAATCAAGGATTAGTGAGATAAACTCACGGATTTGGACGCCGCTTAGCTCGGATCGAAGAGGGCGACGCCGGGATCGATTTTCCCCAAAGCCGATCTCGCGTCCGGGGCCGGGAAAGGGCTGAAACGGGGTTGAGAAGTGGCTGGAAATCCACAAATTTTCTGCTGCTGTTCGGCCAAGGGGGAGGTGCGGCGGTGGGGGGCTTCACGGCGGCGGTTCAGGCGAGAAAGAGGCGGAGGAGGTGGGTCGAGCTGGTGGTGGCGGCTGGCGACGGTGAATGGAGGCGGAGGCGGGCGGACGGCGATGCTGGCTGGTCGAGTGGGGCGGAGTGGCTTCGGGCGAGGCGGTGGGGGGCTTGACGGCACGGCGAGCGGCGAGCGGCTCACGGCGCGAAGGCGGAGCGGGTGGCGACGACGCTGGGCACGGCAGCGACGAGCACGGTCGGGGGCGACGGACGGGCTGCTGGTTCTGGTTTTCCCCCTTTTTCCTTCTTTCCCCTTTTCCTTTTCTTTTTCTTCTCTTTTCTCCCTCCTAGTCCCAAGGTTGAAGATGCAATCTTCACCCTCCACTTGTCTTCATCCCATCCATCCAAGCTACCTCACAATGACCTCACCCATGACATCATCTTCCACTCACTCCTTCATCCACAACTTAGTTCAATGGGGGCACTTCACTTTTCCGCCGGGGTCCAATTTTTGCACATTCTAATTTCCTCAAATTCTCAATCAATTCTCTTCTAATTGAGTCCAATTAAAATCCATAAAATTAATCTAAGATCCTGTTAAGATCCGTGACATAACCGGGCCTCCAATTTTTAATTTCAAATTCAATTTTCACGGTTAAATTCAATCCGGTGCGATTTTAGCACGCCTGATCTACTGAGTAGCTTTCAGGGAAATTTTCTTGCATCCGACCCGAGGGTGATCAGTCCCCGAGCCTGACACATCAAAATCCCTTAATTGCTTCACCCAATAGACCAATCCTCACGCGAGTGGCAAACTCAGAAGGACGACTACACGCACAGATGAATCACCCGGTTCAATTGACTGAAAATAAATTTAGGAAAATTCGGGATGTCACATGCTCCATTAGCATAGCTGCTTTGGCAGAGCATGACTAAGCGTCCAGATAAGTAAACCCTGATGCCTCTTGTCTCTAACATGACCAATTGAGATCAGAGAAAATGAAGAAAGTCTACTCTCTTCTAACAAAATTCGGTCAAATGATATTATTTGTCAATTCAACATAGATTCCAAATATTTATCAAATCATCAATGAAGAAACTAAATTTGTTCCCTGAATAAAAATAGATTCTTCAACAAAAAACTTCAAATACTTCTTGATGTTAATCCCTCTCTCGGATTTCAAAATGGATACAAGCTTCTTTCGAAATATAAGGTTTTTCATGACAGAGTGATGATATCTACACAATGGATTATTCTTACTAATCCTGAAGTATTTAAAATTTCCTTCTCAATGTTCCAAAAAGCACAAGCCAATTGAAAAAGTTCATAAGCTCAAAGGTGCCTGTTGCCTTGGTGTACGTGAGTCATGAGCTATGAAATTTGTAATATGCAAGAAATGCGATTAATTGGCTAGCCATGTGGTTATTTGGTTGGCATGACATACTTTCTCATGATTGGGACCTACAGACCATTTACACGATATCAAGCTTTCGAGGTTGCTAAGTGGAGTTCTAGTGATACGTAATGTACATACCGATTTGTCAATGATTATTGAACCTTGATATGTGGTAATAAGCAGTATGAAGGATGATCCTAGTAACAATTGAAAAGCCAATGGAATATGTAAAATCTTACCGGCGGCCATCAAAGTTGAACAATATGATGGCAGTGGAGCAACTAATAAGTTACCAAATTCGCAGCTTCCTATTTACCAAAGCTAGCTCCAACAGGACTAACTGATTCTCTAAGCCTCTTTGCTTGTATGGTAGGCAACCGTGATCCTTTGGGGACAGATTAAAGCAAAGAATAGGATCAGTTAAAGGGACTCAAAGCAAAAAAGAAACTATGTACGCGGATTTATTCTACAACAAGTTTAGCCCTTTATGTAATATAAAATGGTTGCTTTGGTATGGCTTTCATGGGATGTATGAGTTATCCGCCTTCAATATCGCCTCTAGATCTTGGAGAAGAACCTTTCAATGTCGCCAGGTGTGTCTTTTTCAAAATGATTAGTATTTTCTTTCCTTTTTCTTTTGCTAATTGTCTAATTTTTCAATTGTCTTCGATCTTGAAGCTCGATCACATGCTTTTTAATGTATTATTTCTTAATTGGGTCCATTCTATTCAATGATGTTATTAGTATATCAATAAAATATTCTTGCTTCCTAACTGCATTAGGACTACCATTCTTTCTCAAGTTAGCTCAAATGTCATTTCTTGTCACTCCTTTTTGCCTCCACACCACATTACTGGTTGACCGTGCTAAATTTAGTATGCACTTTGCACGACATCTTGCAAAGTTTTAGTAAATACGCAAATTTAGTTTGCACCCTGCCTCCACACCACACCACACCATTGGAGGTCCGGCCAAAAGGTGGATTCCTGGGGCAATCAATCTCCGGCCCAACGGAGCAGGACGAAACAAGGAACCGGCTAAGCACGCGTCTAGTGGTGGCAGCACCACCAGTTGCCAGAGCCACTACCGTTGGCCGAGCAGCTCCCCTCTTTCATGAAGAGACCTTTCGAGGGCGAATTTCTAATTTACACTTTGATTTATTTTTTTGAGGATTTTTTGTGCAAGCACTCATAGTCTTTAGCTTATTTAAAGTGAAACACCTTATCAATCTCTTTTTTCAAGAGTAGGTAACTCGAGCGAACTGCCAAGCAAATCCATGATATGTCATTAATTTCTTATACTAAAATTATTGTAACGAAAAATTTATAGTTTTTCACGCTTTGTGATCTTGCAAAATAATTTTTAAACTAGAGAAATTTACGTTTGGATCCATATAAAACCTTGCAGGACGGTAATAATTATTATAAAAATTTAAATGAATATATTGTCTCCTTACACAACCCTTGTTCCCTTGCAATGACTACACTACTTGCGAAGCTTAGGCCCGAAGGAAGTAAAGCTATCTATAGGAGAGGAGGAGGTTGACACGATCGGGGTGGAGGTCCAGAAGGATGAAGAAGGAGCGTCCCTGAATAATGCATCGGAGACTGCGGAGCAACAATATCCAGCGAAAGTGTATGTAGCTGCTAGAAAACTGGCCGATGCCATCAAAGGCGCCAATTTCGAAGATATCAAATCCAAGATCGAAACGCTTGCCTGTCAAGCTGATTCGTCTGCCGTTTTCAATTTCCGGAGGCTATCGAGGGGTTCGCTACTCCACATTGCAGCAGACACCGGCAAGAGCAACATCGTGAGGCTCCTGCTTGAGCGTGTCGATGCCTACCTCATAGCCGCCCGAGATGACTGGGGGAATACCCCTCTCCACATCGCCACTAAGGCCAAGGCATTTGAAGTCGTCGCTATGCTGACACGCCATGCAAGAGACCTCCCCGACGTGGATGACAAGAACTGGATCCTGAGGATGAAGAACAATCATGGAAACACCGCTTTGCACGAGGCCGTGCTTACATGTGACGTTGACTTGGTGAGCCATCTGTTGAACGAAAATTCGGAGCTCGTGTACTTGGCGAACATGGATCAGAAATCTCCCCTGTACCTGGCCATTGAGACCTGCGACCCCAAGGTATTTCAGGCTTTATCTTCGCCCTCGCTCGACCCATCAAGAATAGAAGGCTTGCCGCCCGTTCATGGTGCCGTTGCACATAAACAATATGGTACGTACTTAAATCTACTTATGGGAAATATCTATAGATGTGTAGACTGAATTCATTTCAAGTCTGTGCAACCACTCTTTGTGCTCGCCCAAATCTGTCACGGGTGTTCATATAAAATTTCACACCTTGCTTATTAAAGTAGTTGGGTACCGATGAAGAAGTTGCAACCGCCATATCATTCTCCTAATAAACCAACTATCTCCCATTACAACATAATATATCAGCTCAAATACATTCCAGACTCTATAAGAATTCAAGCATTTGCCCCAAATCTGTCCCATTTCACATTTCCCCAATGGAATTGGGCAGAGGGCGGGCTTATGGGGAGCGTCCATTGAACCCACTTCTTTATTTATCTTTAAAATAATCATAACTTGTTCAGTATATACATCTATTAAAAGTTTCATCATAATTATCCTATTTTTTATTTTTTTCATAAAGATATATCATTTAGTTTTTGTATAGTCATATAATTGTAATGATGAATCAATGTGATGTTAAATGAAATTCATCAAGGTAATAAAATGACAAAAATGATTAAATGATAATTTTTAATATATTGTAAAAATAATAATCTATTCCGAATCACAAAAAATAAATAAATATTAAGTAATTATTAATCGTTGTGGGTCTATTCCCTCGAAAGTTTGTAACTCACAATATGCTGTTACTCTCACAATATCCTAAAGACTATTATGTTTGCAAAGTCTATAAAAGAATACATGTTTCAATTTAATCATGAATTTTTAGATTAAGTGAATAATTTTAATATCTTTAGTTATGTCTCATGAAAATCTAATTACGAATGCATTACTTGTAGTTGATATACATTAGACCGTGCCCGCATAAATTATGCCCTGTATCTTCTTGCCCAGTCCGGGAAAAATTTGCTCGGTTTGGGCAAGGCAGCTCCGGGCGATAAGTCCTGTGCACATTCGGATTATCAATTAATCCATAAATCAACGTATGCATACATACATGTTTTCACCTAATAATAATTAGACATTTTTAGACTATTCAAATTGATATATTATATAGTTTCTTCAGCTATGTTGATAACACATCCCAAGTAATGCAAGTTGAAACTAATCTTGCAGCCTCTTTTACTCTATGCACGTAAGTTTGTGTCCTATCGCATTTTCATTTTGGACATGCATTAGAAATCACAAAAAAGAAAATACAGAAGGTTCTCATGTGTACTAAATCCCCACATAAAATCTTACGACTTTGAAGTAAATAAATCTTAAATGTTAATAGTGAATCATTAGGTGCACATTATTTCTATAGACTTTTTACTTATTGTACATATCCGTACGCAAATAAGAACATTATATGTTTATTTGATTTTTGAGAATGAGATTTTCACATTATCAAGATTGTGAAAGTACAAAGATTCATGAGCTAGGTAGAGGTCGAAATTCAACATAGAATTATATTCCTGTTTAGGAAAATTTCATCCATCTTTGTATTTGTCCACATCAATGTGGTGTCTAAAAATTCATACAAAGCTTTTTATGCCTTTTATATTATTTTACGATATTATTTTACCTTGATTTAATTTGAATGAGCAAACTTTCAAATCCACGAAACGTAGAAGAGTTCAATTTATATGTGAAGATTATATATATATAGTGTGTGTAATGGTCGCGCCACATCCTCTGACTTGGGTGGATTCCGCCCGACTCTAAAGTAAATTTTACTTAATTTTTGAAAGGTTTGGTAAAAATGCAATTTCTTAATTGAGCTTAATAGGTGCCGACCTTTACGAAGAAGTTGACATTTGCTTTATACTTGCCAGAATTTGACGAACATAATAGGAAAAGACCATTCTCCTTTTCTTGATCTTGCCCTAGCTATTTAAATGTCGTTTCCGTTTTTCCCTTAACATTATATTTGTGGACTCTATAGATACTTCATAAGATGGAAATGTCATATAATTTGCCATGTCATTAGTAAGATTTTTACAGTAAAATCTTAGTACATGATGTCACATTGCTTTGGAAGAAAATGGTCTGAAATTTGTCTAAAGTCATTCCCAAATACATAAATGGGATCCTTTCAAAATTTATGTAAAGTCTCACATATTGCGTTCCATGATGCTGGAGAAGGAAAGTCACAATACTTTGAAATTCATAGATTGAAAAGCCATTATTTTTTGAACCAAAAATGGGTTAGATAAACCTTTCAAAGCCTTGATTTATTCAATCAAAATTATCACCACTTGTTTCACCATTGCAATATAATTCCCCATCAACGACTATGAATCCTAATAGTGATTAAGGTTACGTTGATGATGCCCTTATCCCGGGTTAAGATGCATTAAAACCAACCAAGCCCCAACCGATGTCAAATGTTTATGCGGATGGTGGTCCCTAATTTGAAGCTCTTGATTCCAGATTCACTCAGCAAGATACTCAGAAAAGACATGAAGCTTTTCGCAATGAGAGACTCCGGAGGCGGTAATGTATTCCATTTAGCAGCTTTCTGGAATGTGCTCGAAGTATTCGAACTCTTACAACTAGAAACCGAATATTTGGCTCAAGAACAGGACAACAATGGGGATCTTCCCATTCATATAGCGAGCAAGTGGGGTCATGTTGAACTAATCGATAAGCTACATCAGGTGTCACGGTGGGTAAATGGGAAAGGACAAACCGTTCTTCATGTGGCAGCAAAATACGGAAGAGAAGAAGTAGTGAGATCTATACTCAAACATCCGGATTTGAGGGAGATGATAAATGAAAAAGACCATGATGGAAATACACCTTCACACTTGGCAGCAAAGAATTTACAACCCACCGCTTTGGCTCATCTTGTGCTAGATGGAAGAATGAACCCCTCCCTTCTCAACCATGAACACTTGGCTGTTGTTGATAGTGCTCCAAATGACTCACCACCATGGATACGGCGTGTAAGTAATATGAACAGTCACTATTTTATTTATTAGCTTACTGAAAATTTCCCTAGACTAATACCTTAGTTAGGCACAGATCTCGTATTCAAGTCATTAGTCTCGTAATCAACGGGATTGAGTGTCAATCGAATTTCTAGAATAGCCAAGACTCCTCTGGGATTGATATTGCACAAGTCTCTAATTTAGCCTTAATGGGAAGTACTTAAATTTTGCCCATGAATATGTCCGGGCTCAGAAGCAACTGAATATCTCTGACAAATGCTGAGATAATTTGCCACATGTCTCGATTAATTGAGCCTATAAATAAGATCAGGGGTTGTCAATGTTGCAATCTCCTTTTTGTAAAAAGGCCAGGGGTCAAGGTGGCAAATTTGACCCCTCTAAACATGGCATAATCTCGTTACATTACCGGTAAGTCAACCCATGACAAAGGTGAACCATATACGTTTCATTCGTGCCTCTTTTCTCATTTGCAATGAACTTGTTACTATAGTGTTAATTCTTCAAAATGAGCAGACACTGCATCTTTAAAAATAACAGTTCCCCTTTAAACGAGAATTCCAGAGTCCGTTTCTGTTACCAATTCGCTAACAATTTGTTGTTTCTTTCCCTTCTCATATATTTTCTGATCTCAGTACTTGGTACGCACCCTGTTGATGACCATGTCAGCTGAGAGACCAGATCGATTCATAGTTAAGCCAGAAGCTCGAGGCATAGTGTACAGGGGCAGAATTCCAATTAGTCCTCCCAATTTGGTAGAGGCTATCAATACCTTGTTGCTGGTGGCAACGCTTGTTGATGGATTTTTATTTTAATGAATGGGCCTATTTTGGCCTAATGGGCCTAGAGGCCCGGCCCATGATAGGGAGAGGTATAAAAGGAAAAATGAAAACTGAAAAGTTACGTTTTCCATTTTTCAGTTTTCCTTTTTCCCTTTTTTTCTCCGAAGCGTATTACGACGTTCCTCCCGTATCGTCGTTTCTCCCCTCCTTGAAGAACAAAGTGCCCGTCTCCTCCTCAATTTGCAACGCCGGGTTTAGTCTGTGGATTTAAGGTGTGTTCGACATTGTGATGCACCTTCGTGATCGGTGATTCGTGATTGGGTATTATGAAATCTTCTTCCGCTGCGTTTCTCCTCTTTTTTGGGATCGTTTTTGTGTCGAAACGATCGTTTTGGGAATCCTGTTTCCCGAATCCAACCTCTTCATTGGTATCAGAGCCAAGTTAATCACGTTTCCCTTTCCATGTTTGTGTTTCAAAACCAATTTTTAAAGGACTGTTTGAAGCCTGTTTTAATGTTCCCCCGACGCCGATACTGTTCATCCCTTTTTCTCTGCTTTCGGAACGTCGAACTGCCTTTTTATTGCTTGAGATTGTAGTGCTCGTCGATACGAGTGTTTTAAGTGGTCGCACGTCGCCGAGATCGCCGCACGCGCGCCACGCGCAGCCGATACGTTCGGCCCCGTCGGCGCGTGCGTTGCACGCGCCGAAGACGGTTCCCAGCGCGTGCGCCGCACGCGCGCTGCTGTAACCGCTCCCGCGTGCAAGGCACGCGCCGGCCGACGTCACCGTGACGTCGGCGGCGGTTGCCCGCGCACGTGCCGCCCAACCGGTCCGACCGGTCCGACCAATCCGACCCGGTCTGACCGGCTAGACCCGGTCCGACCGACCCGATCCGGTCCGACCGGACCCGTAGACTTGCGTTGACCGTTGACCACCGTTGACCGTTGACTTGACCGTTGACCGTTGACTCGACCGTTGACCGTTGACCAAAAAAGAAAAAGGAATGTGTTTCTTTTTCAATTATGCCATTGTGGATTATAAGTAATCTATTTTTTATTGTGCATTTGTTGCATGAAACGTGGAAAATTATGTATTTTCCCTTATGTTCATTATGGATTATAAGTAATCCAATTATTACAAGTTCTCGCATTCGTTGCGGGAACTATAATGCGCTATGCACGGATACCGCATTCCCGAGAACGGACGAAGGACGTGCAAGACTTAAAGGGCTGATGGGAATTGGCTAATTATCGATGGCATGATGGTGATTTAGTATCACATGTGGTTAGGGTCAATCGATGATACAAGAAATCATCCGGAACGGTTATCTTATGCCGGATTTTGAAAAGGTGTCGACCTTCAAGAACACTCTTCCACCCGAGTGGCAAGCAAAGGTGTTAGATCGGCTATGGAAGGTCAACGTGGTCCCGGGTTATAGGAGGCTGGTAGAAGCTTTTGTGAGAGAGTACTATAGGATTGAGCTTATCAAAACTTCAACCCTTAGTATTAGTGCCACATGGCGCAAAGTGAATGCGCCTTGGAGGCGACATAAGAGCTCTCCAAAAGTCTTTCCATGGTTGGCAAATGTGCCTACAAAATTCTCAAATTTTTTGACTGATAGATTAGAAAGGACATTCCCTAATTATTTCTTAGATTAGTTTGAGATGTTTTATTCGTGTAAATATATCTCTTTCTAGGTTGATATTTCCCTCTGTATATATTACTTAGTGTAATGAATATGCTATATTTTGTGAAAGCATTATTATTGTAATGGATGTCATATATTATTTGCTTTCTGTTATTGCTGATTGATGTGGGTAGCTCTTAGAAGTTTTTGTAGCTTCATAGAATTTAGTTTGCATAAGACAATTATATTAATGACAGTTTTAAGTTAGGATTTTTGGAGGATGATTGGAAACATAGTGACCTTTTGATTCTGAAACCTTACTTGAAATTGTTTATTAATATGATGAGTCTATGCAAAGTGGATGCATAAATGATAGGCATTAATTATTCGTGCATATATGTCTGATGTGTTCAGATCGATGGCTTGACAACTAAGAAAGTAATTGCTGATTTGAACGGCAACAATTGTGAAATATTGAATATGAAGATTCAATATGTGCTGGAAAAGCAACAAGCACTAGAAGCTCTTGACCATGTTATGGAAGATCTTGAGAATGCTGTGCGCCGCCTTGAGCTAGTAGAGGACCACCTAACGGCATTGGAGCCGAGAGTAAATATTTGTTATGCTGGTTCTAGCTCGAAAGGGCTTTGAGCTCTAAGCGCAAGCGTATTGATTCGTTCAATATGTGGTCAAGCAAAGGATCAAGTCCTCCTTGCAAGAAACCAAGAGTTAACCAATACAAGAGAGGAAAACGTCCTCAAGTGAAGAAAATGTCAAGGGTAAGGTGTTACAATTGTGACAAGAATGGTCACTATGCTCGCAACCTGTCGTGAGCCTAAAAGGTAAATACCTCTTGTACATTTGAGAACTTTGCTTATGTGTCAAGTTCTGTATTGTTGGCTGAATCCAATCCTTTGTGGACTGTAGATTCAGGAGCAACGGACCATGTAGCAAAGGATAGAGGATCCTTTGTGGAATTCCGACGAGTCCCAACTGGAACTAAGTGGATCTATGTGGGAAACAACTCCGAGCTGAAGTGAAAGGAATTGGCACTCGCCAACCGAACATGCGTGGTGGACGCACTTTGTTCCTACATGATGTGTTGTATGCTCCGGAGATTCGTCGGAATCTAGTGTCTGTTTTAGTGTTGGTCAAACTACGTTTTAATATGAACTTCCGTAATAGAGGTGTGGATTTGTTTTTGGAAACAAATTTCTATGGTCATGGCTATTTTCTGGATGGTTTTATTGTTTTAGACATTGATTATGTTAATGCAAATGTTTGTTATTCCCTTATCACGTCTCTAATTCATATGACAATGATGTGAATGTATGGCATGCTAGACTTGGTCATATTGGCCAACAACGTATGAATAGACTAGCCAAAGAGGGCTTGTTGGGCAATATTGAAAAAGTCAATTTGCCCATATGTAAGCATTGCCTAGCAGGGAAAACAACAAGGAAACCATTTGGAAAAGGTAAAAGAGCTGAATTTCCTCTGCATTTAATCCATTCGACATCGTGGTCCACTTGAATGTGAGAGGAAGGCATGGGGCTGTTTATTTCATCACTTTTTATAGATGATTATACTCGATTCGGATATGTCTATTTGATTTCTCATAAATCTGAAGCATTAAGTTGTTTCAAAAGGTTTATGGCCTTGGTAGAGAATCGATTAGACAAGAAAATAAAAGCATTGAGATCCGATCGAGGTCGAGAATATTTATCGATGAGTTCAGAAAATTATGCGATGAAAAAGGAATAGAAAGACAGTTGTCTATTCCATATACTCCTCAACAAAATGGTGTTGCGAGAGAAGAAACAGAACCCTACTCGGAAATGGTTAGGTCCATGATGGCACATGCTAACTTACCTATCACTTTTTGGAGTGATGCATTATTGACAGCTGCCTATGTACTTAACTCGGGTGCCTTCCAAATCGCTTACTTCCACTCCATATGAGTTATGGACAGGTAGAAAACCGGACTTAGGTTTTCTTAAGCCATGGGGTTGCGCTGCCTATACCCATGAGCCCTCTCACAAATTTGAGAAATTGGGTCCCAGAGGAAAGAAGAGTATTTTCATAAGATACTCTGAACACTCAAAGGGATATGTGTTCATAGGTGAGCAAGAAAGTGGGAGTGTAACTGAATTTGAATCACGGGATGTCACATTCTTAGAGGATGAGTTTCCTAAGAAGGGCGAAATAGGTGAAGATTACTCCCTATTTGAAACCATGGATCCAGATAATGATATTAGTGGGGTTCGCCCAAGTGGGAGTAATGTGAGAAGTGATGAATTGCATACAACTAATTCTCAATTACAACCACATGATGATACGATATCATCATTATCTGATCCTAGTGGGAGCATAATGGGAAATGATGTGCTAAGTGTACTATCTCCTATACGGCGAACAAGTCGCAAAAGTATTCCCCGTCAACGTTTTGACATTGAAGGGGAAACTTTTATGATTGCCCCACAAGATGAGGATGAGCCAAGAAATATACATGAGGCTCTAAGTTGCCCTAGTAAAGAAAAATGGATGGATGCAATGGGAGAGGAAATGGAGTCAATGAAGTCAAACCATGTTTGGGAACCGGTTGATCTTCCAAAGGGACGCAAAGCTATTGGGAACAAGTGGGTTCTCAAAATAAAGCGTAAAGCTGATGGCTCAATAGAAAGATATAAAGCTCGCCTTGTGGCGAAGGGGTATAATCAACAGGAAGGAATTGATTATGAGGAAACATTTTCCCCTGTTGTTAGATTCACCTCAATTCGCATTATTCTGGCAATAGTGACAAGTATGGATCTTGAATTACATCAAATGGATGTAAAGACTGCTTTTCTCAATGGAGAATTAGATGAGGAAATATATATGGAACAACCTGTTGGTTTCATTACGAAAGGCCAAGAAGGAAAAGTATGTCGACTTTTGAAATCGATATATGGCCTTAAGCAGTCGTCAAGACAGTGGTATATACGTTTTCATAATGCTATGATGGCATATGATTTTACAATGATTGATAAGGATCATTGTGTATATATCAAAAGATTCAAAGATCAATTAGTGATCATATCATTATATGTAGATGATATACTAATTGCCGGAAGTAATATGGAGTTAGTTAATACCATCAAAAGAGTTGGTTATCTTCAAATTTTGAGATGAAAGATATGGGTGAGGCTGCATACATACTTGGAGTTAAGATTTCAAGAGATCGTTCGAAGAGGTCGTTATCTCTTTCGCAAGAAACATATATAAATAAAGTTCTTGAACGATTTCGTATGCAAGATTGTAAACCCATAGACACTCCTATTGCAAAAGGTGAAGGATTGAGCCATAGACTCGTGTCCAAGGACTCCACAAGAGGAGGAACAAGTGAAGCATGTTCCTTATGCTAGTGCTGTTGGGAGCTTCATGTACGCGATGATGTGTACAAGACCTCGACATATGCTTTGCGGTTGGAATGGTGAGTAGATACCAATCCAATCCAGGTCAAGCACATTGGAAAGCCGTTAAGAGAATACTAAGGTATCTAAAGGGAACTCGATTATATACTTTGGATTATCAAGGAAAGGATCTCGCGACTTGAAGGCTATTCGATGCTTTGACTGGGGGGAGATTTAGATGAAAGAAAATCTACCTCTGGATTTGTTTTCTTACTCGAACAATGGCGCCATATCATGGAGCAAAGAAGAAGCAAACATGTATAGCCTTGTCCACGATGGAAGCTGAGTTCGTGGCATTATCGCAGCTGTACAAGAAGGAGTTTGGCTTAAGAGATTTTTGGATCATTTAGGTGTTATTGAGAAAGCTGCAAATCCATTATTGGTTAACCGTGATAGCCAAGCAGCTATAGCGTACACCAAAGATCCAAAGTATCATGGCAAGACCAAACATATAGATACCAAGTATAACTTTGTAAAAGATATGGTTGCACGAAAGGATGTGAACTTACAGTACATATCTACGCATAAGATGGTAGCAGATCCTATGACAAAGCCAATACCTAGAGATGTGTTTTGTGGCCATGTGAAATCTCTAGGATTGCGTAGAGTCGATGTACCGGATATTGTATTTTTCCCCGAGTTGTTCACATATATGAAATTGTGTTTTTCATCATTAATGCCTATGAATCTTTATGTGATCTTTATGCATCTTAATGCTCGGTGCATTATATTGAGTTGAGAAAGTATGTCGGACGGATAAGAGATTAGCCCACTCACACGGGTAATCACCTCTATTTACTTGTGTGATAAATAGAGATGAGACGATTTTAAGCTTATTATCTAGGTGATAATCGAGAGCTCAAGCTTAAAATATATATGTCGCCCTAACTAAGTGTTAAGATGAGGACATGATAAGTACAATATCCGAAAGTAAAATACCCCACATATTTTACTTTATCTCTAAAATGCCGATGTGAGTTCGATGAATTATGTGAATGAGTAGATACGTGAACTCAAGTTAGACATTAAGTATGTCTCGAACTATCATCTCGTACGGTATTGATTGTGTAGACATACGCTCCATGGGAAATGAGTTAATACCGTAATACGTATTTCATACTACGTATGCATGAGACGACCAATAAGAGTGGCAAAAGTTTGATCTCAACTTTTATGCTGTGTGAGACTCTTGAGGGAAATGAATTCCTCAATTTAAAGTCCCCTCAGGACTCTTACTTATTCTCAAGATTTCTATTTAGTGTTTGCTATCTTAGGATGTTGCCAATGGTCATGAGTTGATTCGATCTAATGGGGCATTTCTAGAAAAGCAAGCTGGACTGAAATTGAGAGTTTGAAGGAAAGAGGAAGATCGATTTTGGAGAATCACATTGTTTTTGTATTCACTGGTCGACCAATTATGACTGTCTTTGGGATAATCATAATTGTGAATGCAATATATATCGTTGTTGAAAAGAGATCAAGAGAGATATAAATGTGATTGATCGATCTAGGAACTCGCATACTAAATCTACTCAAAGTGTGATACCCATTATGAGCTGCTATATATTCCTAACGGATGTATGGCAACGAGCTCTCGAAGTATGCTGGTCGCACGGACTACTCACCAAGTATGAATGTTGCAATGAGGAAAGTGGGACTGCGTAAGGGCCACCATGTCGAGTGGGAGATGTATATAGATGGATTCTTCTTTGATGAGCCAAAGTAAGACTTGTCCGCCCATGTTGGTTTTAGTCCACCATGTGCGAGTGGGAGATGATGGATTTTTATTTTAATGAATGGGCCTATTTTGGCCTAATGGGCCTAGAGGCCCGGCCCATGATAGGGAGAGGTATAAAAGGAAAAATGAAAACTGAAAAGTTACGTTTTTCCATTTTTCAGTTTTCCTTTTTCCTTTTTTTTTTTTCTCCGTAAGCGTATTACGACGTTCCTCCCATATCGTCGTTTCTCCCCTCCTTGAAGAACAAAGTGCCCGTCTCCTCCTCAATTTGCAACGCCGGGGTTTAGTCTCGTGGATTTAAGGTGTGTTCGACATTGTGATGCACCTTCGTGATCGGTGATTCGTGATTGGGTATTATGAAATCTTCTTCCGCTGCGTTTCTCCTCTTTTTGGGATCGTTTTTATGTCGAAACGATCGTTTTGGGAATCCTGTTTCCCGAATCCAACCCCTTCACTTGTGACCACTGTGACTTTCGCAGCTGGTTTCGCAGTTCCTGGAGGATTGAACAGCTCAGACATGGCATCCAAAGATGACAGGGGCATGGCTACGATGCTGGGCAATAGAAAGTTCCAGAAATTCGTGATTTGCAACACCTTCGCGATGTTCTGCTCAATGACCTCCGTCGTTGTCTTCATGTTAGCATACCTGGCCGAATCCCACTTTAAATTATTTACCTTCAAGCTTGCGGTAGGGCTACTTGGAATATCACTCCCGGCAATGTCCTACGCTTTCTTAATTGGTGTCAACTTGACCGTTGGCAAACTCCCTCGGCTTGCCACCACGATATCAATTATCGGATATATTTTCATCTTCATCATCACAGGTTCTTTACTTTTGTTCGTGGTTCATCAATTATTAATGCTTGGCATCGATATCCCCTGCCTTCCTCCTATCCGTACTCCGATAATCAGGTGTATCCCCTGGTTCCTTAATTTTTTACGAGTTGAGAGGACGCTCATTTCGGATGACTCAAAAGAAGACAGAACGGGGGAGCAAGACCTCTGCTAGTCCGCCTCTGGGTGGTGGCAGTAAAGATTGATTTGCAGAAACAAATATATATTTGCCTTGGTGGATTTGGCTTATTCTATATTTGCTTTCCTATTGCATTACATTAATGATGACTGTTGAAGTATTTAAGTTCAACCATCTCTTCCTTCAATAGCTCGTATTATCAGAATAGTTGGATATAATTCCACATATATCAAAGCATAAGATTCTTAATTCAAACCTTTTCAGACCCCCTGCGTTGTATATTCTCATATGCTAAGACTTGCAGCAAAGTCTGACCTACTCGCAAAGAGGAGTATTAAAGTATTTGAACTAAATTATGCTTTTGGCTAAATAGTTCAAGCTGTTAAAATAACTACATTGTAATCTAATGAAACATTATAATGATACGTGTATCATGCGACATGCTGTCTCAGTTGAATGGATGAGTGGGTCATTTCATCTATTTTACCGCTTGGAAATCAAATCTTTAATTTTGGACATGTAGAAGCTTGCCTCTTATGAAATCGCTTGTCTAGACTGCCTGCCGTCGTCCTTGTATAGTATACTCCATTTTCCCCAGCGTCCCAGTTGAGCCCAACCACCATGCCTCTGCTTTCTTTTTTTGTTTTCTGAGATGGCAGCCGTTTGCCGTTTTGACGACTCATCCATGGCCGTCGGGATATCGACCTCACCAGTGAGACTCGCGGTGATGGACCGGCTGTGCCGTCAGACCTATCGGCATGGCTCTCGATTTGGAAGCTTGACGTTCTCCATGGCAGCACTAGTGTTTTCTTCCTTTTTTCGGTTTTTTTTTTTTTTTTCAAAAAAATCAATTTCCTTTTCTCCCAAATAAATGTTAGTTTATTTTTTAATAGAATTATCTTTTGTTTTTTTCACTTATCTTCTAAAGCTTCAAATTGTACTTTGGTTCTTTTATATTTCCAAATCAACCCACTGATGTATTTATTTTATTTTATATTTTCCTTTGATTTTTTTAGAATATTACTTAATGAAATCCCAATCTAATTGATTTTTTCTATCGTTCTCAATTTTTTTATTATATAAAAATCAAATTTAGGGTTACTAATTTGAATTCCATAATTTTATTGTCCAATGATACAATTAGTACCAATAATCTCTATCTTATTTTATATGCATTTCATTATCGTGGTCTTTGGAGAAGATGTCATGCTTACATTTTATTTGCCAAACCCCAACTAATAATGGTAATCGCGTATATATCAAGTTATAAATTCAAAATATTATTTTGTGAGTAGGCTCTTACTTTGGCAGATTTGATTTTTCTCGATTGAATTAGCTTTCTTATTAAATTATTTTATTTTTTCTTGATCGAATCATTGATAAACAATTAATTACTTTACAAATCAGTTTATTTTATTTTTTTATCGACTTGTAAAAGTTTCTTTATTTCATGTGAGCATATCTTTCTATCTAATCTTATTCACAACCATTCATCTTTCATTGTAATCAAATCATTATATACATAAATTATCGTGCTTTGTTATCGTCCAATGAAATATGGAAAATAAACGCTCACTACAACTGAAAGTATTTAGATGCTGTTATCAAGTGAATTGAAATAGTTGCATTTTCTTTATTGCAATGGACATACTTGAAATTTTAGAATGGGTTATTAGTTCATCATATAATTGAAACACATGTGAGAGGATACGTTCTATTATCTAACCTTTTTTAATTTTATATATGCTAAAACTTAATTAGCGCACGGTTTTTGGCGAAATATCACAAGCTCTTGCTTTAATTAGATTGTTTTAGAGGCCTTCCTTTCTCTGCCATGCACCCTTCGTTGATGTGCTACGCAATGCTCGGATTTTTCATTTTACTAATAGAGCCATCGCAGTCGACTAGATTATGTAAGTTTGACATTCAGGCTCACCAATCTTGAGTTGTCAAGAAGTATTTTATTTATGTCACCTTTTTGATACACTCATGAAAACCAATAACCAAATACATATTAGAGTAGGAGATATGATTTGATTCTAATTATTTAAATTGTGATTTAATTGATCCGATTAATTAGTAAGATCATATATTTGGAATATAGAATAGGAAACGTTATTTCATATATTCTTTTCTATTGTACATCTTTCTTGTATTATAAACAGGCTTGTAATGCATGCACAAAATTTGAGATATACACAAAACAATTTTCTCCAATATTTTTTTATGTTCTATTCAGAAAAATGGCATCAAAGCACGGTCATCATTAAGCCTGTCTCTTGCCTTTGGTCATCTGATTTTGGCCGGCGACCACTAGCCATCTGTTTGCTTCTTCTTTGGACCCATCGTCCTTCATTAGTTTGCTTTGATTGATTTTTCTGGGCACTATTACATTGGTTATCATGTCTGAACAAAGCTCCCAGACTGAGGAATCCTCCATCTACACATTGGCTCGTGAATGGACCGACAATCCGTTCTTCCTCCATGCCTCGGATGGCCCTGGTTCGAATTTAGTCAGCATGGTTTTGACGGGTGATAATTATGACAGCTGGTCGCAAGTCATGACCATTGCTCTATCCGCAAAGAACAAAATAGGTTTTGTCATGGGAGATATTCCAAAAGCTGAATCAACCGATGCCACATATGCCCCATGGATTCGCGTCAACAACATGATATTATCATGGGTCCTGAATTCCATCCACCATGATCTTGTCCCAACCGTGTTGACCACGGAATTTATTGCGGATGTTAGCGCTGCTATGTGTGAACATTTTTCACTGTCTAATGGTCCTCTAATATTCCACCTCAAGCATAAATTATGCACTCTTGAACAAGGCGAAGACGACATCACTAGGTATTAAAATATTTTGCGGCGTTATTGGGATGAGCTAGACAATTTGGAACCCTTGCTGAACTGCCCTTGCAAAGTAAGGACATTGTTTGTGATGCAAGTTGAGAATCGATGTCTTTATCAATTCTTAATGCGTTTAAACCCGAGGTATCCTAATCTGGTTATTCAAGTTTTGCTCATGAATCCATTAGCCACTGTTGCGTGGGCTTACTCACTTATTCTTTAGGACGAATCTCAATGCCACATTCACACGACTTGTATCTCCACAGAAAACATGCTGTTGACGTATGTCTCCATGCTAAACATCCCGCCTCAAATGGACTTGCCACTCTCTGCTCCATCCCATAAGCACACCGAGACCGCTTCTATTCACCTTGTAAAACGCAGCCCTGCATCACGTGCTCGTGAACGTTGTGCCCATTGCGGTATACCAGGCCATTCCCGTGATGTTTGCTTTCCCATCCATGGATTTCTCGCTAATTATAAGGGACAGTGTCAGGACCAGCCTCCCACCAAGCCCTCGGATAGCAAGCTTGCCACCAATCCTAAGAACTCCTCTTCCACATCTCCACCGCCATTTACTAGTGGGCAATATAAACAAATCATGCGATTATTCCAAGAGGTGAACATTTCCAAGGCAAATCTCACAGGTACTATTCTCGATTTGATTTCTAATTCATTAAATTCTTGCACTTAAGTTGTTGACATTGGAGCTACGAATCACATTTCACATAACCTTCCTAAAATCTCTAACGAAAATCTCTAACATCGAGCCGTAATCAAGCTAAATCTCTAACGAAAATCGAATCAGATGCTTAAATACATTGATCCTCCTTCCTTGTCATGGATAATGCCAACATCTCTCTACTTTTCAGATTGGCTCTTTTCAGACGAATCTAGACATTTAAATAAGTTTTTATTAGATACAAACGTTAATGATTCCACAAATGCATTTAAGAAGTCTCTTGAACTTCGCCATTTCCTCAAATCATCATGACCACAAAATGCACCTCCCAAACAAGCACACAAGGGGATGTTCCTCGACAATCCGATCCAGCTCTCAAACTTCCGTAGCTCCAATGCCGATGGAAACAAAATGATGCAGCCAAGCTTGCTCGGTAAACCGATTCGCCTCATTGCAAGCCGAAGAAAATTAGAGACATCGACCAATTACTTGATTCGAGCGAAGACAAACGAACTCAGACATGCACAAACAGAAGCTAAACTGCTCGACGAGGTGGAAGATGCAGCAAGTACGGACTCCGGCGATCCAATCGGAAATGGCGGCTGACAGAGACCTCGTGGAGGGTCGCTCAATCTTCTCTTGGAGTCGCACGAAGAAAAAGAAGAAGAATAAGAAGAATTGACGAGCGGTGAGCTTTAGGGGGGGGAATGGGGAATGCGAAGGATTTTGTGAACTGGAACGATGGAGGTCATGCTAATGTACTCACTCCCTGCGCAATGCGCACTCGTGACGTATGCAAAAATTTACAAATTTGACATTTTTCATTTCGTTACCGCCAAATTGTTTTTTTTCTTTTTTTTAAAAAAAATTATCTGCTTTATGACGCTAATTGATATTTATGCAAATTTTTTTTTTATTATAATGTGTTTGAAAGTTTTTATTTGATTAGTGTGAATAATGGAGACGTGCGACGACTGTTACATTCCGAGTGAATTGATATAAAATGTAAAGATGATACATAGAAGTTGTTTATTTTGTTATGGAAGTACAGGGGCATGAAAAGTAAAGTACATTCTTTCACAAATTTAACTTCTCTTTGTGCAAATAATGCTTCTATAGTCTTTTGAGAAAAATTTTACAACAGTTTGGTAAAAACAAAAAAAGTCTTTCACATGTGGTGACATCTTAAATTTTTAAGCAGTAGTGTAAATATCATCACCGATTGTCCCTATATTTTCCTTGAAATTCAAAGTTGTTGATTTAAAAAATAGTCTTTCAACTTTAACTCAATATGCAATGTGATTTTTAAATTTTAATTTATTCAATGTGGTCCCCAAAATTTAGCTAAATGCGCAATATAATCCATGAGTTCATAATTTGTTCAACATGGTCCATTGACTTTTCGGGATCATTTGTGTCATTTTCCTATGAGAAATTAATAAACCAAAATGGGGTTGGTGTTTTTATGCTCAGTAAAGAAGTTAATGCAATAAATTCTAGCAAAAAAGCGATTGTATGTTATGGCACATGTAGAAATTTATTTTGAAAATGAAAAATTTACAAATTTCGATGAGTGATATGTATCGCTTGTGACAATTCGAGATAATATCATGCAACTTGTCGACATTTTGAAAATGACATTCCCCCGTGGCGCAATTACGTCATTCACCGTGCAATCCCAATCATGGTCAAGTCCATACCCCTGTATGCCTCCCCGTCCTAATTTGACTGGATGAGTTAGAGTTCGGTGAGGGGGACCATGAGGCAAGGGAATTGCAGTGCCCACATGAAGCTCTATGAAGCTCTATGTTCCAATGGCTTGTGCCCGAAACCAGCGCCCCAATTGAGGAGAGACGGGTTGCCCATCGACGATCTATGGCGATGGCGACGACGGTAGTGGCGATGACGGTAGTGGCAATGACATGGGGGCTAGATAGCCATAAATGCTTTGCCAGAGTCCTGAATATCTCGGAATCAATCAGCTTCCAATATGTGAGGAGCATATGAAGAATCGATACACAACCTTATTAGATTCATCATATAATTTAAAATCATTAAAAAGTTGACTAAGAAAATGCGGCTTAATAGACTTAACATAACATTTTTCAGAAGTTCGAGATTGAACAAATTGATATGTGCCGTGATACACTTAATTTAACCTTATGGTCGATTTTTTGCGACAACCATTGAATCGAATCAGATTAATCAATTTTTTCGAATAAAAAACAAGGCCTTTTTTTTTTTTTTTAAACTATCAAAGTTAATGCTTTTAAATTTATTTTTTCCGCCTCCTTTCGATATCCTCCATTTTCGTTTCAAGGACATTGAAAAATTAGAGATCCTCCTTTGTAATAAAATTAAAGAAAATATTGTTAAGGATCGTGCATTTTGCTAAATTCCCCGGTAAGCCCGACAATGGCAGCGGGAGGCGAGAGGCGAGAATGGCGGCGGTCGCCATCCACCAGTTCGCTCCGTGCATCACCTGCCACGCCTGGAGTCCCGACCACTCCAGTAATCCTGCTCTTTCCCAGATTTTGCATTTCGTTTCGGATTGTTTAATTGTTTTGGAAAGGCGCTGTGAAATTAGATGAGTTCTTTGTTGCTTTTTTCTGTGATTGCAACTCGATATCTACGAAAGAACGGCTCGGTAAGTTGATAAGCTGCTCGAGGGAGAGTGTTTTGATTTTTTGTGTACTTTTGGGACCTTGGCGCTAACATAGTCGATCCAACTCAATGAAAGCCTTTGCCTATTGTAATGATCGATGAAACGGAGGGCAATGTATGGCGAAGTGCGCATTTTGGAGAGGGCAAATCTCTATATCTTTCCCCTGAATGCTGAAAATGTTCGCTTGATGTGTTTCCTGGTGGTCCTGTCTTTCCTATCATTCATTGTCTTATCATTCAATGTCTATCATGGTATAGTAGTCCTTGTATTCATCAACTGTTACGGGCCAAAAAGGGATTCCAAATTCGGGTTGTTGAAGGCAGTTCTAACAAGTAACAAAGTAATAGATTGCAGTTTGAGAAGTTAAGCTAAGCATTCTAACGACTACGGATAGATGAAATGCATTTTGAATGGCAGGTCTAACTTCTAACAGCTCATGAGGACCTCCACCTTAGATAGATAAGTACTGGGTCATGAAATGTCCCACTTGACCAGGTAAGACGCATATTGAAATTTGAATGGGTGACCAAAGGCAATGGTGTTTGTGCCAGGTGGTGAAGTATGAGGGAGTAAATTTTGAAGAAAAATAGGTACAACGGAAAGATGACGTTTAATTTGATTTTTCATCTTGGGGTCCACCACAACTTCCTGTTCTTAATCTGCTTAGAGCAGATGAAATATGAACAGCAGCTTTTCATGATTCTACTAAGATGTGTAATCACTTTGTAGTTAGTAAAAGTTATCATTACTTTTAATGCTAATTATTGCCCTTTTTATGGTTATTGCTACTTTGTTGTCAATTAGGTGTTTCATGCATGTTAGTAATATATAACACTATTGCCTTACATATCCTAATATTGGCTTGTTCTTTAAAAACTTAACTGTTCTGGCTAAATCTAAATAAAGTTAACCTAGCAAGTATATGCCTTATTGTTGTTGTCAATGGTTGACAAGCTTCTTGACTGTAGACAAATCTCGCATTAGTTTTTCTCCTCATCAGTACCTTGACTTAGTGTATTCTCGATATCCTACTCTATTCTTTCTAGTTGATGATCTTTTCGAATTAGAATGCTTTTCAACCAATCTTTATGGATTTTTTTACATCGAACCCTACCTATCTGTCTTCTACATCTTGCGCCTTTTCAGTTTGAGATCAAGCCCATACCTTTCACAGTCTCATTTCAAATCAGGAATGTCAACAGATGTTGTTCGTTGCCTCATCATGTCATCAAGCATGCAAAACTAGGCAATGAGATTCTTCTGATTTTGGATTTTCTGTCTGTCTTGTTCTACTGTAATTTCTTTGAACCGTAGAATCTCCTTGTATGCTTCTGCCTTTATAGTCTCTGCATACCAGTAGATTGTATTAATGATAACTATAACATCTGCTTTCTTGTAGTAGTTGCATTCTGTCTGAACAATAGTGAAGTTCACATTTACAGACTTTCAGAAGACAAGTGGGAGCAAGCGCATATTCTGCAAAAGGTCATTATTGCAGTACTTCATCCTTAAAGAGTAAGTGACTTTGAATTCAAATGACTGAAATAGAGGGATGACAATATCCTAAACAGTATTTACGTGAGCACATAAATAAAAGTTATAAACTATATTTACCGAAAGATAAGCAAAATTGCATTTGTGTTGAGTGATCTGATTTCTTGTCTTCAGCGTGGTAATTCTCCTGCCATGTTTGTTTTTCTCCAAAACTAAACAAATAGGACCAGAAGACACTATTTTAGTTTTCCCACTTTCCTATTGCTTGTCTCTTCTATTATTCTTTTCTCTTTCCAATTTATCATATTGATGATTTCTTTCTCCACAATGTCAACTGTCATTTCCAAACAGTGATTTGATGACCACATATGACCAGCAAGCCGGAGTTCTAACTTAAGCTCCACATTGTCTTCTTTCCCCTTGGATGTCAAGGAAATGAACTGGTGAATGATGATGCACCTTTGAAATTTGATGTTGCTTGTTTTTATCTTGCTAACAAAGCTTATCTCATCAACTAACAGATATCCGGCATTTAATGAAAGATTCTAGCATGCACCTCACTGATGTTTCGTTGCCTTGAACATATAATAAGTACATGATGATGGTTCATTTTGTTCTTATCTTTGCTTGAGAATATAATTTTGCATTCTACATAACAAGATTAAATGACTGAAGTCTATGTTATGCTAATTAATAGTTTAAATGAAGAATTTTGTTCTTGGTGCTCACAATGGGGGATGCAATGTCATAACATGACCAAATATTTCTGGAATAGACTGGAGTGCTGGGTCAAACAGAATAGTAACAATGTCCCATGATCGAAATTTGTGAGTAAAATTACCTAATTGGAACCACCTTGTGTTCTGCCTCCCTTCTGCATATTTTTGAGTATCTAATTCATTTTTTTGTTCTTATGTAGATATGTATGGAATCGTGAAGGATCAGAGTGGGTACCTACCGTAGTATGCTCAGGCTAAACTGAGCTGTGGTTTGCATTCAATGGAGCCCAGAAGGTATGCATAATCATTGAGTTCGAATACAGGACGATGTTGAATATTGCCTGTCAAAGACTTCTTAGAGTATTCACATTGTATTGAAAAAGAATGAAATTCTGTTGCAATTGCTAGAAGAATTTGGTTCAGTCAATTGTTCTTAAATTGGCGCTTGAGCTGTTAGACTCCAAGGAGCCATTTATAAATGTGAAGTACCAATAAGTTTCTGCATGAATTATAATTCCTCTAATAAGTTTATTCTTCATCTTTCCTAATATAGTTAAAAGTTTGTATATAGTTATATTTTACTTGTTCTGGCCTCATAGTTTAGCTGGCTGTGGTTCTTTATTTCCTCTACAAGTAGAGAGAAATTCACAATGAGGCTTCAAGAGTGGTGACCTATATAGAAAAAGAGCTGAAAGCCAAAAGAAAGCTCATTTACCAGATGAGTGAGTTACTTATGATCTCTGAATGTACTTCTAATTTAACCTCTTCCCATGTTTCCAACTCTGTAAATGTCCTTCTAATCCTCTCTCCCCTCCTCCTTTCCTCCATTCCTCCACCTTCACATGTTAGAGATATTTTCACTATGGACTACTAATTTATTCTGCTTGATTTCCTCTTGTCAAATGGATTGGGTATGATGAGTTAATAAATACTCTCATTGTTTTCTTCTTTTTCCTGTAGAAAACAAATTTGCTGTTGGAACAATGTGGTATTAGCTTCTATTTCCGGGTTTTTCCTCTTCATTGTTTTTTAATTTTATTTTTCATTCTTATGTTGTGTTGGACATGTATTCTTCTGATGTGCTTTTTAGTAAGTCATCACTGACTGATCAAGGATTTATGGGGGATATGTTTTCCAAACTTGGGGGACAAGTTGGTTGTGTTCACTGCATTTGAACTCATTCTTTTATGATGAAAGCTTTTGAATTTGGGTATGAGCATTGGCCAAACATTGTTTGCTTGAAGTTGACCTAGGTCGTTTCTGAGTATGCAATACTCATGGATGAGCCTTATGTAGTTGTGGAAACACATATGAATGGCAAAATGCAGAAGTTCAGGGTACAGGACTTTGAAGAGTGACAAATAGTATTCTGGCAGGGTTGATGCTGTTGTACTGCTCATTTCTTCGGTGTAATTTGGAGTGCAAACTCCTATGGACACTTTGAAGCAGTGCTGTTGCTACATATATGAATCAAATACCCCTCCTGCAGTTACTCCAAGAGTTTAGCATTATGGAAATGAAGATTGGATTAGAAATTAACTAGTTACTGACGTGCTCTATAACTTTGTAAAGAAATGAGATGGTTACATATAAAAAAGACAGGAGATTAGTACGCTTAGTTTCTGCTTTTGGTAGCTCTTCGGGGGCAGTTATTGATGTATGTCCTGTTGTAGGTGGGTTAGTAAACTCATTAGGAAAAGACACAATTCATCGGTGACAAGTGTTGCTTGGCATCCTACCAATATGAGTATGTCCTCTTTCTCACATTTTTGTGGTGTTGGACACTTGCAACAAAGCTTTGTATCTTTTTACTGGCTGCATTCGTGAATGCCTTTGTTATTTATGGTCATGCCTTCTGCTTACAATGTATTTGGGTTACTAATAGTCACTCTGTCTGTTTGAGTGAGAGTTCATGAATATTTTAGGGCAGAATATGATCTTATTCTCTATATACCTGCATTTGAAAGCTGTTAGGAATGGTAACCAGTTTCAATAGGAAATAGTTAAAATGCGCAGTGGAGTACTGGAGAAATAGACACGAAGACAGTGAAATTGAAATGGTTCACTAGTTAGATTTGTTATTCCCTGATGAGGATTTTGTATGACATGATATAAGTCTGAGAATAGACTTTGTGATTTGGAATGGGAAAAAGAGTTGATGAACTTTCAGTCAGTCATTGATTTAGGCATTTTCTTAAGTTAATTCATGCAGTCAAATGCTATTTGAAAAGAGTTTGAGATAGGATTTGAGATTCAAAGCAGGACAAGGGGATAAAGATGTACATGCTGACTCTTCTCCTTTCCTTTTTAATATTTGGGGCTGGCACTCCTTTGATATAAATTGTCTATTTATCTTTAGGTCTTGGGATCAAAGTCCACATTTGGCTACTCTCAAATTGATTGAGTTCTTCTTGCAAAGCGAAGATCCAACCATCATCATCTAAAGCTTCCTCGATATTTTTTAGCTCAATTTGAGACAAAAATCCATATTTGCGAATTGATCAATGCGAGGAACTAAGCAACATGTCCCATCTTCATTCTGAATGAGGAACTGTTCCCATCTTTAGTCCAATGCCACTGAGTAAGAGTTCCATAGAATGGCTAGCATTAAAACCATTCCTTTTCTAGGATGTTATTCTGACAACAGTAGCTGTAGAAGCAATTTTTTATAGAACTAGTAGGATTGCTGGCTTCCGCAGAGTCTGCTTCTACATAGTCTACATTTCCAAAAGCAGTTTCTCCAGATTCTGCATCTACAGAATTTGCTTCTACAACAACATGATCTTCGGCAAGGATTAGATTATTCAAGGAATCGTCAAAGGCGACAAGAATATACTCTTCAAGCATTTTGATTCTTTCATTGGATAAACTATATGCTTCTAATAAAATAGTATTGTCAAACCTTCCCACATGATCGCTAGCATTCTTTAACTTTAACGACATAGCAAGCACAAATAAGTGCATGAATGTAAGCAACATCGGGCTTCCTTCCTTATGTCTCAAGTGTTCTTATTGAGGCATCTACATCCTCAGGCCCATAATGCTGAGGGATTTTGCTTTCCATTGACAAGATATGGGCCATCTCTTGCAAGTACTTATTCTTCCTCTCAACAATACCACTTTGTTCCGAAGTGCAACTGTGTAAAGAGCAGAATCATGCGAAATGCCCTGCTATCACAAAATGATTCAAAGTGACGATGGCTTCTAATGCACGAAATGCTAAAGCCCATTCTCCTTTTGGACATTTTAGTAAAAGTTTAGGAAATGCATGCAAAGCAGAGCTAGGAAAAAAGAGCCCAAGTAAATCTAAAATAAATCTAAACCTGCTTTTTCTTATGCAAGCAGTCTCAGAATGGAAATATTAACCTTGTTATAAAATAATTAAACTTGCTAAAGATTAAAAAAAAGTTACACGTGTCATTTTCCAAAATCTAGTTGTATAATTAACTTTTAAACCAGTAATGTACAAAATAAAACCCCTCCACTGGCTTTCTATTTACTATTTTAGGATGCTGGAGGTGTCCACTTTATTTTTCATGGAATTAACATCCTAGCTGGCGCATAGGTTCTATGAATTGCTCACTGAAAGATCGAGTAATCTGTAAAATAATTCCATTCATTCATATTGAGCTATGGCTGCTTCTCTTTACATAGTTAAATAAACATCATATGAATAAAGCAAGACCTAGTAAAGTCGTTGTTTAGGCTTAAATCTTTTACTGTAAATCCAAATATTTGGTTGTTGTGTACCAAGTCATTGCCAGACGGCGTCATTGTCAATAAAAACAATGGATAAAGAAAGACTTATATCTCAATAGGGGCCATTAACTTAATTTGTAAAGCAAGTTGATTCCGTTGACAGGAAGAAGATGACGAAAACGATCTGCTCGTGATTGGTCATCATCAGCACGCGTGAATATACATATGGAAGAAAAAGACCAACCCCACCGTCAACTTGATCTCTCACGTATCAAACAAACAGAAACCATTATTAATTTGCTTGTCCTACGTTACCATTCCTAATCAACGTCCACGTCAACGTCAAAGGATGAGAAAACATCAGTAGAAACTTTCGGCCAGGTCTACCAAGTTGGACCAACCGAGACTCAGAAGCTACAGGAGTACATGATTCTATAAATAATTTTTCTATTTTAGATTCATTTTTTAAATAGAAATTCATTTAGTAATTTTTTTTTTTTTTTTTGGAATAGATTTATACTCCAGAAATAGGTTTGTAACAGAAATGAAAAGTAAAAATATTTTATTTATTTATTTTTAAAATAAAAATGAGAAATACAAACTCTTTTCCTCACTCTTTCTACTAGAGGGCCACCCACCTGCTATTCGCTATAGTTGCCCGCCGCCCCTACCCACTAGTCGTTAGCTGTCGCCCGCCATTCGACTCTGCAGTCCCTGAGAAGGAGAAATTTTGTATTGTTATCAAATAAACTGTTATTTCAAGAACAAAACTTTTGTGTTGTTATCAAATATGAATTTTTCTTAGAAACTCAGCTAGAAATAGATAGAAAAATCTATTTCTCTTTTAAAGTTAATTTTTGGCCAGAAATTTTATCATTGACGCCCTACGATTCTGCACTCCAACCGAGTAGATTTCCTCGTAGTCCCCCTTCTCTCCCTCCCTCATTATTTAATTGTTCATTGTGGTTTTAAAAAAAGTTTAACACGTAATTTGCGTACTCTTTATTGAGCAATTCACATATATACCACCATTGAAATGGATAATTAGTCTAATTTTAGATCATGACTACGTGATCAATGGTGATAGACATTAATTGTATACTGAAGGGGAAAAGCCACAAAAAATCAAACCCCTATAAACCTCCATTGGCAAACACCTACTTGATCACAAATGATTAAAAAAAATTATGTCTCTTGTGATAAAAGGACCTGAATTGTCATGACTCATTAATCAATGAAATTTCAGAAGTCAAATTAGCAGAGACATTTCCTTTACCTATAGACGTGCAAAATTTAATACTCTTCCAAGCATGTTAGAAAAATAACCACTGGGATTCGCCCCAGTGGCCACCCTTCCAACATGGAAGGGGGAGGTACCCCCACCTTCTCAGGGAAGGATGGGGTGGGGACACGCAAGTTTCAGGAGTGGGTTTCGACTCCCACACCCTGCAAAAGGCAGGGCAAAAGTCTGAGAGTGAGTGTAGAGTAAGTATAGAGTAAGACTGACCAAAAAAAAAAAAAAAAAAAAAAAGCATGTTAGAAAAATACTTGGCCTATCATTAAGTCTTCCAAAAATTGATACTCGCTATTTTTAAGCAGTCTTCTTTGCCAAAAAAAAAAAAAAAAAAAAAGAAGAAGAAGAAAAAAAAAAAAGAAAGAGGACAAAATATGGGCAGCTTGGAGTCACAATGTATCGGGATCAATAGGGAATGGACAAAAATGGATGGCTGGATGTGAATGCATAGAGTTAGTTGGATCATCAAAAGATAGTATGAGGGGCCTTTCTGGTCAAAGTATATATAAATATAAAGTACACTTGTTAATATATATGTTACGAAAATAGTTACCCATATTATGCAATGTGACCACCCACCGTAATAACCGTGGGCTGTCGAGAAATATAATGTTTGTGTGACCCTTTCTGATCAAATTATTGTCCCATCGCTGACTTAAGACCTAGAATTATATTGATATTTCATGTATATGAATGTAGTTTCGGTGTAATTGATGAAGTGAATCTACTATGTCAACTCAGAAAATCACCTTTTGATCTTTCAGCCTTCCTAAATTAAAGGGCGGGCCATCTTCGTCTACTTCACCAGTTGTTACCCACCTCAAGTAGCTTCGATCTTTCAGCTTCATTATAAAACAACAAGCCACCTTTGTTTGCTTCACTCATTCCGAAACAAGCACTGTCTTCAAGTCCTTCCCCTCGCTTCAAGTCCTCCACTCATACTTTCCACTCCAGTGCATCACCATCGGCATCGTCCTCCACTCCCCCGGCACCATATATATTTTTTTTCTCAGCTCCGGCCTTCTTTTCTCTTCAGGTTTTGTTCTCTAACTCCTGCCTCATTGCTACTGTTCTTCAATGTTCTTTGCATGTACCGTATTCATATGAAATCTGCGGTTTAACAATGGTGCTTCCACAGAATATTCTTTTTTCAAGTTCTGTCGTTTTGACATTTTGGGTAACTTTCGAATGAGCTGGTCTTGATCTGTTTCTTTGCTAGTTGATGTGGATATGTGAATTAGCGTTGACTCGGTTCTGCTGGTTTTTTAGAAGCACTGGGTGTAAAACTAGTAGGATTGCCAGCTCCTGTAGAGTCGGCTTCTGCATAGCCTTCATTTCCAAAATCACTTTCTCTAGATTCTGCTTCTCCATAACCTGCTTCCACAACAACGTAATCTTCAACAGGGGATCATCAAAGAAGACAAGAACGGACTCTTCAAGCATTTTGGTTCTTTCACAGAATACCCTATACGCTTTGTTAGTAGAAGAGTATCCAAGAAAAATACCTTTATCCGACTTAAAGTCGGACTTTCCCACATGATCACTAGCATTCTTGAGGACAGAGCAAGCACAACCAAATTTTATGTATGTGAGAAACATCGGGCTTCCTACCTTTGTAAAGCTCAAAGATATTCTTGCCAAATAATATAGGCCGCAAGGGAACACGTTTCTTAATGAGGTGTTTATGGCCTCAGCTCAGAAATGTTTAGAAATTTTGCTTTCTACCAACAAGATACACCCCATCTCTTGCAAAGTCCTATTTATCCTGTCAACAACACCATTTCAATGTGGTGTGTAAGGAACGAAAAAATCGTGTTCAATGCCGTACTCACCTGTCATTACACAAAAATTCAAAGCCATAATTGCTTCCAATGCATGAAATGCTAAGCATATTTTCATTTTGGACTTCTTAGCAAGTTTATCAAAAAGCATGTAAATCATCATGGTTGTTGACACCTAAATTTTTTTTTTTTTTTTTTTACTTAGGACTTAATTGTGTAAAAAGTTAAAAATTAATTTTTAACCTCCAAATAAAAATAATTTTCATTAAAATTGCATCCTACATATAGGCATCAGGAACAATTGCACCACTAGCATTAATTATTAAAATTTTAAAAAATTATCTTTAAAAATTATTTTAAAAAATCGAATAGGGCCGGGCAGAGGCTCGGCCTGCCCGGCGCCCTCCTTTCGCCCTCCTTTGTCCCTTCTTTGTTCTCTCCCGTTTTGGACGATGGCTCCAGGACAAGAACCAGAGATGTTGGCTGAGGGAGGACAGAAGGAGGTTACGAAGGACGAAGGACGCGCGAGGAATATCGCCCGCGACGTTCAGCCAACCGGCCATCGTCCTTGGATGACAGAAGGACGGGATAAGAGGGGGAGGGAGAGAGAGAGGGAGAGGGAGAAAACAACACGGTTTTTCGGGGGAGGAGCTCTGGTTTTTCTATAGGTTTTGGAGCCTGAGCGAGAGAGCTTGAGTGAGTGGGAGAGAGGGAGCCAGAGAGAGCGCGAGTCCGAGAGAGATCGGAGATTGAGAAGGTCCGGGAGAGAGTGGAGAGACTAAACCGAGAGAGCGAGGGTGAAAGCGAAGAGTCCTCTGGCAACGCGGCCGCGCTGGAGCTCCAGCTGACGCCCTCGAGCCCACGATTTCTCTTTCATGGCGCTTGATCTTTGCTGAGTTGAGTTGAGTTGAGTTGAGTTTTGGATTTGATCCACCATTCCCGAGGATCCTGGCTTGGCGGCGCCGAAACGGCCGGTTGTAGCTCGATTCGTATCGAGATGGTCCTCCGGCTGTCCTCATCAAGCCGGATAGGGGTCTTCGCAATTAAACGCTTATTCCCACGAACCCTTTTGCTCCGTTTTGTTGATATAATTCCTTTCGTTATAAATTGGAATGAGATGATTTTCACTGACTTTGCATTTTGTTTGGTGTCCTAGTTTCTGTGCTGTGCATCCTAACGGACCGTCATGTGTTCATGATCATGCCTAAACGAAGTTACGTTTTTATTTGAGGAATGTCTTTTAATCAAGCATCTAAATCTTTTTAGAAAAGCATAACTTTTGGCTTCAGTCCATTCAGTCGGCATTTGTTTTCTTGAGATTCGAGCTTACGGCTGGACAATTTTTCTGTCTGAAGATAGAAGGTGTTGGTTTGTAAATCCATGAGCGTTCTACGCGTACTGGCAAAAGAGCTTGTGCAATTCATGAGAGGAGAAGTCGGCATTGAGGTGGCCGGGAGTTGTGAATGATGGGCTTGATCAGGTTTAATTGTTTCGGGCTATTTGCGACGCTTAGTGAGCCTTGGGCTTGAAGGGTTATTTCGGATGAAATTGGGCTTCGTTCTTACTCCGAGAGTAGTGGGTTTTGTGGGCTTTGTTAAGCGTAGTGCATTTTAGGGTCATTTAGACTTAGTGGACCTTCTTGTCCCAAAAAAAAAAAAAAAAAAGACTTAGAATCACAAGTTATGAATATTACTTACATGCAAATTTAATCGAAATTAAATCTGAGTGACGTCCATAGTTATGTGATTTTTGTTATTGGAAAAATTACTAAAAAGTCTTAAACTTGTAGACTTTTTTTTTTTGGTCAATTCAATCCTAAACATTTTTGCAATTGTATCAATTTAGTTTATCCGGCTAAATTTGGCTTGCCAAAATTGATATGGACGCCACCCGGCACCGACATGGATGGCGATTGTTCGGCGAACTTTGATGTGATACTTTTAAATAATATTTTGTATTTTTTTTCAAATTTTTCAATTGATTTTTTCATTTTAATTTTTCCTTTTCTTTTTTTCTCTCCTTCTCTGGCTTCTTCTCCAATGGGTGAGGGCACGAAGCCCTTATAGTGGCTGGCGAGGCTCCATCAGGCTTGCTAGCCACCGGGCGAGGGCTGCAAAACCTCTACCAGCCATCGATAAGCGTCACAGTCCTCACTAGTCATTGCCCACCCTTGCCGGTGGCCTTACCTAGATCCGGATGAGGCTTGGAATCGCGAGCAAGGTAGCTTCAGCTAGATCTAGGTGAGGCTAGCCTTTCCCTAGCCTTGCCGTAAGTGAAAGCGGCCTCACTAGCCACAAGGGAGGCCACCTTCGCCCTCGGGCCGGCAAGGTTGCGTCGCTCATAGCCCTAGGCCTCCCCCAAATCTAGGGGAGGCTGTCGCTAGTGAGCCCACCCAAGCCTCATCGGCCACTACGGTAAGGAATCCAAAGGGGAAGAAGAGGGAAAAAAAAAGGAAAAAATTAATAAAATTTCGAAAAAATATAAAATACTATTTAAAAATTGCCACATCAACGTTCGCCAAACGATCAGTGTCCACTTCAATGCTGATTGGCTAAATTTGATCGGTGGACTGAATTAGCATAATTGCAAAATATTTAAAATTAAATTGAGCCAAAAAAAAAGTTTATGACTAAATTGACATAATTATAAATATAGTTGTTTTCACACTTTCTATGCACAACACGGTAGAATCTCTCTCCAAATTCTAAATCACACCTTTGAGTGTTCACATAGAGTCCATTATACACTTCCTCTCTCACCTAGACAAATGTCTTCATGGTTAGCACGAACAACCACTTCTTTCATATATTTATAAATGGATTTGCCGTTCTTGCTAACTTTAAGAGACAACACTAAAATGGATATTGCCAGCTTATAAAAGAGACCAATTCAAAAATCTCTCAATCATGTTCAAATTCACTTGTAGTTCTTATATCCATCTAATCCTCTGTAAAAAGTTCTCGACAAAATATCTGCAGAAACATGTGCAGAACCTTGCTTCAATCTGGGGTGTCAATCAGAACTTCTATTAGTGCAGGTTTTGATCACATCATTTCGACAATCTCCAGAGAATTAGTCCATCATTTTTAGTATAAATAATCGTTAAATATCCTATTTTATTGCTATCGTTTGGGCCTTTGATTAAGAATAAATATGCTTGAGTCACAGAACAAAAGGATCTAACTTATAGACACACTTGGAATGTTAGATGTTCTGATAAAGATAAAATTATTTTCAATTTTTTATCCATGAAATTTTACATCACGTTACAAAGGACTAACATGCATTTGCATTGCCAAATTTAACAACATTTTTGGATGACTTTTGGACTCTCTATGTTGATTACATAATTATGTCATGATCCAATTAAATCATGCCCAATAGCTTTGACTAGAACCATTGGGCAATTTTAGTTTTCTCACATTTATTTGAATCTATGTTACCCTTATTGTACAGGATTTGAACTTCAATAATATTATCACATGACATTTTTGGCTTGTCAATTATGTAACTATAACGATGGTGTAAAGTGAATCAATCACATGGAAAAAATTCGGATTGATATTTGACAGAAATAGAAGTTGTGGACCAAAACCACATAACATTAGATTGGATAAGCAAAATCTAAATTTCAAGAGATTGAAAACATGACTGCGGTGGATATCAAACTTTAGGGCCATGAATAAAATGATCTTCATTTTCTTGTTGCCTCCACTGAGAAAATTTCCGAGTTCCACCACTAGTTTGCAAGATTCTAGAGTTGTCGAGGGAAAAAGGTGTGCCGACTGATTAGCCAATGCAGCATTCTTTCAAGGACCACATTTTGCTATTTACTTGAGTTTGCCTATGATGCTTCAATTTCTGCTTTTAGGAGAGTGGATATTAGGAGGCCCAGAGTTGTATATGAAATGTAGCTTGTGTTCGTCGTCGCACCACCACTGTCTCTGAGCTCAATCCGGCGGCACTTACTGCCAGCATTTGCCAGGCAACTCCCTCTCTCTCAAAGAGGGAGAACCTCTAATTTACCCTTTAATTCATTTCACTTGAGGATTTTTGGTGCAAGCACTTGTAGTCTTTTGTTTGTTTAAAGCTCTCTTTGTAGAATAGGTACATCCGGCTGAACAACCAAGTAAATCCATGACGTCTTATTAATTTCTTGCACTCACAGTGAATCATTTGTATCTGTGATCTTGTGCAACAATTTTGTCACTCTAAATTTTATGTTCTGATCCATATAAAATTTTGTGGGCCACTATTAAATATTATGAAAGTTTAAAAGATTTACTTAATATTTAAATTGATACAGCGTCTCCTTACACAACCCTTGTTCCCTACAATAACTCCGTTACTTGCATAGCTTAGGCTAGATGGACGTAAAGCTCTCTATAGGGGAGGCGGACGTTGGCACGAGCAACCTAATCAAGGAGGAGGTCAAGAAGGATGAAATGGATTCTTTGGAGGAAGAAGAAATCTGGAGGACTCGACGGGAGAGGATAAAAAATGCTCTGCTGGCTGCAAAGGCCGCGGCACGACAAGAACCAGCAGATTTGTATGCAGCTGCTAGCAAACTGGTGGATGTTATCAAACGTGCCGATGTGGAAGAGTTCATTTCCGAGATTGAAAGGCTTGCCGATCGAACAGATCCGTCCGCCACTATCATTTTCCAGGGGCTTCCGAGGGGTTCACTACTGCACAGTGCAGTACTCGCCGGCAAGTACGACATCCTAAAGCTCCTGCTTGATAATGTCCATGACCTTTTCATAGCCACCCAAGATGATTGGGGAAATACCCCCCTCCACCTCGCCACTAAGGCCAAGGCAATTGGAGCCATCGATATGTTGATTCGCCGGGCAAAAGACCTCCCCAATGTCGAGGACAAGCTCCTCCTGAGGATGAAGAACAATCATAGAAACACCGCTTTGCACGAGGCCGTGCTTACACGTGACGTTGACCTGGTGAGTCATTTGTTGGGGGAAGATTTGGAGCCTGTGTACTGGGAGAACGTGGATCAGAAATCTCCCTTGTACCTGGCCCTCGACACTGGCAACTCCAAGATACTTGAGGTTTTATTATCGAAATCGCTCGACCCATCGAAGATACAAGGCTTGCCGCCAGTTCATGGTGCTGTTGCACGTAAACAATATGGTATGTACTTAAATCTACTAGCTGGAAATGTCTATTTATGTGTGAACCGAACTCGTTTTAAATTTGTGCAACCACTTTTTGTGCTTACCCAAATCTGTTATGGATGTTCAAATAAAATTCCAAACCTTGCTTATTAGAGTAGTTGAGTCCCCATGGAGTAGTTGCAACTAGCCATACGATTCTCTTAATAAAAAAAATTTCTCCCATTAGAACATAATGGTTCCGCTCAAATACATTCCAGACTCTATAGGAATTCAAGCATTTGACCCTAAGTCTGTCCCATTTCCCCATTGGAATTGGGCATAGGGCGGGGTTGGACGGAGCGTCCATTGAACCCACACTTCTTTATTTATCTTTAAAATAATCATAATTTGTTCAGTATATACATTTGTTAAAGTTTCATCATAATTATCCTATTTTTTTTTTTTTCACAAAGATATATCATTTTAGTTTTTGTATAGTTATATAATTGTAATGATGAATCAATGTGATGTTAAGTGAAAATTCATCAAGGTAATAAAATGATAAAAATGATTGGATGATAATTTTTAATTTATTGTAAAAATAATAATTTATTCTAAATCATAAAAAATAAATAATAAGTTATCATTAATCATTGTGGGTCTATTCCCTCGTAAGTTTGTAGCTCGTAATACACTATTACTCTCACAATGGTCCAAAAACTATTATGTTTGCAAAGTCTATCAAATAATACATATTTTAATTTAATCATGAATTTGTAGATTAAGTGAATAATTTTAATGTCTTTAGTTATGTCTCATGAAAATCTACTTTCTAATGCATTACTTGTAGTTACCGTGCCCGCATAAATTCTGCCCTGTATCTTTTTGCCTAGTCCGGGAAAATTTGCTCGGTTTCGGCAAGGCACCTCGGGGCGATAAGCCGCCCATTCGAATTATCAATTAATACATAAATCAACGTATTCATACATACATGCTTTCGCCTAATAATAATAATTAGACATTTTTAGATTAGTCAGATTGATATATTATATAGAGTTTCTTCAGCTATGTTGATCACACATCCCAAGTAATGCAAGTTGAAACTAATCTTGCAGTCTCTTTTACTCTATGCACGTAATTTTGTGTTCAATCGCATTTTCATTTTGGACATGCATTAGAAATCACAAAAAAGAAAATACAGAACTTCCTCATGTGTACTATTTCTCCACATAAAATCTTACGACTTCAAAGTATATAAATCTTAAATGTTGATAGTAAATCATTAGGTGCAGATTATTTCCATATAATATGTACTTATTGCACGTATCCATATGCAAATAAAACATTATATGTGTATTTGATTTTTGACAATGAGATTTTCACGTGATCAAGATTGTGAAAGTACAAAGTTTCATGAACTAGGTAGATGTTGAGATTCGACATAAAATTATATTCCTGTTTAGGAAAAAAATCATCCATCTTTGTATTTGTCTACATCAATGTGGTGCCTAAAAATTCATCTTTTATGCCTTTTATATTATTCTACGATATTATTTTACCTTGGTTTAATTTGAAAGTGCAAACTTTCAAATCCACGAAACGCAGAAAAGTTCAATTTATATGTGAAGATTATATATAGTGCGTGTGTGACAGTGGCGCCACATCCTCTGACTTGGGTGGATTCCGCTCGACTCTAAAATAAAATTACTTAGTTTTTGTTCAAAATGTTTGGTAAATATGCAATTTCTTAATTGAGCTTAATAGGTGCCGACCTTTATGAAGAAGTTGACAATTGCTTTATACTTGCCAGAATTTGACGAACATAATAGGAAAAGACCATTCTCCTTTTTTTGATCTTGCCCTAGCTATTTAAATGTCGTTTCCTTTTTGTCCTTAACATTATATTTGCAGACTCTATAGATACTTCATAACATGGAAATGTCATATAATTTTCCATAGATTTTTATAGTAAAATCTTAGTACATGTTAATGTCACATTGCTTTGGATGAAAATGTTCTGAAATTTGTCTAAAGTCATTCCAAAATACGTAAGCGGGATCCTTTTGAAATTTATCTAAAGTCTCAAGTATTGTTCCATGATGCTAGAGAAGGAAAGTCACAATATTTCGAGATTCACATATTGAAAAGCCATTATTTTTTGAACCTAAAATGGGTTAGATAAACCTTTCAAAGCCTTGATTTATTCAATCGAAATTAATACCACTAGTTTCACCATTGCAATCTAATTCCGCATCAATGACTATGAACCCTAATAGTGATTAAGGTTATGTTGAAGATGTCCTTATCCCAGGTTAAGATGCATTAAAACCAACCAAGCCCCAACCAGTGTTAAATGTTTATGTGGATGATGGTCCCTAATTTGGAGCTCTTGATTCTAGATTCACTTGGCAAGATACTCAGAAAGGACGTGAAGCTTTTTGCAATGAGAGACTCTGGAGAAGGTAATGTATTCCATTTTGCAGCTTTCTGTAATGCGCCCCAAGTATTCGACCTCTTACGACCAGAAACCGAATATTTGGCTCGAGAACGGGACAAAGATGGGGATCTTCCTATTCATATTGCGAGCAAGGAGGGTAATGTTGCAATAGTCGAGAAGCTACTTCCGGTATCACTTTGCATAAATGGGCAAGGACAAACCATTCTTCATGTGGCAGCAAAATACGGGAGAGAAGAAGTAGTGAGATATATACTCAGACATTGCGATCTGGGGGAGATGATAAATGAAAGAGATCATGATGGAAATACACCTTTACACTTGGCAGCGAAGGAGATTCAACCTGCCGCTTTGGTTCATCTTGTGCTGGATAAAAGAATGAACCCCTCCCTTGTCAACCACGAGTACTTGGCTGCTATCGACCTCACTGCTTGCAAGTTCTTTCGACTTCGCTCGCCAGCGACGTTACGAAGGGTAGGTAACATGAACAGTCACTATTTTATTCATCAACTTACTTGAAATTTATGTAGACTAATACCTTTGTTAAGCGCAGATCTTATATTCAAATCATTATGTCTCGCAGTCAACAAGACTGTTAAAGTATTAATAAATTTCCCAGAATAGTCAAGACTCCTCTAGGATTAATTTTGCACAAGTCTCTAATTTAGCCTTAATGGGAGGAACTTAAATTTTTCCCATGAAACAAGTGAATATCTCTGACAAATGCTGAGATAAAAAGTTATATGTCTTGATTAATTGAGCCTATAAATAGGATCGGGGGTTGTCAAAGTTGCTATCTTTTTTCTTAGAAAGCCAGGGGTCAAGGGGGCAAATTTGACCCCTCTAAGATGAACCATATACATTTCATTCATGCCTCTTTTCTCATTTGCGGCGAACTTGTTACTCTAGAGTTAATTCTTTAAAAAGTGCGGACACATCTTTTGAAGTGAAAGTTTTCCTTTAAATGAATACTCCAGAGTTTGTTCCCCTTATCGATTCGCTAATAATTTGTTCTCTCTTTCCTTTTTCATATGTTTCCGATCTCAGGTCTTGGCACACCTGCTGTTATCAAGTGTGTCAGCAAAGAGATCAGATCTAATCATACTTAAGCCAGATGCTCGAGACAAAAAGTACAAGAGCGGAAGTTTGCCAAATCCTCAGAGATGGGATGACACCATCAATACCTGGTTGTTGGTGGCAACGCTAGTGACCACTGTGACTTTTGCAGCCGGTTTCACAGTTCCTGGAGGATTGAACGGCTCAGACATGCCCTCCAAAGGTGACCGGGGCATGGCTACGATGCTGGATAATAGAATGTTCCAGGCCTTTGTAATGTGCGACACCATCGCGATGTTCTGCTCAATGACCTCGGTCCTCCTCTTCATGTTGGCGTACCTGGCTGAAGTCCACTCATCACGACTTCTACGGAAAATTGCAGCAAAGTCACTAGCAATTTCACTCCCAGCAATGTCTGCCGCTTTCTTAACTGGGGTCATCTTGATCGTTGGCAAACTCCCTTGGCTTGCCACCACGATAATAATTTTGGGATCCATTTTCATCCTCATCATAGCAGGTGCTTTATTATCGCCGGTGGTTTATGCATTAACAATTATTCTCTTCCGTCTGGACTCCCCTCGTCCTCTCCGTCCTCTAGCAGGCCGGCTTATTCTCGCTTTCCTTCGTTTTATTAACATTGAGACGACGTTCATTCCGGATGACTCAGAAAAAGACACAACGGGGAGCGAGACCTCTGCCAGTCCGCCTCTGGATGTTGGCAGTAAAGATTGATTTGCAGAAACAAATATATATTTGCCTTGGTGGATCTGGCTCATTCTATAGTTGCTTTCCCATTGCATTACATTAATGATGACAGTTAAAGTATTAAGTTGAAGTACCTCTTCCTTTAATAGCTTATATTATTGGCATAGTTGGATGTAAATGCATAACATTTCGTATAGTATCAAAGCAAGAGATTCTCGATTTAAACCTTTTCAGACCTCTTACCTTATATATTGTGTACCGATACTAAATGATGCTTTGGGTTAAATAGTTTAAGTACTCAAAACAATTGCATTCTAATTTAACAAAACATCATAACGATACGTGCACCATGCGACATACTGTGTCAGTTGAATTGATGAGTAGATCCTTTCATCCGTTTCGCCATTAGGAAATCAAATCTTTATTTTTGAACATGTAGAAGCTCGCCTCTTATGAAATTGCTTGTCTAGACCGGCCAAGGACGATTTACCATCAGGCCAGTCCAATTTCCTTTTCTACAGGCGTGGCTTGGCTCACGATTTTGAAGCTTGACGCCCTCCATGGCAGCCCTAGTGTTTCCTTCTTCTTCTCTCTCTCTCTCTAAAAAAATATTCATTTTCTTTTTCTTCCAAACAAATATCAGATTTTATAGAATTATCTTTTATTTTTCCTCTTATCTTTTAAGCTTCAAATGGTTCTTTTGTATTTTGAAACCAACCAACTAATGAATTTTTTTATTTTATATTTTTTTCTTTATTTTATTTTTTTGGAGAATATTACTAAATGACATCCAAATTTAAATGATTTATCCTATCATTCTAAATTTATTTATTATATGAAAATCAATTTAGGGCTTAACAATTTGAATTCTATGATATTATTGTCAAACGATACAATTATTACCAATAATCTCTATCTTATTTGATATGCATTTCATTATTGTGGTGTATAGAGAAGATGTCATGCGCACACTTTATTCACCAAACCCCTACAAATAATGCTATTCACCTACATATGAAGTTATATATTCCAAATGTTATTTTGTTGATAGGCTCTTACTTTGGCAGAATTGATTTTTCTTCATTGAATCAGTTTTTTCTTACTAAATTATTTCATTTTTCTAAAACTAAGCTGTTGACACGTAAATTTTGATTAGGTTTTTTAATTAGGCCTTAGTTTCTTTTTAATGTTTATTTTCTTGGATAATAAATAATAAAAAATAAATAAAAACAAAAAGAAGAAAAAAAAAACAAAATAGCAGCCGAAGGGGGGGGTGGGCCTTCGAACCAAGCCCCTTTCCCTTTCTTTACCCTCGAGCGGGCCCAGGGCCCAACCTGGCTTTTCTCTTCCCCTAGGCTCGGCCCCCTTCTTTTGTTTGTCTCCTTCCCCAGGTTGTCTTCTTCCCCGAGCAGCACGCGTCGGAGGCTGGACGCGCGCAACGTCGGAAAGGGAGGCGGATGGCAACGTACGGCACAGCAGACGGATGGGACACCGGTTCGGTCGGCAGAGGCCGTTCGGCGTGCAAGAAACGGCGACCGAAAGCCCCCATCGACCGGCCTTCCCCTCACCTATAAATAGGCGTCGGGGAAGGCCAAATGGGGCACGATCAAGAGGGATCACCAGTAGCTGGCTCCAATCACTTCCCCCGAGAGATATCAGGGGAGGGGAGGTTCAAGAGCTGGCCAACTGGAGATCTAAGTCGAGGCCAGAGAGAGAGTGGGTCAAATCTGTCCGGAGGAGGCTCAAATCTGGCTGGAGCGGAAGAAATCGAGGCCGTAGAAGTTTGGAGCCGCAGAGAGGAGGTTCTGGAGGACCAGATCTGCAGGGAGGAAGACCCGCTGATGCCGTTCAGTGGCTGACCATCACTCCCTACACTGCCGCCATCCCCGACGCCGCTGCACCAGATCTTTGCCGAGCCGAGTCGCTGTCATCCCCGACGGCGTCCCTACGCCAGATCTCTATCGAGCCGGCCCGCCGCCATCCCCGACGACCAACCGAGGAGCCGCCTATCGTCTCGTCGACCAGCCTCGCGTCGTCGAACGCCGACCAGCCTCCTGTCGTCGAACGCCTTAGCAACCCCAACGCTCGCTGCTCGCTTTTGCAGCTCTCGCAGCTCTCGCAGCTCCAACAACCAGCAGTTGATAATCCCCCGCTGTGCTGGGCCGTCGCCATGCCGCCTTGCCGTGTCGACGCTGCGAACAGGTAATGACGACCTCCGCTCGCCTCTGTCGCCGTCTCTGACCCCCTCTCGAAACCCTGCCCACCGCCCCTACCTGTCGCGCCGTCGCCATTGTCCCCCCTCTGCGAAACCCTAGCATCGATTCCGATTGGTCGAGTAGGTTCGCTACGTCATAGCCGTCGTTAAACGCCACGCTGCCATCCGCTACGTCGTTGTCATCGTCGTCAAACGCCGTGCCGCCGTCCGGTGACATCCCCAGCCCCTCCTCCGGCGCCGCAGACGAATGGAGAAGTTGGTGGCCTCGCGTCGGGTTGAGCCTGGGTCGGGTGCGTGACCCAGCACCCTAGGGTTTTGTCGAGCGGGTCAGATCGTCAAGCCGGGTTTGAAGCTTGGGCCGAGCATCCCTTTTCATTAGAAACAGGGCCGGTTTTGTCTCGCGGGCCAGGCGTCCCTTTTAAAAAGAGTGAGGCCTAGTCTGGGCTAGTGCTTCAGGCCTATTCGGGCCAGCCTCTGGCCACCTGGGTCGGACCCAACCCGGGGATCAGACCTGGGTCGTTTTTAGATTATAATAATAAGTAATATTTTAATAAAAAATAATAAAAATAATAAATTATTTTTAAAAAATCAGAAGAAGCCAAAGGGATTAATATTTTCAGAAAAAGACCAAAAAAAAAAAAATCCGAAAATGCCTTTTCATGTTGAAAAAATAGAGATAGACTAGCAGTACGCTTTTCCTCCATATAATGCATGGAAAATCCTTCGAAAATCCAAAAAGCTTTAGGATTTAAATAAGATTAGGTATTGAAAGGGCATTAGTGATTAACTAGTGTAATCAAACCCCAAACTTAGTTTCTCTAGTTGCGCATAAGCGAATATTCCTCCCAATGACTCGTTTAGGTTTCTAATCGACTCACCCAAATTGATTAGTGGCGACTCTTTTTAAAATTAACTTATAAGTTAAAATATCAAACCATTAGGTTGTGAATTAGTGGGCTTGGAAGAGCCCGGGTTGAGCCTAATAAACTTAGCCAAACCATTAATCTCCGCAAGTGCCCACCCTAATGTGGACGGCGAAAACAGAGGTCACGACAACTAAGATAAAAGATATTGAGTGTGATAAAGACATTAGTCTTTCTTGATCAAATTGTAGATTGACAGTTAACTTCCTTCAAAAAAATTAATTCATTTTCTTTTTTCCGACTCATAAAGGTTTCCTTTCTTCATGAGAGCATGTCTTTCTAACTTTATAAGTAATCAGCCGTCTTTCATTGCAATCAAAATCTATATTCAAGAGTTTCTTTAATTGAAATAGGTGTGTTTTCTAAGTGCCAAATTTATGTTCTCAAATTAAGTCACCACTATCTATCGTTGTCTTGGTAGTATGATGTGTCTTTCCATCCGTCCAAGCTAAGCCTAATCTCTATGCCTCTGTTTTGCTTTTTGTTTTTCGAGCTCCTAGTGGTTGCCCTTCTTGATGGCTCAACTATGGCGATTGGAATTGTGAGATATGGTGGGATCACAGCCAACTGTTCTAAAAGCTTAAAATATTGAATGGATGCATGGTTTATTATTTAACTATTCTAAAACTCCCCTTCATGCTTAGTATAATATTTTTGCCTAGTACTAAATGTGAAAATTAAATTAGAGAGGCAAATGGGGGGTAAAGTTCTAACTTAGAATCATTAACTCCGATACTATGTAAGAATTGGTGGAGCTATAGCCAACTGTTCTAAAAGTTTGAACTATTAGATGAATGCGTGATTTATTATTAAAATATTATAATAGGAATATCGACCTTATCATTGAGGCTTATGGAGAGGGACTGGCTGCACAGTCATACCTAAAGCATGGTGCTAGATATAGAAGCTCAAATCTAGACCAGTGGCATTGTAATTTAAGTAGAACTCAGCGCCACATTGAATTCTACCACATGATGTTGATATCTAGAGACAGAGAGAAAATAATGACAAAGTGTTTATGGTGGCGCAACCCCAATTAGGGTTGAATGACATAATTATAGAAAGGGTCGACACAAACATAATTACCAAAATGCCATATAATACATATAAAATACACATTAATACTCCTCTCAATTTGAAGTATGTAACAACCAAGAGAATGGATCTTAATAGTGTGTGATGCAAAATAGGTAGTCCCTTGGTTAAGATATTTGCCAACTAATCCCTTGTAGACATGTAACGAACATGTAAATCATTGCAAGCAACCCGTTCGAGAGCAAATTGGTAATCCGACTCAATGTGTTTGGTGTGAGCATGAGACACAAGATTGATATCAAGATAGGAGGCAAAGATGTTGTCACTATAAATGGTGAGAGGATTATAAAGGGGGACCTCGAGCTCACTAAGTAAGTGACGAATCCAAATTAATCTCGCCAACACAATGAGTGACAACATGATACTCAGCCTTTATATTAGAACAAGCTATGGTAGGTTGCTTCTTGGCACTCCATGAAATAAGATTAGTGCCTAGTAAAACACTAAACCTAGAGGTGGACCTATAATGACGACTTCGCAGCCCTCACCTATGGTCGATGACCCCTGTGAGCCTTCGCCAAGGCCACAAACCAACGGAGGGACATAGAAAAAAATATAAAAGGAAAAAGGAAAGGAAAAAAAAAAAAAGGAAAAGTTCAAAAAAGTTTGGGAAAAATTGCAAAGCCAAGAAGGATGCTTGATATCTACATCAATGATTACCAAAAAAAAATGGTCGAAAGGACTATATTAATATGTTATCAAAAGTTGTAGAACTAAATTGACAAAATTGAAAAGTTTGAATCTAAATTAACATTTGAACAGTAGATTTAAGACTTTTTTTTGATAATTTTCTTTGAAAAACCATGGCTATATATTGTCGCGACCTACCTTTTCTGTCCAGAGGGGAAAAGACATATAGATTTAAGAGTTTTGCCTAGAGGCGTGCCAAAGGTACTCGATTAAGCACAGGTTCTCCCAAGTCCATACCTTGTGCAACATTGGGATATTCAATTTTAGTTTCAATATGACACTATAAGGAATTTATAATGGAGAGTCACCACTAGTTTATTGGAATTAACTAGAAATCAAGTGAGGTACAGAGTGTACCTCACTTCCTATATAACTAGAGAATTTAAGGTCGGAGACTTGATTACACTAATTATTTAACTAGCACCCTTTCGATACCTAATCTTGTTTATTTTAAGAAGATGTTTGTAAGATAACTTGGATTGATTGTAAATCTATCCACTGAGATTTGATATGATCATGTGGGTAGGCAATCATTAAAATAACAATCAGCAACTAAGAAAACATTAAATAAATTGCAAGGAAAAGCAGAAAAATGCCATTCTTAACTAGGCTAAAAGGAAACAACAATTAACATTTTAAAAGTGTGAAATAAAGTAACCATGAAAATGAAAATGCACAAACAACGACCTAGCATTTGTCTTTAAGAACATTCAAATCCTATGGTAAAGCGCCAAGAGCTTGTTCAATTTTGAGCACAATTTTTATCAAGTGTATTCACGCATTTTAAGATAACAACTACTCAAAACTAATTTTTAAGCTTTTTCCTAATTTTTTTTAAATAAATTTTTCTAAAATTTTTAAATTTAATTTTTTAAAAATATATTTTTAATCCGAGAAAAGGAACTCGGGCCGGGCCTCAAGGCCTGGTCTAATCATGGGCTATTGCTGGTCACACGAACCTAGGCTCTCGGATATCAATTGGGCCCCTTGCATCGGGCCCTGTAAAATTCTCTAGACCCATTTCATTAAAATAAACCCAGCCCGCACAAAACTAAGCCTAACTTGTGTAACCTAAATAAGCCCAGCTTACCCAGCTAAACTTAAGCTCAACAATTGTTGGCCCTATAACTAAAACTCAGCCCAATACTGAAAGTTTAGGTTTTATTTTAGGTCCTAGGCCTTGCTTCAGCCCAGATGTGGCCAGCCCAAAGAGCAAACAAGCATGGGTTGGTCAGCTCGAACTTGCTCAACCCGGATTCGGGATGACCGACCCAGCTCCCGACCTACTACTTCGCAGCAAACCAGTCGCGACGAAGGCGGCACCACAACAAGGTGTCACACTTCTTAGTCCAGTCGAGGCATGATGGCACTATCTCGGCCAAGTTGAGCCCAATGTTCAGCCCTCGTCCGAGTGGTGGCGCCTCCTCGATGGCCATGAGGGCCGCCACCCATGGCCCAGAACAAAAGAGAACTGCGGCCTCCGTGGGTCACCACGAGGGTGGCCGCGGGTCGAGTGGCGTTAGCTATGCTTGGGACGCTAAAAAATTGTAGGAAAGCCTCGACTAGGTGGGACGATGCTTGGACGACTCGATTCCGACTCGAAACAACAAAACAAAACTGGATCTCGTTCAGGCATTTTACCAAACGGGTGGAGTGCACTATCAAAATGAGAGATTCCCGGCTAGAACGGGACCAGGACCTGCGTCAGGGACAGACAAACCAGGATGTGCACAACGGTATAATAAGAGATGGACGAAGGCCGAAGCTTGCTTGAGTCGAACGACCGCAAGCTCCAGCCAGGCATGCCCGAAAATAGCAAAAAGGAGGTTGAGGCTTACCGGTTTGGCTCAAGGACACCGGCTGGGACAGATTGTCGAACGGTTGTCGAGCGCAGCTCAGGGTGCGCATGGTAACGCTTCTTGGCTGGGGAACAATTTATTTTCAGAAATAGTTCTTTTCTATTTCTACTCCGGGGAACAATTTCTGAGTAAAATAAGGTATTTGGTAACCACATAAAATTGCTACTCTTAAAATAGAAAAATAATAGAAATGTGTTTGGTACGAAACAGTTTCTTTTTTGTATTTATTCGTTTTTTATTTTTACTTACGGATCGTCGACTGTTGACTACCGGCCGCTGCTGCCCATAGATGCTCGCTATAGCCACCACACGATTGTCAGCCGTCGACCGTCACTGCCAGCGATCAACGGCAGCGTCAACAGTCGGCAGCCGGCAGCGGCCGGCGAGCGACGGTCGGTGGTGGCTCCAGGCAGTTGGAGGTGGCCGCGGTAAGAGAGAGGAAAAAAAGAGAAATAAAAAAGAAAATTGGCTTATTTCTAAAAATTGTTCCCGAGAATAAGAAGCTACTTTTTTGTTTCTTGTTTCTCGCTCAAAATCTATTCCCTGGGCTACTTTTCTATTCCGAGGAATAAAAAAACAAGTTGGCGTTATCAAACGTATTTCTGTTCTTTTTTTGTTATGAGGAACAACATAACAGAAATTGGGAGGAACAGAAATGTTACCATATAGGCCCTCAGATGCTGGTTGAGGCTCCCTTGTTCTCAGCCCTCTCCACTCTCTCTCTGCCGTCTCTTCTCCACCCCAAAAATCCTCCCCCCTTCTCTCTATTCGAACCTCCCTTTTTAACCCTGACCAACAAGGGCACATGGCCTTTGCCACCGCCAGCCTGCCATGCCGGCCTGGCCCCGACTGCACATCCTCGCTCGATGCCCCCTCTACATCCTATCCTATATCGACCTTCTCCGTCCTTGTATCCTTCCTTTGGCGAGCGTGAGGGAAGAGAGGAAGGGGAAAACGAAGGAGGTTGGGCTAGGCCTAGGCGAAAACAAAAAGGAGGAAAAGAAGAAGAAATGTGCCTTTTTTCTTTTTCTTCTTTTTTTAAAATAAATTTTAAATAATTTTTTTATTTTTAAGAAAATAATTCTATTATTATTAATATAAATGCTCATAATGTCTATATGTCATGCAATTCAAAGAAAATTATTTTTATTGTGGATTAAAAATTAATCCATCATTTTTATACAATTAATGAATAATTAAAATGGTCGTTAAAATTTAAATGTCAACATATATCAACGTCAATTTTCATTCATTCCTTCCTTCATCTTAAGATAGTAGTGTCATTGACCTGCAGTGGCACTGTCTACTTGTCATTACTAAAGAGTAAGGAAGGTTGTTTCAGTTCATTCAGTTGATACATATTACCTATCTTTACGATGAATCCATTTGTATTCTCCATCATTAGATCGCGACATTTGTCCACTAAATGCCACCAAATCTTAGCAGTGAGGATAGTATTTGGAAACTTGTGCAAGTATTTATATATAAATATAACACTGGGTAGTCAAGTGTGATCATCATCGTCATGTCGTCATCCATCAATTCGATTGCACATAATGATTTATGTATAACTTTCAATGTTTTGATTGTGTTTGGTCGTTTGGATTTTAATTAGGATATGACAAGATAAGGTAGGATTATAAATTCTCCAAATATTCCCTGGAAATCTGATCATATGATTAATGCTATTTAAGATGAGATTGAAAATCTTTGAAAATTCTCCATGGTATTCAGCTGCTTTGGCCATAGTTAGACAAGGTTGAGCCAAGATAAAGTCGCCAAAAAAAATTGTGCAATGTGGAAAGTTTGTCGTTTTTCCAACATTCATTTCCGTTTTTTTTTTTTTTTTTTAACAGTTTCCAACAACCCATTTCAGCGGACGCTGTCAGGGCATAAAAACAGTTTCCTCCAATGATGACGATGTACAAAATAAAGATGGCTATGCAATTTTTAATTCTTTTTTCTTTCATTTTGCTTTTTACATTTTCTTATTTCCCTTGGCGGTCCGCAACTTTGGTGATTGCCGACCATTGGCAAGGGCATCCTAGCCCTCGTCGACCCTTGCTTGGCCCTTATAAGGTGAGGACGTCGTGGGCCTCACCTATGGCTAGTAGACCAACGGAGGAACATAGAAAAAAAATGAAAAGACAAAAAGGAAAGAAAAGGAAAGAGAAAAAAAAATTTAAATGCACTGACCATATCACTTAGGATGCTTCGCCTCCATGTCAATGAGTGCCAACTGAAATGGGTTGGAAAGATTACATTAGTAAACTGTCAAAAGGTTTAAAATTAAATTGATAAAATTAAAAAATTTATGATTAAATTAACATTGATACCATATATTTATGACTTTTTTAAATAATTTTCCTAAAAAAGCAATGGCAATATGTCCATGTCAATTATCATTCCTTCCTTCGTCTTATGATAGTAATGTCATTGACTTGCAATGGTTTTGTCTACCTTTCATTGTGAAATAGTGAGGAACTAGTTCTGGGTCCATTCCATGGACACAAATGCTATCTCTATAGTGAATCCATTTGTTATTTCAATTTTTAGATTGTGACGTGTCCATTCAATTCTAGTCCTCTAAATACCACCAAACCTTAGCAGTGAGGATAGTTTGTCGATTTGTGCAAATATTTATGTGTAAAAATAACATTGGGATAGTCAAGTGTGTTCACCATCATCATATCATCGTCCATCAAGTCGATTGCACATGATGATCTATTTCTAACTTTCATTTATCTTTGGGGATTTGGTGTTTCAATTCATTAAGGTAGGATGAGAAGTATTTTTCATATAGAACGTACACTCAAGAAGTATATCTTACTAGATTGATAGATTGATGTTGCAAATGGTTCTCTCCTCAAGTAGCATGAAATATAATGTCACTCTTATGTAGAGCCTCCGACCGTTAAAAAGAAAAAAAATAGAGCCTCCTTTTTCTAATTAGTTTGGCGAATATTCCAAATCCAATAATAAGGTCATGATGACGAAAACTTATAGAACAAGTACAACAAATACAAAATCAATCATCTATCAACTTATCGATGCTTAGTTCCTCATAAAAATTATGGATGAAGTATTGAGCCTAGGCAAGCCCAAATAAATTATTAGTGAATTAAATCTGAGTCACAAAATGGGTTCCAGCCCTACTAAAATCTAAACATATTAATAATTACGGATTTGTACAGCGTCCTTGTTCAGAAAGATGCGCTGTCGCTTTTGACAAATCAACAGTGATTGGGTTTCATGTGAACTCGCTGTCATATAGTCAACATTCCCATTATACATGAGCATAAGAGCGAACTTTGATGTTTGGAAGTTATAATCTGCAGAGAGCAATTGGAATTCTCCGAAGAAATGAAGTCAACCACAGCGTTCTTGATTACCGCCACGATTTTGCTGCTCTCTTCTCCTGAAGCGGATGCTCAAACCACTAAATCTCCCCCCTAGCCTGGCGCCGGCGCTGGCGCCGGCCCGACAACTGACCACGTGAACTTCAGGCACTTGCTCATTGTAGTGGCCTCGTTCCGCACTATTCGATTCCACCCTCTATGAGTATTATTATAGTCTTGCGAACAATATAGAAGTCGTGAAGGTAGCCCATACTTACATATTTTCAAATTTGCAAAAAAGGAAAAATAAACATAAAAGTGGAAAATCGAAAATAAAACGATATATGAAATGCGAAGTAGACAATTATTTTTATTCTCTTCTTAAGATATATATCATTGTCAATCCATCTAATTTGGTTGACTAAAAAGACCTTAGAACTGTAGGCAATCGGTTAGAGATTAGAAGAGAAAATAGGGAAAATGTTACAAATAGTCCCTATATTTTTACTCAATGTGCAATTTCGTCCTTGAACTTTTAATTTGCTCAATTTGGTCCCTGAACTATTGATAAATGTCCGATCTACTCCCTTAACTTTCGATTGACTCAATTTGATCCCTAAACTATTGATAAAATGTCCGATCTAATCCTTCGCTACTGTTTTTTTTTTTCTTTTTTTTGCTTCCTCTCTCTTCCCTCCGCCGGCTCTGGTGAAGGGAAGCCGGCGTTGGCGAGGGTTGCCCTCGTCGGCGTCGGGCGAGGACAGCCCCTCGCAAATCTGGCAAGGGGCCGTCCTCGCCGACATTTGTGAGGGGCTCCCTCACCAGATCCCTCGCAGACACCGGTGAGGACGGCCCCTTGCCAAATCTACCTAGGGCCGTCCTTGTCGATGTTTGCAAGGGAGCCCCCCGCATGACGCCGGCAAGGGCGACCCTCGCCGGACGCCGACTTCCCTCCGTCGGCTTCAGCGGAGGGAAGAGAGAAGAAGGAAAAAAAAAAAAAAAAGGAAAAAAAGGAAAAACAGTAACGAAGGACTAGATTGGACATTTTATCAATAGTTCATGGACCAAATTGAGCCGATTGAAAGTTTAGGGACTAGATTGGACATTTTATCAATAGTTCAGGGATCAAATTGAGCTGATCGAAAGTTTAGAGACTAGATCGGACATTTATCAATAGTTCAGGAATCAAATTAAGTAAATTAAAAGTTTAGGGACGAAATTGCACATTGAGTAAAAATATAGGAACCATTTGTGACATTTTCCCGAGAAAATAGGATTATTTGAGTAGAATTAAATGAGAAATATTATTTTATACTATGAGATGTTCCAATACTTGAGTACATTAATTTCAACGAATGTGTACAAAATAGTTTGTCTACATGCATTATATAATAGCTCTCTAGAGATTGGCAGCCAAGAATAAAGTTATTTTCACTAAGACTAGATGTATTATTTAAGTGCCAAATTTTTGTTCTCAGATTAAGTTACAAACTAATCAACTAACGCTTTTATGAGTTAATTAATGGTAAAATAGAAGGAAGTATGAAGCCATGAGATGAGTCATAAAAGTAAGAGCAAATTAATTTATTGATATCGAATCAATTTAACCAATTGGACATAGATTCCAAATTATTCATCATATGATGAAAAGAATAATTTTTCCCCTTTGCATCAAACAATTTCTGAAAAGAAAAAGGAAAATTGGATAACTTGTTTATCTTGATCATCCTTGATTTTAAAAAAGGTGCCAGCTTTTTCTTTTTCTTTTTTTTTTTAAAGAAATATGCGGTTTTCTGGATATAAATGGTGATATATATGCAGATGAATTATTTTCTGTTGCTCTTGATGCATTGAAATGTCTATCCTAAGATTCCCAAAATCATCTCTGCTCATGCTTGAACATTCGTGGATGCGAGTCATCAGTTATGTTATTCATGTGCATTGTCTTTTTGTCCCATTTGTGACTTTCCCTAGGCTCATTTTAATTTTAACTATTTCGGCTCGATTTCTACATCTCGCTTCTTACGGAAGAGAATAAGGATAGGCTTAAATCGGGTGAAATTCCCCCACCGCCACCACCAATAGTAAATGATGTGACAAGCCAATAAAAAAGAAAAGTTTCAAAATTTAAATTCAGTATATCTAATAAAAAATACATATTCTGCAAGCTGTTTAATTAATGAGTTAATACCCTAAAAAACCCTTAAATTGGTATACCTGTAACAAATTTACTCAAAATTATTTTTTTGACCATAAAAAACTCTAAACTGGTATACCTGTAACAAATTTACCCCGTCTAACTATAAAAAAAGAACCCCTAAATTTGTATATTTATCACAAAAATTGTAATCTATAACAAACGGAGTGTAAAATCTCGAATTGGTATACCGGTCAACTGTCACGTATCATTTAACTTAATAATTTGATTGTAAAATTTAACAAAAACTAACAGAGGGTAAATTTGTCAAAAGAATACCAGTTTGGGGTTTTTGGTGGTCAAAAAAATAGTTTAGGATAAATTTATCACAAATGTACCAATTTGGGATTTTTCAGGATTTTAACCCTTAATTAATTGGTTAGTCACTTTAGTTGTGTGATTGGTACATAACATATTTTCTCGGGGAGAAGTATACTAATGGTGCCATAAGTTGTGTACAACGCTCATTTTGGTGCCAAAAGTTTCCGTCGGATCACTTAAGTGCCAAAACATTTGAAAACGCTCACTTTGGTGCCAACGTCGATCGATCGGCCGGAAATCTGACGTGGCCTTTTTTATTAATTTCTTATGCTGATGTGGCTCGCCGGAGTTTGAGGCCACGTCGGATTTTGGCCGGAATCTTTCGCCGGTGGTTGGAATTTTTCGCCGATGGCACCAAAGTGATCGTTTTCCTTCGATTTGGTACTTAAGTGGTCCGACGGAAACTTTTGGCACCAAGTGAGCGCCGTACATAACTTATGGCACCATTAGTGTACTTCTCCCTATTTTCTCGTGATTAGGACCCACGGACTCACGAAAGAAATGGTCTTTCAATGCATACTAAGCTTTTGATGAGGTCAAGTACTATTTCAGTGACACATAAATTAAAACACAGGATAATATGTACATGATTACAAAACTTTAGTACGTGAAAATATTTGGCAAGATGGGTGATTGTAGGCATAATTACCAATGCTGGCTGCAAAAGGATTAATTGAGAATCTCTATGCCTCTTTGCTTCTGTGGCTGGCAAAGAGGGACTCTAAAAAATATAAAGAAACTATGTACAAGGATTGTATTTAACAAGTTTAGCCCTTAGTTGTGATGTAAAATGGCTGCTTTGGTTCATCTTTCGTAGGATACTGGAGTTGACCGCTTTCGATATGGCCTATAGATTGTTGGAGAAGGAAGTTTTCGTTTTGGAAGGTATGTATTTCTCAAAATGATAAATATTTTTTTTCCCTTTTGTTTTGCTAATTGTCTAATATTTCCTTTGTTAATTTAATTGTCTTCAATCTTTGATGCTGGATCACACACTTTTTAATTATATTATTTTCTTATTTGAGATAATTTGTATTTTGAGCTGTCTTTTAAGAGAATGGCATCACTTCATATTCTTATTTGAAATTTTGACTAAATTATATTACAAAAAGATGATCCTACGCATAATTGACCAAGCTAGCTACAAGAAAACTAACTGAATCCTCTGGTACGCAACTCCTTTATGCCTCTTTGCTCCTGTGGTGGGCAAAGAATAGGATCAGCTAAAGCGACTCAAAGCAAAGAGGAAGCATACGCGAGAATTTAACTAACACGAACTTTAGCTCTTTAATGCATAACAAGATGGCAATGCTGACCCGCCGCTTTGGTCCATCTTTTGTCGGATAAACGAGTTGGACGGGGAGTCACGATTAGCGAATGCTTGACTGCTCTCGACATCGCCTTTAGATCGTTGGAGAAGCGAGTTCTTGTATTCAAAGGCGCGTATTTTTAAAAATTATCAAGACTTACCACCCTTGTCTTTTTCTCCTGCTAATTGTCTAATTTCCTTTGTTAACTCTAATTGTCTTCGATCTTGATGCTGGATCACAGGCTTTTCATTATATTCTCTCTTAGTTAGTTCACTCTCATTCAATGGTGTTAATGAATATCAACAGAACAGTCTTGTTTCCTACTGCATTAGGATTAGCAGTCTTTCCCAAGTTACCTTAAACTGTCCTTTCTTTTAACTCCTCCTTGCTTCTGCACCACGGTGGACAGTGCTAACTTCAGCCTGCACGATCGCCCCATGAGCAGCGATACATCTATTCGCCGGCGAAAAGAGTCGATTCCTGGGGCCATCAAATCCCAGCCCCATTCAAGCTGGACTAAATAAAGGACCTGCTAAACGCGTGCCTCGATCTACTTAGTCTGCAAGATTCCAAGAGTCGTCGTGGGGAAAATGTGTGACGACTGATTAGGCAATGCAGCTCAAGGACCTGATTTTGTTAGGAGGCTGAGAGTTGTACATGACATGTAGCCTGTGTTCATCTTTGTTCAACTCCAAAAACCCAGTCTCTCTCTCATAGCTGTCTATGCCTTTACTACCGTGTCCCCAGCCCCGTCCCCATGGCGCAATCGTTGTCCACCGCTGTCTCCAAGCTCGATCCTACAGCGCTCACTGCCGCCATTTGCTAGGCACTCTCTCTCTCTCAAAGGAACTTTTAAAGAAACTCTAGTATATACTTTGATTCTTTTTTTTTTTTTTTTTTGAGCATCTTTTGGTGTAACCGGGGCTCTAGAAATACTTGATGAATAAATGACTTGAGCACCTATAACCTTTTGCTCGTTTCAAGTGCAACGTCTCATCAATTTCTCTCCATATAGTAGGTACGCCCGGCCAAGCCACCACACAAATTTTCTGTTGAATTGTGAAAGCGTGACTATGATAAACACTCCCTTAATATTACAATAACACTTAATTGCATCATGTGACTATGATAAACACTCTCTTAATATTACAATAACACTTAATTGCATCATAAGCATACAATGAACTCCCACACTCACACACACCACTCTCACGTCACTCACGCATATATACACCCACGGCACACTCTAGACGACCACCTTCAAAGACCCCACTCATACACAAGCCCCCTTACACTGTTTTTATAGACTCCTATGCCTACACGATGGGGACCACTGTTTTATTCTCTGCTCATGCCACGATCTACACTCACGCCACCCACTACAACACGACGTTTTTCTCTCTCTGCACACCGACGCACACCCTCTTAGTTGGACTTCGTAGTCACACCTACATGAGGAGCAAGTTGCACCTATTTATAAGGTGGAAGGTCACTGCATTCACCAACTTTGCTGGCTTTCTACAGTATTCTACAAAAAAACATCGTATTACAGTTTGGCAACTAGATTTCTTTGGAGAAGACTAGAAGTGGCGCAGCTTTTCTTTACTGATGGATTTTTGTTAGAAAATTCTGGAGAAGGGAGAGAGAGTGGCGGTGCTTTCTTCAACATTTGCGACATTTTGTTAATATCTTGCACTTCAATTCTCATAGCAAATAGTTTGTATTCAGGCATGTTTCCATGATCTTGCGCAACAATATGAAACTCGAAATTTTTTATTCCGATTCCATATAAGATTTTGTAGGATCACTATTGCTTATTATAAATTTTTTAAATAATTAGACGAATGCATTATTTACTATTTAAATGATGTGAGGGCTCCTTACACAACCCTTGTTTCCTCGCAACAAATGACGATACTTACATAGCTTAGGCTTGATGGAGCTATCTACAGAAGTAGGGGACGTTGGCATGAGCAACTCGATCGAGGAGGAGGTCAAGAAGGATGAAATGGATACTTTGAAGGAAGAAGAAATTTGGAGGAGTTGACGGGAGAGAATGAATGATGCATTGGCGGCTGTGAGAACCGCGGTGCAACAAGATCCGGCAGAAGTGTATGCAGCTGTTTGAAGACTGGCGGATGTCATCAACCGCACCACTGATGTCGAAGAGTTCATTTCCGTGGTCAAAAGGCTTGCCGAGAATCCGGTCCGTGTGCCATTTCCAATTTCCGGGGGACATCGAGCAGTTCACTGCTCCACGTCGCAGCACATGCAGGCAAGGAAGACATCGTAAGGCTTCTGGTTTATTATGTCAACGACCATCTCATAGCTGCCCAAGATGATGGGGGAGATACCCCCCTCCACATGGCCGCCAGGACCGGAGGATCTAGAGCTGCCGCAATGTTGATTCGCCGGGCAAGAAACCTCCTCAATGTTGAGGACAGAACCTGATCCTGAGGATAAAAAACAGACATGGAAACACCGCTTTGCATGAGGCTGCAATTTGTCGTCTCATCGACGTGGTCCGTCGTTTGTTGAGCGGAGATTCAGAACCTGTGTACTGGATGAACGTGGAAAAGAAATCTCCCCTGTACCTGGCTCTCAACACCGGTGACTCCGCTATACACAACGTTTTATTTTCCCTCCTGCTCAAACGGTCGAGGATATAAGGCTTGCCGCCTGTTCATGAGCCATCCTGGGCGAGAACTATGGTATGTACCTAAATTTATTTATAGGTAATATCTATCTATGGGCAACAACTTTTTGCATCCGTCATGACCGATCTCATCCCAAGTCATTTTGCTATAAAACTCGTGTTGTTGATCTTCGATTAGAAAAACCACGAAGTGCAAATACTCATGATCGACAGTCATAAAAATCTGGAATCTAACAATGATAGAAGCAGAAAGATAGGCTTAAAATAATGCTTGTTGATGATAATGTTAGATTCCAATAAATCTTGTACAAGGGTTCCAAAAACTGTGTAGTTTGTAATAGAGTAAAATTTAGTTTGGCGAATGATTTATCATATTCTGGTTTCGGATTTACCTGTCAAGTTAATCTCAAGATCATCCCGCTCCTAATAGAGTTAGAACATTGCATTTACAAATCTCATAGACGTCCCAAACTCTTTAGGGTTTTTAGCATTTGACCACAAATTTGTCCCATTTACTCAATAGACTGGAAAAATTCAAAATAAATACCTAGAAGAAGATCGTTTTCTCAAAAGAGGGCTCGAGAGTGAATTTTGTATCAAATAAGAGAAATGAAGTAAATAATTGGTCCGCACGCACAACTCGCGTTCTTATTATGGCTGCTAGAGCATGGGCAACTTTGTCATAAGTTGTGACAAATTATAAATATTTTCTATCTGGTTGATTCATATGAAGTAGTTGGACAAACAAAACTTAAATTCAATTTACATTATTTCACCATACTGTAACCCAAGGACAACCTTAAAATTATAAAAGTGACAGAGATTTGCGACTTCCCATTATACAAAGTAATGTCACAAGTCGTGTATGTACCAGTATAATATGAAAGAGTAACGTTACATTTTTATTAAGAAAAGCTTGCTAAATGATAATGACTAAGTGTAGATTAAGTAAGCATAGTGCAATGAAAATTAATAAGGAAAAAAACCATAGAGAAGGAAAGTAATTCATCCAAGAGTTTTTTTTTTAGTATTTGGATCTGTTCGAAATTTATCTAAGGTCGTCATGTCATGTTCCAATGTGTTAGAGATGGAAAATCGCAACGCCTTTGAGATTCACAGCTCAAAAAGCCACAATTGTTTACCAGAAATTGGGTTAGATAAATTTCTAAAAGTATTTGACTGATTCAACCAAGATTATCACAACGTGTTTCACCATTGCAATCTAATCCAGCATTGGCGACTATCAATCCTAGTTGTGATTATGGTCCCCAATTTGGAGCTTCTGATCGTAGATTTAGCGGCCAAGATACTGAAAAAGAACATCAAGCTATTTGCAATGACTGACTCCAGAGGTGGTAATGTATTCCATTTAGCTGCTTACACAAATCAGACCGTAGTATTCAAACTCTTACTACTAGAAACTGAATACTTGGGCCGAGCATGAGATATGAATGGGGATCTTCCCATTCATATCGTGAGCAAAAGGGTTATGTTGAACTCATCGAGAAGCTACATCCAATACCCGAGTTCCCAAACGGGCGAGGACAAACTGTTCTTCATGCTGCAACAAAATATGAACAAGCTTCAGCAGTGAGATATATACTCAGACATCTGGAACTGTGAATGTTGATAAACGATAGAGATTATACTGGAAATATAGCTTTGCACTTGGCTGCGATGCATTCACAACCCGCGGCTTTGATTCCTCTTGTGCTGGATAAAAGAATCGACCTCTTCGTTCTTAACCATGAATACTTGACTGCTCTTGACATTGCTCAAGATTGCATCAGAAGGGAGTATACGCTACGGAAGGTAGGTAGCATGACTCGTCATTATTTTTGTCTTTAAATGACCACTAGAGGGTTCATTCCCGCTATGGATATGGTAGCAGTTTGTTCTGTTTTTACTTTATTTTCTCCCCATCTCAGCAATTGGCAGTCATGGTGTTGAAATCCACGTCATTTGGGAAAGGTTCGGCTGTAAGCGTAGACTTACTCGCGCTTAGGCTGGAAGCTCCAGATGAAGCGCTTACGATATTCGACGCGCACGAAAGGAAGCCGAACATGGACCACGTGAAGGATGCGATCAATACCCATCTGTTGGTGGCAACTCTTGTGGGCACTATGACTTTTGCAGCTGGTTTTGCGGTTCCTGGAGGATTTAATGGCTCGGACACGGCCTGCAAAGATGACCGGGGCATGCCTACGATGCCAGACAAGAAAATGTTCCATGCCTTTGTGATTCGCAACACCATCACCATGTTCTGCTCGATGATCGCGGTGGTTAACCTCATCTGGGTATAGCAAAACCACGTCTACATGGTAATAGCTGCATACCAGCACACAATAAGAGAATATGAAGAAACTCTACTCTCTTCTAATGAAATTCAGTCAAATGATATTATCTATCAATTCGACATAGATTTTAGATATCTTATCGAATCGTACGATGAAGAAACTAAATTTTTTCCCTGAGTCAAACATATTTTTCAAGAAAAAAGCTTAGATTACTTCTTGATGTTGATTCCACTCTACGGATTTCAAAATGGGTACAAGGTTCTTTTGAAATATAAGGTTTTTCCAAGATGGAAGTGATGATATCTATACAATGGATTATTCTTACTACTTTTAAAGTATTGAAAATTTCTTTCTCAATGTTCCAAAAAGCACGAGCCAATTGAAGAAGTTCTTACGCTAAAGGTGCCTCTCGCCTTCGTGTATGTGAGTTGTCGCGACCTCTTTTTTTTGACGCCCGCAATTGGGTACGAACGCCTAAGGAGGCTAATGGCTCGCTGAAATTAATTAATGCCCGGACTATCCCAAGTCCATCAATTTGCGACTTTAATAGTCTAAGTTTTTAACCTGCAAATTAATTTGTAAAATGGAGTTGCCACTAATCGATTTGAGGCAGGTTGATTAGATACCCAAGCGAAGTATCGGGAGAAATACTTGCTCCTGCGCAACCAGAGAAATTAGGATCGGGAACTTGATTACACTAGTTAATCACTAATGCCCTTTCGGTACCTAATCTTGTTTAAACTCTAAGGTTTTTTGGATGTTTAAGGGATTTCCCATGTTTTTTTGGGAGAAAAGCATTTTCTTCAATCTTTTTTAATTTTTTTGGATATAAAAGGGATTCTTGGATTTTTGGGTATTTTGGAAAAATACAAGTCTTTTTGGTATTTTATGAAAATTTTGGGCTTTTTATGAATTTTGGCATTTTTTTGGGATTTTTGACTTTTTTGGTTTTTTTGGAAAATATAAATATTTTTTGATTTTTTTGATTTTTTGATTTTTTGGAAAATAAAAATATTTTTTATATTTTTTCGAAAATAAGTTATTTTTATTTTATTTTTGATTTTTTTGAAAATAAAACATTTTTAAACATTTTTTTAATAATTTCTGATTTTTTGAAATTAAAAGGATTTTTAATATCTTTTTGAAAATAAATTATTTTGATTTTTTTAAATAAATTATCTATTTATTATTATTTAAAATATTATTTATATTAAAATAATATAAAAACGGCCCGGGTCGGATCCACAACCCGGCTCCGCGACCCGGCTTCCCGCTCAACGTGAAACAACGTCGTTTCACGGAAACCCGACTCGGCTCCTGCTCAACGTGAAACAACGCCATTCACGGACACTCGACCCGACTTGACGTTCCCCCGATGACCCGGTTCCTCGACAAACCTTACCCGACCCGGATCGAACCCCGACTCGACTCGCCGCTGCCTCCGTGATTCACGGAATCCCTACCCGGTTCCCGATCCGGGTCCGACCCGACGACCCGGGATCGCGATCCGGAAAATCGGGAACCCTAGGGTTTCCAAATTTGGGGGCGACAATGGCGGCGACGGAGGCGGCCACGATGATGGCGACGGAGGGGTTACAACGAGCGGCAAGGCACGGGCTTTACCTGCTTTTGGCCGATGGTGACGGTACGGGGCTTCGACGATGGTGTGACGAAGATGGCGAGCCCCTGTGCGAACCCCCTCCTCCTGCGTTTCTCTCTCCCTTTCTCTCTCTAGCTCTCCGGCGAGGCTTGGATTGCAGCCGCGAGCTCTTGGCCCCTCTAAAGTCTCTCAGTGGGGGTCCAAGAGCTGCGACTTCGATATAGCTCTCCTCCTTCTTCCCGTGTGTCCAATGTCGACAGGGGGAGGGGGGTATTTATAGGCGAGAAACGGCCGGCCGACGAAGCTCAACTGGGGGCCTGCCGCGGCTCCAGCCGGCCGGACCGGCGTCCCATCCGACGCATCTCGTCGGCCGCCTGCTCCTCCCTACCCCTACGTGCGTCGCTGCTCATCCTGCTCCACGTTGCGCCTCAGGCGCGTGCAACGCACGCGAATTCGGGTGACGAAGATGATGAAACGGTTTGGGCGACGGGTCGGGCGCGCGTGCGGGTTTTGGGCCGCGAAAGCCTGGAGGGGGCTACTTTTCCGCTTTTTTTTTCCCTGTTTTTTCTGTTTTTTCTATTTTTGTTCGTTTTTTCGATTTTTCTTCCTTTTTTCGTTTATTTGTTTATTTATTATCCGAAAAGGTAAAATAAAGAAAATAAAAGCTTAAATAATAAAAAAAACCTAGGCAAAATTAAGGCGTCAACAGCTGCCCCTCTTTGAAGGTGAGCTCGTAGAGGTTGCATTCAAAGACAAACTGATGCCTTAATTTTACCCAACATACACAGCAGATTATATTTTATTACCCTATGCAAAAAGAGGAATATAACATTATACTAAGACAGATAAGAAGATACCTGTAGTTACTTACCGGGAGTGAGTGAGATAGGGTGTGAACCCCGAGTTTGGCAAGTATCAACGTGTCGTCTTACCTGGTGATACGAAGAGGTTGCTTTTCCAGGACTCGAGTTATTCTTCGGTCACTTGTTAAAACAATCGATAATTTGTTTAGGACCTGAATCTTTCTTCGGTTGCCTTGACGGGAATTTGCTCTTCCAGGACCCGAACCAATCTTCAGTCGTCTGTTGGGGCAATCGGTGGTTTGTCTCGGACCTGAATCTTTCTTCGGTTGCCGTGACAGGAGATGTGCCGACCTTCCTCAGGGCATCTCATTTGTGGGTGCCTGATTTGCATTGAGGACACTAGTTGAAACCCGACCTTTCTCGGGAGACGCACCGACCTTTTTCAAGGCATCTATTTTGGGGGTGTCTGATTTGTATCGAGGACACCAGTTAGAACCCGACCTTTCTCAGGAGATGCGCCGACCTTTCTCAGGGCATCTGCTTTGAGAGTACCTGATTTGCATCAAGAACACCAGTTGGAACTCGACCTTTCTCGGGAGATGCGCCGACCTTTCTCAAGGCATCGCTTTGATGGTGCCCGATTTGCATCGAGGACACCAGTTGGAACCTGACATTTCTCGGGAGATGCGCCGACCTTTCTCAGGGCATCTGCTTTGAGGGTGCCTGATTTGCATCGAGAACACCAGTTGGAACCCGACCTTTGTCGGGAGATGCGCCGACCTTTCTTAGGGCATCTGCTTTGGGGGTGTCTGACTTTTGTCAGGGACACCGGTTGATACCCGACCTTTCTCAGGAGATGTGTCGACCTTTCTCAGGGCATCTATTTTGGGGGTATCTGACTTCTGTCAAGGACACCGGTTGATACCTGACCTTTCTCGGGAGATGTGCCGACCTTTCTCAGGGCATCTGTTTTGAGGGTGTCGACTTCTGTCAGGGACACCAATTGGTACCCGACCTTTCTCGGGAGATGCACCGACCTTTCTTAGGGCATCTATTTTGGGGTTGCTTGATTTGTATCGAGGACACCAGTTGATACTCGACCTTTCTCGGGGGATGCGCCGACCTTTCTTAGGGCATCTGCTTTGTGAGGTGTCTGACTTCTGTCAAGGACACCAGTTGCTACCCAACCTTTCTCGGGGGATACGCCGACCTTTCTCAGGGCATCTGCTTTGTGAGGTGTCTGACTTCTCTCAAGGACACCGGTTGCTACCCGACCTTTCTCGGTTGATGCGTCGACCTTTCTCAGGGCATCTATTCTAGAAGATACCTGAACATTCACAGACATATCAAAGAGTACCTGGATATTCGCAAGTACTAACCTGAAGGATATTTGGGCCTTTGCAGGCGTCAAAAGGGGTATTTGGCCAACTGAAGGAGTACTTGGATGATCACAAGTACGAATTCTTGGGGGATACTTGGATATTCACAAGTATCGAAGGGGTTCTTGATAATTGGAAGTATCGAGGACATACCATGGGTACTTGTGATGGTTTCTCATTTCCTGGTAGTTGGGGAATATTGAGGACGTACTTTGGATATTTACGAAGGTCTCTCACCCTCTAGCAATTGGGAATATCAAGGACAAATCTCGCATATTCGTGAAGGCCTCCCGCCTTCTGAAAATTTGGGAATATCGAGGGCGTACCTTGTATATTCATGAAGGCCTCCCGCCTTCTGGAAATTGGGAATATCGAGGGCGCACCTTGCATATTCGTGAAGGCCTCCCGCCTTCTGGAAATTGGGAATATCGAGGGCGCACCTTGGATATTCGTGAAGGTTTCCCACCTCTTGGTAGTTGGGAATATCGAGGGCGTACCTCGCATATTCGTGAAGGCCTCTCGCCTTCTGGAAGTTGGGAATATCGAGGGCGCACCTCGCATATTCGTGAAGGCCTCCCGCCTTCTAGAAATTGGGAATATCGAGGGCGCACCTTGCATATTCGTGAAGGCCTCCCGCCTTCTGGTAGTTGGGAATATCGAGGGCGTACCTCGCATATTCGTGAAGGCCTCCCGCCTTCGGTAGTTGGGAATATCGAGGGCGTACCTCGCATGTTCGTGAAGGCCTCCCGCCTTCGGAAATTGGGAATATCGAGGGCGCACCTCGCATATTCGTGAAGGCCTCCCGCCTTTTGGAAGTTGGGAATATCGAGGCGCACCTCGCATATTCGTGAAGGCCTCCCGCCTTCTGGAAATTGGGAATATCGAGGGCGCACCTCGCATATTCGTGAAGGCCTCCCGCCTTCTGGAAGTTGGGAATATCGAGGGCGCACCTCGCATATTCGTGAAGGCCTCTCGCCTTCGGAAATGGGAATATCGAGGCGCACCTCGCATATTCGTGAAGGCCTCTCGCCTTCTGGAAATTGGGAATATCGAGGGCGCACCTCGCATATTTGTGAAGGCCCCCCGCCTTCTGGAAATTAGGAATATCGAGGGTGCACCTCGCATATTCGTGAAGGCCTCCCGCCTTCTGGAAGTTGGGAATATCGGGCGCACCTCGCATATTCGTGAAGGCCTCTCGCCTTCGGAAATTGGGAATATCGGGGCGCACCTCGCATATTCGTGAAAGCTGTGCACCTCGCATTTTCGTGAAGGCCTCTCGCCTTCTAGAAAATTGGGAATATCGAGGGCGCACCTTGGACATTCGTGAAGGTCTCCCACCTCCTGGTAGTTGGGAATATCGAGGGCGTACCTCGCATATTCGTGAAGGTCTCACGCCTTCTGGAAGTTGGGAATATCGAGGGCGTACCTCGCATATTTGTCAAGGCCTCCTGCCTTCTGGAGAATATAGAGGCGTACCTTGGATATTCATGAAGGCCTCCTGCCTTCTGGAGAATATCGAGGCATACCTTGGATATTAATGAAGGCCTCTTGCCTTCTGGGAATTGGGAATATCGAGGGCGCACCTCGCATATTCGTGAAGGCCTCCTGCCTTCTGGAAATTGGGAATATTAAGGGCGCACCTCGCATATTCGTGAAGGCCTCTTGCCTTCTGGAGAATAGGGATGTAGCACAAGGCTTACCTGGACGGCCGCGGGTACACAGGTGTACAAAGTAGAGGAATATTCGGATGGACACAAATATTTGATGATATGATCAGGGACCACTCAGTTCGTCCAAGTGTAAGAAAGTATACCTGCGATGATTGTAGGCGCATAATGTGGTGGAATGCTTGAGTGGCTGCTAGATTCAATGACATAATTTTGAGGATAACTCTAACAGGTCGAGTGTCACAGAAATAGGGTATTCGAACGGTGGTCGATACTTTGGGGACAACTCACACAAGCTGAGTGTCAATAAGGAGTACTCGGCGAGTGAGGGATATTCAAAGATTATCAAACATAAATCTCCGGGAACAGGAATAGGGATATGTTTTCTGGTGACATCTTTAATATCTATGAGTATGCTTGTTATTTGTACAATACACACACATGTATACAATGATTGTATATGCTGTGAAATGTAATTTATGCATGATAATCTTGTCAGTTTTGCATCATTTGAATTCCACCGAGGAAGATTTTGAAAGACAACTTTTGATTAGAATGTAGATGTCTTGAGCATGCCAAATGAGAGACTTTTAGTCTGAAAGGACTTTTCACTCACTCTCATGGGATAGGATGTTTTATCCTGACCATTGATGCAGGATTTATAAAGATCACACTATCTTACTGTCATCATGTCAGCAGGGGTCCAAGCATTCTCGCAAATGATACGACTTTACCAATGTGAGAGGTCTTTTTTGGAGTTGCGATGAAGGTTTGGTCAATGGCTCATCAAATGGGACCAATAAGGTCATGGCTTTGTGGAAAAATGTTGCACGATCATCACTGGGTTTGCAAGTCAAGAATCCTGTGAAAAGAGATAGAATAATCTTGCTCGTACTTCTTCGAGCGATGCTTATAGGCATATGAAATCCTATGTTAATTGAAGTGTCCCCTAGTTTGAAGAGACTTTTTACAATAGGACGCGATGTAGGCTTGACTCATGTGCGAAAGGGTGATAGCTGGTGATTGCCTTGACATTTGTCACCGGTCTTTCTTCTCACGATCCGGTGAAGGCTCCATGGGCCATAACAACAACTTCTCTTGGGAATACAAATGGCTATATTTTTTGTTTGGGGCATCGGCCTTACTTTTACCAGGCACACTGCTTTTTCACGCCCCTATTTCTTTTTTCAATTTTTCATTCATGGGCATTGACCTTGCTTTTACCAGGTACACTGCTTTTTTATGCCCCTAGTTTTTTGTTTTTGTTGCTTGAGGAATTAATCTTAACAAGTTCTAGCGAATGCCTTCAGTAGACTTGTTGAGTCTTCATCTTTTGCTGGTGCCTCTGATCATGCTGCTGGAATGGCAGCTTCTGCTTTGCCTCCTCGTGTTGGTGATTTTACAGACTCAATTGGGTTGTACAATGGATACAAGTGCGTAAGGAAAGAATTGCTCTTCATGACTCTAGGGCACTTAAATTAACGCGAGTGTTCGTATGCAATAAAGACACTCAAAGATTGATGCAAGTGTAAGCAAGAGAATTTCTATCCCTTTTCTCACCTCGTGATGCTGACTAGCCTTTGACTTGCCCCAGTATGGAGTGGTTCTTTGGCGGGGGGTAAGACAGAAATTTGGCCAGTGTATGGGGCTCAAGGTGAGCGATGGAATGCCTCTCACTATTTTGGTCATCATACCATTCGTGAGAGAACTCTTTATCCTGTAGTCATGGAATTTTCTGCACTCGTCTCACAAGTGTGTAGATGGGGGACTGTGTGTGGGATACGGCTTGCCTGTCATCATTCTGACGCGCCTCATCAAGCATGCTCAATTAATCTTGTATTCTTCACTTAGCTGTCTATTCTAATAATCCTTAATAGAATCAAAGATTTAGACAGACAAAATCATCATGCAAAATTCACCTGGAAAAAGGCATGCAGTATGATGTGAAAGAGTTTGTTCTTTCCAAATAAATGAATGGCTTTTTACTCAAGAGAAACCTATTAACAGCTTTAGGGGAGGGACTTAGTGAAATGGTATTCACAAATGTGCTGAAATTTGAACATCAAAAAAGCTATTTACAAAGGGTTATTTACAGATGGGTGTCAATATATTGCTCCTATTAGCTAAGGACATGACACATGAATGATTAGCCAGGGATTAGGGATCTGATTAGGAATTTCTGCCCTTTCTTTTTGTAGAAGAGAAGTTGTGAAAATAGCTCAACTAGCAGGGCCAAGATCATAAGTGACTTGAGGCCTAAAAGCTCTCTGTTATTTGCTTTGGTGATATTTGAGATGTCTTCTTGCTTGGGAAAGTTTATCTGACATAACTTTCGTTGATTTGTTTTCCGTATTTTGGACGGTCAGGTGGTCCTGTAAAAGATAAGAGGGAACGTGTTAGTCATGAACTTTTTCAGAGGTTAAACAACTGGAGGCGATACAACATTACCCTTCACTTGTTTGCAAATGATTAAGTGAGCCTGGGGTACGAGGAGGGCACGGAGTCCTGCGTCTCTGATTTTTGCTAGGATAATTATTCTCCTTAATTGGCTTATGGATGTCTTGTCCCTTTACAGGAAGTCAAGTGGATCCGATGCAGGTCATTTTCGTACACTAGCTTGGCCAGTATTGATTCGTCAAACCTAACCATTGAGTTTGGTTCTTGAGTTGTGATGCTCCCTGTCAAATAGGGAAAATATGTCAAAAACGGGTTCAAATAGTGGGGGTGTTGGAAACGATATCAAGTTACCCTTCCCCAGAGTTTGTTTGTGCTAGCTCCTAAGAATATTTGAATGTTGATGGTGGCCTATTTATCTTGGCATAGTTTAATGTTTCCTTCAGCTGGCCTTCCTCATTTGTGGCCACGTATGCATGATTGCTGGTCGTTGATTCACTTTCAACGCCTTCCTTCTGTGGAATTTCTCCCTTTGTCTTTAGCTATAATATCATTGAGCAAAAGTCATGTACCTCAAGCTTTTATGGAATTTGGGATGGACAATCAAAAACCTCCAGTTTTCTGATGGCAATTGCTCCTTGGAAGAATATGCGTCTAGAGTGAAACTTCTAGACTCTAAAGTCATTGTCCAAGGTGTGTGGCTATAAATCGCCTTGACTGTCTGAATTTTCTCCCTGTTGACAGTAATCACTTTAAAGGAAGAGAACGAATTTCTTCCTCATGCTTCTGGGCTTGTCGAAGTTGAAACTGTAACATCTAGCTGGTTGGGTGTGTCGTGCGACAAGATAGTCCTTTGGCTTAGGAGGGAGCTGGGCAGGAGTGAGGCATGTCATGGATGCTTCGATTTCAACTCTATGCCTGTACCTATTACGCCTCACCTTTTGTATCTTGTAAATAGGAGAGAGGAGTTGTCAATTTCAATATTATGTTAAAGGAATAAGACTTACCCTTTTTGAAGTGAGATGATTCTTTCTGTTTGCCCATTCTTGAAAAGATATCCTTGAATTTGGTCTGTTCTCATGATACGCCAGTTTTAACTATCTTTTGTTGCATTAAATCAAAAGGGGATGATATTCTGAGACATGAAGTGAGAGAGTCAGAAAGACAAACTTATCATCTTATTTTGACAAAAGCTTTTGGTGATGAAATACTTTTATTTTCAAAATATGTTTGTTTTTTTTTTTTTTTGGGGGAGGGGAGAAAAAGCATGAGGAAGCCCGACCCTCGGTATTCTCCTTGGATGATACTTTCTTTTCATGGTTGGATAACATCACTGGCAGGTTTGGAATATTTTGCCTCATGCTTTCAAAACAAAGTGCTTGGAATTATACATTAGAGTTCTTGGAATAGAAAGTACAACACAAGCACACTAGACAAGATAAGAAACAGGAAATTATAAAAACAGGTAAAACCCATGACAACTCCTGTATAAAGGAGTGCTTTGATAGTGCTAGCCTTGAAGCTAAGCATCTTTGAATTCCTCGTCTTCAATAGACTCAAAATACTCGCATGCGATGACTACTTCGTTGAAGTTACGAAAGTGCAACCCATGCAGCCAACAATGACAATTGCAGGACAAGGCTTCCACAAACTGTTTTATCAACTCTTCTTCGGCCAGTTCAGGGTGAATTTGCATTATGAAAGCCTTCCACCTTCCTGCATATGTTCGGAAATCCTCCATCGGTCTTCTTTTGAAGTGGGCTAAGTTCTCGCAAGGCAGGTTAGTTCCAATTTGGTTTTGGTACTGATGCAAGAACGTGGAAGTCAGCTCGCCCTAATCCTTTATGAGGTAAATATTTGCTATAAAGAACCATTGTAATGCAGACCCCATAAGAGTTTCCTGGAATGCCTGGGTTGTAAATGACATCGGGCCATAGTACTTACTCATTTCAGCATGGAGATACTACAAGTGAGCCACGGGGCAAGTCGTGCCATTATATTTGTGGAGGTTAGGTATCCACATTTCTATGGGGGTCAAGATCCTACGAGGGTGAGACGGGCCTGATAGGTCTTGGTTAGGCCATTGGTTTTCCCACTGCATATTCATTGTAGTGTTGAATCCTTCTGCTTCAGGGAAGTTGGACTTTATCGAGATTACTCAATTGTTTTCTTCAGAATCAAAATTACTGAAGGAGGATGAGGCATTTAAGCTATTCTCATGGTCGGGCGACGAGCTTCGCACCTCATCAGGATCGTAGCGGATAAAGACATATGCTTTCTCTTCTGACGGACCTTTATCTTCAGATGAGAATAGGAAACAGTTATACGATGAATCGTCAGTTTCGCCGTTGAAATAGCGTTGGAAATCCTTGGGATTGTATTCTAGGGGCGGGAAGTCTTCAGGATTGTACTCTAGAGGATGGCTGCCTTCAAAGTTGTATTCTTAGGAATGCTCGAAGATTTGGTACTGTAGCTCGTCGTCGGATGCTGTATCAATCTGCTTAGGCTTTCTTTTCTTGGCTCCTGGTCCAGACCTTTTGAGTAAGGCCCTGTATTTTGCTAGCTCAATTTTGTCAAGGGAAGTGAGAGATATTAGAGTTTCACTGTCTGATTCACTTTCCAGGTTGATAGGGGTTGGTATCCTTTGGACCCTGGCTCTTGGAGTAAGCCTGGGGAGTTGCCCGGTCATGCCCCAGTCTTGAACAGGCTCTGAGCCTATGATCTCGTACAAAGGTTCCTTGCCTTTCCTAGTGGGAAATTTTTCAGTAACAGGATGCTGCTTAGATGTCCGTTCATTACGCAAGGTTTCATTGGCACGTGTCTCTCCTATCTTAGCAACTAACGGCCTCTCGTGCTCCGCGGTCATCGGTTCTTCGTAGAGCAAGGCTATGTTAGGGCTGATGTCATATTCTTGGTAGAAAACATGAATTAGTTCCTTCCAGGTTTTAAGGGGACTAATCTTCCTGACAATGTACCATTGTAAGGCAAGGCCGGTCAGGCTTGACTGATATGATTAAATCATCCTTTGGACCAGGTAGGCCTGTAAGTAGGCTTCTGGGTGGGAGGTATTAGCATACCTTTCACATTCAAGTGTTTTGAACTTTTCAGGGATCTCAAAACCGGCGTAATCAGATAAGTCGATGGGATTCTGCTCTTGCAACTGGCTTAACTTTTTCATGATTTTTTCAAATTGTTCATGGTGTTGGTTAGTATCTAGCATATTTGCAGGGGTCATGACGGTGCTTAAAGCAATTACAGAGTTGGGTTCAGCTCGAGTGGATTTCATTTGTCTTGAGAGTTGTTGGAGGACAATGGACATTTGTCCTACGCCGTCTTCAATGTGAGCAAGGCGATTTTGTACCTTATCCTGATCAGGCCTTATCATGTGGGACCATTCGCGGGTGGTTGATGGCTGATGATTCATGATTACCTGTTTGAGTGAAAACAATGAATAAGTACTGAGCAGGCAAAGATTGACCCATGGCAACGACCTATCTACTTTTATTTATCAAAAGAGGATTTTACAGACTCCTGACGTCTAGAAATTGAAATGACAGAACAAAATACTAGACATTTAAAGAAAAGTCCCTAGACAATGGGACAAAGCTTTCACAAAAACTAAGGAGATATGACTGCTAGATTATATACGACAAGGGGCCTTATTTTTGTAAAAGCTGCTTGCTTTCTTGGACTGGCTCTGAGCTGAGTATCTGGCCTACTCCCTTATCATTCGCATAAGGTGTACCTGCTCGTGTGGGCTGCTCTGTCTGATGGAGTGAGGGACCGATGGTCTCCACCTTTTCGGGATGTGATGATTGTGGATGTAAGATGTAGAGGCGTGGTGAGCTTTTTCCTCTCCCTCGAGCCCTTCAAGTATCACGATCTTTTTGCGATGGCACTTGTCCTAGATTTCCTCGGTGGTAGAAATTTCGAAAACGTAGTCACGGCTTGTGTTGAAAAGGATTGGAGGGGTTCTCCTCCTGGAAGGCGGCGGGATCTTCTGAAGGGCTCGAAATTGTCGTGCCACCCGATATGGGTGATAGGGAATGGCGCCAGTGTAACCGAGCAATGGAATTGGGTGGCAGTGTTTGAAGCGAGCCCTTTTTTCGTGGAACCAACCAGCCCACCATTGGAATGCCTCAGGAGCTGGGTTTCTTAGAAAGTCGATCCAATTTAAATAGCTTTGATTGGGAATATATGGTCCTAAAACCATGAATTTTTGTAATGGATTTTCAAAAGCATTTGTTTCAGACGATCGCATGAAGTCTTGGAATTCGCTTAAGTGAGAAAAGAACCAGACTTGTAAAATTTCTGGAGAGGCCCGCATGATTTTCTCCGTGTTATCTTTAAAACGATCGAAGGACAAGAGTGTTTCAGTTAAAATCATGTTGACATAGTTTTGCCCCCTCAAGATCTGGTCAACTATCCATGCCATCTTAGGACATATGACATTTCTTTGGTGGGGGAAAATGATGAGTCCGAATAATGCCGGAGGAAAATCTCACTTTTTTTTTAGTCATAGGCTGATTTTAAAAACATTCATTCAAAAATTCTAGTGGGCAGGTATTGTGGTTGTCTTCAAGAATTTGTCTCATAACATGGATTTCAACCCCTAAAAAATGTGCTAACCCACGCCATGGGAGAGCGCCTGTCGATGGCCTGACAAGCTTTTTCTCAAGAGGCATTCTAGTGATAATGCTGTATTCTTCCAGGGTTGGGGTTAGCTCGAACTTGCTAAACATAAAAGTAAGTGTCCTCAGGCACTAGAAATGTGCCATGGCTTGTATGACTTTAGGGCGAACAGTGATTCGGATCAACGATAGGAGATGATCGGTTTTAGTCTTCACACGCTCTTGGGCAAACTGATCCAATTGACCCCACCATCTGAAGAGTTCTGCCTTGAGAGTAGGAATGAACTGGATGTCGTCTTCCCCCATCGCATATAGATTGGGATTTTGAAAAGCTTATCCTAAATTGCCATGAGCCAATAAAAAGACTGAGTAAACATAAATTACTTTGCTTTTAAGTAAAATGTCAAGCACAAAGACATACACATGAGATGTGCGGCTCGATTTCTAACTCAGAAGGGTTGTTGAAATTAAAAGGATATCTTGTCGTAGTCTCGCGTTAGTAGCATATCCCCTTAACCTCGGCTAAGAAATTCGGGAAAAAGAAAGGCAACCTCTACATCGCAGTCTCGCGTTCGAGGTCGTATCTTTCTTAACACCATCCTAGAAATCCTATGGCGGCCCAGGTCCGGCGGCCGGGTTATGTGTGCCATGTGTAGTGTTTAAAACAGTAAAGCATGCACAACAGTTTATAACCACAAGACAATTTATTTTAAGTAAAATTAAAATAAACTTCTAAGGTATTGACCTGCATAAAGAAAAAAACCTAAGTCAGTAAAGAATTTAAACAAGACAAGAATGGCCTAAGTCCTTAAACTCCCCGGTGGAGTCGCCGAGCTGTCACGACCTCTTTTTTTTACGCCCGCAATCGGGTACGAACGCCTAAGGACGCTAATGGCTCGGCTGAAATTAATTAATGCCCGGACTCTCCCAAGTCCACCAATTCGTGACTTTAATAGTCAAAGTTTTTAACCTGCAAATTAATTTGTAAAATAGAGTCGCCACTAATCGATTTGAGGTAGGTTGATTAGATACCCAAGCAAAGTACCGCGAGAAATACTCGCTCCTGCGCAACCAGAGAAATTAGGATCGGGGACTTGATTACACTAGTTAATCACTAATGCCCTTTCGGTACCTAATCTTGTTTAAACTCTAAGGTTTTTGGATGTTTGAGGGATTTCCCATGTTTTTTGGGAGAAAAGCATTTTCTTGATCTTTTTTAATTTTTTTTTATATAAAAGGGATTCTTGGATTTTTGGGTATTTTTGGAAAAATACAAGTCTTTTGGTATTTTATGAAAATTTTGGGCTTTTTATGAATTTCGGCATTTTTGACATTTTTTGGATTTTTGGAAAATATAAATATTTTTTTATTTTTGGAAAATAAAAATATTTTTATATTTTTTTCGAAAATAAGTTGTTTTTATTTTATTTTTGATTTTTTGAAAATAAAACATTTTTAAAATTTATTTAATAATTTCTAATTTTTTTGAAATTAAAAAGGATTTTTAATATCTTTTTGAAAATAAATTATTTTGATTTTTTGAAAATAAATTATTTATTTATTATTATTTAAAATATTATTTATATTAAAATAATATAAAAACGGCCCGGGTCGGATCCACGACACGGCTCCGCGACCCGGCTTCCCTGCTCAACATGAAACGATGCCGTTTCACGGACACCCGACCCGGCTCCCTGCTCAACGTGAAACGACGCCGTTCACGGACACCCGACCCGGCTTGACGTTCCGCCCCGACGACCCGGTTCCTCGACAAACCCTACCCGACCGGATCCGAACCCCGACCCGACCCATGATTCACGAAATCCCTACCCGGTTCTGATCCGGGTCCGACCCGACGACCCGGGATCACGACCCGAAAAATCGGAAACCCTAGGGTTTCCGAATTTGGGGGCGACAAAAGGGCGTGACGACGAAGGCGGCCACGATGACGGCGACGGAGGGGTTACGACGGCCGGCAAGGCACGAGCTTTACCTGCTTTTGGCCGACGGTGATGGTACGAGGCTTCGACGATGGTGCGACGAAGATAGCGATGACGGCAAGCCCCTGCGTGAACCCCTTCCTCCTGCATTTCTCTCTCCCTTTCTCTCTCTAGCTCTCCGGCGAGGCTCGGATTGCAGCCGCTAGCTCTCGGCCCCTCTGAAGTCTCTCGGTGGGTGTCCAAGAGCCGCGACTTCGATCCAGCTCTCCTCCTTCTTCCCGTGTGTCCAATGTCGTCGGGGGAGGGGCATTTATAGGCGAGGACGGCCGGCCGACGGCTTGACCGGGGGAGGCTGCCGCGGCTCCAGCCGGCCGGACCGGCATCCAATCCGACTCATCCTGTCGGCCGCTTGCTCCTCCCTGCCCCCACGTGCGTCGCTGCTCACCCTGCTCCACGTTGCGCCTTAGGCACGTGCAACGCACATGAATTCAGGTGAGGGAGATGATGAAACAGTTCGGCGTGGGCGCGGGTTTTGGGCCACGAAAGCCCAGAGGGGGCTGCTTTTCCGCTTTTATTTTTTTGTTTTTTTCTCGATTTTTTTTTTTTTTTTTGTTTTTGTTCGTTTTTCGGTTTTTCTTCCTTTTTTCGTTTATTTGTTTATTTATTATCCGAAAAGGTAAAATAAAGAAAATAAAAGCTTAAATAATTAAAAAAACCTAGGCAAAATTAAGGCGTCAACATGAGTCATGAGCTATGAAATTCATATTATGCAAGCAATGTGATTAATTGGTTGGCGACGTCTATTGTGTGGTTGACGCATAACATATTTTCTCATTATTGGGGCCCAAAGACTCGCCAAAACTGGTGTTTTGATACACGATATCAAGCTTTCGAGGTTGCTAAGTAGGGTTCTAGTGACACTTAAATTAAATTATAGACCAATTTGTCAATAATTACCGAACTTTGATATGTGGTAATAATAGGTACGACAGATCATCCTAGTAACAATTGAAAAGCCAATGGGCTATGTAAATAGCTGGTTCTATAGTTACACTCGAGTTGTATCAAAGTAAATTTTACTGCTAGCCATCAAAGTTGAATGGTATGATGGCGGTGGAGCAACCAAATAGTTACCTCATTCGCAGCTTCATAGTTAACAAAGCTAGCTCCCAAAGTACTAATTGATTCTCTAAGCCTTTTTGCTTGTATGGTAGGCAACCGTGATCCTTTGGGGACAAGTTAAGCAAAGAATAGGATCGGTTAAAGGGACTCAAAGCAAGAAAGGATCTAACGTATGAGAATATATTGAACAAGAAGTTTAGCCCTTTAATGTGATATAAAGTGGCCACTTTGGTTCATCTTTCGTGGGATAAATGAGTTGTCTGCTCTCGATATCGTCTTGAAATTTTGGAGAGAGACCTGTGCGAAATTGAAGGTATTTCTTTCTCAAAATAATTAATATTTCTTTTTTTTTCTTTTGCTAATTGTCTAAAATTTCCTTTATTAATTCTAATTGTCTTCAATCTTGAAGCTCGATCACACACTCTTTAAGATATTATTTCTTAATTGGTTTACTCTATTCAATGATGTTATTAGTATATCAATAAAATATTCTTGCTTCCTACTGCATTAGGACTACCATTATTTCTCAAGTTAGCTCGAAGTGTCCTTCCTTTTCACTCCTTTTTGCTTCCACACCCCACTGGCTGACCGTGGTAATTTTAGTTTGCACTCTGCACGAAATAGCCCATGAGCGGTGATATATGCATCCTCCGGCCGAAATGTCGAGGCCCAGAGCGATCAATCTCCGGTCCAACAAAACAGGAGCAAGTAAAGGTTCTACTAAACATGCGCCTAGTGACTTTTAGTTTGGCTAAGGATCCCAGGATTTCTAAGTTTTGCAAGGGTGGAATCGCTTACTGTTCTCTCTCGCTCTTGCGAGTGTCTCTCTACCCATGTTGGTAGTGCTTCCTCTTACAAACCCTAAAAACCCTAACAAAAATCAAACAAAAAACCTATGGATCTTCACCTTTTAGCTCTGATTCTGGGGATTCCCGCTTTCAAGCAGCATCTTTACTGAAAATCTCAAACTTTTTTGATTTTCCTCTGGCGTAGCGATCAATGGAACAGTGCCCGTGAGCTATCCGATGCTATGGCCAGGTGGGTTTTCTCATTGTCTTTCTTCCTTTTTCACCTTGAAAGTCTTGGAATCTAGTTTGGAGTGTCTGTCGATGGCCAACCCCTTGCACATCTGGCATCGGGTGGGATAAAGTTGTTTTCTTGTGCATCTGAGCATCTGGTATCGGGGTGGAGTTTCGGCCGATTAGCTTAGCTTGCCTCTCTTATGGCTCCTTCTTGTGTTTCTGGTCGTGAGTACGGTGAAGGAGACTTCGATTATTGAATGGGCGTGGGCGGATGAAGCTTGCAGACCGAATGATTAGCTTTCTGTCCTATATTATATAACAGTGTTCCAGCAGTGAGGTTTGCGCCCTACAGAGGAGAAACTTACATATATTTGTAAGGGGTTTACCTGGATAGTCTTCCCTGCAGCTTGGTTCTCTTTTCCTGGTTCAGTCCTAAATCAGTTCTCATGGAAAGTAAAGAAGAAAATGAAATGCGAGTGGCGGCTCTATGTAAGCGTATAGGTCACTTGTGGTCTAAGGAAGATGTTGTTGAAGCCTCCCCTACCGTCTCGCTGCAGAAAAGGGAGGAGTGTCAACGCATACTCTTTGGCAAGCTCTACTCTAGACCCAACGTCAATTATACAACCTTCTTCTCCACCATGAAAAAATCCTAGAAATCTGACACTGTAATATGTTCCCAAAAAGAACTTGGATTATTTACTTTTGTATTTCAAACAGTAGAGGAAAAGGAGAGAATACTGAAGGCATCACCATGGTCGTTGTGGCATCCAAGAATTTCGACAATCTTCAAGGAGGTGATGACTGTGGCCGATCGATAGAGACGCTGATAGATTTTAGCCAGTGATTTCATAAGTCACAATTGAGCCAAGGGCTGGACATTTGATGGATTATAGTTTTTGTATGTTCACTTATAACCATGATGTGTACTAGAGAATAAATTGATGAATCGTGAGACCATGAGGATTATTGAGCTACAATCGAACTAACCTTGATTGACATTGTAGTCTTGTGATGTGGTCAAAGATTGTAAGGTATTTACTTGAAGGAAAAGGTTATGTTTATGTGAGGTACGGAGTTGAAATTTAAAGTTCAAGCTAGACTTAAGTTATTGATTTTTTTAAGCTTATGACTTACTAAACTAAAATTTAATTAATTAGAGGGTTAAATTTAGGAACTTTGGGCTTGAAGACTTGGGCCAAGCCAAGCCCATGATGGACCGGCCAAGCCCAAGGAGGGTCGGCCAAGCTTCTTGAGGAAGCCAAGGTGGCTGAGAGAGATGAGAGGGTCCAAGTGGCATTTGCTCTTGCCAAATGTCCAAAATGCATGAAAATTAATCATTACTTCTAATTAATAATTAAAGAGAAATATAAAAGGAGTGACCGGTTTATTTGAGAGGGAATTCGACCAACTAAGAGAGAGAGAAAGAGAGAAAACGCAAAGAAGAAGGAGGAGCAGCTACCGTCCGCGAGCTGTGTCGAGAGATTTCGCCGTTTCTTCACATTTTCAACTTAATTCTAAGGCAAGATTGATCTCTTGATTGCTCATGCATGATGTGGTCTTGCTGTTGTGCTGATTGCTGGTCGAAATTTTGGGTTTGATGGATGAAAATTGAAGTCTTGAGGCCGTTCTTGCTGCGGCTGCGTTGTGATTCTGGCCGATTGAACTTGCATGTACGCGAATCTTGTTTGAGTTTGTGGATGAACTTAGGGTTAGAATTTGGCTTCAAGTTCTGAACGAAAGTTGTAGAGAATGTCTGGAACTACAACATATCCAAAATTGAAATAAAATGATCAAGGTTTGTGGGGTGAAATAAATTTCCTAAGGAACCGGGTGAAAATCGGCTTGCATGTCGACCTTTGTTGCTTGTGGGTTGCTTCATGTAGTTTTTGGTTGGATATTTGTCTTCGACCTCTTCATATGAAATGTTAAAGACATCCTAATGAACATCATACTAAAATTTGAGGCGAATCTAACCGGTATAACCTAGGGAAATGCTTGATTTCTTACGGACATGAATTCTGGAGTGTTTCTGTGGAACGTCAGTAGATTTCATGGGTTATAAGGTGACTTTTTCTTGAGAATCTTGCTTCGACCTCTAAAGGAAAGTTGTAGAAAACATGCTAAACTATAACATATCCAAAAATCAGGGAAAAACAAGGAGGTTAAGTTGCTCAATTGAGGAGATTTCGTTGATAGTTGATTCTGTACGGTTCGGGAATTGAATCAGAAGCTTGTGATTTTTATAGCAAATTATGTAGGATGAATTTGGTGATTATGTCTTCATGAGAAATGTTCTTTAGACTTTTGGCTTTGACATAATGAAATTTCGTGATTTTTGAATGAGATTTGGATATTTAAATTAATGAAATTCGAGAGCAGTGTAAACTGAGAAGTCCTATTGATTTTGTACGGTTCGGTAATTGAGACAGAAGCTTGTGATTTTTATAGAAAATTTTGTAGGACGAATTTGATGATTTTGTCTTCATGAGAAATATTTCGTAGGATCTTGGCTATAATATAGTGAAATTTCATAATTTTTTAATGACGTTTGAATATTTAATTTCATAAAATTCGCAAACTGTGCAAACTGGGAAATCCTAAACTCTAATCTGTCTTGCTGAGTTTATATCTTTTTATGTGAGAATTTTTGAACAAAGTTTCTCAATGAAAGTTGTGCTTTAACATCTCCATGGTGATGTGGTGAAATTTCAGGATTTTTAGTGGCCAATTGGATGGTCAATTTAGATTTCTTTTGTGATTGCGCAAACTGTTTTGTTTGGAATTTGCTGCGTTGACATGGCTGAACAATATCTTTTTGTATAATGACATCAGAATATACTTTCTTCATGAAACATGTGTCATTTTGTCTTGGCTGTTATGTGGGTGAGTTTTATAATTTTGGAAATTATTTGGCATTTAATTTAGACGTTTCCTTGGAATTGTGTGTGCTAAATTTTATGCACTTATGAGGAAGGGATGGATATTGGTTGAATGAAGTGTTTCATGTGAGTTCCATGCCATATGAATGAGAATGTTGGCATTGCATGATGTTATGAGTGATGAGTATTATGTTGTATGCCATGAATCATGCATGTGAGAAGGCCATCGGATGGTGTGAGCCGATGATGCCCCGCGAGTTATCGGGATGCCCGGCCAGGGAGTGAAAATGCCGGATGCCCGGTAGCCACGTGTGCGTAAATCTGGATGGCCTCGGAGTTGAGATGCCCGGAGCGTAGGGGATGTCGGAAGCACGGATGGTGTGTGCCATGAATTCCTCGTGATGCCAGTTGGGGTGCGAGATGTCCGGCCAGGGAGTGTAAATGCCGGAAGCACGGATGGTGTGTGCCGTGAATTCCTCATGATGCCAGTTGGGGTGCGAGATGCCCGGAATGTGGGGGGCTGGAAGCCCTGATGGTGTGTGCCGGGAATGCATTAAAAGTAAATTTTATATTGTGAAAATGGAAAATGTGATGTGCACATGGTGATAATTCGGTATGCATGGACATTGCATGGTATATGTGTATATGGTGAAATGCATGCACGGCATTGGATGATATATGTATGTGCATATGATGAGATGTATGCTTGAGTGCTGAGGATGTATGTATGAGGTATGAGCATGAGTACTGGATAAAGAGTGCTTGAATGATCGAGTGTCTATGGCTGAATGGTCGCCATATGCATGGGTATACTGGTGATGCTGTCTAATGTTATGTTATGTACGTCTTGTTGTGTGATGATGTGATTTTGTCGATTTGTTTGTGTGTGTTGTATGAGTAGTCATAAAGATTATATCTTTCTTTGATCGATATACTCACCCCTTTTGGGAAACACTTTCGAGACTAGATATGCCGCTTGCTCCGGTTTCTCCGGTGCCTTCTACGGTATCCCTTCCGATGTAGAGGTGGGGATCACGCGAGATAGATAGCCCGATCGTCAGGTTGATCTTTGTCGAGTCCGAGTGCTGGGTACGTTTTGAGGTAGGGCTGGAGGATGGCCACTGTTTTCAGGGAGTTTATCTCTTACTTTGTATAGCGAGACGGAGTGATGAGAGGTATGCTGCCACCACCACCGTCGGCGGACCGGGGAGGAGGAGGTAGGGCCCGGAGAGGAAGTTGGGAGCGGGGGGCGACATTTTTGACAAGCCCGGGACCAAGAGATGGACTAAGCCGGTTTTGAGGGTTTTCTTTTGAGGGTAGTGGAGTTTACTTTTTCTTTTTGATGTTTAAGCCACGTCGGTATGAGTTGGCTTTACATTAGTATGTACCTACTCCCGAAGGGATCCATCTCCTAGTTATATAAATAAAAGAGGTCCGGTTTTTATTATCCTTTGATTGTTAGTGTGTGCATTGCCCTTCTCTAGCTGTTGGTAGGGAGATTTGAAGGGAAATGATTTCGCTTCCGCATGTTGAAGCAGCGCTGGGACCGTTTGTAAAAAAAAAAAAAAAAAAAGCCTAAAGGTTTACAGCTCAAAGTTGAATTCAAAGGATTTATGGGATGACTGTAGCGACCTCAAGGGGGTATAGGGGTGTTACAGCTCGTCCCGGCTTTTGTTAGTATCAGAGCATTTGGTATAAATGGAGTGATAAGGAGCCTCATTTGGAAATTGAGGAGGAAGGTGACAATGCACACTATAGGATACTAACTGAGATGGTTGTCTAACTTTGAACAACGGGTGATGGGTATTCACTCGTAGATCCACATAGAGTTATTTTTAGGTTGTCGGTAACATGTAAGTGTTACTTATATAAGCTTAGTAGATTTAAATGGAGGCAGTGAGTCTCATAGTATTCCTAAGGCGAATGCTTGACAACTGCAGGAAAGGTATGGTGCGACCTGGAAGTGCTCATCCATCGAGGGCTGAAGCCTCTGTTGCAAGGGTTGAACCCCGGATGGAAGATATCCTGCAGGCATTGGCCAATATAGGGAATTTGATGGAAAGACAAGCACAACAACAACCTGGAGCGGAACGCCGTACTCGGGGGCTGGTGGAGCAATTTTGAAGTTAAAGCCACCTAAGTTCGGTGGAATGGGAAGTCCTGAGGAGGCGGAACATTGGATTGATGGAATGGAACAAATTTTCAAGTTGTTGGGCTGTAATGATGCTAAGAAAATAACTTTGGCAGAGTACCAGCTGGAGGGAAATGCAAAGTTTTGGTGGAGAGCTTCAAAGGATATAATCTTTCCACCAGGTACTCCTGTGAGTTGGGATGAGTTTGTTAGGACTTTCAACATGAAGCATTTTTCTGATTGTGCTAAGGATATGAAGATTACTGAGTTTGTTCAATTAGAACAAAAGGGGCTGCGTAGACCCGGTATGAGGCCAAATTTTCTGAGTTATCTAGGTATGCCCCTAGATTGGTTGAGGATCCAGAAGAGAAAGCTAAGAGATTTCTGAAGGGATTGAGAACTAATATTAGGAAACAACTAGTGCCTTTGAACATAAGGGATTATATTGAGGTCTATGAGAGGGCACAGTTAGTAGAGCAGGAATTGGAAAGGGAATAGTCAGAGGGTAAGAAACAATGGTCTTTTGGTGATGTGAGAAAAGGTAAGAGACCCTATGTAGGTCAAGGACAGACCTGGCCACCCAAGAAGAAGAGTAACTTTGGGAAATTTGGTAAAGGCAAGGATAGCCTGAATATAGGAAGAATGCCAAATAGGAATGGAGAATGCCCGAGATGTGATGGAAGACATGGTCCAGGACCTTGCACTGGACAGCTGAAGTGTTATGGTTGTGGACAAGCGGGTCATCTTAGGAGAAGTTGCCCACAGGAAAGACCACAAATGAGCGTTGGTTCTGTGCAACAAACACAACAGAGTACCGTTAGACCAAGTGTGTCAAGGAATTCCCAGAGACCACCAGCACAAGGAAGGGCGTATGCGGTTACCCAAGAGGAGGCAGAAGCTTCCAAGAATGTTATCTTAGGTACTATTCTTATAAATGATAGAAAGGCATATGCATTGTTTGATACGGGTGCTACACATTCATTTATGTCTGAAAGATATAGACTGCTGAATAAGTTAGAAGCTATGCCTCTTGAGACGCCACTTTGTGTTTCTACGCCTTTAAAGGATATGATATTGTCTACATTGGGGTGCAGAAATTGTAAGATAACGGTGGGAGGAAGAGATACTGAGATAGACTTAATTTTGATGGATATGTATGATTTTGATGTTATCATAGGAATGGATTGGCTTCGTAAGTATCAAGCCAAGGTAGATTGTTATAGAAAAGTGATTCGCTTTGCCTTGTCTGATAAGTCTAGTTGTGAATTTTTGGGAAGTCAAACTCACCTGTCTATACCACTTATTTCGGCAATGGAAGCTTGTAAGTTACTTGACGATGGATGTCAAGGATATCTGGCTGTGGTTAAGGATTACAACCGGGAGGAACCTAAGATTGAGGAAATTAGGATAATTAATGAATTTCAAGATGTATTTCCTGAGGAATTGCCTGGATTGCCACCGGATCGGGAAATTGAGTTTGAAATTGAATTGATGCCTGGAACAGCACCAATATCTAAAGCCCCTTATCGGATGGCACTAGTAGAATTGAAGGAATTGAAAGTGCAATTGCAGGAATTGCTTGATAAAGGATTTATTAGACCTAGTGCTTCACCATGGGGTGCACCAGTGTTGTTTGTGAAAAAGAAAGATGGATCGATGCGTTTGTGCATTGATTATAGGCAGCTGAATCAAGTGACAATTAAGAACAAGTACCCTTTACCTAGGATTGACGATCTTTTTGATCAACTCCAGGGAAGTTCCAGTTTTCTCTAAGATTGACTTAAGGAGTCGAGGATACCATCAATTAAAAATTAAGGAAGAGGATATCCCCAAGACGCATTTAGGACTCGTTATGGACACTACGAGTTTCTTGTTATGCCATTTGGATTGACTAACGCGCCGGCAGCATTTATGGATTTGATGAATAGGATATTTAAGCCTTACTTGGACCAATTTGTGATTGTTTTTATTGATGATATCTTGATATATTCTAAAGGACCTAGAGAACATGACCAACACTTAAGGATAGTTTTACAAACTTTAAGAGATCATAAGTTGTATGCCAAGTTTAGCAAGTGTGAATTTTGGCTGGATCAGATAATATTTTTGGGACATGTGATATCAGGAGAAGGAATTGCAGTGGATCTAGCGAAAGTTGAGATGGTGATAAATTGGCCAAGACCGACCACACCTACTGAGATACGAAGTTTCTTAGGATTGGCTGGTTATTATAGGAGATTTATTGAAGGATTCTCACAGTTGGCAAGTTCTTTAACGAAATTGACTCGAAAGAATGCGAAATTTGAATGGGATGGGGAGTGTGAAAAGAGTTTTCAAGAACTTAAGAGGAAATTGACTACAGCCCCAATCCACGACTTTACCGTCCGGATCGATGGATTTACGATGTATAGTGATGCATCTCATAAGGGGCCCAGGATGTGTTTTGATGCAGCATGGTAAGGTCATAGCCTATGCATCTAGACAATTGAAACCCCATGAATTGAACTACCCAACTCATGATTTGGAGTTAGCTATAGTGTTTGCCTTAAAGATATGGAGACACTATTTGTATGGAGAAAAGTTTGAAATTTATACGGATTATAAGAGCTTGAAATATCTATTCTTACAAAAGGAACTGAACATGAGACAAAGGAGATGGATGGAATTATTAAAGGATTATGATTGTGAGATAAGATATCATCCAGGAAAGGCAAACAAGGTAGCAGATGCTCTTAGTCGTAAGTCAGCTATGGAAATAGCTAGTTTAAGAATGGCTGAGTGGAGCTTGTTACGATGCATGCAACAACTCGAGTTTAAATTAGAAGTGGATTACCTTCTTGGTGTGCTTAATGCGTTAAGAATTGAACCTGAGATTGTTCAAAAAGTTAAGATTTTACAAAAGTCTGATCCGGAGATTTTAAAGATAAAGGACACTGTATCTTCAGGAAAAAGACCAGAATTTCAAATTTCTGAAGATGGAGTAGTAAGATGTCAAGGGCCTTTGTGTTCAGACAATGAAGAGTTAAGGAAAAAAATTTTGTCGGAGGCACATAAAAGAGTAATTACAAAGTATTCACCACGATAGTACAAAGATGTATAAGAATTTGCATCGGCAATTCCGTGGAATGGTATGAAAACGGATGTGGCCAAGTACGTATCTCAATGTCGACATGTCGGCGGGTAAAGGCGGAACATCATAAACACAGGACTTTTGAGACCATTAGATATACCAGAGTGGAAGTGGGAACATATAACAATGGATTTTGTGCAAGGATTGCCAAGGACGTCAAGTGGTCATGACTCGATTTGGGTAATAGTAGATCGTTTGACTAAGTCTGCTCATTTCTTAGTAGTTCGTACAGATTATCCAATGAGCAAATATGCAGAGATATATGTGAACCAAGTGATACGCTTGCATGGTATTCCAGTGACTATTACTTCAGACCGAGATCCAAGATTTACTTCAAATTTTTGGAGAAGTCTTCAGGATGCCTTGGGAACTAAGCTTCAATTTAGTACTGATTTTCATCCCCAAACAGATGGACAAACAGAAAGAGTGATTCAGATATTAGAGGACATGTTAAGAGCTTGTGTAATTGATTTTAAGGGAAAATGGGATGAGAAGTTGCATTTGGTTGAATTTGCTTATAACAATAGTTATCAGAAAAGTATAGGTATGGCTCCCTATGAAGCATTGTATGGAAGGAGATGTAGGACTCCTGTCTGCTGGAACGAAGTAGGGGAAAAGAAATTGACAGGACCTGAACTGGTACAAGTTACTACTGAAGTTGTTGAAATCATTAGGAAAAGGCTTAGAAACGACTCGAGTAGGCCAAAAGACTACGCAGATAAGCGTAGGAGACCTTTGGAGTTTAATGTAGGAGACCATGTGTTCCTTAAAGTGTCCCCTGTCGCGACCTAATTTTTCCGGGTGCACCAACTAGAATTTAGGTTAATGGACTACTAAGCTTTAAACTTAGCTCGGGCCCTCTTAGACCCATACCAATTCGCGACTTAGGGTTCAAGTTTTTAAACATGCAGATGAATTTTATCTAGGAGTCGCCACTAATCATTTTCCGGTAGGCTGATTAGACACCTAAGTAAAATAACGGGAGAATTATTTTACTCCTACGAACCGAGACTAAGGTGCGGGGACTTGGTTACATTAGACTTTTCTAATGCCCTTTCGGTACCATTTCTTTTTATTTTTTGAAAATGTTTTATGCAGGCAGCTTGGATTTATTGTAACCTAATTACTATCATGCAAATGTGGTGACTACAAGGGTGCTCATCCATTATTAAAACATTCAAATAAATAAATTGCATCACACAAAGCAATCAATCATTTTTTTTTTTTTTTTTGGTTTTCTTGAAAATTATAATTCTTTTATAAAAATGCATTTCTTAACTAAATGACTTAATCTTATTAATATGCAAATTCTAATTAAATGGGCCTATTATGCAAACTAGTTATTATACACCTCATGACCTAAATTCACTAATGAACAAATTCCGATTAAATGATCTTATTATGCAAACTAGTTAACATGCACCTAGTATTTTTGTATTTTTTTATTGAAATTCAGAATTAATAAAAACCTTAATTAAACTATCTAAAAGGGATAATTTTCTAATTTATTCTAGGAATTAATTTGACTTAAACCTTATAAAACTATTTTTTGAAAAATGAGATAATTAAAATGTGCGAAGATTATCTAAAAAGAAAAAAAACTAATTTAGGTCAATCCTAACTTAATTCTAAAAATGCAACCTAAAAATATAATCCTAAGAAAATTCTAATTTACTAAACCTACAAGTCTAACTTAAATCTATATATCCAAATTACTAAGTTATATGCTCATGATTTATTAAACTTAAAAAAATGCAATTGTGATTTACAAAATCTAAAAATGCAATTTAATTTATTAAATCTACATGGCTAATGCAAGATTTTGATTTTTTTTTAGTTTTTTTAATGTTTTCCTAAGATAAACAATTATCAAATAAGCATTACGTCTAAACAATCCAGATATTCAACCAATAAAGAATTAAAATAATCGAAAAAAATAACCTTTGTTGTCTCACGGGCCAAATTAACGATTATTTTTAATCTTAAATATCACAACAAATCAAAATAATTAAAAATCTAGTCCGAAGTCTTACGGACCAAATTAAATAATTATTATGATTTAACAATTAAAATTCCACCAAAAAGCCCAAAAATTAATATAATTAAAAAAAATGATCGACGTTTCTCGAGGTCAAATTAATAATTATAATAATTCCGGGCAAAATTCCTACGGATAATGCCTACAAAATTACAAATATTAACATCCAATATTACAAATAAAATACCCAAACTAAAATGCTATCAAATAAAATAAATAGAAAATAACATAACAAATAAAAAGAGTAAAATAAACTAAGCTATAAAGAAAGTAAAAAGTAAGAAAATAAAAATAAAAATAAAGAAACCACCTAAGAGAAACGACGGGGGAAAGGCGCCGGTGGTGGCTGGCCGGCGTTGGGGGAATCGCCGGCTAGGCTTCGGCGAGCACTGAGGAGTGGCGCGACGACGGTGAGGCAACGGGGAACGTCGCGGGTGCGCTTGGTTTGAGGCGAGCGGAGGGCGGCGACGGGGTGCCGTGGGGTTCGGTGTCGCGGGAGCTCGATGCGGTAACGGCGTCGCGGGACCTCAATGCGGTGACAGCGTCACGAGAGCTCGGTGCAGCGACCAACGGGCGTCGGGCGGTCACCGTGGATAGAGGCGCGCGGTGGTGGGCGCTACAGATCGCGGGTGAGGTGCGGAGACTCGGCGTCGAAGTGGGTCGGGCGACCCGCGGGCACGCGGCGGCGCGGAGGGGAGTCGGATCGGCGGTGGTGAGGGCCGATCTGGAGCAACGTTGAGGAGCGAGATCTGGTTCAGATCTGGTGGAGATGCGGTGAGCCGGCTCGAGATCTGCTGGCGTCGGCAGGCTGGCCGAGCGGGGAAGTCGATCGGCGAAGCGGAACGACGTCGGGCTAGAGCTCGAGCAGCGGCGGAGACAGAGATGCGGCGAGATCGGGGCGGCTTGGACAGGAGGGTTGCGGATGACTGGACTGCGGTGGCGTCGCGACTCGGGCAGCGGGGCGGACGCGGTGATCGTCGGCGAGGAGGTGATTTCGCGGCTCCGGTGTCGGCGCGGGGACGGCGCCGGCATGGTCGGGGACCTCTGGGGAAGGCGTACGGTCGCCGCTGCTCCTTTTTTTTTTCTTCACGTCGACCGTACGCCGACGTCACCTCTACGCACTCCCTCCCAAATGACTTTGACTGGGGCGGCCGAATTCCCTCCTTTTCTCGCTTTCACCGATTCTCTCAAGTTTTACTTTCTTCTTCTTCTTTTTTTCACGAATTTTTTTTTTTTTGCGAAAATCCCCCCCACTCTGTCGTGAAAAATGGGCCTCTCTTTTATAGTGATTCAAAATGGTCTCTTCACATGGCATTTTCGAGTTACCATTTCTTGTCACATTAAATCAAATTTGTATGAATTGGCAATCAGCTCAATTCTTGCCCATTTTTACTTGATTTCAAAATTGTTGCTGCATCCGGACATCCATTGGAATTTCAATTTTCGTTGCATAATTCAGTCAAATCAATTTCCCCATTTTTTCCTTTTTTTCATTTATTTGTCCAAAATGCAATTTTATTCTTCTAAAATTAGGTGTCAACAGCTGCCCCTCTTTGAAGGTGAGCTCGTAGAGGTTGCCTTCAAAGACAAATTGAGACCTAATTTTAGATCATGCACATGTACTAAATGACTTTTTTGGTCGGAAAATGAATTCCGTTTTTTTTAATGCAATTTATAAGATGCAAATAATAAATGAGCCTATTTTGAAATGCACTAAATGTTTTTTTTTTTTTTTTTTTTTGAAAATAAATCCTATTTTGAAATGAAATCTATATGATGCATGAAAATACTAATGTAAATACATGATGCGAAAGGAAATAACGTACCTATAATTGCTCACCAATCAGTGTTGTAGAGCATCTTATGGTACGTGATAAATACCCATTTGCTTCACAAGTACCCAATTCTCACTTAGATTCCTTGAAAAGCCTAACAGGTAATAAATTGAACATTCACATCCAAAGTGAAATGTTCAAATCAAGACATCCAGTCGGGCCCGAGATGTCAAGAGTTTTTGGGCTCGAAATACCTAGATCCCGACTAAGGCATAACGAGAAAGATTAAAAACATTCACATCCAGAGTGAAATGTTTAAATCGAGACATCCAGATCCAGACTGAGATGTCAAGAGTTTTTGAGCTCGAAATACCTAGATCCTAACTAAGGTATAATGAGAAAGATTAAAAACATTCACATCCAAAGTGAAATGTTTAAATCGAGACATCCGAGATCCGGTGAGATGTCAAGAGTTTTTGGGCTCGAAATACCTAGATCCGGACTAAGGTATAACGAGAAAGATTAAAAACATTCACATCCAAAGTGAAATGTTTAAATCGAGACATCCAGATCCAGACTGAGATGTCAAGAGGTATAACGAGAAAGATGAAAAACTTAAATCAAGACATCCCGATCCTGACTGAGATGTCGAGAGTTTTGGACTCGAAATACCTAGATCCAGACTAAGGCATAACGAGAAAGATGAAAAACTTAAATCAAGACACCCGGATCCCGAGGCGAGATGTCGAGAGTTTTTGGACTCCAAATACCTAGATTCTGACTAAGGTATAATGAGAAAGATGAAAAACTTAAATCAAGACACCCAGATCCTGACTGAGATGTCGAGAGTTTTGGACTCGAAATACCTAGATCCTGACTAAGGTATAACGAGAAAGATGAAAAACTTAAATCACGACACCCAGATCCTAACTGAGATGTCGAGAGTTTTTACCTTCAATGAGGATAGTTGGTGTTACATGTCTAGGACCCATACCATTCTACGGTCGCTTAGACTGAGGTTTCGCTTAGCTAGGACCCGAACCATTCTTCGGTCGCCTTAATCAGATTGAATCTTGGAGGGAAATCTTTGGGGGACAACTCAATTGAGTGTCGATATACTTAAAATGGAATACCTGCACAGTGACAAATATTCAAGGTATAGATAGAGATATACTTACCTGGTAACATCTCTGATCTTCGGGGATATGTCTCCTGCAAAACATGGTTATAGGAGGAGCAACATGCATCAATTTAATGGATGTTCATGATAATTTCCATTAATCTTGCATCATTTAATTTCCATTCTGGACACATGAGCGTTATGAATGTGTCAAATGAGGGATCCTTTGGTCTGAAAGGACTTTTCTCTCATCCTCATTAAAATGGCTATTTTATCCTAACCTTTGATGCAGGATTCTGTCAATCACTCTGTCTCATCATCATCATGCCAAACAAGGGTCCAAGCGATCTCGCAAGTGGTACGACTTCACCAATCTGAAGGTCTTCGAGAGGGACCGTAATGTGAGCTTGGTCAATGGCTTAGTGAAGGGGACTCTTTGAGTCAAGCTTTTTAATGAGAGATATTTTGCAATCATCTTTGGGTTTACAAGTCAAGAACCACAGGAAATGAGGTAGAAATTATCTTACTCACACTTCTTCGAGCTATGCTTTCGAACATATGAACCTTTACGTTAATTTAAGTGCCCTAATCTGAAGAGACTTTACAAGGGATGTAACGTAGGCTCAGTTCATGGGTTAAGAAACGAAAGGATGATTAAGCTCAAAAAGTGTTTAAAGGATAAAAGCTGATGATCATCTTGACATCTCCACCGATTTTCTTCTTCGGTATCGAAGATTTTCTTTGCACTCATTGATTGCAACAACATTTGAGCCTTTTTTTTTTTTTTCTTTTTGTACCGCCTTGTTCAGGGTATGACTAACCATATCAGGTGTTTTTTTTTTTTTTGGGGCATCGGCCTTGCTTTTACCAGCCACACTGCTTTTTCATGCCCCATTTTTGCACTTTTTTTACTTTGATCAAAATCTTCATTTTTGTGAGCATTCTATTTTATGCCACTTGAATGTTTTTGCCTTGCCCCAGTGTGGGGGATGATCACCAACTGGGTTTAATATGAAATGAAATTGCAGGCTCAAGTGGGCTATGCAACGGATAAAAGTGTATAGGATAGAGAAATGACTGCTCTTCATCATCCTAAGGCACTTCAATTATCGTACAAGTTATACCGCGAAAGCAATACCCGAAGATTGATGCAAGTGTAAGTAAGAAAATTCCTACCATTAATTTCAAACTTGTCCTAATGTGGGATGATCCTTGACAGGGGTAATTTTAAACAAACTCTTCATGTGTGTAGGCTCAAAGAGCTAAACAATGGATATACTTGTAGTGTTTTGGGTAGAGGAAGAAACTACCCCTCATCACTTTGGATGACGTACCCTTTGCGAGACCGCCCTTTTCCTTGCGGGCATGGAATTTTTCACACAACTCACTGGGGATTAGTGTATGAAATAGTGTGTGGAATAAGGCTTGCCTTTCATCATTCCAAGATATCCCATTTGACACACTCAATTCATCTCACACAATTCATTATGGAGAACATGCAAAAATTTGCAACAAATTTGAATAATTGAATTCGTGACTCATTGAGGCAATTTATTCATCATAAAAGTGCTTGCAATTCAAAACATGACACAGCAAATTCAATCGTGGTAATACTTCACATAGCATGCGAATTAACTAGAGTGGAAAAACTCATGACCATCCTTTTACGCAAGATTGAAGCACCTCCAGAAAATTCACCACATATGGTCCTTTGTAATTTGAAGTAAACTTGCCCCCTAGGATTTAGAATTGGATTGGACCACTTCCACATCTTTACATGCTATAAGATTATCCACGAAACAGGAAGTAGGTAAATTAGAAAAACAAACGGAGTAATCTGTATTTTTAAAGATTTTTTTGAAAGACCTTTTTGAAAGACTTTTGAAAAGGATTTTTTTTTTTTTTTAAACATTTTGACACGAGGAAGCATGATGAAGCCCGGGCCTCGGGAATTCTCCTTGGATTTTTCTTTTGTTTTATCGGTGGATATCATCACCGGGCTGGTTTGGTGTACCTCATCATGCCCTAAAAATAAAACTTGTAATTTCATTGATATTCATCAATCAATTACATTTATTGAATGGAAAATGTGAATCCAAATCCTAAAAGAAATCGAAAACAATCACTAGATAGCGATAATTATTCCTAGAAAGCAATAAAAATTCCCATGCAGGAGAATGTGAGAAAGCGATAAATGAGTTACTCTCGTGGGCCATGGCCCATTTCTTTGGGGGATCCTTCGTTAATGGTTCCTATGACGATGTCATCGAACAAGCTTGTTACTCCTTCCAGCATGTCTTCAGGGTCCTCGGTCTTCGGGGGTGTCGGATCATCCATGCCACCCCATTCATCTGGGACAATACTCCGGGGATCAATGTAGAAGCTTGGAGGGGCCGAATACTTTACCAGGTAGTCAAACTTGCCGCTCGGCTGCCCCAGGATGTCTATCACTTCTGCCTCATCCTGCATCATTACCGGAGGACCAGGGAATGTTTCATGAATACTTGGGGGCAACGGGTTTTGCCTCCCTTGCCTCCGGTTAGGCGTCGGGTTCGATCCTTCTTGTCTTCTTCCTCCGGGATTTTGTCCCCCTCTTCCAACAGCATGGGATCTCTGAAGGGCTTCATTGGGACTTTGAGTACCCTGACCATTCCTTCCAAGGCCACTATCAGGAACAAAATCATTCCCATCCATGACCCCTTCCATCATAAAGGCAGCATTTGAAACTTCAAGAGTGGGTGGTGGTGAGTCTCGAGATGTATCAAGTGAGTGATAACTCGATTCGAATTCAACGTCTGGTTCCAGGATAGCATTAACTATACCCTCATGTTCCGGTAGCGGATTCTTCTGGACATTCGGCCGAGCGGTTTGGAACGAAAAGGCCTTCGTGTCCCAGGAGGTTTTGGATCTTGTGCTTGAGGGTGAAACACTCATCAGTTGAATGCCCCAATTCCCCACTATGGTAATCACACTTCTTTGTCGAATCATAACTACGAAGGGTCTCGCGGTTAGGGCGCTTTGGTTCGCTAGTAAGCAAACCTTTCTTTCTTAAGATTGCCAACACCTGGGATGGAGATCCAGGGAGAGGAGTGAACTCCCTTCTATCACGTGCAAATGGTTGACGACAGCGGTTTGTTGCTGCCTTGCATTGATTTGGACGGCCGAGCCACGGTTGGTACTTTCTTGGCTATAAGCCACATTCACGTCTTCAACGGCTTCTTTCTCCTTTTTAGCGAGAGAATCTTTTACTTGACGGTTCAATAAACCATCCTTCCTTATTCCCATCTCGACTTGTTCTCCCACGGGAATCGCTGGTTGAAATTCTCGACATAGGTGCTTGCCATCCGATTACGGAACTCGAGATGGGAGGGTCTTTATGAACAGCTTCATCAACTCCTTGTTGGTAGGCTCGGGAGTGATTTGAGCAGCCAGATTTCGCCATCTCACGGCGTACTCCTTGAATGACTCGCTCCTCTTCTTTTCCATCCGTTCCAAGTCTTCTCGGGAAGGTGCAATGTCCATGTTGAACTTGTACTGCTTGAGGAACGCATCAGCCACTTCATTCCAAGTATCAAGAAGATTGATATTTTTCATCACATACCAATTCAATGCAGGTTCGGTCAAACTGGCATAGAATGATTGGATCATGAGGGGCTCATTTTTTACATGCTGGGCCATGCGTACGTGATACATCTACAAATGAGACTTTGGGCAAGATGTATCGTCGTACTTCTCAAACTCCGGCATCTTGAACTTGCTAGGTATCCTGACCTTCTCATACACCGAGAGGTCGAACGGGAGTGAGCTCTGTGACTCCTGCAGTTGTTTCACCTTCTCTTCAAGTTTCGCAAAGCGTTCATCCGGCTCCGTCTTAGGGATGTTAACAAGCTTACCCTTTTCCACATTGATTGGGAATGTGTCCTCTTCTAAATCAGGCATGCCATTATTACTTGATTGGGGCCTATCTGCTTGCTTCGGGATAACAGCCTGAGGAAGAATGGATAGAGGAGTCGGATTGACTTGGAATGATTTGAATTGAGTCATTATAACCTCCATGGAGGCAGCTAACTGACGGAGCTGATCTTCCATATTGGACATACGACCATGCATCTCATTTTGTTCCGCCATTTTGGCCTTTGATCACGTAACGATAGGCGAACGTGGCGGATCCGTCGTCACCTAAAGGAAAAATGGTATGATGTAAGAACCAATTGTAAAGATAAGAAAATGGCCCATGACAATGGTCTAGTCGTCTTATTTTATTTAAAATTTGAACCAGACTTCATAACAAGGAACTAAGAATTGAAATTCAAGTCCCTAACATTGAACTAAAGATTGAAAACACTGAATTAAAAATTGAGATCAAGATCCCTACACGTTGAACTAACAGACAAAAACCAAAACATCTCATTTTATAGGCTTTCGGGATCCCAATGCTTTGCGAAGCTTCTTATTTTCAGCTTCAACCATTTCCAATTTCCGCTTAAGATGCTCAATTTGTGCTCATTGGGTGGGCTTCTCGGTCACATCAGGGACTACTGGGCGCAAGGCGGAAGGAATCTGTGTTGTTGGATGTAGAACGCCGATGCGTGGTGGATCTCTTCCTCGCCTTTCGCCCTCTTGGGCACCAAAATCTTCTCTCGGTGGCATTCATTCCATGCAGCAATGACCATTTGGATCTCGTTGAAGTAGTCATAGTCCGTGCGAAGGAAACGGACTTGGAACAACTCCGTCTTGAGAGGTGGAGGAATTTCTGAAGAGCCTTGTACCCGACGGGCCACCCTATGTGGGTAATAGGAAGTAGCACCGAAAGGCCCAAAGCAACGGGATTGGCTCATCATGCTTGTGGGAGAAACGAGCCTCCTCAACACGTAACCATTTAGTATGCCATAAGAATGCCTTAGGATTAGGATTTTTCAAGAAATTAATCCAACTTGCATACTGTTTATCCGGGGAAAAACGTTCCAGAACTTGAAATTTTTTAATGGGATGCCTAAAATCATCAACTTTAAATTGTTTCATAAGGTGCTCAAACCCTCTTATGTGTGAGAAAAACCATATTTGCAAAAGTTCAGGGGATGGCACGCATGGTCCTTTCTTCATTTTGTTTAAAACGGGTTAATGACAAGAAGGTTTCAGCTAAGACAATATTGACATAATTTAACCCATCGCAAACACGATTAACCACCCATGAAATTGAAGGATTAATAGCATTTTTTCGATAAGGAAAAACAATTAGACCAAAAAATGCTAATATGAAAATCCTAGCTTTTGAAATCATTGGTTGTTCAACAAAACACTTTTCCAAGAATGACAATGGGCATGCATGGCAATTGGCTTTAACAACCTTCTTTACCACTTCGGTCTCGATTTTTAAAAAATGTGATAGTTCAGAGATAGAATCTGTACTGAAAGGTGGCCTAACAAGTTCTTTTTCCAGTGGCATTCCCATGGCAACACTATACTCCTCTAGTGTCGGGGTTAACTCGAACTCACCAAAGATAAATGTGGAAGTCTGTGGACACCAGAAGTGAGGCAATGCTTGTATAACACTGGAGTGAATGTTGATCTCTAACAAAGGGATAAGCCGGACGATCTTGGCTTTCACAAATCTCTGACCTTTTTGATCCAACTGATCCAGCCACATTTTGAGCTCTTTTTTGGGAGTGCAAATGATTTGCATGTCGGTTTTCCCCATCGCATATAAAACAAGGCGACGACAAAACCTATTGTCATGGACCGACAAAATTGCAATAAAGTAAGTAAATTGCAAAGTGAAAGTTAAACAACTTACTTTCCCTGGAAATGGATGGCAATCACATAGACACACACATGAAAAGTGAGGCTCAATTTCTACCTAAACGGCTTAGTGAAGTGGAGCTAAGAGGATGATCTGACCGCCGCAGTCTCACGTAACGTGTCAGGTTCCCCTAACTCCGGCTCAGTCGAATGGAATATCCAATAATCCTGTAGTCTCGCGGATATGGATAAACACATTTGACACCATGAAAAACTTTCGGGGAAAAGAAGATCAACCTCCATATAGCGGTCTCGCTTTGGAGGAAGTATCATTCTCAACACCATCCTAGAAATCCTATCGCAGCCCAGGTCCAGCCGCAGGTTGTGTGTGCAATAGTGTAATGCTAAAAGCAGTAAAACATGGACAACAGTTTAAAGGCAAACAACACTTCTATAGCTTTAATTTAAACATTCATCCCTAACTCCAACCTGCAAAACAAAGGTCAGCAAACACTTCCCCTTATACCTCCCAATCTGCAAAAACATTTAACACCTTAAAATTAGGGACGTACCCGGGATCCTTGCTGCCAAACAAAAACATTTTTCAAAAGAAAAGAAAAATTGGCCTAAGTCCACTAAGAGTTTTAACTCAAGTCCCCAGCGGAGTCGCCAAGCTGTCGCGACCTAATTTTTTCGGGTGCACCACCTAGAATTTAGGTTAATGGACTATTAAGCTTTAAACTTAGCTCGGGCCCTCCCGGACCCATACCAATTCGCGACTTAGGGTTCAAGTTTTTAAACATGCAGATGAATTTTATCTAGGAGTCGCCACTAATCATTTTCCGGTAGGCTGATTAGACACCTAAGTAAAATAACGGGAAAATTATTCTACTCCTACGAACCAGAGACTAAGGATACGGGCACTTGGTTACATTAGACTTTTCTAATGCCCTTTCGGTACCATTTCTTTTCATTTTTGAAAATGTTTTATGCGAGGCAGCTTGGATTTATTGTAACCTAATTACTATCATGCAAATGTGGTGACCACACGGGTGCTTATCCATTATTAAAACATTCAAATAAATAAATTGCATCACACAAAGCATCGATCATTTTTTTTTGGGTTTTCTTGAAAATTAAAATTCTTTTATAAAAATGCATTTCTTAACTAAATGACTTAATCTTATTAATATGCAAATTCTAATTAAATGGGCCTATTATGCAAACTAGTTATTATACACCTCATGACCTAAATTCACTAATGAACAAATTCCGATTAAATGATCTTATTATGCAAACTAGTTAACATGCACCTAGTATTTTTGTATTTTTTATTGAAATTCAGATTAATAAAAACCTTAATTAAACTATCTAAAAGGGATAATTTTCTAATTTATTCTAGGAATTAATTTGACTTAAACCTTATAAAACTATTTTTTGAAAAATGAGATAATTAAAATGTGCGAAGATTATCTAAAAAAAAAAAAAACTAATTTAGGTCCAATCCTAACTTAATTCTAAAAATGCAACCCTAAAAATATAATCCTAAGAAAATTCTAATTTACTAAACCTACATGTCTAACTTAAATCTATATATCCAAATTACTAAGCTATATGCTCATGATTTATTAAACTTAAAAAATGCAATTGTGATTTACAAAATCTAAAAATGCAATTTAATTTATTAAACCTACATGGCTAATGCAAGATTTTGATTTTTTTTTTATTTAGTTTTTTTTTTTTGATGTTTTCCTAAGATAAACAATTATCAAATAAGCATTACGTCTAAACAATCCAGATATTCAACCAATAAAGAATTAAAATAATCGAAAAAATAACCCGTTGTCTCACGGGCCAAATTAACGATTATTTTTAATCCTAAATATCACAACAAATCAAAATAATTAAAAATCTAGTCCGAAGTCTTACGGACCAAATTAAATAATTATTATGATTTAACAATTAAAATTCCACCAAAAAGCCCAAAAAATTAATATAATTAAAAAATGATCCGACGTCTCTCGGGTCAAATTAATAATTATAATAATTCCGGGCAAAATTCCTGCGGATAATGCCTACAAATTATAAATATTAACATCCAATATTACAAATAAAATACCCAAACTAAAATGCTATCAAATAAAATAAATAGAAAATAACATAACAAATAAAAAGAGTAAAATAAAATAAGCTATAAAGAAAGTAAAAAGTAAGAAAATAAAAATAAAAATAAAGAAACCACCTAAGAGAAACGACAGGGGGAAAGGCGCCGGTGGTGGCTGGCCGGCGTTGGGGAATTGCCGGCTAGGGCTCCGACGAGAGCACCGGGAGCGGCGCGACGACGGTGAGGCGAAGGAACGTCGCAGGTCCGCTCGGGTTTGAGGCGAAGCGGAGGGCGGCAACGGGGTGCTGTGGGGGTTCGGTGTCGCGGGAGCTCGATGCGGTAACGGCGTCGCGGGAGCTTGATTCGGTGACGGCGTCGTGGGAGCTCGCGCAGCGACCAACGGGCGTCGGGCGGTCACCGTGGACGAGGCGCGCGGTGGTGGGCACTGCAGATCGCGGGTGAGGCGCGGAGACTCGGCGTGAAACCGGATCGGAGGCGACCCGCGGGCACGTGGCGGCGCGGAGGGGAGTCGGATCGGCGGTGGTGCGGGCCGATTTGGAGCAACGTTGAGGAGCGAGATCTGGTGGAGATGCGGTGAGCCAGCTCGAGATCTGCTAGCGTCGGCGCTAGGGCTGAGCGGGGAAGTCGATCGGCGAAGCAGCAACGACGTCGGGCTCGAGCTCGGAGCAACGGCGGAGACAGAGATGCGGCGAGATCGGGGCGGCTTGGATAGGAGGGTTGCAGATGACTGGACTGCGGTGGCGTCGCGGCTCGGGTAGCGGGGTGGACGCAGTGATCGTCGGCGAGGCGGTGATTTCGCGGCTCCGGTGCCGGCGTGGTTGGGGACCTCCGGGGAAGGCATACGGTCGCCGTTGCTCCTTTTTTTTTTTCTTCGCATCTAACCGTACGCTAACGTCACCTCTACGCACTCCCTCCCAGCTGACTTTGACTGAAGCTGACCGAATTCCTCCTTTTCTCGCTTTCACCGATTCTCTCAAGTTTTACTTTCTTCTTCTTCTTTTTTTCACGAATTTTTTTTTTTTTGCGAAAATCCCCCCCACTCTATCGTGAAAAATGGGCCTCTCTTTTATAGTGATTCAAAATGGTCTCTTCACATGGCATTTTCCGAGTTACCATTTCTTGTCACATTAAATCAAATTTGTATGAATTGGCAATCAGCTCAATTCTTGCCCATTTTTACTTGATTTCAAAATTGTTGCTGCATCCGGACATCCATCGGAATTTCAATTTTCCTTGCATAATTCAGTCAAATCAATTTCCCCAATTTTTCCATTTATTTGTCCAAAATGCAATTTTATTCTTCTAAAATTAGGTGTCAACATCCCCAATGAAATGAATATCTCGATTTGGAGTGAAGGGTAAGCTAAGCCCTAGATTTGTTGGACCTTTCGAGATACTTGAAAGAGTAGGGAATGTGGCTTATCGTTTGGCATTGCAACCAAAATTGGGAAATCTACATGATGTATTCCATGTGTCTATGCCAAAAAAGTATCAACCAGATCCTAGTCACATACTCGATCATGAAGCCATCACAATGGATGAGAAAGTAAGGTATGTTGAGGAGCCTGTGCAAGTATTGGATCGAAAGGAGCAAATTCTCAGGACCAAGAGAATTCCATTGGTTAAGATCTTGTGGCGACATCATGATGTGGAGGAAGCTACTTGGGAAAGCGAAAGTGAGATGAGGAAAAGGTACCCTCACTTATTTGAAGAGACATAGGTTTTGTTTAATTTTGAGGACGAAATTCTTTAAGGAGGGGAGAGTTGTGGCATCCAAGAATTTCGACAATCTTCATGGAGGTGATGACTGTGGCCGATCGATAGAGACGCTGATAGATTTTAGTCAGTGATTTCATAAGTCACAATTGAGCCAAGGGCTGGACATTTGATGGATTATAGTTTTGTATGTTCACTTATAACCATGATGTGTACTAGAGAATAAATTGATGAATCGTGAGACCATGAGGATTATTGAGCTACAATCGAACTAACCTTGATTGACATTGTAGTCTTGTGATGTGGTCAAAGATTGTAAGGTATTTACTTGAAGGAAAAGGTTATGTTTATGTGAGGTACGGAGTTGAAATTTAAAGTTCAAGCTAGACTTAAGTTATTGATTTTTTTTAAGCTTATGACTTACTAAACTAAAATTTAATTAATTAGAGGGTTAAATTTAGGAACTTTGGGCTTGAAGACTTGGGCCAAGCCAAGCCCATGATGGACCGGCCAAGCCCAAGGAGGGTCGGCCAAGCTTCTTGAGGAAGCCAAGGTGGCCAAGAGAGAGATGAGAGGGTCCAAGTGGCATTTGCTCTTGCCAAATGTCCAAAATGCATGAAAATTAATCATTACTTCTAATTAATAATTAAAGAGACATATAAAAGGAGTGATCGGTTTATTTGAGAGGGAATTCGACCAACTAAGAGAGAGAGAAAGAGAGAAAATGCAAAGAAGAAGGAGGAGCAGCTACCGTCCGCGAGCTGTGTCGAGAGATTTCGCCGTTTCTTCACATTTTCAGCTTAATTCTAAGGCAAGATTGATCTCTTGATTGCTCATGCATGCTGTGGTCTTGCTGTTGTGCTGATTGCTGGTCGAAATTTTGGGTTTGATGGATGAAAATTGAAGTCTTGAGGCCGTTATTGCTGCGGCTGCGGTTGTGATTCTGGCCGATTGAACTCGCATGTACCCGAATCTTGTTTGAGTTTGTGGATGAACTTAGCGTTAGAATTTGGCTTCGAGTTCTGAACGAAAGTTGTAGAGAATGTCTGGAACTACAACATATCCAAAATTGAAGTAAAATGATCAAGTTTTGTGGGGTGAAATCAATTTCCTAAGGAACCGGGTGAAAATTGGCTTGCATGTCGACCTTTGTTGCTTGTGGGTTGCTGCATGTGGTTCTTGGTTGGATATTTGTCTTTGACCTCTTCATATGAAATGTTAAGGACATCCTAATGAACATCATACTAAAATTTGAGGCGAATCTAACCGGTATAACCTAGGGAAATGCTTGATTTCTTACGGACATGAATTCTGGAATGTTTCTGTGGAACGTCAGTAGATTTCATGGGTTATAAGGTGACTTTTTCTTGAGAATCTTGCTTCGACCTCTAAAGGAAAGTTGTAGAAAACATGCTAAACTATAACATATCCAAAAATCAGGGAAAAATAAGGAGGTTAAGTTGCTCAATTGAGGAGATTTCGTTGATAGTTGATTCTGAACGGTTCGGGAATTGAATCAGAAGCTTGTGATTTTTATAGCAAATTATGTAGGATGAATTTGGTGATTATGTCTTCATGAGAAATGTTCTTTAGACTTTTGGCTTTGACATAATGAAATTTCATGATTTTTGAATGAGATTTGGATATTTAAATTAATGAAATTCGAGAGCAGTGTAAACTTGGAAGTCCTATTGATTTTGTACGGTTCGGTAATTGAGACAGAAGTTTGTGATTTTTATAGAAAATTTTTTAGGACGAATTTGATGATTTTGTCTTCATGATAAATTTTCTGTAGGATCTTGGCTATAATATAGTGAAATTTCATAATTTTTGAATGACGTTTAAATATTTAATTTCATAAAATTCGCAAACTGTGCAAACTGGGAAATCCTAAACTCTAATCTGTCTTGCTGAGTTTATATCTTTTTATGTGAGAATTGTTTGAACAAAGTTTCTCAATGAAAGTTGTGCTTTAACATCTCCATGGTGATGTGGTGAAATTTCAGGATTTTTAGTGGCCAATTGGATGGTCAATTTAGATTTCTTTTGTGATTGCGCAAACTGTTTTGTTTGGAATTTGCTGCGTTGACATGGCTGAACAATATCTTTTTGTATAATGACATCCAGAATATACTTTCTTCATGAAACATGTGTCATTTTGTCTTGGTTGTTATGTGGGTGAGTTTTATAATTTTTGGAAATTATTTGGCATTTAATTTAGACGTTTCCTTGGAATTGTGTGTGCTAAATTTTATGCACTTATGAGGAAGGGATGGATATTGGTTGAATGAAGTGTTTCATGTGAGTTCCATGCCATATGAATGAGAATGTTGGCATTGCATGATGTTATGAGTGATGAGTATTATGTTGTATGCCATGAACCATGCATGTGAGAAGGCCATCGGATGGTGTGAGCCGATGATGCCCCGGGAGTTATCGGGATGCCCGGCCAGGGAGTGAAAATGCCGGATGCCCAGTAGCCCTGTGTGCGTAAATCTGGATGGCCTCGGAGTTGAGATGCTCGGAGCGTAGGGGATGCCGGAAGCACGGATGGTGTGTGCCATGAATTCCTTGTGATGCTAGTTGGGGTGCGAGATGCCCGGCCAGGGAGTGTAAATGCCGGAAGCACGGATGGTGTGTGCCGTGAATTCCTCGTGATGCCAGTTGGGGTGCGAGATGCCCGGAATGTGGGGGGCCGGAAGCCTGGATGGTGTGTGCCGGGAATGTATTAAAAGTAAATTTTATATTGTGAAAATGGAAAATGTGATGTGCACATGGTGATAATTTAGTATGCATGGACATTGCATGGTATATGTGTATATGGTGAAATGCATGCATGGCATTGGATGATATATGTATGTGCATATGATGAGATGTATGCCTGAGTGCTGAGGATGTATGTATGAGGTATGAGCATGAGTACTAGATAAAGAGTGCTTGAATGATCGAGTGTCTATGGTTGAATGGTCGCCATATGCATGGCTGTATCTGTTGATGCTGTCTGATGTTATGTTATGTCTGATACTGTTGTGTGATGATGTGATTTGTCATTTTTGTGTGTTGTATGAGTAGTCATAGAGATTATATCTTTCTTTGAGTCGATATACTCACCCCTTTTTGGGGAAACACTTTCAGACTAGATATGCCGCTTGCTCCAATTTCTTCGGGTGCCTTCTATGGTATCCCTTCCGATGTAGAGGTGGGGATCACGCAGATAGATAGCCCGATCGTCGCTGGGTTGATCTTTTTCCGAGTCCGAGTGCTGGTACGTTTTGAGGTAGGGCTGGAGGATGGCCCTGTTTTTCAGGAGTTTATCTCTTACTTTGTACAGCGAGACGGAGTGATGAGAGGTATGCTACCGGCACCACCGTCTGGCGGACCAGGGAGGAGGAGGTAGGGCCCGAGAGAGGAGCTGGGGGCAGAGGACTGACATTTTTTGACAAACCAGGACCAAGAGATGGACTAAGCTAGTTTTTGAGGGTTTTCTTTTGAGGGGTAGTGGAGTTTACTTTTTCTTTTTGATGTTTAAGCCACGTCAGTATGAGTTGGCTTTCTGTTAGTATGTACCTACCCCGAAGGGATCCATCTCCTAGTTATATAAATAAAAGAGGTCCGATTTTATTATCCTTTGATTGTTAGTGTGTGCATTGCCCTTCTCTAGCTGTTGGTAGGGAGATTTGAAGGGAAATGATTTCGCTTCCGCATGTTGAACGCGCTGGGACCGTTTGTAAAAAAAAAAAAAAAAAAGAAAGAAAAAAAGAGCCTAAAGGTTTACAGCTCAAAGTTGAATTCAAACGATTTATGGGATGACTGTAGCGACCTCAAGAGGGTATAGGGGTGTTACAATTGTACTCCCAAAACTTGCTCATCTTACGACAATGTGAACCGGACGTGCCAGAGCATTGTTATGATTTCACCAAAGCTGCCTTTTGGGTTCGCATAGGGGGTGTCCCTCCAGGCTGGAGAGTTGAACAGGTTTATAGAGACCTGGGAAGCAGACTCGGACGGGTATTGGAGGTTCAATTGATACTACAGGAAGCTATCCACAAAAAGGAGGACGAGTGAGGATAGAAACTGACCTTAATGTCCCGCTGAAATCTGGAGCAATGCTGGACATCGGATCGAAATGGCTCTGGGTGGAGTTCAAGTATGAACGTCTTCCACACTATTGCTATTCATGCGGAAGAATGGGGCACTTTGCTCCTGATTGTAAACATGTCCCTTATGCGCAATCACCATGGTCAAAAAACCAGATCGGACCTTTTGGGTCCTGGCTGAAGGCAGAGGCAAGTGAGCATAGTCCGTATTGGGACACCTTTTATGGCAAAATTGAAGAGATCACTGTAGAAGAGACAATACCTGTTAATTCATTGTCTACTAGTGGTATGGAGATTATTCCACATGAGGCTACTCCTATCACACCACTAAGTACCTATAGCAAAAGAAGACTCGACAGCCCTCACGGTAAAGAGACAGTTAAAGAACAGGATGAACATCCCATAGTAACCCGAGACCTTGGGAAACAGGTGCAATGTGTGAAGCATAAACAAGTGCTATCCAAAGTAGGGAAATGCAGTAAGAAGACCATGAAAGTTCAGAAGGCCAAAAAGCAGAAATGTATACCTGGGAACACTTCTCTTGTGATTGACGATAATTAGCTCCTCGACACTCCGGTGAAACTGATTGAGGAAGGACAACAATGGGCTCTAGTGGCTAGCCTTAATAAGCCACCGGGGACGCTATGAATATCATGAGTTGGAATTGTCAGGGGCTGAGCAACCCCCTAACAATTCAAGAACTCAAAGCCTTAACGGCTCAAGAAAGGCCCAGTCTTATGTTTCTAATGGAGACCAAGAATAAAGGAGAAACGGTGGAAAAAATATGCCATCAGTTACAGTTTCAGAACTTCCATTTAGTTCACCCTTCAGGATTATCAAGAGGCTTAGCTCTAATGTGGCAAGATGAAATTTCCTTAAAGGTGAAATCCGAGCGCAAAACACTTTATTGATGTGGAGTGTATGGACCCAAACAGCAAGCAGCAAATGCAAATCACTTTTGTCCATGCATCTACGAATTTCAGAGAGAGGCTTACTTTGTGGCAAAAGTTGGGAACTCTGAGACTCACCCCTGGATCTGCATGGGGGACTTCAACGAAATATTGTACGTGTGGGAGAAAGTTGGAAAAAGAGAAGTCGACAATAGCCGTATTGCAGCTTTCAGAGATATGACTAATGAACTCTCTTTAATGGACATGGATAGTCACGGGTGCGCATTTACCTGGGCCAACAACAGAGAAGGGGTGGAGCTTGTTAAAAAACGATTAGATCAACTCATGAGCACTATGGAATGGAGAATCACCTTTCCTGAAGCCGAAGTACAAGCACTGCCAGCAATTGGATCCGATCACAGCCCATTGATTCTTCGAATTTATCCTGTAAACAGAAAGTTTAAGCGACCATTTCAGATGGAGGCCTACTGGACAGAGCATGAAGAATACAATGAGATCATCCAGCAAGTTTGGAGAACTCACTCAACTCAGCCAAATACCTTCTCAACAAAGTTACAGCATGTATCTGAGACTCTATCAAAGTGGAGCAAAGGGAACTTCGCAAATGTACAGATGCGCATCAAAGAGTTAAATTCGGCTTTGACGGAGCTCACTAATCAGCCGGACCAAAACACCTACAGAAAATCCAAACAGAGCCTCATTAATCAGATTGAGCAACTAAGAAGACAGGAAGAACAATTCTGGGCCATGAGATCTCGCATCAAGTGGCTACATTGGGGAGATAAGAACACCAGATTCTTTCATGCTTCTACTATTCAGAGGAGACAGAGAAATAGAATAACAATACTGCGATACGAAGATGACAAGTGGTGCAGAGATCAAACCATGATCAGAAATCATATATTGTCTTTCTATAAAGATCTTTATAAAACAGAGGGTCCAAGGCATTACCAACCTATACTTTCACAATGCCCGTCACCTATCTCGCAACAAATTAACGAAGATCTAATGGCAATACCTTCAATGGAGTGAACTCAAAGCAGCTGTTTTTCAGATGGGAGCTTTCAAGGCTCCTGGCCCAGATCGCTTCAATGGCATCTTTTACCATAAATCCTGGGATCTAGTGAAAGATGATCTGTTTCGGCTGGCCCAGAACTTTTTCCGAGAAGGCTTTTTCGACCCCAACCTCAATAGAACTTACTTGGCCTTAATTCCTAAAGTCAAAAACCCCGAAAACATTAACCAATACAGACCAATCAGCCTCTGTAATTTCAGCTATAAAGTACTCTCAAAACTTTTAGCTAATAGGCTGAAGAAATGGTTGCCACAGATTATTGAACCGAAGCAATTTGCCTTTGTTCAAAATAGACAGATACAAGATAATATACTCATTATGCAGGAAGTCCTACACCAGATGTGCATTACACAAAAGAAGACAAAACATCAAGCCTTACTCAAAGTTGACATGCACAAGGCTTACGATAGAATTGAGTGGGATTTTTTGAGAGAATGCATGACACATATGGGTTTCTATGAAGAGTGGGTTTCTTTGATTATGCAGTGCGTGTCTACTGTGTCTTTTAGCATCAAGATAAATGGAGAACCCATCTCTTTCTTCCATCCTTCAAGAGGGATCCATCAAGGTGACCCCCTGTCGCCCTACTTATTTATCCTGGTTTCAAATATTCTTACCTGGATGATGAAAAAAGCGATATCAGATGGAAGCATCAAAGGCATTCAGATAACCAGGTTTTGTCCTAAACTCTCACATTTAATGTTCGCAGACGACACTATATTCTTTCTTGACGATACTTTAATGGAGTGTCAGAATTTGGGGCTACTTCTAAATCGATCAATTACGCCTCGGTCACGCTATAAATTTAAATAAATCGGGGTGTTTTTCAGTGCAAAGTTTCCCACAGCATTGAAGAGAAATATGGCCTCATAATTAAGAGTTCCCGTGATTGAAAAAACAGGGAAGTATCTGGGTATCCCTACTGACTGGGGCCATTCAAAAAAAGAGCTTTTTGCATGGATATTAGCCAGGATTAATTCAAAACTCGAAGGGTGGAAAGAAAAATTACTTACTAAGGCTGGCAAAGAGGTGTTGATCAAAAGTGTGATCCAAGCCATTCCTATGTATGCAATGTCTATATTCAAACTGCCAGTTTCCATTTGCAGAGCAATAGAAAAGCGCATTGCAGTTTTCTGGTGGAACAAAGCTGATCACAAGAAGGGCATTCACTGGAAAATTTGGAAAGTCATGAAGACACGAAAAGATGAAGAAGGCATGGGTTTCAAAGATTTGATTACCTATAATTGTGCGATGCTGGGGAAGCAAGCATGGAGGTTAGCTTCTTCTCCTTCGGCTCTGTGGTGTAAAGTGCTAAAGGGTGTATATTTGCCATCAGGAGATCTCTGGAATGCGCGCAATGGCCATCGCCCCTCATGGGGTTGGAAAAGCTTGCTGATAGGTCGAGACACAATTAAAGAAAATGTTAAGTGGTCAGTCGAGGACGGCAAATCAATCCGAATCAAAAAAGATAAGTGGTTAAGGCAGGGGATAGTTGGACGCCAAAACAACCAAGCCGAACCCGTGATGGTGGCTGAACTGATGCATGCTGACTCAAGAGAATGGGACGAACAGAGGATTAAGCAGCTATTCAATGACAATGTAGCAAACGAAATACTAGCAATCCCTTTGAGTTCACAACCACAACAAGATAGATTGGTCTGGACAGGCAACACGACAGGTAAATACACGATAAAAAGTGGTTACAATAGGGTGCGCTCTGTTTCTACCTGCCAAAAGGACTCCTACGCCTCATGCTCTTTCCAACCTTCACGAAATCTATGGACCCGAATCTGGAGTTTGGCGGTGCAGCCAAAAATCAAGACTTTTCTGTGGGCGGTTTGCCAAAATGCTCTTCCGACGAGAGAAAATCTATACAAACGCAAGATCACACAAGACCCACTTTGTCAAATCTGTCGAAAAAAGGTAGAATCAACAGAGCACATGCTGTTTTTGTGTAAATGGACTGAAGGAGTTTGGAAAGATCCTACCTTTCGTGACTTTCGCCCAACAAATTTGCTCCGACGTACGGATCTCTGGTTGTCCGAAGCGTTCAACGCTAACAGGAAGTCATCGGAACGAGATCACAGGGCCCGAGCCCTTTGGTATATATGGAAGGCCAGAAACAGAGTGATTTTCCGCAACACCAACCCGAATTCTGCAAATATTTTGAGGAGTTTATAGGATTAGAACCTGATTTCAAGCCTTGAACAGCGCCAAAAGGAAAAATCGAACCCTAATCGCGACTCACCGGGAAGATGGAGGCCCCCGGATCGACAAACTCTTAAACTTAATGTTGATGCTTCGTGGACGCCTGGGATTTCTTGTGTTACATTTGCGGTCTTCTTCGCGATTCGGCTGATCGGGTGATCGACGGATTTGCGTGTTCATCTAGGGTTTCTTCAGCGCAAGAAGCCGAACTTGAAGCCCTCTCTCATGGACTCTTTTTTATCTCTGAACTAAAGCGTACGCACGTGGGGAAGCCTGGTACTTTCGGGAGTCAAGCTATCCGTTGGATTTGTGAAGGAGACTGTTCCCCTGCAGTTGAGCAAGTCACGGGCTGGGCCGACCCACTGTGGTACCTTTAGGATAAAGTACTCCGATGCAGGCGTGTTTGGAACCAAAGTGAAGATATCCAAGTTCAGTTTTATCCCCGTCAAGGAAATCAAGGTGCGGATTGGCTAGCTCGAGCTCATCACGCTAACAACCTTCCCCTTAATTGGCGTTTTAATCCCCCGTTGGCTTTATGGAACATACTATGTTCGGACATTAGTCTGCTTTCTTATTGTAAGTCTCCTATTAAGTATTAATGAACAGTTTCCCTTTTGTCCAAAAAAAAAAAAAAAACATGCGCCTAGTGGTGGTAACTCTAGCGACCACGGTAGATTTGTCTGTTGGTTTCGTCATTCCTGAACTCAAACTTGAACCCACGAACCAAAATCCAATATGAATGCACTACCATGTGATTTGAATTAGGAAAGTCTTCACTGGACTTTTGTTAACCGTTGGAGTTGGATTTCTAGTTTGAATCGACTAAAATGGGATTTCTTATTTTGGACGCATTTATTATGTATAAAGGGGTGGCTTTTGCTTTTAGCATATACGACCAAACAAGATAAGTGCTAAGATATTCTCTCTATGAGTTTTTTGAATAAATTTTTTTTTTATGAGAGATTATAAGATAACATTTGTGGATGGCTTGCAAAGTACGCTAGGATCTCAATTTTAAGGGTTTGTGTTTGGATGACTTCCATACTAACCTAAAGGCCGTCATGTAAATCTGGTAATTGTGAATGGTTGGGTGTTGAAATGTCATTATCATTATTATTACTCTCTCTTTTTTTCACCAAGTTCATATTTTTTCAATTAGTCCAATTCTAAAGACATTTGTTAGGCTCAAATATGCAATTGAAAGGGAGGTGATGATTTTGCAAGAAAATTTACACTAATTTTGTAGAATCAACCCTAATAAAAATTTGTGCATCTATTTCAACGTAAATTAGCTTTTATAAAATATGAAAATTAAAAGTTAAAGAGAAAAAAGAAATTGCAAACGAGATTTATAAAACTTCGTTTTGAATATGCCTACTCCTCTTTCTAACTCTAGCGGCCCAAATAGATTGAATTCCTTTAGTTATGGCAAAAGTACATATATCACTTCGTGGCAAGTGCAGAACTTGCTGCCATTGCAGAACTTGACTTCCTTCAATATCAAACCTCGCTACACACTAAGCACAGCCGTTTTCACAATTTGTATACACAGCACAATAGATTCTCTCCCCAAATTATAACCTAGACAAATGTTTTCACCCTTTTAGTATGCACAACCAGTTCTCTTGTATATTTATAAATGAATTTGTCGTTCTTGCTATTTCTCAGGACAACACTAAATGGATATTACAAGCGTACAAAAGAGGCGAAATCAAAAACCTCTCAACCATGTTTAAATTCACTTTTAGTTGTTATATCCATCTAATCCTTTGTAAAAAATCTCGACTACCTTGCTTCAATCTGGGGTGTCAAACAAAACTTCTACTAGTGCAGGTTTTGATCACATTATTTCGATGACCTTCAGAAAATTAGTCCATCATTTTTGGCATGAATAATCTTTGAATGTCATATTTTATTGCTATGATTTGGGCCTTTGATTAAGAATTAATGTGCTTGAATTACATAACAAAAGGATCTAACTTTTAAACACGATCAGATTGTTACATGTTTCGATACAGATAAAATTATTTTAGATTTCTATCCAAGAACTTTTTCTTCACGTTACAACAATCTTTATGATGCATTCGCATAACGAAATTCAACAACTTTTTTGGATGACATTTGGACTGTCTTTGTTGATTACATAATTATGTCGCGATTCAGTTACACCATGCCCATCAGCTATGACTGGAACTATTGGGTGATTTTAGTTCTCTCACATTTATTTGAATCTAAGTTATCCTTATCTCATTACATTTTTGGCTTGTCAATTACGTAGCTATAACTAGGATGTAAAGTAAATCAATCACATGGACAAATTTCGGATCAATATTTGACACAAATAGAAGCTGTGGACCGAAACCACATGACATTAGATTGGATGAGGAAAATATAAATTTCAAGAGATTTGATAACATTACTATGGAAAGTTGAGACATACCTTTTGGATGACTTGGGAGATGACGGAACGGCGAGCGGGACCTCCGCTAGTCCGCCTTCGAATAGTGCTGGTGAATCGAATGACTGATGACTTGGTTACAGCGAACGTCGAGGCCACGCCACTCCTCCCAATCACTATTTTCATTTGATCATTTGATTTTATCTATGATTTTGCAGAAATTAATATATATATATATATATATATATATATATATTTGCCTTGGTGTATTTGGCTACATTCTAAGGTTGCGAGTTCCTATTGTGTTAGGTCAGTGGTGACTGTTAAGGTATTTGAATTAAATCCCGTCTTCGTCTAATGGTTTAAGTTTTTAAGATAGTTAGATAAAATCTTATAAAATTTCACATGACATTAGAGCAATAGATTGTAAATTCAAACTTTTCTAGGTCCCATTTGCTTTTAATGAAATCGTGCCTAGTTTTTGAGTTTTAAAAATAGTTGGACATAGTTTCACAAAATTTCACGGCAATACATCCGCACACTCACTCACGTGTCCCATGTGTAAAGAGAACAATTCTCATCACCTATTTTCTAAGTTGAGCATTTGGCGAAGAAAATCAGAAGAATATTTAGAAACTTTCTCTTCACCCCTCGCAAAAATTCGAATTCTAGCCCAACTCGTTGCGCCCCTTTCATTTTCCCCATTTCTCTCGAGCCATAAAGGAACTTCCGCATAGTGAAACTTGAATGAACTTGGTGAGTGTTTGAAGAACAAGCATTCTGTGCATATATACGAACAGCAAACCGATTTTTTAATCTGGCTTAGAGGGATGTCAAAGGATTCTGCCTGCAGTCTAATTTAGTATCTGACAACTAATTAAGCAACATCTTAGAGTTAATTAATGGTAGAGCAGATGGAAGTATGAAAATTTTTATGACGTTTTTTTTTTTCCTTTTCTTTATTATTATTTTTTTTTTTTCAGTTTTTGGATTTAGGACCAATGAGCCGGCCTACCCTCGCCGACCATAGGTGAGGGCAAGGGTGTCACGCCCCTTGCCAACTTTGGTCAAGGGTCACGACGTCCTTGCTTGCCAAAGCGAGGGCATGTGAACCCTCACGCCCTCGCCCAGAGGTAGTGAGGGTTGGCCAGCCCTTGCCTATAGTTGGCAAGGATCATTGGCCCTTACTTCAAAAATAGGGGGGGAAAAAGCAAAGAAAAAGAAAAAAACCATAAAAATTTCAAAAAAAATTAAAATATTATTTAGAAATTATATACGTCAGTGCTGACTGTGCCATGTATGACGGTTGATGTCCATGTCAGCGAATTCCAACAAAAATTGGTTGGATGGGCTCAATTGGCAAAAGATGAAAATATTTAAGTCTCAATTAGCAAAATTGAAATGTTTAGAACTAAATTATTAAAAATATAATAGGTTTATGATTTTTGGATAATATTCTCTTGCCAAATTCAACAATATTTTTTAGGACTTTGGGACTACCTATGTCCATTATGTTGTATTTGAAGAGGTACATCCATGATGGGGTGTGAAATATTATTGAAAGGGTATGTAGTGAGAGGTATAAAATCCCTCAGAAGACAACCGTTTGTGGTTGTTGTTGGCAGACCATTTCACACCAAAAATTCTCTCTCATTTTTCCATCCAAAAGAAGAAGGCATTCCATTTCAATTTTGCAAGAACAATCGGCATTTACGCCGTGAAAATCGGGTGTTTTCCTAGTGATTGCATCCAGACCAACGTGAGAAAGTGTTGTTCGTGTTTCATCGGCAATTCAACGTTCGTTCCGGGGCCATTTGAAGTTTGCGCATCGGAATTAGGTAAGTTGTCTTCCGTCGACTCGAATTCCTTCATTGGTATCAGAGCCCTGTCGCGATTTCTGCCTTGTTTTTCATTGAATTTTCTCGTTTACCATCTGAAATTGAGATCAAGAGTATGAAATCTACACTTGTTTGGATCTCGATAGTCGGAATTGCCATATGAAAAACTCAAAATTCAACCGAAGTGAAGAACGGGTTCAGGGTCGCGCGCATTCGTACGGTTTTGGCCATTTTTCGAAATATTTCTTTGGCCAAAATCAACTTTTGAATATACAGGATGAAAGTACTCGTCGAGATGAGTCCAACGGTGGGTCGAGCACGGTGAGAGGACACCGACGCGCCCACACAGGCTGCCAGAAGCCGCTGCGCTTGGGCGCCACGTGCCTGGAGCGCTGGCACAGCTAGCGCGTGTGCCACACGCGCCGGTCAGCGGACCGGCAGGCTGCGCGTCACGCGCCGGTTTGCCAACGGGCGCGTGGTGACGTCATCGATGACGTCATCCCAACGGCACGGCTTGTAACCGTTGGGATGACCTCATCGATGACGTCATCGCCGGCGGCGATTGGCGGCCGGTCGCCGGCCGGCGACCCGACCCGACCCGTTGACCCGACCTGGTTAACCCAACCCGACCCGGTTGACCGACCCGACCCGACCATTGATCGGTCAACGGTCGGACCGGTCGAACCAGTCATCGATCGGACCAGTCGGACCGGCCAGGAGCCTTTTCGGCTCGGGCGCGTGCGCCACACGTGCCGCGCACTCAGGCGGCGCGTGTGGGCGCGTGCGAGCTCCGATGGGAGCGTGGTTGGTGGCGTTTGGTTCGTATGGATGTTCCCGACACTGTGGTATATTTATTTTGGATATTTGAGTTTTATAAATGTCTAAAATTGGGTACGAAACCCTATGTACGCATATTCTAAGGTATAAAATGCAGTTTATTCATTTGTAGCTTATATTTTCTTGTGATTTAAGAAATACAGTAGCTAGCTTGTGTGCAAATGATGTTGTATATGCTGTGTAGAGCTTGGTTCAATGATATGATGTATATTTTAATATACTTTCAATTTTCTAATTGCTGGACAATTAGAACAATGGTAGGAAATCCATTAAATGTTGAATTGCTATTTTTTGATCAATAGTTGTAGCATGATTGTTATTTGTACATTGGTTCATATCATGCTATAATTTTTGTGTTGATGGAAAAATGTAGAATTACATAAGGACTTGTAATTATTTTTCCTAGTGGGAGTTCATAGGTTGGTAGAATTTGTGAGAGTCCTCACCTAGAACTTAAAATTTGTGCAAATTAGACTAATTAATGATAATAGAACAATTGTACATAGAAGTTGATTGGGAACACAAAGAACTTTTGCCTCTGTGTCTTTTGTTGAGTTATCATTAATTTAGTTTGTCTTTGCTACAAATTAAATATGTGTGTTACTCTGTAAAGTGTGCTAGTATTGATTATACGTTTATTATGTCAATGTGCTATAGAAATTGATTATGGCTTCGGCATCCAAGACCATTGTGGCTGACCTCAATAAGGGTAAGAAACTGAACGGTGACAATTATGATATTTGGCACCGAAAGGTTCAGTACATCCTTGAGGAGAAAGAGGTTTTGGAAACCTTCAACCACACCATGGATGAACCTAAGCATAGGACTTCAGCTAAGCACATGAGAGATCTGGAAGCTTATCAAGCTTGGAAAAAGAAAAATAGCATTGCTCGCGTCACGTTGCTGAGCTGTACAAGATGATCTCATGTGTGAGTTTGAAAGTTATGACAAAGCTCAAGCTATGTGGATTGTCTTGAAAGATAAGTTTGGGGGTACATCTGCCACTAAGCTGAGGAGACTCACCATCAAGTTTGACACATTCCGAAAGCGCCCAAATGTAACGATGAGGCAGCACCTTCGGGAGATGTCAAACATGATTCGTGAGCTGAAGTCAGCAGATCATTCTCTTACTGATGAACAGCAAGTTCAGGCTGTTATAAGGTCTCTTTCTGACAATTGGGAGCATATGAAGATCAATATGACGCATAATGAGAATATTGTCACTTTTGATGATATAGCGCGTCACTTGGAATTAGAGGATGAGCGCCTAGAGGCTGCAAGATCCTCCACCCATGCTTATGTTGCTGAATCGAGTTCGTGCAAAGCTTCGGGCTTCAAGCGCAAAAGGAATTCTCAATTCAACAACAAATGGAAGAAGACTGATCAGGTATCTAAGAGGGCTAAGACCTTCCGACGCAAGAAGCGTGGTAAGAAGAAGGACAAGGCCAAGATGGAGTGCTACAATTGTGGCAAGATGGGTCATTTTGCTCGTGAATGCACTGAGTCGAAAAAGGTACCCTATTACTCCATTACTTTAAATGATGCTTTTGTTTCTAGTATTGTCATGCTTGCTGAATCTCATCCAATATGGACTGTAGACTCAGGAGCAACAGACCACGTAGCTAGAGATCGAGAAGCATTTGTGGAGTATTGTTGGATACCGCTTGGAAGAAGATGGATATATGTTGGGAATAACTCAAGAGTTGAAGTGAAGGGTATCGGCACATGTAAATTGATTTTACATGGTGGTCGAAACTTATTCCTGCATGATGTCCTTTATGCTCCAGATATTCGACGAAACTTGGTCTCCGTAGTTGTCCTTCTTAGCTTAGGTTATGTATTGAATTTCCATGGTGATTGTGTTGACATTTTGTTTGGAACAGTTTATTATGGTTTAGGTCATGTATTGAATGGTTTTATGGTGTTGGACATTGATTATAATCAGTACAATGTTAATGTTGATAGTTGTTTTTCTTTAATTGCATCTGCTAGTAATGTTGAGATTGATGCAAGTACTTGGCATGCTAGGTTATGTCACATTGTATTGCAAAGAATGCAAAGATTAGCTAGAGAAGGCCTTTTAGGGTCGCTCACCAATGTTGATCTACCTATATGTGAACATTGTCTAGCTGGAAAAGTAACTAGAAAACCATTCGGTAAAGGGACTAGAGCTGAACTTCCATTGCAACTCATACATTCTGACATTTGTGGTCCTTTGAATGTGAGGGCGAGGCATGGAGCCTCATATTTCATCACTTTCATAGATGAATTCACGTGTTTCGCTTATGTCTTTCTGATCTCCCATAAGTCAGAAGCATTGGACTGCTTTAGATGATATATAGCGATGGTAGAGAATCAGTTAAACAAAACAATAAAGGCATTGAGAACTGATCGCGGACGTGAGTATCTATCAGAGCAATTCAAGACTCTATGTGATGAAAAGGGAATTGTACGACAATTGACTATTCCTGGTACTTCACAACAAAATGGGGTAGCTGAGAGAAGGAATAGAACCCTATTGGAAATGGTTAGATCTATGATGGCACAAGCAAATTTACCTATCTCTTATTGGGGAGATACATTATTGATTGTTGCCTATGTACTTAACCGAGTGCTCTCAAAGTCGGTCACTTCCACCCCTTATGAATTATGGACTAGTAGGAAACCAGACTTAAGTAGTCTACATCCATGGGGTTGTGCAGCTTATATTCATGATTCTTCCCATAAATATGGCAAATTAGGTCCTAGAGGGAAGAAATGTATCTTTATTAGATATTCTAAACACTCCAAAGGGTATGTGTTCATAGGTGAACAAGCTGATGGAAGTGTGACCGAAATGGAGTAACGAGATGTCACGTTCTTGGAGAACGATTTTCCAAGTAGATGTAAGATTGATAAGGACTTCCAATTATATGAGATGGAAGATCCTGATAATACACCCACTAATGTTGTAGAGGGGAATGAAGATTTACCTCAACATGCAAGACCTAGTGGGAGTGTTGCATCGCCTAACGAACCGAATTCAAGGGAAATTCAGTTGCGTAAAAGTAATCGTAAAAGTATTCCTCGTCGTCGTTTTGAGATTGAAGGGGAATCATTTATGATTGCTCAGAAAGACGATGCTGAGCCAAAGACTGTTCTAGAGGCTCTCTCATCCTCTGATAAGGAAGAATGGAGAAAAGCTTTGGAAGATGAGATGGAGTCAATGAGGGCAAATCATGTTTGGGACTTGGTTGATCTACCGCCAAATCGCAAGGCCATTGGAAACAAATGGGTCTTTAAGATTAAGCGAAGAGCGGATGGATCCATTGAAAAATATAAGGCTCGCCTTGTGGCAAAAGGTTATACTCAACAAGAGGGTATAGACTATGAGGAAACTTTTTCACCAGTTGTAAGGTTTGCCTCAATACGCCTTATTCTAGCCATCGTTGCACATTTGGACCTAGAATTACATCAAATGGATGTAAAGACGGCATTTCTCAATGGAGAACTAGATGAGGAAATATATATGAAGCAGCCGATAGGTTTCATAGCTAAAGGCCAAGATAATAAAGTATGCAAATTTCATCGCTCGATTTATGGTCTTAAGTAATCATGTAGACAGTGGTATCTTCGTTTTCATCGAGCTATAACAACTTTTGGTTTCACGATGATCGAAGAGGATCACTGTGTATATGTCAAGCGGTCCGAAGATAAATTTGTGATTTTGTCACTTTATGTGGACGATATTATGTTGGCTGGAAATGACAAGGTTATGGTTATCACCATAAAAGAATGGTTGTCCTCCAACTTTGAAATGAAGGACATGGGAGAAACTGCTTATATATTAGGAGTTAAGATCGAAAGAGATTGATCAAGGAAACTCCTTGCTTTATCACAAGAGTCTTATATTATGAAGATTCTTGAACGTTTTAATATGCAGCATTGTAATCCCATTGATACCCCTGTCATGCAAGGTGAAGGCCTAAGTGCTGAGATGTGTCATAAGACTCCAGAAGAAATTAAAGTAATGAAAACCGTTCCTTACGCTAGTGCGATCGGAAGTTTGATGTATGCTATGATGTGTACTCGACCCGACATATGTTATGCCGTGGGATTGGTGAGCCGATATCAATCAAATCCCGGTCAAGCACACTGAAAAGCAGTGAAGAGGATCCTTAGATACTTGAAGGGCACCATGGACTATCGACTTTGTTACCAAGGGAGTGATTTACGCCTATCAGGCTATTCAGATGCTGATTGGGGTGGAAACCTCGACAAGCGTAAATCGACTTCTGGATATGTGTTCTTGCTCAATGGAAGTGCAATTTCTTGGAATAGTAATAAACAGACATGCACGGCATTATCTACTATGGAGGCAGAATTTATTGCATGTTCTGCCGCAGTGCAAAAAGCAGTATGGCTAAAACGTTTCTTGGAAGATTTAGCCACTGTCACTAAGGTTCCAAGACCAGTGATAGTTTATTGCGATAGTCAAGCAGCCATTGCCTATGTCAAAGATCCCAAGTATCATGGAAGGACGAAGCATATTGACATAAGGAACAACTTCATCAGAGATGTTATAGCGCGAAAAGAAGTGATCCCGCAATACATTTCAATTAATAGAATGATTGCTGATCCACTTACGAAGGCTATTCCTAGAGACATATTCTTGACCCATAGGATGTCACTAGGATTGCGTAGAATGTGATATGTGTAATTGTAAAGGATCATTGGTTTATGTATTTGTGGACATATGTATTGTACTTGTTTGATTATTAGTGACTTGATGTTTTATCAATAAGTACAAATCCATTATGAGACTAGCACATACACACATATATTATTGAAAGGTATGTCATCAGGCAACGATTGGCTCACTCACACGAGCAATCGCCTCAAGTGATTTAGTTAGCACGTTGAGATGAGATGTTATGTACAAATAAATGCTGAAGAGCAAGTTTGGTACATAAAATATGTTGCCCTGATTGTAGTCAAGATGAGGTCTGTAATTTGTTTATAATAAGACTGAACATGATAGTCCCACAATCATGTATGCTTGAATGATGCCGGATGCGAGTATTTAATTGGACGCTATAGAAAGTGAGGTGATATAGTACTCAAGCTAAACATGAGTACGTGAGAAGCACGTGACTATGTTTAGGCTAAGATTCGTATAGTGGATATATTTAATGAATGACATACGCTCTTATAGAAAGAGAAATTCACTATAGCATGTAATTCATACTACATGTGCATTATACGACTGACAAGGGAATGTGAGTGAAATAATCCCTATTTACTCATCGTGTGAGCCCTTGAGGTAATTTATAATTTACCTCATTTTGTGCCCTATTTTACTTCTGACTATGTTCTCGAAGTGAAAGATCAATGTTGTTACTTTAGCATGTTATCGGCGGTCATGAATAGATATGGCCTTATGGGACGTGACTAGGAAAGCAGTTGTTCTGAAATGGAGAGAGACATGAGTGCGAAGGAAGACTATTGTTGTTATACATCCATCACATGTATTTACTGGTCGACCAATTATATCGCCTTATATGGTTGCGGATGTAATTGTAAATATATGGTGTTTTTAAAATAGTCAAGTATAGCCTTTAAGGGATAGGTATACTTAGACTGATGTAACAAAATAGGTCTGGGGCACTGTGAGACATCTATTGATTATTTCTTTTCGGGGTTGTAGCCATTATGTTATCCCTAACAGGTGCATAATTTGAGCTCCCAAGTGCAGGTGTACTCACTAGTCGCATGGCTTATTTGCAAGTATGAATTGTTTTGTAGAATTGATGAATATTGAATGCCTTACATTTTTGATAGAGAGCTAGCAAGCCCATCATGTCCGAGTGGGAGATGTTGTATTTGAAGAGGTACGTCCATGATGGGGTGTGAAGCTCGATCACAAACTCGCCAATCGCCCATCCACAGTTGGTAGTTGTTTGCCATTACCACCCGTAGCCGTCACTAAAGAGGGAGAAATTTTGTATCTTTATCAAATAAATTTCTATTCCGAGAACATAAATTTTGTGTTGTCATCAAACATATTTTTTTCCTCAAAAACTTGTTCAAGGAATAGAAATAGAAGAGACTATTTGTGAAACAAAATTTGATTTTTGAGCAAAACAATTATTATTTACACCCTAAGTGTCCTGAAAAATAAACCTCGTTGCCTCTTGTCTCTAACATGACCAATTGAGATCATATATAAGAGAATATGAAGAAACTCTACTCTCTTCTAATGAAATTCAGTCAAATGATATTATCTATCAATTCGACATAGATTTTAGATATCTTATCGAATTGTACGATGAAGAAACTAAAATTTTTCCCTGAGTCAAACAAATTTTTCAAAAAAAAAAGCTTAGATTACTTCTTGATGTTGATTCCACTCTACGGATTTCAAAATGGGTAAAAGGTTCTTTTGGAATATAAGGTTTTTCCAAGGTGGAAGTGATGATATCTATACAATGGATTATTCTTACTACTTTTAAAGTATTGAAAATTTCCTTCTCAATGTTCCAAAAAGCAAGAGCCAATTGAAGAAGTTCTTACGCTGAAGGTGCCTCTCGCCTTCGTGTATGTGAGTCATGAGCTATGAAATTCATATTATGCAAGCAATGTGATTAATTGGTTGGCCACGTCTATTGTGTGGTTGACACATAACATACTTTCTCATTATTGAGGCCCAAAGACTCGCCAAAACTGGTGTTTCGATACACGATATCAAGCTTTCAAGGTTGCTAAGTAGGGTTCTAGCGACACTTAAATTAAATTATAGACCAATTTGTCAATAATCACTGAACTTTGATATGTGGTAATAATAGGTACGACAGATCATCCTAGTAACAATTGAAAAGCCAATGGGATATGTAAATAGCTGGTTCTATAGTCACACTCGAGTTGTATCAAAGTAAAATTTTACTGCGAGCCATCAAAGTTGAATGGTGTGATGGCGGTGGAGCAACCAAATAGTTACCTCATTCGCAGCTTCATAGTTAACAAAGCTAGCTCCCAAAGTACTAATTGATTCTCTAAGCCTCTTTGCTTGTACGATAGGCAACCGTGATCCTTTGGGGACAAGTTAAGCAAAGAATAGGATCGGTTAAAGGGACTCAAAGCAAGAAAGGATCTAATGTATGAGAATATATTGAACAAGAAGTTTAGCCCTTTAATGTGATATAAAATGGCCACTTCGGTTCATCTTTCGTGGGATAAACGAGTTGTCTGCTCTCGATATCGTCTTGAAATTTTGGAGAGAGACCTGTGCGAAATTGAAGGTATTTCTTTCTCAAAATGATTAATATTTCTTTTTTTTTCTTTTGCTAATTGTCTAAAATTTCCTTTATTAATTCTAATTGTCTTCAATCTTGAAGCTCGATCACACACTCTTTAAGATATTATTTCTTAATTGGTTTACTCTATTCAATGATGTTATTAGTATATCAATAAAATATTCTTGCTTCCTACTGCATTAGGACTACCATTCTTTCTCAAGTTAGCTCGAAGTGTCCTTCCTTTTCACTCCTTTTTGCTTCCACACCATACTAGCTGACCGTGGTAATTTTAGTTTGCACTCTGCACGAAATAGCCCATGAGCGGCGATATATGCATCCTCCGGCCGAAATGTCGAGGCCCAGAGCGATCAATCTCCGGGCAACAAAACAGGAGCAAGTAAAGGTTCTGCTAAACATGCGCCTAGTGGTGGTAACTCTAGCGACAACGGTAGCTTTGTCTGTCGGTTTCGTCATTCCTGAACTCAAACTTGAACCCACGAACCAAAATCCAATATGAATGCACTACCATGTGATTTGAATTAGGAAAGTCTTCACTGGACTTTTGTTAACCGTTGGAGTTGGATTTCTAGTTTGAATCGACTAAAATGGGATTTCTTATTTTGGACGCATATATTATATATAAAGGGGTGGCTTTTGGTTTTAGCATATATGACCAAACAAGATAAGTGTTAAGATATTCTCGTACGTACGTACCATGGGGGTTGTCAGCCCCCACCTCCGTCATCAGCCCTACCGCGAACGGGATGGTTACCGCGTGGGCGGTGCCTCAGGGGGCGCCCTACACCTTTGAACTCAAGGTTCGCAGGTTGGTACGTAGGTAACGCTAGTCCTTAGTCCTCCGTTTTACGTCCGGAGGCTAGGAAACAGACGAGGGATGGTTAAAGTCTACCCTACGACCCGCTCCCAACTAGGGTCTCTCACCCCTGCCAGGTTCTCCCTGGGTTAGGAACTTAGCCTTTTAAGGACATGCTCGGGTCCAGGTTTTAGCATATATGACCAAACAAGATAAGTGTTAAGATATTCTCTCTATGAGTTTTTTGAATAAATTTTTTTTTATGAGAGATTATAAGATAACATTTGTGGATGGCTTGCAAAGTACGCTAGGATCTCAGTTGTCTTTTGAGGGTTTGTGTTTGGATGACTTCCATACTAACCTAAAGGCCGTCATGTAAATCTGGTAATTATGAATGGTTGGGTGTTGAAATGTCATTATCATTATTACTACTCTCTCTTTTTTTCACCAAGTTCATATTTTTTTCAATTAGCCCAATTCTAAAGACATTTGTTAGGCTCAAATATGCAATTGAAAGGGAGGTGATGATTTTGCAAGAAAATTTACACTAATTTTGTAGAATCAACCCCAATAAAAATTTGTGCTTCTATTTCAACGTAAATTAGCTTTTATAAAATATGAAAATTAAAAGTTAAAGAGAAAAAGAAATTGCAAACGAGATTTATAAAATTTCGTTTTGAATATGCCTACTCCTCTTTCTAACTCTAGCGGCCCAAATAGATTGAATTCCTTTAGTTATGGCAAAAGTACATATATCACTTCGTGGCAAGTGTAGAACTTGCTGCCATTGCAGAACTTGACTTCCTTCAGTATCAAACCTCGCTACACACTAAGCATAGCCGCTTTCACAATTTGTATACACAGCACAATAGATTCTCTCCCCAAATTATAACCTAGACAAATGTTTCCACCCTTTTAGTATGCACAACCAGTTCTCTTGTATATTTATAAATGAATTTGTCGTTCTTGCTATTTCTCAGGACAACACTAGATGGATATTACAAGCTTACAAAAGAGGCGAAATCAAAAACCTCTCAACCATGTTTAAATTTACTTTTAGTTGTTATATCCATCTAATCCTTTGTAAAAAATCTCGACTACCTTGCTTCAATCTGGGGTGTCAAACAAAACTTCTACTAGTGCAGGTTTTGATCACATTATTTCGATGACCTTCAGAAAATTAGTCCGTCATTTTTGGCATGAATAATCTTTGAATGTCATATTTTATTGCTATGATTTGAGCCTTTGATTAAGAATTAATGTGCTTGAGTTACAGAACAAAAGGATCTAACTTTTAAACACGATCAGATTGTTACATGTTTCGATACAGATAAAATTATTTTAGATTTCTATCCAAGAACTTTTTCATCACGTTACAACAATCTTTATGATGCATTTGCATAACGAAATTTAAAAACTTTTTTGGATGACATTTGGACTATCTTTGTTGATTACATAATTATGCCGTGATTCAGTTACACCATGCCCAGCAGCTATGACTGGAACTATTGGGTGATTTTAGTTCTCTCACATTTATTTGAATCTAAGTTATCCTTATCTCATTACATTTTTGGCTTGTCAATTACGTAGCTATAACTAGGATGTAAAGTAAATCAATCACATGGACAAATTTCGGATCAATATTTGACACAAATAGAAGCTGTGGACCGAAACCACATGACATTAGATTGGATGAGGAAAATATAAATTTCAAGAGATTTGATAACATTACTATGGAAAGTTGAGACATACCTTTTGGATGACTCGGGAGATGACGGAACGGCGAGCGGGACCTCCGCTAGTCCGCCTTCGAATGGTGCTGGTGAATCGAATGACTGATGACTTGGTGACAGCGAACGTCGAGGCCACGCCGCTCCCTCCCAATCACTATTTTCATTTGATCATTTGATTTTATCTATGATTTTGCAGAAATTAATATAAATATATATATATATATATATATATATATATATATTTGCCTTGGTGCATTTTGTCTACATTCTAAGGTTGCGAGTTCCTATTGTGTTAGGTCAGCGGTGACTGTTAAGGTATTTGAATTAAATCCCGTCTTACTCGATGGTTTAAGTTTTTAGGATAATTAGATAAAATCTTATAAAATTTCACATGACATTAGAGCAATAGATTGTAAATTCAAACTTTTCTAGGTCCCATTTGCTTTTAATGAAACCGTGCCTAGTTTTTGAGTTTTAAAAATAGTTGGACATAGTTTCACAAAATTTCACGGCAATACATCCGTACACTCACTCACGTGTCCCATGTGTAAAGAGAACAATTCTCATCACCTATTTTCTAAGTTGAGCATTTGGCGAAGAAAATCAGAAGAATATTTAGAAACTCTCTTCACCCCTTGCAAAAATTCGAATTCTAGCCCAACTCGTTGCGCCCCTTTCATTTTCCCCATTTCTCTCGAGCCATAAAGGAACTTCCGCATAGCGAAACTTGAATGAACTTGGTGAGTGTTTGAAGAACAAGCATTCTGTGCATATATACGAACAGCAAACCGATTTTTTAATCTGGCTTAGAGGGATGTCAAAGGATTCTGCTTGCAGTCTAATTTAGTATCTGACAACTAATTAAGCAACATCTTAGAGTTAATTAATGGTACAGATGGAAGTATGAAAATTTTTATGACTTTTTTCTTTTTTTTCTTTTCTTTTCAGTTTTTGGATTGAGGACCAATGAGTCGGCCAACCCTCGCCAACCATAGGTGAGGGCAAGGGTGTCACGCCCCTCGCCAACTTTGGTCGAGGGGTCACGACGTCCTTGCTTGCCAAAGCAAGGGCATGCGAACGCTCACGCCCTCGCCCGGAGGTAGTGAGGGTTGGCTAGCCCTTGCCTATAGTTGGCAAGGATCACTGGCCCTTACTTCAAAAATATGGGGGAAAAAAGCAAAGAAAAGGAAAAGAGAAAAACATAAAACTTTCAAAAAAAATTAAAATATTATTTATAAATTATATACGTTAGTGCTGACTATGTCATATATGATAGTCCATGTCCATGTCAGCAAATTCCAACAAAAATTGGTTGGATAGGCTCAATTGGCAAAAGATGAAAATATTTAAGTCTCAATTAGCAAAATTGAAATGTTTAGAAACGAATTATTAAAAATTTAATAGGTTTATGATTTTTGGATAATATTCCCTTGCCAAATTCGACAATATTTTTTTAGGACTTTTGGACTACCTATGTCCATTATACACTTACGTTGTGGTGCAGGTTAATCATCTGCAGTAGTTGTGCCTAGAACTAGTGTGCAAATTTAGATTTCTCACTTTTATTTGAATCTAATTTAACATTATTGCACATAATTTAAAATTTAATAATATTCTCATACGACATTTTTGGCTTGTCAATGATGTAAATAACAATTTTACAACATAATTGACATCGCGTAGTCGTCATATAGCACTTACTTTGAGCTCAATCCAACAGGCTTCTCCGCCAGCTTTGCTACACTGCCAACCTGTTCACATGATTTCACTTTAGAGCAGTGTCCTTGAGGTCGTGACACTTCGGCGATGTGGGTCACCTACATCGCACGACTTCAGCTATACCCAATCTATGACATCTCAAGTCACATATCAATTAAGAGAGGCACTCTTGAGTGATTCATGAATCAACACACATTTTCAAATAATCATCACCTTATGTGGTTACTTAAAATACTCCTTTTGAGAGTTTAGCTTGTATGGACTAGCCCGGTCATTATCAATGTAACTAAAGCGACCCACACTAATAGCTGTGTGGTCCGTGGATAGACTAGGCCCATATGCAATCAGGTGAGAGCAGAGAGTGATCACTAAGACAAGAGGGTTTTGAAGAAGATGCGGCTCCTAGTAGACTTATAAATGATGGAGGGAGTAGGAACGAATTGAATCATACATTGAATGCGAAGTGAGTTGGATCATCAAAAGATGATATGATGGACCTTATTGATCAAGGGATGCAGAAAAATAAATTATAATTGTATAGATTAATTCAAAGGATTTAAGTTCAATCAATGAGCAAAATTTTGTAGGATCACTGTAAATTAGTTTGAATATTTGAGATGTTTTAATATGTAACTGCTGTAATAGCACTCATGTCCATGTTTAGATTTGGCATAAAATTTGAGATTAGGTACACTCGGCAGCTTCTTGTTAATTTCTTACATTTATATTCTCAGAGCAAATCATTTGTATTTATTCACGCTTTTGTGATCTGATGCAACATTTTGAAACTTGGAACTATTTGCCATGATGATATACGCAATTTTGTAGGACCGTTATTAATAATTATGAAAGTTTAAATAATTAGATCAATCTATTATTTAATATTTCAATGATATAACGTTTCCTCATACAACCCCTGTTCCCTTGCAATAACTACATTACTTGCATAGCCCAGGCTCGATGGACGTAAAGATACCTATGGAAGAGAACTTTGGCACGAACAACTCGATCAAGGAGGAGGTCAAGAAGGATGAAGGAGGAGCTTCCAAGGAAATGTTAGAGGATGAAATGGATTCTCTGAATGAAGAAGAAATCTGGAGTCAACGGCAGAGAATCAATAATGCATTGGAGGCTTCGCGAAACGCGGGGCGACAAGACCCAGCAGAATTGTATGTAGCTGCTCTAAGCCTTATGCGGATCATCACCTCCAGCAATGTCGAAGAGTTAATTTCCGGGATGGAAAGGGTTGCCAATCAAACCGATCTGTCTGCCATTTTTAACTTCCTGGAACCATTGGACGATTCACTGCTCCACGCTGCAGCGTATTTCGACAAGGACAGCATACTGAGGTTCCTGCTTTATTATGTCCCAGACCATCTCCTAATCGCCCAAAGTAGACCGGGATATACCCCCCTCATGGTGGCGATTTTGAATAAGAGCTCTAGAACTGCTGTGATGTTGATTCGCCGGATAAGTGACCTCCCCGTCGAGGCCAAGAACCATATCCTGAGGATGACGGACAAAGTAGGAAACAATGCTTTGCACATGGCAGTGCGTCGTCGTTTGGTCAACGTGGTGTGCCATCTGTTGAAAGAAGATATGGAGCTCGTATACCAGAAGAACGCAGATCAGAAATCTCCCCTGTACTTGGCCCTCGAATCTGAAGAACCCGAGATATATGAGGTTTTACTTTTGCTTCCGCTTGAACCATCGAGGATAGAAGGCTTGCCGCCCATTCATGGTGCCATTATGCTTAACCGCTATGGTAAGTACCTAAATCTGTTTATAGGAAATATCTATGTGAAAGGTTTGGATTCGGGAAACAGGATTCCCAAAACGATCGTTTCGACACAAAAACGATCTCAAAAAGGAGGAGAAACGCAAATGGCGGAAGAAGATTTCAACACCCAATCACGAATCACCGATCAAAAGTGCATCACGGGACGAACGCACCTTAAATCCACGTACTAAACACCCGGCGTTGCAATTCGAGGAGGGAAAGACGTTACGTTCTTCAAGAGGGAGGAGAGAGCGTCGTACGTCCAAAGGAAAAAATAAAAACCGTAAAAAAAAAAAAAAACTTCCTATTTACTTTTCTTTTTTTTTTCCTTTTTATACCTCTCTCTTCCATGGGCCCTTAACCCATGGGCCGGGCCTCTAGGCCCATTAGGCCAAAATAGGCTCAATTTAAAGAAAAATCCAACACTATGTATATAGGAAATACCTCGTCCCACATCCGGCAACTTTTGCACTTACCCAAACCATTACAGGCTTTCATATAAAATCTCAAACCCCGCTTATTAAAGTAGTTTTATACCCATTAGTTGCCTGCAACCAGCCATATAATTCTTTTAGTGATCAAATTATCTCAAATTAGAACATATAAATCGGCTTAAATTTGAAAATACCAACCATTTTACTCAGGAGAATGAGCGGATGACGATCCATTACTCTCATTGTCAGTAACGTGCCCATTAGAGCCACTTTACACTTTGTAGAGCACCACATGACTTACTCATCACGTTCCAGAAAATTAAAATATAAAAACCAATTTTTTGTTCTTAAATTTCTTTGCATAAAAGGCAAGTCGTGTCAAGGGAAAAAAATGAAGCAAAACGAGAAGAGGACAGTACCGTCAATTTGAAAACGTGACGGACCGATTTTCTTTTTTGGTCAGAATGACGGACCGATTTTAACGACAAAATTATTCCACAGAAACCTGATGACTTGCTTATCTGGTTGCAAGGAAGATTGGGGCTGTGCGGCTATGACCTTTTGTAAAACGAATAGTAGTATAAATGCATTATGCTATTATAATATTATGATCTCTATACATATTGCATTATAAACCAATTTGCGCATTTAAATTTGGATCCCCTTTTTGCTGCTGAGTATTATTTGAATGAAACAAACTTTCACACCAACATCAATTTAACTGAGTGTTATACTATTACTTTCTTAATAGAACTATTAAGTCTAATCTCTTATTTACAAAGGAAGTATGTACAGTTATGTGTGGTATTAGTTATAACATGCTGAAGGCACTATTCGATAACTAGTTCACATAGAATCACAAATAAAGATAATATTTTGACCTAATATTTGGATGAAGACAAAAGAAATTCTGTTGTTATTTGATAAGGACTAGAAAAAGACAGGACGAAGAGAATAGTAGAAAAGGAAAAGGAATCCGTAAAAGAAAGTGACAACCATAAGACGGAGAGGGGAGGAGACAGAAACGGGGTTATAGTCAGTCATATGGATTATTACTTAATTGACTATTGATAGCATAAGGATGTTTTTGTCACTACAAATATTAAGGTGTGATTCCATCCAAAATGACGGTGGAAATAGCCACACTCTTCACAAAATTATATCTTCAGTTTTGTAACTAGTAAATTTAATTTAGTAAATGATTTATCATCTTCGCCTTTTGGAAAAAGTACCAAAAAAGTCATAAGCATATTACATTGGTACCAATTTAGTCATTAATTATTTAATAGGATCAATTAAATCATAAATCTTTTCACATTTGTATCAATTCAGTCCATTCGGTCAATTTTGGCCAATCTACATGGACGCCAACTAATGGCTGGACATTGACGTTGCGATTTTTTTAACAATTTTTTTTTTAATTTTTTCTTTTCTTTTTCTTTTTTTCTTTTTCTTTTCTCTTTTTCCTTATCTTTTTGCTATTCTTCCTCCTTGGAATTTCCTCGCAGTGGCCAGCAAGTGCCCGGCCATCGATCGGCCGATCGATGTCCACATCGGACCGGCCCACCAAAATTGATTGTATGGACCGAATTTGTATCAATATGAAAATATTTATGACTAAATTAGTGCAACTGAAAGATTTAAGATTGAATTGGTACCAATACAATAGGTCTATGACTTTTTTTATACTTTTCCCTTCTCGTTTCACATGTACCTTCCATGTTAATCTTAAAACCGTCTCAAATCCTAGTAGAGTTGGAATACGCATATTTACTAATTAAATAGCCTCAGACATATCAAGGAAGTAAGAGCATTTAGTAATTTATACATTTTAAGTTTGGGTATCAAATTTCCCAATGATAAATCATCAAATTCATCCCAAACTATGTAGGAATTTTAGCATTTGAATAAATTTGTCCTAATTCTCCAATAAAGGCGTGTTTACTTAGATGGCTATGTATAAAAATTGTGATAAGCGGGGTCTCACAGGTCATCGATCGGCCGACCGATGTCCACATCAGCACTGGCCCGCCAAAATTGATCGGATGGGCTGAATTTGCATCAATATGAAAATATTTAGGACTAAATTAGTCCAATTGAAAGATTTAAGATTGAATTAGTATCAATTCAATAGGTCTATGACTTTTTTGGTACTTTTTCCTTCTCGTTTCACATGTACCTTCCATGTTAATCTTAAAATAGTCTCAAATCCTAGTAGAGTTGGAATACGCATATTTACTAATTAAATAGCCTCAGACATATCAAGGAAGTAAGACCATTTAGTAATTTATACATTTTAAGTTTGGGTATCAGATTTCCCAATTATAAATCATCAAATTCATCCCAAACTATGTAGGAATTTTAGCATTTGAATAAATCTGTCCTAATTCTCCAATAAAGGCACGTTTACTTAGATGGCTATGTATAAAAATTGTGATAAGCGGGGTCTCACAGGTCATGTGTATATGTGTATAAATGAGGGAGTAATGCTACATGTATTTACTCAGAAAACCTTATTAAATGGTATGGTATATGTCATGTCATCAACACTATGTAGATTAGGTAAGAATAATGCAATGAAAATTAAAATGAAGAAAATCCATAAATTGAACAAGCTCAAGGCTTTCCTATTCAATCAAAATAATCACTACTTGTTTCAGCAGTGCAATGTTATCCAACATTGGCAACTATCAATCATAGTAGAGATTAAGGTTACATCGAAGATGTCCTTATTCCAAAATGGGAATATATCGAGAACGACCAAGTCCCAACCATCCTAAAATGTTTATGTGGTTGTGGTCCCTAATTTGGAGCTCCTAATCCCAGATTTCGCCACCCGGATACTCGAGAAAGACGTGCAGCTCTTTGCAATGATCGACTCCAGAGGGTATTCCATTTAGCAGCTCACATGAATCGGCCTCAAGTATTCGAACTATTAAGACCAAAAACTGAATATTTGGGCAAACAATGGGATATGCATGGGGAGGAACCCATTCATATTGCAAGCAAGATGGGTTATGTTGATATAATTGAGAAGTTATCTCGGATAACAAGGGGGAGGAGCAAGAAAGGACAAACTATTCTTCATATTGCAGCAAAATACGGGAGAACTTCAGTAGTGATGTATTTGCTCAGACGTCCAGGACTCATGGATCTAAATGAAGGAGATGATGATGGAAATATAGCTTTGCACATGGCCGCGATGTATTCACAACCCGCTACTTTGATTCCTCTCATACTGGATGAAAGAATTGACCCCTTCCTTCTCAACCACCAACCCTCGACTGCTCTTGACATTGCCTTAGATCTCGTCAAAAGGGAGTATACATTACGGAAGGTTGGTAACATGAACAATCTTGATTTCATTTATGAACGTACTAGATATTACATAGACTAATACATTAGTCAAGGGCAGGTCTCATATGCAAATTATAATGTTTCCCAGTCTTTTAGAATAACCAAGACTTCTTTAGGACCAATTTTTACAAGTTTCTCCATTAGTCTTAATAAGAGAGTTTGTGGCCATGAACATGTCCACAGTTTGAATCAAGTAGAATATTTCTGACAAATACAGAGATAAATTGCTGTATATCTCGTTTAATTGACCCTATAAATATGATCATGTATAAAAAGAATGTTGCATTTTTATTCTTAAAATATCAGAGGTTGCTCTATTTAAATAAAGAAAGAAAATCATAAAAAAATCTCAAATTGTACTCACTCTAACACTTTTATCCTAAAACTTTTTCATAAAACAAAAAATTCTAAACTTATGCATATTTATTCTCCATCCAGTTTCGTCAATAAGCACCATTAACAATTTGATGTGGATTTGACATGGCATTATTAATATTTTTCAATGACAAGTGGAGCTGATATGGCCACCACGCAAGTGCCACGTCAGAAAAAAAAAAAAAAAAAAAAAAAAAAAAAAAAAAAAAAACTAAAGAAAGCCGAAAGATAAAACCAGAGGAGACCAACCAAAACAAGAGAGAGATTGCAGATTGTGGGAGGGGTCACTGCCGCGAGGGCCCTCTACTAGAGATGGGCAAGCTCGGCGCGCCACTCGAGCTTGACACCATCCGGGCCAAGCTCTCCTGGTCCAAGGGAGTCAAGGCCCACGGTGGTCAACAGCACTTGCCGACGATGTCGGAAGGGCAGTGCCACCCCCAACCTTCTGTAATCTCTCTTCTGGTATGATTTTTTTTTTTTTTTTTTTTTTTTAGTTTTTCTTTTTCCTTGTTGACGGACTTTGATGGAGGTAAATGTGTCTACAAATTGAGGTTTTTGTGTCATGAAAAAAATAAAAATTGGAGTAAATGTATAACAATGGACATAGTTTGAGATTTTGATGACTTTTTCCCTTCCAAATTTGCATAATCCCGTAACATTGTCCCAAAGTCAACCTATGACAACAGTAAACCATATACGTTTCATCCATCCCTCTTTTCTCTTGAGTGATAATTCTTTAAAAAAAGCAGACACCACATCTTCAGAAGTTAAAGTTGCCCTTTACATGAGCACTCCAGGGTTTATTCCCGTCACCAATATGGTAACGATTTTTTCTTTTTCGACTTTTTATATGCTTCCGATCTCAGCAATTGGCGCTCATGGTATTGGCATCCACATGTGGGAAAAGTGCAACTAGAAATGAAGTGTTTCCAATGATCAACCCGGACAAAAAGAAGCCAAACGTGGTCGACGTGAAGAATGTGATCTCGGTGGTAGCAACGCTTGTGGCCACCGTGACTTTCGCAGCTGGTTTTGCAATTCCTGGAGGATTTAACAGCACCGACACAGCCTCCAAAGATGACCACGGCATGGCTACGATGCTGGACAAGAGAATGTTCCAGGCCTTCACCATTTGCAACACCATCGCCATGTTCTGCTCGATGATCACGGTCGTCACCCTCCTCTGGGCGGAGCAAAGCGACATCCACACTGCAATAGTTGCATACCGACGCTCCATGCTGCCGCTAAAAATAGCACTCCCTGCGATGTCTGCCGCTTTCTTAACTGGTATCACCTTGACTGTTGACAAACTCCCTTGGCTTGCTAACACCATATTTTATTTTGGACTTGTTTGCCTCCTCATCATCTCAGTTGCTAAATTCTTAGAGGACCCTCCCTTGATTTGGAGCCGCCGTCGCCCTATTAGCATTATGGTATCCTGGCTTGTTCTCGCTTATATTTATTTGTGGGAAGTTGAGACGGACGTTTCGGATGACACGGAAGAGGACAAAATGGTGTTTTGGACCTCCGCTAGGGGACTTCCGGATGATGATAGTAAACAGAATGACTGATTACTCGGTGACAACAAAATATAGGGACTTGCACATTTTCCTAATTACTGGTTTCAGTTGATCATTTGATACTACCTATGATTTGTGGAAACAAATATGTATTTCCTATCGCTCATTCTACAGTTGCTTTCCTACTGCATTAGATCAATGGTGATTGTTGAAGTACTTGAAGTAATCTTAGATCAATGGTGATTGTTGAAGTACTTGAAGTAATCTTTATTTTTCTCTAATAGCTTAAACTTTTTAGACAGCTGGATGAATTCTCAAAATTTCACATGATGGCAAAATATAAAATTTTGAGTTCAAATCTTTCTAGCCCTAATTGCCTCATCTATCATATATTTCCATGCATCAGTCTCAGAGTAAAGTCTAGCCAATGTGCAAGTAAGAGAACTAAAGTTTTTGAATTAAAACAAGCCTTTGCCTACATAGTTTTAAGTTTTTTAAGCGGTTTATCATAGTTCCATGAATTTTGACAATGATACTTGTGTCATGTGACATGTTATGCCAATTGAATAGATGAGAGATGCCGCGACCTACTCCTCAGGGGAAGGGAACAGGTTTAGGGTATTGCCTAAAGGATGAACCTAAGACCTATGATTAGGTGTGAGCTCTCCCAAGCTCATATCCCACGTAACGTTGAGGTATTCTTAAGAATTTCGCAAAAAGGAGTCATTACTAGCCTATTGGGGTTAGTTAAAAACCAAATGGGGCATGAGAGTATGCCATACTTCCTATGTAATCAGAGAATCTAGGATCAAGGATTTAATTACACTAATTGATCAATTAGTGCCCTTTCAGTACCTAATCTTGTTCATTTGAAAAGAATGATTTTTGTTAGGTAGTTTGGATTGATTTTACACACATCCACTAACATGTAAGGTGATCATGCAAGTACACAGTTATTAACATAATAATTGACAATCAAAGAAAGCATTAAATGCACATCATGGGATAGCAAAAATTTAACATTAAGGAAGAGGTAAATATTAATCTTAACTAGACTAAAGAAAAGCCAAAATCAACATATCAATATTGTGCATTCAAAGACATTTGTCCCTAAGGACAATTGAAATCCTAAGGTAAAGCCCTAAAACCTTAATCAAACTTAAACATAATTCCAAATTGAAAGGTTTTCTATTTTTAGGAGAAAATTACTCCAAAGATTAATTTCGACCTTTTCACGGAAATTTAAAATTTTTTAAAGATTTTTTATTTTTTTTAAAAGGGAATTTTCAAATTTTCCAAAAAAATGGATTTTTGCACTTTTTTAATTTTTTTTAAAAAAGGTCGAATTTTTAAAATCTTCTGACTTTTTGAATTTTCAGGAAATTAAAAAAAATCGAAATTTTTGATTTTTTTTTAATTTTAACATTTAATATTATTATATTCAGGAAAACGGGTTCGGATCGGATAAACCCAATCCGGCCCGCTGATCCGATCCGAGCCCAGGTCCGACTCACGTCGGATAAAAAGAAAAGATTCTCTTTTTTTTTTTTTTAGTTTTTTTAAATATATATTTTTCCTTTTTTTTTTTTTCTTTTAGTCTTATCCCTATTTTGTCTTTTCCGCTGCTCCATCTTCTGCTCAACGGTCCTTCCCGAAGCCACTTTTTGCCATTTTATCTTTTCTATTTTTTTCTTTTTTTCTTATTCTTTACTTTTCTTTTTCTTTCGCTTTTTTATTTGTCTTTTTCCCATGGTCTTCTTCCCCACGAATCTTTTCTCTGCCCGAAGCCTCTTCCTTCTGCACCATACATCAACGCCGGCCGAAGCAACCGGCGTTGGCCGACGGACCACCGCCGCCCACCGATCATCCCCATCGACCGGCGCCGGCCATCGCCGGCTACATATTTCGGCTCTTCGGTTTTCTTTAAGGCATTTTGTCGAACACATGGTCTGCACTAATGAAACGAGAAGGTTTTCGCTCGATCGAAACTCAAATCGAGCTTTAGGCTTCTACATGAGCATACTAGCACGCACAGAAACATCAATGGAGGCTCAATGGGACCGAAGCTCGCTTGAACTGGTCAGCCGCGAGTTTCGATACGACGCCTTACAAAAATGGAGCATACATGAGCAGAGAAGACCTACTTGGTTCAACGAGAAGAGCTGCGACGGACAGCAACTCACGAACGGACGACCGATGGCAGCCAAAACGCTCCTTCGATTTCACTCTCTCGAATATCTCTCGCTTCAATCTCCCTCTCGGTTCTCTCTGTGTTCCTCTCGGCTCCTCCTCAGCTCTCTCGGTTTCTCACAGTTCCAGAAGAAGGGGGTCGAGAAGCGGGATCACGTGCACGGTCTAGCCTCTCTTTGGCTCTCCACCCTCTCTCGAGCATTTCTCTCCCGCTTACACTCTCGCTCACCCTCCTTCTCCGTCTCCCCCCTTGGGTTGCTGTCCCTCTTCTTTTGTTTCTGCCCGTCCCCTATTTTAGAGCAACCGGCCGGCGCGCATGGCCTCTGCAGCTGCCAGCTTGCCGACCGGACTGCCCCGACCCGCGGATCACGCCGCTCGCCTGCCACCCCGATCCCACTGCTACTCCTGTCGCTGCTCCTCTTTCTGTTCCGTTTTGCAGGTCGCGCGAGGATGAGGAAGACAGCTGGGCGTGGGCTGGGCTGAAGGGAGAAGGCTGGGCCGGGCCATTCGCGGATGGAAGAAGAGAAGGGAGGATGGGCCGCGCGCGGGCTGGAGGGGTATGGTTTGGGCCGCGAGAGAAAAAGAGAGGCGGGCGGCGGGCCGTGCTAAGGCCGGATCCGGCCCGACCCGCCCCCTAAGTATTTTTTCATTTTTTGTTGTTTTGCTTTTTTTTTTTCTTTTTTTTTTAGCAATTAGTTCCTAACTTTCTAATGCTATTAAAGTCTTAAATAAAATGGCGCAATTTAGGTGTCAACAAGAGGATCATTTCATCCATTTCGCCACTCTGGAATCAAGTTGTTAACTTTGAACATGTAGAAGCTCTCGGTTCATGAAATCGTTTATCTTGAGCAGCCATGGACGATTTACCTAGACTAGTTGAACTTGTGGCACTCTCATGTTAGGAAATCCTAGGCACTCACTCATATGTCCCGTGGGTTAAGGAAACAACTTTGAATCACCTATTTTGTGAGTCGAGCTTTTGGCGAAGAAAATCAGGAAAAAAAAAAAATGAGAACTTTCTCATCACTCCTCACAAAAATTTGAATTTTAGCCGCTCTTTACACCCGTACAATATCCTTACTCCTCTCCTTAACAAACAAATCATAACGAACTTCGCATAGTGGAACTTGAATGAACTTGATGAGTGTTTAAAGACCAAGCCTTTTGTGCATATATGTGATCAACAAATCGACTTTTTAATCTAGCTTCAAAGGGATGGGAGGGATGTTGACGGATTCTACTCGCAGTCTACTGAAATACTAAATCGAATGGCACAAACATGCTTTTCATCTATGTTACTATTTTGTGATGAGAGTGGTCATATAATGTGTTCCATGGAATTACATTGGCAATTGGTGCTCAATTTCCATGCACACTAATGAGTTTGGAGTTTGATTCATGTTGAGGTATATAATCTAGTGAGTAGCAGGTGCAAAAAACCTAGACAAGGAGTGTCAAACAGGAATTGCCTATACCTAACTGAGGAAGAGGGGAAATTGTGGAAATGTAATTCGGACTTCATTCGTTTCGTAGAAGATATCAGATTTTGAAAAGATGTTTTCTAGAAAGTTATTTTCCAAGGAAATGAAGATATTTTCCAACATTCGGTTGAGATCTGAAAATAAAGTGGAAAATATTTTTCATTGTTTGATATCTGATTTGATTTTCTGGGAAAATTATAAAAAATGAATTTTAATTCTTTTTAATTGACCAAAAAAATTAATTTTAATATTTATATATTTTATAAAAAATTTCAATTTTGATTATTTTTTATTTTTAAAAATCAAAATTTTATTTTTTTATTTTATTTTTTCCTTTTTCTTTTCCTTCCTCCTTCTTCCTTCTTCCTTCTTCCTTCTTCCTTCTTCCTCCTCCTTCGTCCTCTGCCACCGTGTGCCTCGGAAAAAAAAAAAAAATGCATAAGGAAAGGAAAAATACAGGACGAAAAGTCACACCCTTCACAAAAATATGGATGTTTTTGCAACTTCAAATACAAAGGTGTGATTCCATCCAACGTGAGGGTGGAAATAGTCACACCCTTCACAAACATATATTTTTAGTTTTGTAACTATTAAATTTAATTTAGTAAATGATTTATCATCTTCGGGTTTTACTTATAAGTAGAGTTGGAATATGCAAACTTACTAATTAAATAGCCTAAAAATATCAAGGAAGTAAGATTATTTAGTAATTAATACATATTAGGTTCGGTATCAAATTTCCCAATTATAAATCATCAAATACATCCCAAACCATATGGGAATCTTAGCATTAGAATAAATTTGTCCTAATTCTCCAATAAAGACGCATTTACTTAGATGGCTATGCATAAAAATTGTGATAAGGGGTACTTGTAGGTGTATTACGAGGATAATTTTGGAAATACAAAATTCTCACGGGTCATATATGAATGTGTATAAATGAGGGAGTGATGCTACATGTATTTACTCAGAAAACCTTACTAAATGATATGGTATGTGTCATGTCATCAACACTATGTAGATCAGGTAAGAATAATGCGATGAAAATTAACACGAAGAAAAGCCATAAATTGAGCAAGATAAAGGCTATCCTATTCAATCAAAATTATTGCTACTAGTTCCAGCATTGCAATGTCGTCTAGCATCGACAACTATCAATCCTAGTAGTGATTAAGGTTACATCGAAAATGTCCTTATTCCAAAATGGGTTTTAATATATCAAGAACAACCAAGTCCCAACCACCCTAAAATGTTTATGTGATTGTGGTCCTTAACTTGGAGCTCCTGATCCCAAGTTTAGCCACCTAGATACTTGAGAAAGATGTGAAGCTATTTGCGATGATCAATTCCAGAGGTAGTAATGTATTCCATTTAGCAGCTTCCATGAATTGGCCCCGAGTATTCGAACTATTAGGACCGAAAACTGAATATTTGGCCCAACAAAGGATAAGGATGGGGATCATCCCATTCATGTTGCAAGCAAGATGGGTCATGTTGATATAATCGAGAAGCCATTTCCGATATCAATGCAGCATAACAATCGAGGACAAACCATTCTTAATGTCGCAGCAAAATATGGGAGAATTTCAGCAGTGAGATATATACTAAAGAAAACAAAACCGGGGATGGATATAAATGAAAAAGATGATGTTGGAAATACAGCTTTGCACTTGGCCACGATGCATTCACAACCCGCCACTTTGATACGTCTTGTGCTGGATGAAAGAATTGACCCCTTCCTTCTCAACCACCAACCCTTGACTACTACTCTTAACATTGCCATAGATCGCGTCATAAGGGAGTATATGTTACAGAAGGTTGGTAACATGAACAATCACTATTTTATTTATGAACTTACTAGAAATTACATAGACTAATACATTAGTCAAGTGCAGGTCTGGTATTCAAATCATTATGTCTCCCAATCTTTTAGAATAACTAGGACTTCTCTAGGAGCAATTTTTACAAGTTTCTGCATTAGTCTTAATAAGAGAAATTTTGTGGCCATGAACATGTCCACAGTTTGAATCAAGTAGAATATTTCTGAAATGCAGAGATAAATTGCTCTATATCTCGTTTAATGACCCTATAAAACGTTGCATTTTTTTCTTAATATGTCAGGGTTGATCAATTTAGATAAAGAAAGAAATTTATAAAAAATCTCAAATCATACGCATCCTAACACATTTATCCTAATTTTTTTTTGTAATTTAAAAAAAAAATCGAAACTTATACATATTCATTTTTCATCAAGATTCTGTCAATAAGCATCATTAACAATTTGACGTGAATCTGACATGGCATTATTAATATTTTTCAATGACAAGTCGAGTTGATATGGCCACCACCCATGGTTCCACGAGTCTAAAAAAAGCCAAAAAAATAAGACCAGAGGAGACCGACCAAAACAAGAGAGATGGCAGGTTGTGGGAGGGTCACCACGGTTCCGACTTCGCTGGCAAGGGCCGTCAGCTACTGCGGGCCATCGATCCCTGCAGGCAAGCAGAGCTCGGCCCAGATGGCATCTAGCTCAAGCAGTGCCTCTGAGCTTGCGAAGATCTGGTCCAAGTAGCAGATCGAAGAATGAGATGGTATTTTGCCAGAGATTAGAAGGGCTCCCTCTTTAGAGAAGTAGGTAGTCCAGAATCTATGGAATTTGGTACCTTCATGAGATGCAGCCTTGAATCCAAGATGGAACTTCATTTCCGTTGCAGGCCATGACAAACTTGGAGTACTGATCGAGCACATCCGCTGCGGCCTGCTTCTTCTCTTAGACTCAAAATGATTTCTGAGATTCTCGTGAGCTAGAACGTCCCAGAGAACAAGACGAGACCTTTTAATCGCACAAAATCGGTGCTTGTCACCTTAAAATCTCCCAAAGCCTCTCATATTATTTCATCCCTTCAAGCTGTTCCATTGACGAAACTAGAAAATCCCCGCCGGCGAGGGCCGTCTACCAGATTTGGGCAAGCTCGGGACGCCCCTTGAGCTCGACACCATCTGGGCCACGCTCTGCTTGTCTGTGGGGGGTCAACAGCCCACGGTGGTCCAGAGCCCATGCTGGCGAAGTCGGTAGGGTGGTGCTGCCCCCAGCCATCTGCGATCTCTCTTATCTGGCATGAATTTTTTTGGCTTTTTTAGACAGGCTTTGACTGAGGTAAATGCGTCTACAAATTGAGGCATTTGGTATCAACAAAAAAAGAGTTCCAAATAAATATATTACAATAGACATAATGTGGGTTTTTGGTGGCTTTTTTCATTCCAAATATGCATAATCCCATAACATTATCCTAAAGTCAACCTATGACAACGATAAAACATATACCCTTCATCTTTAGAAACTAAAGTTTCCCTTTACATGGGTATTCCTATCATCGATATGGTAACGATTTTTTCTTTTTCAACTTTCATATGCTTCCAATCTCAGCAATTGACAGTCATGGCATTGGCATCCACATGTGGGAAAAGTCTAGCTGGAACTGAAGCCTTCTCAATAATCGACGTGGACAAAAGGAAGCCAAACATGGACCAAATGAAGAATCTGATCGGTAACCGCTCGGTGGTGGCAACGCTTGTGGCCACTGTGACTTTTGCAATTCCTGGAGGATTTAACAGCTCGGACACAGCCTCCAAAGATGACCGCGGCATGGCTACAATGCTAGACGATAGAATGCTCCGGGCCTTCGCCATGAGCAACACCCTCGCTATGTTCTACTTGATGACCACGGTCGTCACCCTCCTCTCGGCGCAGCAAAAAGACGTCCGCACTAATGATTGCATACCGACGCTTAATGCTACCACTAAAAATAGCACTCCCGGCGATGTCTGCTGCTTTCTTAACTGGTGTCACCTTAACCGTTGGCAAACTCTCTCGGCTCGCTAATACCATATTTTATTTGGGACTCGTTTTCCTCCTCATCGTCTCAGTTGCTAAATTGTTAGAGGACCCTCCCTTGATTTGGAGCCACCGTCGCCCGATTCGCATTATGGTATCTTGGCTTGTTCTCGCTCACATTTATTTGTAGGAAGTTGACACGGACCTTTTGGATGACTCGGAAGAAGACGGAACTGTGGGCTGGACCTCCACTAGTGAGCTGTCGGATGATGTTTGTAAAAAGAACGACTGATTACTCAGTGACAGGACGCGCCACATTTTCCCAATTACTAGTTTCAGTTGGTCATTCGATACCATCCATGATTTGCATGAATAAATATGTATTTCCTCTCGCTCATTCTATAGTTGCTTTTCTATTTTGTGAGTAAGAGAATTGAGTATTTGAATTAAACCAATCCTTTGCATACATAGTTTAAGTTTTTCAACGGTTGATTGTAGTTCCATGAATTTGACAGTAATACTTGCATCGTGGCGAAATACTGTATCAATTGATTGTAGTTTAAGCTTTGAACATGTGGAAGCTCACGGTTCATGAAATCGATTGTCTAAAGTGGCCATGGACGATTCACCTAGACTGGTACAACTGGTGGCACTCATGAGTCATGACATCCTAGGCACTTTGTCATGTCCGTGTGTAAAGAAAATAATCCTTAATCACCTGTTCTATAAGTCGAGCTTTTGGTGAAGGAAACTAGAAAAAATTTTAAACTTTCTCATAGCTTCTCCAATGGGAGCCATCAGCTATGAAATTGATGTTCATCGTCTATGTCCCATTTGTGATTTCCCCTCTATGCTCATTTTGATTTTTTTGGGCCGGTGGAAAAGGTGCCACCATCCATCACCACCTCCCACATTCATGCGAGAGCCTACATAAACTTGTTCCTGCAGTAACTGCTCACCAATTGGATGATGCCACGTGGCTTGCCACATGCCGACCACATGGAAAGGATACGTTTCCTTTTTATTAATCTTGATGTGTTCGGAGAGGAGATAGTTTGTGCCTTGTGATGATAGTACATGGTGTAACAAGTCAATAAAAAAGAAAAGCTTCAAAATTTAAGTCCAGCAAATCTAATGAAAAAAAATGCATATTGTGCAAGTCATATGATTGGTTGATTAGTTGCTTCGGTTGTGTAATTGATACATAACATACTTTCTTGTCCATAATAACTACACTTTCGCATGTGATCATAATTGGCACAAAGGATGATTGTATGCATAATTACTAAAGCTAGCTACGAAAGGACTAATTAAGAATAGATTCTGTCGCGCCTCGATTCTCGGGCATGCACCCATCCCTTACCTGGTCGATTAATAGCGATGTCCTAGGATACATCGCCGACCATTTCATTTTAATATACGCATGCAGAAGCAGATATAAAATCCCCAGACAATAAAAAATGGGATAGGATAGCAGGACCAATTTTTCAAACCAAAACCAACATTTTATAAACACACAGGTTTATTTACAACATCAGGTCGTTTACAAAAATATTGGCTTAATAAAAAAGGGACCATCTTATGACTAACAAGTCGAGACAAATTTGCCGATTCTGTTTCCTTCACTCCCCCAAACTTCGGGACTTCTGGTCCTTCACCAATAACATCTATGGACCTGAAAAGGTTATACAATAACCAATGTGACAATGTCCTAGTGAGTTCTTACTTCTAAGACTCGATTAGGAAGAAAATATGCCTTAGGGTTACCTAAACACAACCACGAGTCAGAGGGCTTACTTTGGTCTCAGTTCCTTCTTGCAAGTCAGTTCAACTTATAAATACTGACAGGTACATCATCCACTCAATTCAATCAGATTGAATCATCGATCAATTGACTCAGTCGATTACATGTTATCAAGACCACTCTCTGGTCATCATAAGTATTCCGTCTCAAATCTTACTCCCGGCTCAACGAACAGGATCTATTCAATCCTCAGCTATAATTCATGGTCCAAAGGACAGAACCTATCTTTAGGTGGTAATTACGGCCCAGTGGGCGCAACCTTTAATAGGTGGCACATCACGGCCATTTTAGGCACGATCTTTATCAGGTGGTGAATTACGGCTCGATTGGGCACGACCAACTCCAAATTCGGTGGCAAATCTCGGCCCAACTGGCATGGCCATACTTCGGCGACTTTCTAAGTCTACTCACGACCTTTCATGGTCATTTCCCACTCAAATTGTCACGCCCCAATCCTCAGGCACGCGCACATCCCTCACCTTTGGTCGATTTTAAAATGCGATATCCCAGGATAAGTAATCGTCGACCCTTTCTTTTTATTTATATGCACATGCGGAAGTAGTTAAAAATCCCCAGACAACAAAACAATGGAATAGAATAGCAGGCCACAAATTTACTTATTGAAATTCACGACTATACATGCACAGGGTTTACAAAAGAGGATAGGACCATGCTCGGGATCATTGTCCCAGTCTTCCTCAGGTCTTTCACCATTAGACTCAATTTCTTCAAACCCTTCATCTCCTTCTTCTCGCTCAACCTTAACTTCAAATGCCGGCTCATCTTCGGGAAATCTAGGGGCCTGAAATGTAATCCCACAACCGGGATGAGACTATGTCTCAGCAAGTTCTACCCCCTAAGACCCGATTAGTAAACTAATACACCTTAGGGCTGCTTAGGCACATCATGAATCAGAGGACTTACCTTGGCCTCAGATTCCACCTGCATGTTAGCACGAGATCAAACAGCACCCAAGCAATCACATCACAGATCGAAGGATCGATCAAATCGACTTAGTCAATTACACCCCAATAAGACCACTCATGGTCATTTCCAATCAATCAATCAAATAATGACAATCGGATCCAATCACTGATCAATCGAACTAGTCAATTTCATATCCAACAAACTAAGCAATTCCCACAATATATATCAAGATGTCGAGCACACGTGCATTCTCTTAGGCACTAGATCGCCAAAGTGATGCATCAAATCACCGAGCCCACGTGTCTCTTTTATGATGCCATACATAAGTCTCGGGCCCACGTGCCTTCTCCAAAGTGATGCATTAAGTCACCGAGTCCACGTACCCTTTTTACAATGCCAAACTCTGTCACCGAGATTAAATGGCTTTACGGTCCCACTCGACCACTTGCAAGATTTAATGGCTTTAAGGTCTCACTCGACCAAGGTCCCACTCGACCTCTCTCGGATTGATGGCTTTTAGGTCTTACTCGACCGGGGTCCCACTCGACCTCTCTCGATTCATGGCTTTTAGGTCTCACTCGACCGGGGTCCCACTCGACCTTTCTCAGATTCAATGGCTTTTAGGTCCCACTCGACCAGGGTCCCACTCGACCTTTCTCAGATTCAATGGCTTTTAGGTCCCACTCGACCTATTTCACTGCAGCCAACGATATTGCACTTCAATTTCATAATATCTTGGCCCAATTCCCTAAAAATAAAGATACTCAATAAAATATTGTGCGTGGGTACACGACCGGCCTTAGCCAAATTATCATATATTTTCTTTCCATAAATCTCACCATTTTCAACAGCCCATAAAACATATTTTTGGCTCTGTGAATCGACGCCAGGTAATTGCCAATCAATTGCCACAATTCAAATCATTTAGGAATAAATCCTAAAAATACATAATTAAATCAATTCAGCACAACGTAGGACTCAAATAAATAAACAGACTGCATCACGACGATCAGCACGAGATTTCGATCGTCGACCATCTCAACCTTAATTTCCGAAAAATAAATAAATAATTAATTTCGAAAATTAAATAATTAATATTAAAATTCAATTTAACTCAAAATAAAACCCGATTAAATAAACGGACTTCACCACGGTCATCAGCATAATTTTCCGGTCGTTAGCCATCCAAGTTGAATTTCCGGGAAATAAATAATTAAATAATTAATTTCGGGAATTAAATAAATAAACACAATAAATTCAATTTAGCACAATATAAAGCTCGATTAAATAAACGGTCTGTGCCACAATCATCAGCATAAAATCTCGGTCGTTAGCCATCCAAGTTGAATTTCCGGAAATAAATAATTAAATAATTAATTAATTAATTAATTAATTTCGAAAATTAATATTTAATTCCTAAAAATTCCACCTAAGCCCAATTTGCTTGATTAACACCCGATAAGGGACGGAAAAATCCCAAAAAGCATCCAATAAATACTATAGGCAATTCTCTATCTAATTGCACTAATCACACAACTAATATGCAAAGCAATTAGCTAATAAATGCTAATCCAATCTAATATAACCACTAATTACACTTAATTAACACTAATCAACCTTTAAGTATAATTAGCACACTAATAAGGCATTAGTGAGTAAAACTCACTCAAAACGACGGGCTCGACGCGAGGATCGATTTTCCCCAAAGCGGGCCAAGCATCCGAGCTCGGGAAGGCGGCCAAAACGGGCCTCGAACATGCTATCAAACCCATTATCTTCTGCTCTGTATGCTGTTGATTGGGGGCGCATTCGGCGTCGGTGGAGGCGGCCAAGGGCGGCTAAGGCTAGGCGGAGCTCCGGTGGGTCAAGGTGGTGGCGTGCGCTGGCTCCGACGGCCCGCTTAGCCGTTCACGAAGGCTGGCCGGTCCTTCCAACGGACAAACAGAAGCTGCAGGGGTCGAGAGGGCGGCCAAGGGCTTCAATCGAACCAAAAGGAGGAGAGAAGGAGGGGGCGGGGGCCGCGTGGAGGCCGCGCGGGCGGAGATCCGTGAGCAGCGACGGCGAGCTGCTCCCATCTTCGACGAGCTGCTGTTTTTGTCCGCTGGTCTTGCACGAACGGAGAGGGGGAGAAAGAGAGTGTCGTGGGTCAGAGGGACCGTGAGAGATGAGGGAGAAAAGAAGATAGGAGCTTTTGATTGGTCAAAAAGAAAAAGTGAAGGAGGAGAAGCCAAATTGAAATTGAGAAGGGGGGCATTCGGTGGCAGGGGAAAACGCACGAGGGGGAAAAGAAAAGAGAGAGAGAGAGAGAGAGAGAGAGAGAGAGTTAGAGATAAGGGAGAGTACAAGATAAGAGAGAGAATGTCAGGTTGAAAAGTCAAAAAGGAGGAAAAGTGGAGGAAGCAAAGTGGAGGACGGCAAGGGGGCCTTCGGTGGAGGTGTTCTCGCACGAGGGCAAAAGGAGGGGGAGGAGAAGAGAGAGAAAAAGAAAAAGAAAGAAAGAAAGAGAAAATGGGGAAAGGTGTTTGGCCAAAAATGGAAAAGAATTGGGAAATTGGAAGGAAGCTAAGAGAATTTCTTAAAGTAGAAAATTCTCATCCCATTTTCTTTTTAATAAGCTCTATGATTTCCAAAGAAATTTCAACTTAGAGCACTTGGTCCCCAATCGTTCTTCTGCATCCAAATTCACTCTTAATTCTCTCTCAAATGACTCTCACAAAATCAATTGATATCTCTCTCATCAAATTGATTATTTTCCTCATCCAAGAATCTCTCAACTCCTCAATTTTATCATCCCCAACTTCAATTGAACAAAAGCGGCCCTATTTATCCAGGTTGGAATTAAAACCCAAAAATCCGGATGTCACAATTCTTCCCTCTTATAAAAATTTCGTCCTCGAAATTTGAACCTTTATCATCCTTATACCGAAAGTGGGGTACTGTCATTTCATTAAGTCTCACTATTCATACTAATCCTTCGGTCACGTGGTGTTGTCTGACTATTCTGATCAAGGAGACCATCTTGGTATACAAAATCTGCTCTTTCTGAACCAAAAAATGAACTGAGCTCCTCATATATGACCCTCTGTCATTCACATCTGATCTCTTTTTCTCGACCCCCTAATAAACCTTTGAAGTTCAATGATTCAAAATCTCTAACAGTTTTGTGCAGTCTTTACCTTGACACTGATCTGACAACTGCAAACACGGATTTCTGAGCTGACTCTAGTCTGTAATCTTTCTTCACTTTCCTTTCACCACTGAGTTCTGTACCCTCTGCTATGCCCTGCTTAAGAAAGAACCCTCTAAAAACTCTGCCAAACTCATAATCTCTTATTTAGATTCGAAATATAATTCATCCCTGGCACTCCATGCCGGTGAATTATCTGATGCATACACACTTTGGTATATCCACTCTATGATATGACAGAATCTGCAATTCTTGAAATCGAACTTAGATTGGCGGTTAATTTCACTCTAACGCGCTTCTAGTGTAACCTAGGCTACTGGGTAGTTTTCAGAGCTTTTTAGAACGAATGACCCGTGGTCGATTTTCTTCGAGCCACAATGAACCCACTCGACACATCGTCGATTCTCGATTGTCGTGAAAATCTCAAGGATTCAAATACGGACACAGGGCACCAAAACGACAGAAAAATCATATTAGTGCCAGTCAACGAGAGTTTTCCAATTTAGTGGGGTCACCCACGATTGGTCATTTATCTCAGTCGAACCGACCTATCTCTGATCTTAATTCGCCTTTTTAACTGTGCCGTAATGATCTCTAAAGATGAACGCGGTCGAGAAATCAATTTCTGGTCGAATTCTCAAGTCTATTTGTCTTAAAGTTCTTAATAACTCACCCAGCTAGTCTAGTTATCTCATGAGTGGCCAACTCAGAGAAAAGCACTAAAGTCGCGCCGATGAAATGCCCAATTTCTCCAATCAAGTCTGAATCCAAAAAAATCTAGATGTCACACATTCCAAACAAGATCTATCCGTACCGTACCAAAGTGGATCAGCTCCATCTATCGATCGACCACTATCCTCAAATGATATCAATAATTCCCCGAATCCTTAGTAAGCTCATCACAATGTTTCATTGTGATATTTTCATTCCTCCTGGGGACTCTTAAGTGATGATAGAAGTCCTGGTTTATATTATTGAACTTCCATTTACTAACAACTCCGGCACTTACAAACTGCTCGGCGGTATCTATCTTCATATCAGCCTATCAATCTAGCTGACACCGATTCTGACTTACTTGCCTCATCTAGTCAAAATTAGAATACTATAGTGAATTTCTGACAAGATCTTTTCCCTGAGTGCTACACCATCAAGTGCACTCAATCATTCATGAAACTTGAGTGTTCCATCCTTAGAAGTCTTCAAGTCAGATTCTTTCTTACCAGTATCCTCTTATAAGATCTTCTGAATATCTTTGTCTGTCAACTAGGCGCCGATTCCAATTTGAACATTTGGTTTAATTTTGAGGGTGGCTATAAAATTCAAAGGGCAGTCTACCTCAATTTTGAAAACCAAATTTCAAAACTCTTTTAAGTAGAGTCTATTCTTTAGTCAGTTTGGGCACTATTGTAATCTCTCGACTCAAAGCATCTGTGGCTTCTTTTGTTTTTTTCCAGAGTAATACTAGAGAACACCATTATAGTCCTGCTGAAATTCTGATTCACGACACCATCTCATATTCAACTCCTTCTGAGAGAATAACACTTGAGACTTTAATAATCGATGAGGATCTGAAATCTTTCTTCATCTCATTGATGACTTCAAATCTTTAAAGCAAATTTTTGATGCTACGAGTCCCAAGTCACGCGTTCATAAATTAGCTCCTAAGATCTCAATTGGCGGGATGATTATGCAACAATCTTTTCATGTTGCATCAATATGTACTCAGTCCTTTAAGCTCTGGAAACTATCCCCATACTTGCCTATGCCAATGAATTTCTCTCTTTTCTTAAGAGGTCAAGTCCATGATGATATTGATGCTGAAAATTCTTTCACGAACCTTCTGTAGTAATCTATCTAATCCTCATGTTTCTGATCTCTAACATGGTTGTCGGTCTTGACCCATTAATAAATGATTCGACCTTAGCTGGATCCATGGAGATTCCTTTACATTATTCTCACAAGAGCTAAACTAAGTGTGAAATGTTGTCTTCAGTATAACTTCCTTCCTAGTTCTCAACTGACGATAACCTGTCCTCAAGTCGATCTTTGAAGACATCAATACTCTTTATAACAAGTCCCTAATTCATCGATCTTTGACAATGAACACTTATCTTTGATTGTCACTTGATTGAGTTGACTATAGCTGATACATAATTGTACTGGACCATCTTCTTTCTCTCTCCACAAGACTGATGTTCCTTGAAGTGATGCACTGCTATACACGAATTCCTCATTCATCAATCCTCATGTCTACACCGTTGGTTCTATCGATTCAGACAACAACAACCGGTAAGAAACTTTAAAGAATGGTTCTGTTACATATGTTAGCCCGATCGTAATTCTTTCCCTTTCTGTCTAACCATCCTTCGGCAACACTTCCGGAATTCTTGGACTACCGAGGAGTCCTAAATTTTCAATTCTTCAATCTATCTTATTTTTGACAATCGTCGGGTAACCTAGGCAACCTCCGTCTAACAAATGGATTGCCTCCAGTGACGAGATTAAAGAAATCGAAGATTCATTTCAACCTCCAATAAACTCGACCCCTTCATGTGCTCCTGGGCTAAGTTGCATTGTTCCATAATCATAATCCATTATCACAAGATGCTCCATGAGCAATTCTTTCCACACCTGACGAATAAGTTGTACACCAATAGCCAATCCAGTACAACTCTTATCGGTGATTCTTTTCCTATAGCCTTAACAAACAACTGAAATTCCACAATTGTGTTCCCTATACTCTCTGGCACCATTCTGATGAAATCATCTCACAACATTCTTCCATTGAATAACGCATAGTCATTTCCATTTTTTTGCTCCTTTTGCCATCTTAACAACGTCTTAGCTGCAGCATTAGTATCAATGCTCCCTTAGACTTAAACTGATAGGGTTTCACCTGATAGCCGTGCTAACAACACTTACCACGAATTCCTGTCCTCAAAATACGCGAGACTGATTCATACCATCTTCCATGGAACAACATGTTCCATTTCTCTGAATACCGATCTGACTATGCCATCATTACTACTTGGTGAAGTAGAATACACTTCCTTCAACATCAGTCTTTATTCTGACCGAATTCCAAGTCTGCTTGCGCTGAATCTGAATTCAAATATCGAAGTCTATTCCCTGATCAACCTTCCAGGTTGGACCTCAATAAAGATAGCAACAACAATAACGATTCGATCTTGCCGACTCATACAGATCCCAATGAACACTTGCATCAGATCGATCTTATCAAGCTGAGAATCAATCAACACTACCAAACTAGTACCAACCTGCGATGGCACTCTTACACTCGAGCTGGCCAAAGTCAACACTCTGCCTTCCGAAACCACACTAATTAAGAGCAAGTAATTCACACACAACAAGCAATTCTACCAATCAGCTATCAAAGACATGCGCCAGTCATGAATTTAAAAGTCTTTTCTATTACTATCCCATAGGTCATCGCACCTTATCACTCCAGTACTTAACCATTGCTCTGATACCACAAAAAGGGGATTTCACGCCCCGATCCTCAGGCACGCGCACATCCCTCACCTTTGGTCGATTTTAAAATGCGATATCCCAGGATAAGTAATCGTCCACCTTTCTTTTTATTTATATGCACATGCGGAAGTAGTTAAAAATCCCCAGACAACAAAACAATGGAATAGAATAGCAGGCCACAAATTTACTTATTGAAATTCACGACTATACATGCACAGGGTTTACAAAAGAGGATAGGACCATGCTCGGGATCATTGTCCCAGTCTTCCTCAGGTCTTTCACCATTAGACTCAATTTCTTCAAACCCTTCATCTCCTTCTTCTCGCTCAACCTTAACTTCAAATGCCGGCTCATCTTCGGGAAATCTAGGGGCTCAAATGTAATCCCACAACCGGGATGAGACTATGTCTCAAAGCAAGTTCTACCCCTAAGATCCGATTAGTAAACTAATACACCTTAGGGCTGCTTAGGCACATCATGAATCAGAGGACTTACCTTGGCCTCAGATTCCACCTGCATGTTAGCATAGATCAAACAGGCACCCAAGTAATCACATCACAGATCGAAGCATCGATCAAATCGACTTAGTCAATTACACCCCAATAAGACCACTCATGGTCATTTCCAATCAATCAATCAATCAAATAATGACAATCGGATCCAATCACTGATCAATCGAACTAGTCAATTTCATATCCAACAAACTAAGCAATTCCCACAATATATATCAAGATGTCGAGCACACGTGCATTCTCTTAGGCACTAGATCGCCAAAGTGATGCATCAAATCACCGAGCCCACGTGTCTCTTTTATGATGCCATACATAAGTCTCTGGGCCCACGTGCCTTCTCCAAAGTGATGCATCAAGTCACCGAGTCCACGTGCCCTTTTACGATGCCAAACTCGAGCCCGATTAAATAAACGGACTTCACCACGGTCATCAGCATAATTTTCCGGTCGTTAGCCATCCAAGTTGAATTTCCGGGAAATAAATAATTAAATAATTAATTTCGGGAATTAAATAAATAAACACAATAAATTCAATTTAGCACAATATAAAGCTCGATTAAATAAACGGTCTGCGCCACAATCATCAGCACAAAATCTCGGTCGTTAGCCATCCAAGTTGAATTTCCGGAAATAAATAAATAATTAATTAATTAATTAATTTCGAAAATTAATATTTAATTCCTAAAAATTCCACCTAAGCCCAATTTGCTTGATTAACACCCGATAAGGGACGGAAAAATCCCAAAAAGCATCCAATAAATACTATAGGCAATTCTCTATCTAATTGCACTAATCACACAACTAATATGCAAAGCAATTAGCTAATAAATGCTAATCCAATCTAATATAACCACTAATTACACTTAATTAACACTAATCAACCTTTAAGTATAATTAGCACATTAATAAGGCATTAGTGAGTAAAACTCACTCAAAACGACGGGCTCGACGCGAGGATCGATTTTCCCCAAAGCGGGCCAAGCATCCGAGCTCGGGAAGGGCCCAAAACGGGCCTCGAACATGCTATCAAACCCATTATCTTCTGCTCTGTATGCTGTTGATTGGGGCGCATTCGGCGTCGGTGGAGGCGGCCAAGGGCGGCTAAGGCTAGGCGGAGCTCCGGTGGGTCAAGGTGGTGGCGTGCGCTCAGACGGCCCGCTTAGCCGTTCACGAAGGCTGGCCGGTCCTTCCAACGGACAAACGAAGCTGCGGGGGTCGAGAGGGCGGCCAAGGGCTTCAATCGAACCAAAAGGAGGAGAGAAGGAGGGGGCGGGGGCCGTGGAGGCCGCGCGGGCGGAGATCCGTGAGCAGCGACGGCGAGCTGCTCCCATCTTCGACGAGCTGCTGTTTTTGTCCGCTGGTCTTGCACGAACGGAGAGGGGGAGAAAGAGAGTGTCGTGGGTCAGAGGGACCGTGAGAGATGAGGGAGAAAAGAAGATAGGAGCTTTTGATTGGTCAAAAAGAAAAAGTGAAGGAGGAGAAGCCAAATTGAAATTGAGAAGGGGGCATTCGGTGGCAGGGGAAAACGCACGAGGGGAAAAGAAAAGAGAGAGAGAGAGAGAGAGAGAGAGAGTTAGAGATAAGGGAGAGTACAAGATAAGAGAGAGAATGTCAGGTTGAAAAGTCAAAAAGGAGGAAAAGTGGAGGAAGCAAAGTGGAGGACGGCAAGGGGGGGCCTTCGGTGGAGGTGTTCTCGCACGAGGGCAAAAGGAGGGGAGGAGAAGAGAGAGAAAAAGAAAAGAAAGAAAGAAAGAGAAAATGGGGAAAGGTGTTTGGCCAAAAATGGAAAAGAATTGGGAAATTGGAAGGAAGCTAAGAGAATTTCTTAAAGTAGAAAATTCTCATCCCATTTTCTTTTTAATAAGCTCTATGATTTCCAAAGAAATTTCAACTTAGAGCACTTGGTCCCCAATCGTGCTTCTGCATCCAAATTCACTCTTAATTCTCTCTCAAATGACTCTCACAAAATCAATTGATGTCTCTCTCATCAAATTGATTATTTTCCTCATCCAAGAATCTCTCAACTCCTCAATTTTATCATCCCCAACTTCAATTGAACAAAAGCGGCCCTATTTATCCAGGTTGGAATTAAAACCCAAAAATCCGGATGTCACACAAATACTGACGTTCTCTAATTTTGGGATAAATCCCCACATAATCACCAATTCACTCAATTTTCATAATTCAGTGCTCAACTAAATAAACGGACAGTACCACAATATCCAGCATAAAATTTCGGTCGTCGACTATCCCAGCCTAATTTCCGAGAAATAATTAATTAAATAATTATGGAAAATATTAAATAAATGCAATAAATCCAACTTAGGCCCGTTATAGCCTCATTGGAAGACGAGACGAGCTCGAGAAATTCTCGAGACTTGTTCAATAAATACTAACACGAGTCTACTTGTTAATGTCACTATCTAACCACCTAACATGCATTGACAGATAATTAAATTAACTAATCTAATCTAATCTATCCACCTAAATATGCTTAATTAATTTAATTAACCCCTAAACATAATTTACCTACTAAGCGAAGATTAGTGAGTGAAACTCACTTGTTAAAAGCGAAGACTGGAACACCACGATGACGGCGTGACAGCGGCCAAAATCCAAATTTTCGGCAGCGTCGGTGGACACTCGGGTCGGGCCCAAAAGCCTCGCAAGCCCATAGAAAAATCTAGACTTAGACTTGGGCTTGGGCTTGCTTCTTGGGGCTTCAAGACTGGGCTGGAATTGGGCCAAATTGCAACTGAACTGAGCTAAGCAATTAAACTGAAAATGGGCTGAAGACTGCTGGGCTTCACAGGCTGAATTGCTGCAAATTTGGGCTCAATGGAGCTGCTGGAGAATTGGGCCGAGCAAAATGCAAGCTGGGCCAAAGATTCGCTGGAGAGGAGGCGCAAACACAGGCTGCTGCTTCCGTTGTGCGACCATGAAAAAAAGGGGAATTGGTGGTCAACAACCCAGCAGAGAAATCACCATGTTGACTAGGATGGCAGCTTCGGATGTTGCTGCTATGGCGTTGAAGACACATGTGGGTTCATGGATTGAAGAAGCTGATGACGCGAGGAGATGCGCACCAAGAGGAGTCAACAACGAAGCTTCTGTGGCTTGAAGGTTGATCGAGAGAACTGAGATGTGCTGATTCGGTCTGCTGGACGCATGGATTGAAGCAGGTGTCGTTGGCAGAAGGAGCGGTCAATAGAAATGAGAAGAATTTGCTGCGGTTGACTATGAAGGAGTGAGTCGTGGACGCGTGGAGGAGTGCTGGCTTTGTGGAGTCACAAGCGGTGGGATTTGGGACGTGCAGTCTTCGAAGCCACCATTTGAGAAGAAGACAGAAGCTGCTTGTCCAAGGGACACTCGAGCAGAGAGGAAAAATTTTAAAAGAAGACAGAGGTGGTGATGGTGAAGACAACGATGGGAGGTGGAAAGCAGCTGGTTTTTGCTCAATCAAATGGATTGGATCAAGGGCAAAGTCAAAGGATTTATCCCCTCCATTGAATGCCATGTCCCCTAATACTTTCCACATAATTTTCCACCAAAATTATCCAATTTTGATGTCAAAATTGTAGTCTAACCTAAATCCGAATTTCATAGTTTTGGGGACATCAATTGTTCGACAATTTCCCAAATTCGACATCCAATTTTGATGAAGAAAAATCCCATATAATTTTCTGTAAGTCCCTAACACTCAAAGGCTCGGCTCGGAAGTCCAAATTTCCTTTAAATGAGCCCGTCCAAATTTCCATTAATTTTCCGCAACGTCAAAATCGATTTTCTGTAAAAATCCCGGAAACTCTAAAATTTTTTTGGAGGATGAGTTGACGTTGCAAAAATAGCTCGTGACACCATAGAACTTTCAATTTCTAAAATCGGGTTCAAATTCACGGTTATTTTCACTCTAGCGTGCTTTTAGCGTGGTCTAGTCTATCGGATAACTTTTGGTACTTTTTTTGGTACAATGGACCCGTGATCGATTTATCTGGAATCACAATGTACATCTTCGACACATTGGCAACCCTTAGTTGTCGTGAAAATCTCGAGGTTTCAATTATAGAAACTAGGTACCAAAACGACATAAAATCAATTTAGTATCAATCAACGAGAATTTTGCAATAAGGTGGAATTACCCACACTCTGATCACATATCTCAACCGAATCGACCTATTTTTGATATCTGATTGATTTCTGACGGTGCCGTAATGATCCTTGCAGATCAACACGGTTGAGCAGTCGATTCTTGGTCGAATTCTCAAGTCCAATTGCATTTAGATTCCTTAATTGCTTCCCCAGATAGTCCAGTTATCTCTGGAGTGATCAGCTCAGAGAATAGCACTATTTGCGCATCAACGAAAGACCCGATTTATTTAATCGAAAACGAAGTCTGAAAATTCAGGATGTCATAACTCTTCCCCTCTTATAAAAATTTCGTCCTCGAAATTTAAACTTATTACACTCCTTAACCAAAAAGGTGGGGGTACAGTCGTCTCATCGACTCTTCAGTTTCCCAAGTTGCTCCTTCTGTGCCGTAGTGTTGTCAGACCACTTTGACCAACAGGATGGTCTTGGTATGCAGGACATATTCCTTACTGTCCACTATTTGAACCAGGCTTTCAACGTACGATACTCTGTCGTCCACATCCAATTCTTCAAAATTGAGTACGTGGGTTGGGTCAGGCTCATACTTCCTAACATTGACACATGAAAGACGTCATGCACTTGTGCTAACCTTGGCGTTAATGCAAGACGATACGCTAGGTTCCCAATTATTTCTAGAATCTCAAATGGACCTATGTACCTCGGATTCAGTTTTCCTTTCTTGCCAAAGCGCGAAGTACCTCTCATTGGTGACACTTTCAGAAAAACGTGATCACCAACTTAGAATTCTAATGGCCTTCGACGCTTATCTGCATAACTTTTCTGGCGGTTCTGAGTGGTCTTTAATTTGTCCCTGATGACAGCAACTGCATCCACTGACTACTAAACCAACTCTGGGCTTGTGATTTTCCATTCTCCAGCTTCATCCTAACATACCGGTGTTCTGCATGCTCTGCCATATAATGCTTCAAAAGGAGCCATTCGGGTGCTCTGCTGGTAACTGTTGTTGTAGGCAAATTCCACTTGGTGAAGTTGATCTTCCAACTTCCTTTGAAGTCTAGTACACAAGCTCTTAGCATGTCCTCAAGGGTTTGAATTGTCCTCTCAGACTGACCATCTGTCTGAGGATGATATGCCGTGCTATATTGAAGCTTAGTACCTAGAGCACTTTGCAAGCTTTTCCAAAAAGTGGCAGTAAATCTCGGGTCTTGATCCCACGTTATCGTAACCGGCACTCCATGCATTTGAACCACTTGACGCACGTTCAAGTCTGCGTGTCTATCCAGACTGAGGTCCTTTCGAACTGCAATAAAGTGAGTCGACTTTGTCAGTCTGTCGACTACTACCTAAATCGAATCATTTCCGCTCTGACTCATTGGTAGTCCAGTCATGAAATCCATCGTGATATGCTCCCATTTCCATTCTGGGATCGCGAGAGGTTGTAAAAGTCCTCTCGGCTTGCAATGTTGGGCTTTTACTTGCTGACATGTCAAACACTTGGCAACATGCTTGGCTATGTTTGTCTTTATAACTGACCACCAATAATGTTGACATAGATTCTGATACATCTTAGTGCTTCCAGGATGAACGCTGTAACTGCTACGATGTGCTTCAGATAAAATATCTTCTCTAAGTTCCATATCGTTAGGTACAATCAAACGTCCTCGGAACCTTAGTGTTCCATCATCAGAGATCTGAAAGTCAGCCTTTCTTTTCTCAGTGTCCTCTTGAAGAATCTTCTGTACATCTGGTCTGTCAGTTGGAGTGTCTTGATTCTGACTTGGATATCCGATTCAATTCTGAGGGTGGCCATAAGACTCGAAAGGTGGCTTACCTCAAACTTGAATACCGAATCTCGAGCTCTCTCGATTAGATTCCACTCCTTAATCAATATATGAGCAACAAAAGACTTTCGACTCAAAGTATCGGCGACTTTGTTCGCCTTTCCGGGGTGATATAGGATATCACAATCATAGTCTTTTAGCAACTCCATCCATCTGCGTTGTCTCATGTTCAACTCTCTCTAAGGGAACAGGTACTTGAGACTTTGATGGTTTGTGTAGATCTGGAACTTTTTTCCACATAGGTAATGTCTCCAAATTTTAGGGCAAAGATAATTGCGACAAGCTCTAAGTCATGTGTCGGATAATTCTGTTCATGAGGCCTCAACTGTTGGGAAGCGTATGCAATAACTCTACTATGTTGCATCAACACGCATCCCAGTCCTTTGAAAGATGCATCACTATAGATCTCGAATCCTCTAGGACCATATAAGATCGTTAGTACAGGTGCAATAGTTAGCTTTTTCTTTAGCTCTTGAAAACTATGCTTGCACTTGTCTGTCCATACAAATTTCTCTTCTTTCTTCAAGAGTTTTAATGACGAGAATCCTTCCACAAACCATGCGTAATAACTTTGCCAAACCCAGAAAACTTCTGATCTCTGTCACTGTGGTCAGTCTTGCCAATCGATCACTGCTTCTATCTTGTTTGGGTCCACGGAGATTCTTTCTTCGGAAATCACATGACCTAAGAACGCAACTTGAGTCAACCAAAACTTGCATTTGCTAAACTTAGCATACAACTGATGTGTCCTTAAAGTCTGGAGCACTAATCTTAGATGACTCTCATGCTCCTCACCACTTCTCAAATACACTAAGATATCATCGATGAACATTATCACAAATTGATCTAAATATTCCTTAAATACTCTATTCATCAAATCCATGAAAGCAACTGGAGCATTCGTCAACCCGAATGGCATCACTGTGAACTTGTAATGACCATACCGAGTATGAAATGCTGACTTAGGAATGTCCTCCTTCCTAATTCTCAGCTGACGATATGCCGTCCTTAAATCAATCTTTGAAAATATTGATGCTCCTTGCAACTGATCAAACAAATCATCGATCCTCGGAGGTGGATACTTATTCTTGATCATTAGAGTTGTCTATAATCGATGCATAGACGTAACGAACCGTCTTTCTTCTTGACAAAAAGAACTGGTGCTCCCCAAGGTGATACACTAGGATGAATAAAGCCTTTATCTAATAACTCTTGCATCTGCACCTTCAGTTCTTTTGATTCAGATAACGCCATCCTATATGTTGCCTTTGAGATCGATTCTGTCCCGGGTGTTAGCTCGATCACAAATTCAATTTCTCTCTCTGGCGGTAATCCTGGCAATTTCTTAGAGAAAACATTTGGAAATTCTTGTACCATTGAAATATCTTCAATTTTTAGTTCCTCAACTGTCATATCCACGACAGTTGCCAGGTACCCTTGACAACCCTCGTCTAATAGACAAGTTGCCTTTGGTGATGAGATTAAGGAAATCGAAGGTCCTCCTCGATTCCCGACGAACTCGAAACTTTCACCCTCTAACGGGTTAAACTGAATCACTTTGCGATAACAGTCTAACTTAGCTCGTTGCTTGATGAGCCAGTCCATGCCAATTATCAAGTCGAAGTTATACATGGCTAGGACTAACAAGTTTATTTTCCCCTCTCGCTCACTAATCTCTAACTTGCAACCAGAACAACCCAAAGCAGCTAACACCTTATCCTTTAAGGGTGTAGATATGCTAACAACAAATTCCAATAATGCAGGATTCAATCCTATCAACTTAATGAATTGCTCAGCAATAAAGGAATGTGTTGCTCCCGGATCGAATAAAGCATAAGTAGGATGGTTGTTTAGCGAAACAGTACTTGTGATCACGTCAGGTATAGCCTCTGTCTGACCTTGAGTGATGGCATACACTGTACCTTGAATTAGGGGTCAGAGCTGTCCTCCCTGTAGTACGTTCTGCAGTACATTCCCCCTTATCTGACCCAATAATGGCGGCGGCGGCAACTGTTGAGGTCTCCCCTATCTCCAGGGACAGTTCCTAGCTATGTGACCCTGCTGGCCACATTCATAACAGTGCCTATCCCTTGGGGGCACTAGTTCAATCCATGTCGCCTTCCACAAGCACGACATAACTCAATCCTATTTGGCACTTTGTCCTACCAATTCCACTGCTCTTGTTAAGTGGGACATGAGATCTATTTCCAAGCATAGGCCTCTTTCCTTGGTAGATATTCTCTCGATGAGAGCTAAACCTCGATCCAGATGAGGTAGCTCTTTCGTTCTGATCCTTCTCAATCTTTTGGGCTTTGCTATATATATATATATATATCATTATAAGTCCTCAAATCTGGAGAGACCAGTATGTTCCTCAAGTCTGGTCTGAACCCATCCCTAAACCTTCCCACTCGGTTTACTGGGTTTTCTTTCAGCTTTGGAGCATATCACAAAAGTTTAGCGAACTTCGCCTCATACTCGTCATCAGTAGGGAACCCTGGCGAAGACGTTGGAATTCGGCTATCTTCACCTCCCTAGCGGTCTCTAAGAAATACTTATCATTGAAGGCTTTGAGGAAAGTGCTCCACTCCTGAACAGCGTCTTCTGGAAAGATTGTTCCTCGAGTAGTCATCCACCAAGTGTTCGCAACTCCCTCCTGCTGGTAAGTTGCTAGGACTACTTTCTCAATCTCATTACACATCAGTAGTGCAAACGCTTTCTCCAACTTCTGAACCCATGAAGAAGCAACTTCGGGATCTCCTGTCCAAGTGAATAATGGTGGGTTCAATTTCAAGAATTGCTCCACTAACTTATGGATTGGTCTTTTAGCGACCAATATCCCTGGCAGAACTTCAGCTTGAGCGGTGGCAAGTGCAACAGCAAGTGCGGTAGCAGGAACGGCCTGAGTAGTGGCAGCAAATGCGATAGTGGCAGCGGCTTGAGCGACGGCTTGAACAGTAACGGCCTGATTGAGTGCCTGTTGATCCATCCTCGTACCCATAGCTTCCAAGACACGCATGATCCTGTCTAACCTGGGATCAGTAGGGGCTGCTACTCCGACACCTACTACAGGTGGTGCCGTACCACTCACGCTAGCCTGTGTTGGCGCTTGACCATGGCCTTCTCCTCGGGTACCAACCCTAGTCGGTGTCCTACCCCGAATTATGGCACGCACAGTCCTCTTAAAAGGAGTCCTCTGCTCTTGATCGCTCATGGCTCAGTCTCAGCTGACACTTGTCTTCCAAATCCACAATGGATTAGAAGATGAATGATTTACACACGACAAATAATTTTACTAGTCAATTACCATTAACATGCACCAGACATGAGTTTAAATGCCTTCCTACTTTCTATCCCATATCCATCGCATCTTATCACTCCAATTTCTAACAACCATGCTCTGATAACACAAAAAGGGGATGTCACGCTCCAATCCTCGAGCACGTACCCATCCCTTACTTAGTCGATTAATAGTGACGTCCCAGGACGCATCGCCGGCCCTTTCATTTTAATATACCCATGCGTAAGCAGATATAAAATCCCCAGACAATAAAACAATGGGATAGGAAAGCAAGACCAATTTTTCAAACCAAAACCAACCTTTTATTAACACACAGGTTTATTTACAACATCGGGTCATTTACAAAAATATCAGCTTAATCAAAAAGGAACTGTCCTATGACTAACAAGTCAGACAGATTTGCCGATTCCGTTTCCTTCACTCCCCCAAACTCCGGGACTTCTAGTCCTCCACCAACATCTATGGACCTGAAAATGGTTATGTAATAACCAATGAGACGACGTCTCAGCGAGTTCTATCTCCTAAGACTCGATTAGGAAGAAAATATGCCTTAGGGTTGCCTAAACACAACCACGAGTCAGAGGGCTTACCTTGGCTTCAGTTCTTTCCTGCAAGTCAGTTCAATTCATAAATACTGACAGATATATCATCTACTCAATTCAATCAGATTGAATCATCGATCAATCGACTCGGTCGATTACATGTCATCAAGACTACTCTTTGGTCATCACAAGTATTCCGTCTCAAATCTTACTCCTGGCTCAACGAACAGGATCTATTCAATCCTTTGCTATAATTCACGGTCCAAAGGATACAACCTATCTTTAGGTGGTAATCATAGCCCAATGGGCGCAACCTTTAATAGGTGGCAGATCACAGCCATATTAGGCACGACCTTTTATTAGGTGGTGAATCACGACCCAATTGGGCATGACCAACTCCAAATTCGGTGGCAAATCTCGGCCCAACTGGCATGGCCATATTTTGGCGGCTTTCTAAGTCCACTCATGACCTGTCATGGTCATTTCCCACTCAAATACTGACGTTCTCTAATTTTGGGTTAAATCCCCACATAATCACCAATTCACTCAATTTTCATAATTCAGTGCTTAACTAAATAAACGGACTACACCACTATATCTAGCATCAAATTTTGGTCGTCGGCTATCCCAGCCTAATTTTCGGGAATTAAATAATTAATTAAATAATTATGGAAAATATTAAATAAATGCAATAAATCCAACTTAGGCCTGTTATAGCTTAATTGGAAGCCGAGACGAGCCCGAGAAATTCCCGAGACTTGTTCAATAAATACTAACACGAGTCTACTTGTTTATGTCACTATCTAACCACCTAACATGCATTGACAGATAATTAAATTAACTAATCTAATCTAATCTATCAACCTAAATATGCTTAATTAATCTAATCAACCCCTAAACAAAATTTACCTACTAAGCGAAGATTAGTGAGTGAAACTCACTTGTTAAAAGTGAAGAATGGAACACCGAGACGACGACGTGACGGCGGCTGAAATCCAAATTTTCGACGGCATCGGCAAACACTTGGGCCGGGCCCAAAAGCCTTGCAAGCCCACAGAAAAATCTAGACTTAGACTTGGGCTTGGGCCTGCTTCTTGGGGCTTCAAGACTGGGCTGGAATTGGGCCAAATTGCAACTCAACTAGGCTGAGCAATTAAACTGAAAATGGGCTGAAGACTACTAGGCTTCACGGGCTGAACTGTTGCAGATTTGGTCTCAATGGAACTGCTAGAGAGTTGGGCCGAGCAAATTGCAAGTTGGGCCAAAGATTCGCTGGAGAGGAGGCGTAGATGCAGGTTGTTGCTTCAGTTGTGCGGCCATGAAAAAAAGGGGAATTGGTGGTTAACAACCTGGCAGAGAAATCACCGTGTTGACCGGGATGGCAGCTTCGGACGTTGCTGCTGTGGCATTGAAGACACGTGCGGCTTCATGGATTGAAGAAGCTGAAGACGTGCGAAGATGCGCACCAAGAGGAGTCAACAACATAGCTTCTGTGGCTTGAAGTTTGATCGAGAGAACTGAGATGCGCTGATTCGGTCTACTAGACGCGTGGATTGAAGCAGGCGTCGCTGGCAGAAGGGGCGGTCAACAGAAATGAGAAGAATTTGTTGCAGTTGACCGTGAAGGGGTGAGCTGTGGACGCGTGGAGGAGTGCTGGCTTCATGGAGTCACAGGCGGTGGGATATGGGGCGTGAGGTCTTTGAAGCCACCATTTGAGAAGAAGACGAAGATGCCCATCCAAGGGACGCTCGAGCAAAGAGGAAAAATTTTAAAAGCAGACAGAGGTGGTGATGGTGAAGACAATGACAGGAGGTGGAAAGCAGCTGGTTTTTGCTCAATCAAATGGATTGGATCAAGGGCAAAGTCAAAGGATTTATCCCCTCCATTGAATGCCATGTCCCTTAATACTTTCCACATAATTTTTCACCAAAATTATCCAAGTTTGATGTCAAAATTGTAGTCTAACCCTAAATCCGAATTTCATAGTTTTTGGGACATCAATTCTTCGACGATTTCCCAAATTCGACGTCCAGTTTGATGAAGAAAAATCCCATATAATTTTCTAAAAGTCCACGACACTCAAAGACTCATTTCGAAGTCCAAATTTCCTTTGAACGAGCCCGTCGGAATTTCTGATAATTTTTTGGAGGATGAGTCGACGTTCCAAAAATAACCCGTAACACCATAGAACTTTCAATTTTTGAAATCAGATTCAAATTCACGGTTAATTTCACTCCAACGCGCTTTTAGCGTGACCTAGTCTACCGGGTAACTTTTAGGAATTTTTTTGGTGCAATTGACCTGTGATCGATTTATCTTGAATTACAATGTACATCTTCGACACATTGGCGACCTTCGGTCGTCGTGAAAATCTCGAGATTCTAATTACGGGCGCCGGGTACCAAAACAACAGAAAATCAATTTAGTATCGATCGACGAGAATTTTGCAATCAGGTGGAATCACCCATACTCTAATCATATATCTCAGCCGAATCGACCTATCTCTGATATCTGACGATGCTGTAATGACCCTTGCAAATCAACACGGTCGAGCAGTCGATTCTTGGTCGAGTTCTCAAGTCTAATTGCATTTAGATTCCTTAATTGCTTCCCCAGATAGTCCAGTTATCTCGTGAGTGATCAGCTCAGAAAATAACACTATTGGCACGTCGACGAAAGGCCCGATTTATTTAATCGAAAATGAAGTCTGAAAATTCAGGCTATCACAGATTCTATGCCTCTTTGCTTCTGTGGTTGGCAAAGAATAGCTTCAAAATTTAAGTCCAGCAAATCAAATAAAAAAATGCATATTGTGCAAGTCATGTGATTGGTTGATTAGTCACTTCGGTTGTGTAATTGATACATAACATACTTTCTTGTCCATAATTACTAAACTTTCGCATGTGATCATAATTGGCGCAAAGGATGATTGTAAGCATAATTACCAAAGCTGGCTACGAAAGGACTAATTAAGAATAGATTCTATGCCTCTTTGCTTCTGTGGTTGGCAAAGAATAGGATAAGTTAAAGAGACTCGAGGCAAGGAAGGAACCATGTACGCGAATTAATTGAACAGCAAGTTTAGCCCTTTAATGTAATATAAAATGGCCACTTTCATTCATCTTTCGTGGCACAAACGAGTTCACTGCCTATAGATCGTCGGAGAACGACGTTTTCACATTGGAGGGTAATTATTTTTCAAACTGATTAGTATTTTCATTTCCTTTTTCTTTTTCTAATAGTCTAATATTTCCTTTGTTAATATTCATGGTCTTCAATATTGATGCTGGAACACAAACTTTTCATTATGTTCTTTCTTGATTGGTTCACTCTATTCGATGATGGTCCTAGTATATCGATATAATAAGTTTTTTTTTTCCTACTGCATTAGGACTACCATTATTCTCTAGTTAGCTCAGAGTGTCCTTTCTTTCCACTCCCTTTTGCCTCCGCAGCCCCACTGGCTGACCCTGCTAATTTTAGTCTGCACTTTGCACGACGTCGCCCATGAGGGTCGATATATGCATTATGTGGCTGAAAAGTCGATTCCCGGAGCGACCAATCTTCCGGTCCGAAGAAACAGGACGAAATAAAGGACCTACTAAACAAGCACCTAGCAGTGGCAACACTAGCGTCCACAGTAACGTTCTCCGCTAGTTTTTGGTTTTAGCACGTTAGAGCAAACATGAGAATGTTAGGATATTCTCTTTGTGAGTCTTCCGAGTAAATTTTTTATGAGAGATTCTGATATAACATTTGTTTATGATCTATAAATTATGCTAGAGGCTCAATTGTCTTTTAACAATTTGTGTTGGATGGCCTTCATACTAAAACTAAAGGCCCGTATGTAAATGTGGTAATTATGAATGGTTGGGTGTTCAAATGTCTTTATCATAATAACTACCTTTTTTCACCAAGATCATATTTTCTCAATTAGTCCAATTCTAAAGACATTTGAAGAAATTTGTGAGGCCCGAATATGCAATTAAGAGGGAGGTGATGATTTTGCAAGAAAATATATACTAATTTTATAGAATTGATCCCAAAAAAATTTATGCTTCTACTTCAACCTAAATTAACTTTTACAAACTATGGAAATTAAAAAGCTTAGAGAAAAATAAACTGCAAACAAGATTTATAAATTCGTTTTGGGTTTGCCTACTCCTCTTTCCAGCTAGTAGCCCTTATAGATTGAATTCCTTCAGTTATGGCAAACGTACATATATAGTGCAGAACTTGCTGTCATCGCAGAACTTGACTTCCTTCAACAGCAACCTCACTACACACTAAATATAGTTGTTTTGCACTTTTTAAATACAACACAGTAGAATCTCTCCCCAAGTTATAAGTCCCACCTTTGAGTGTTCGCAAAGAGTCCATTATACACTTCATCTCTCAACTAGACAAATGTCTTCACTCTTAATACATACAACCACTCCTCTCATATAATTATAAGCGGATTTGCCATTTTGCTAACTCTCAGGGACAACACTAAAATGGATATTGCAAGCTTACAAAACAACAAACTCAAAAATCTCTCAATCATGTTCAAATTCACTTGTAGTTCTTATATCCATCTAATCCTCTGTAAAAAAATCTCGACAAAATATCTGCAGAAACATGTGCAGAACCTTGCTTCAATCTGGGGTGTCAAGCAGAACTTCTATTAGTGCAGGTTTTGATCACATCGTTTCGACAATCTCCAGAGCATTAGTCCATTATTTTTTATATAAATAATCTTTGAATATCCTGTTTTATTGCTATCATTCGGGCCTTTGATTAAGAATTGCTATGCTTGAGTTACAGAACAAAAGTCTCTAACCCATAAGCACTTGGATTGTTACATGTTCCGATAGAGATAAAATTATTTTCAATTTCTATCCATGAACTTTTACATCAAGTTACAACTATCTCTAACATGCATTTGCATTGTCAAATTTAACAACCTTTCTGGATGACTTTGGAACTATCTATGCTGATCACATAATTATGTCGTGATTCAATTATGTCGTGCCCAATAGCTATGACTAGAACTATTGGGTGATTTTGGTTCTCTCATATTTATTTGAATCTAAGTTACCCTTCTTGCACATGATTTGAATTTTCAATAATATTCTCACATGACATTTTTGGCTTGTCAATTGTGTAGCTATAAGTATGATGTAAAGTAAATCAATCACATGGAAAAAGTTTGGATCGATATTTGACATAAATAGAAGCTGTGGACAGAAACCACATAACATTAGATTGGGTGAGCAAAATCTTAGTTTCAAGAGATCGATAACATAACTACGGCGGATATCAAGTTTTAGGGCCGTGAAGAAAGTGATAATTCATTTTCTTGCTGCTACCATTGAGAAAATTTCGGAGCTCCACCACTAGTTTGCAAGATTCTAGAGTTGTTGAGGGGAAAACGTGTGCCGACTGATTAGCCAATGCAGCATTCTTCAAGGACCACATTGTTCTATTCACTTGAGCTTACCTATGATGTTTCAATTTCTGCTTTTAGGAGAGTGGACGTTAGGAGGCCGATAATTGTATATGAGATGTAGCCTGCGTTCGCCGTTGCGCCAGATTTTGCTACTCTGAGCTCAATCCGGCAGCACTTACCGACACCGCTTGCCGGGCAGCTCCCTCTCTCCCAAAGAGATTTTTTTTTTTTTTTTTTTTTAGTGATAACCTCTATTTTATCCTTTTATTTTTTTGAGGATTTTTGGTGTGAGCACCTGTAGTCTTTTGTTTGTTTTAAGGCTCTCTTTATAGAATAACTACATCCGGTTGATCAACAAAGTAAATGCATGGCCTCTTATTAATTTCTTGCCCTTAAATTTTCCCAGTGAATCATTTGTATCCAATTTGTATTTATGATCTTGTCCAACAATTTTTAAACTTAAAAGTTTAAGTTCGGATCCATATAAAATTTTGTTGGACCACTATTAAATATTATGAAAGTTTAAATGCTTTACTTAATATTTAAATTGATATAGCGTCTCCTTACACAATCGTTGTTCCCTGCAATAACTCCAATACTTGCATGGCTTAGGCTAGATGGACGTAAAGCTATCTATAAGGGAGGATGAGGAAGTAGAAATCTGGAGGATTCGACGGGAGAGGATCAAAAATGCTCTGGCAGCCGCAAGAGCCACGGCAAGACGAGGACCAGCGGATTTGTATGCAGCTGCTAGCGGAGTGGGGGATGTTATCAAACGCGCCGATGTGGAAGAGTTCATTTCTGAGATTGAAAGGCTTGCCGATCAAACAGATCTGTCCGCCACTTTCAATTTTCAGGGGCTTCCAAGGGGTTCAATGCTCCACATTGCAGTACTCGCCGGCAAGGGCGACATCCTAAGGCTTCTGCTTGATAATGTCCATGACCATATCGTAGCCACCCAAGATGAGTGGGGAGATACCCCCCTCCACATCGCCACAATGGCCAAGGAAATTGGATTCATCGACTTGTTGATTGGCCGGGTAAAAGACCTCCCGAATGGCGAGGACAAGCTCCTCCTGAGGATGAAGAACAATCGTGGAAACACCGCTTTGCACGAGGCTGTGCTTAGGGGTGACGTTGGCCTGGTGAGCCATTTGTTGGGGAAAGATTTGGAGCCCGTGTACTTGAAGAACGTGGATGAGAAATCTCCCCTGTACTTGGCCCTTAACAATGACAACTCCGAGTTACTTCAGGTTTTATTTACAAACTCGCTCAAACCATGGAAGATAGAGGGGATGCCACCAGTTCATGGTGCCATCATGCGTGGTAATTATGATATGTATCTAAATTAGCTTGTGGAAAATATCTACGTTTGTATAAACTGATCTTGTTCCAAATCTGTGCAACCACTTTCTACACATACCCAAACCCATTATGGGTTTTTACATAAAATTCCAAACCCCACTTAGTTGGATACCCAATTAGCCGTATGATTCTTTTAATAAACAAATTATTTCACATTAGAACATACAAATTAGCTTAAATTGACAAACAGAAGCAATTTGCTAAAACTCACTTATTTTTTATCTTCCATTAGAAAAAGTACAAAGCACAATCATTTGAGATTGACAGTCATAAACGTCTAGAATCTAACAATGACGGAAGGAGACAGATGCAATTGCAATGATGATTATTGATGATTAGTGTAAGGGTGCAGTAAATTGAATTGTTAGTTTTGTAAAAAAAGTAAATTTACTTTGATAAATGATTTATCATTTCTGATTTCCGATGTTTAATCTCGAAACCATCTCATATCCTAGTAGAATTAGAGTATGCATACTTACTGATTAATTAACCTAATAGATGTCAAGAAAATAAGAGCAGTTTTTAATTAACACATATTAGGTTTGGATATCGGATTCCACAGCTATAAAACATCAAATACATTCCGGACTTGATAGGATTTTAAGCATTTGACCCTAAATCTGTCTCATTTCCCCGATGGAATTGAGCATTGGGCGGGGTTGGGCGGAGCGCCATTGAATCCACACTCCTTTATTTGTCTTTAAAATAATCATAATATATTTGATCAAGTATATACGGCTCTTAAAAGTTTCATCACAATTATCCTAATTTTAATTTCTTAAAGATATATCATATTAGTTTTTGTATATTTATATAATTGTAACAATGAATCAATGTGATGTTAAATGAAAATTCATCCATAAAGTAAAATAATACATGTTTCAATTTTAATAATGAATTTCTAGATTAAGTGAATAGTTTTAATATCTTTAGTTATATCTCATGATAATCTACATTCTACTGCATTACTTGTAGCTGATATACGTTTGGAAAAATTGTAGGCCAGGCCAGCATACATAAATGAATTCAAAAATAACAATCAGATATTTTTAGATTATTCAGATTTATATATTATATAGTAAATTTATATATTATATAGTGCTTCTTCAGCTATGTTGATAACACATCCCTAGTAATGCAAGGTGAAACTAACCTCGCAGTCCCTTTTATTCTATGCACGTAATTCTGTGTCGAATCGCATTTTCATTTTGGAAATGCATTAGAAATCCCAAACACAAATACAGAAGGTCCTCAGGCATACTAAATCCCCACATAAAATATTCTTATTTCAAATTAAATGAAATTTAAATGTTAATAGTGATTCGCTAGGTGCAGATCATTTTCAAAGAATTTGTGCTAATTGCACATATCCGTACGCAAGTAAGAACCTTATATATGTGTATTTGATTTTTAGAGTCACATATCATACAGAATTAAAAAGATCAAGTTTATGAAAGTACAAAGATTCATGAACTAAGTAGATGTTGAAATTCGACATAAAATTATATTCCTGTTTAGGAAAAATTCATCCATCTACACATTTGTCCACATCAATGTGGTGCCTAAAAATTCATACAAAGCTTTTATGCCTTTTATATTATTTTACCATATTATTTTACCTCGATATAATTTGAACGTGCAAACTTCTAAATCCGCAAAACGCATAAGTCTTCAACTTATATGTAATGATTGCGCGTGCTTGTGGGTGTGTGAGAGAGTGTAATGGTAGCGCCACTTATTCTGAGTTGGGTCAATCGGATCCCACTCGACTCTAAAATAAATGTTACTTAGTTTTTACTCAAAAGTTTTGATAAATATGCAATTTCTTAATTGAGCATAATATGTGTTGACCTTTACGAAGAAGATCACATTTGCTTTATACTTGCCAGCATTTGACGAACATAATAGGAAAAGACCATTCTCCTTTTCTTGATCTTGCCCTAGCTATTTAAATGTCGTTTCATTTTTTTCCTACACATTATATTTGCGGACTCTATGGACTTCATAACATGAAAATACCATATAATTTATCATGTCATTTAGCAAGATTTTTATTGTAAAATCTTAGTACCTGTCAATGTCGCATTGCTTTGGATGAAAATGGTATCAGATTTGTAAAGGTCTTTCCAAAATTCATAAACAGGATCCTTTCGAATTTTTTCTAAAGTCTCACAAGTCGTGTTCCATCGTGATGGAGAAGGAAATTCACAATGATTTGAGATTCACAGCTCGAAGAGCTATAACTTTTCAAGTTGAAAATGGGTGCATTTGATTTATTCAATAAAAATTATCACCACCAGTTTTGAATTTGCAATATAATCTCACATTAGTGACTATGAATCCTAATAGTGATCAAGGTTTCTTTGAAGATGTCTTTATCCCAAAATGGGTTAAAGTACATCAAAACCAACCAAGCCCGGGCTAGTGTAAAATGTTTATGCGTATGTGGTCCCTCATTTGGAGCTTTTGATTCCAGATTTAATTGCCCAAATACTTGAACGGAACATGAAGCTATTTGCAATGACTGACTCCGGAGGTGGCAATGTGTTCCATTTAGCAGCTTTCTTGAATTGGGCCCGAGTATTTGACCTCTTACAACCAAAAACTAAATATTTGGCTAGAGAACAGGACATGAATGGGGATCTTCCCATTCATATTGCGAGCAAGATGGGTCATTTTGCACTAATTGAGAAGCTACATCCGGTATCGCAGTCACTAAATGGGCAAGGACAAACCGTTCTTCATGTGGCAGCAAAATATGGGCAAGCTTTGGCAGTGAGAGATATGCTCAAACATTCAGATCTGGGGGAGCTGATAAACGAAAGAGATCAGGCTGGAAATACACCTTTGCACTTGGCAACGATGCATTTACAACCCGCTACTTTGATTCATCTTATCCTAGATGAAAGAATTAACCCCTACCTTCTCAACCACAAACGCTTGATTGCTATCGACATTGCTCAAAATCACCCACAAGAAGGGGTACGGAAGGTGGGTAATATGAATAGTCACTATTTTATTTATCAATTTATTGGAAATTTCCATAGACTAATACTTTAGCTTAGCGTAGATCTCATATTCAAATCGTTAGTCTCATAATCAACGGGATTGTTAAAGTATTGATTAATTTTCTAGAATGGCCGAGACTGCTCTAGGATTTATATTGCACAAGTCTCTAATTTAGCCTTAATGGGAGGTACTTAAATTTTGCCCATGAATATGTCCACGGTTAGAAACAAGCGAATATCTCTGACAAATGCTGAGATAAACTGCTACATGTCTCGATTAATTGAGCCTGTAGATAAGATCAGGGGTCGTCAATGTTGCCATCTTTTTTTCTTAAAAGCCCAGGGGTTGAGGCGGCAAATTTGACCCCTCTAAACATAGCATAGTCGCACTACATTATCAGTAAATCTACCTATGACTTCCATAGACCATATACATTTTATTCGTGCCTCTTTTTTCGTTTGCAGTTAACTTGTTACTCTAGTGTTAATTCTTCAAAATGAGCAGACACTGCCTCTTTAGAAGTAAAAGTTTCCCTTTAAATGAGTACTCTAGAGTTTTTTCTTGTTATCAATTCGCTAACAATTTGTTCTTTCTTTCCTTTTCATATGTTTCTGATCTCAGGGCTTGGCAATAATGCTGTTATCAAGCACAGTATGGAAGAGATTAGAGCTAACGATACTTAAGCCGGAAGCTCGAGAAGAGAAATACGTGTACAGAAGTTTGCCAATCCCTAAGGGACTGAGGAACGGTATCAGTACCTTGTTGTTGGTGGCAACTCTTGTGACCACTGTGACTTTCGCAGCTGGTTTCGCAGTTCCTGGAGGATTGAACAGCTCAGACATGGCATCCATAGCTAACAAGGGCATGGCTACGATGCTAAACAATAGAATGTTCCAGGCATTCGTGATTTGCAACACTATCGCAATGCTCTGCTCAATGGCCTCGGTCATTGGGTTCATGTGGGCATACCTGACCGAAGATCACTTCGCAATAGTTGGATGCCTGCTTGCAGTAGTGCCACTATCAATTGCACTCCCAACAATGACCGCCGCTTTCTCAATTGGTGTCACCTTGACCGTTGGCAAACTCCCTTGGCTTGCCATCGCCATATTAATTTTGGGATCCATTTTCATCCTCATCATCACAGGTGCTTTATTATGGCCCGCGGTTGCTATATTATTATTTATTCCGTTCTGTTGGGACCGCCTTCGTTCTATCCGTCCTCTGACATCCAGATTTATCCTCGCTTACATCAAATTTGTTCAAGTTGAGACGACGTTGATATCGGATGACTCAGAAGAAGACAAAAAGGGGAGCAAGACCTCTGCTAGTCCGCCTCTGGGTGGTGGCGGTAAAGATTGATTTGCAGAACCAAATATATATCGGCCATGGTGGATTTGGCTCATTATATAATTGCTTTCCTATTGCGTTACATTAATGATGATTACTAAAGTATTTAAATTCAACGCTCTTCCTTCCATTGCTAATAGTTGGATATAGTTTCACAATATTTCACATGGTATCAAAACTGAAAATTCTCAGCTTAAACCTTTTCAGACCTCCTTCATTATATATTCTCATATATTAGATTTGGAGCAAATTGCTCGTAAACAAGAGTATTAAAGTATTCGAACTAAATTATTCTTTGGGCTAAATAGTATAAGTATCTAGAACAATTATGTTGCAATTTAATGAAACATCACAACGATACACGCATTATGCGATGTGCTGTGTTAGTTGAATGGATGAATGGGGTCATTTCATCTATTTCACTACTTGGAAATCAAATCTTTAGTTTTGAATTGCCGCAACCTTTTCGAACCCTCCTGTAGGTGTGCAGAAGCTAATGGCTTACAAAATTTAGGCTTAGTTAGGTCTCTCCCAAACCCATCAATTCGTAGCTTATAATTCGAATTTTTAACCTGCAAGTCAATTTCATTTAAAAGTCGCTACTAATCAAGAAAATAGGATCGTAGGCTTAATTACACCAATTAATCAACTAATATCTTTTCGGTATCAAATCTTTGTTTAAATATCAAATAAAACATTTATACATCATTTTTATATCAATCACAAGTCTTAGGATTCAATTCCTAACCAGGTTAAGGAGATAATAATTCATGCATCACAAGAGTGCAATTGAAATAAAAGGAGTGCAAATGGCAAACCTTGTATTTCCTCCCAAGAATGAAACACAATTTCATTTTTTTTATTTTCTTTTAAGTTTTTCATATACTCCCAGAAAACCCCTCAAAAGCTATTTTTAGTCTATCCTAATTTGAGAACTTTTCTGGAATTTTTTTTTACATTAAAATAATAATATTATATTATTAAAAAACCGGGTCGGAACCGACCCGGATCAGATCTCAGATCGAAACCGACCCTGATCGCTAACCCCCGGCTAGGTCGGCCACAATGCGCAGGCCTAGCCCAGTCCCCAAAATCTAGCCCGTTAGCGAAATAAAAGGGGGCCCGACCCGAAGCGAAGCAAACCTAGACTAAGCCAACCAAGTCTATTTTGACATCCAAGGCCCACAACGAGTCTGATTTGTGCAGCCCACTCCAAACCCACCTTAACACAAAACCAAGCCCGCCTTCAATTAAAGGGAATGCCCGGCCCTTGCTTATCATTTCCCATTAATCAGGAAGCCTTCCCGACTAGCACCCCCGCCCGACCCGGTTCGCAGCCACCGCCGCTCGACTCGGCCTAGCCGCGCCCCTACTCCGGCGTCGCCTCGGCCAGCCCAGGCCAGGCACCGCCACCAGACGAGACGCAGCTCCGCCACCTCCTCTCGGGGACGGCGCGGCGGTGGTTCGTCGGCGCGGTTCAAGCGCGGTGGTCACCGGAGGCTCGCTCCCGCTCTCACCGTCTGTCAGAGCTCTGCCCGAACCTCCACTCATTCGCAAACAAGTGAATTCACTTCAAGTCCTTCGCGATCAGACTTTCCACTCCAGAGTATCAGCATCAGCATCATCGTCCAGTCCCACCACCTTATCTTTTCCCTCAAGTCCTGCCTTCTTTTTTCTTTAGGTTTTGTTCTGTGATCTCGACTCATTGCTTTTTGTTCTTTAATGTCCTGATTGCAACTCGATATCTGCGAAAGAACGCCTCGGTGAGTTGATAGGCTGCTTGAGGGAGAGTGTTTTGATTTTTTTGTGTACTTTTGGGACCTTGGCGTTAACAACTCGATCGAACTCAACGAAAGCCTTTGCCTATGGTAATGATCGATGAAACGGAGGGCAATGTATGACGAAGTGCGCAGTTTGGAGGGTGCAAATCTCTGTATCTCTTTCCCCCGATTGCTGCGAATGTTTGCTTGATGTGTTTCCTGGTGGTCCTGTCTTTCCTATCGTTCAGTGTCCTATCATTCAGTGTCTATCATGGTATTGTAGTCCTTGTATTCATCAACTGTTACGGGCCAAGAAGGGATTCCAAATTCGGGCTTTTGAAGGCAGTTCTAACAAGTAACGAAGTAATAGATTGCAGTGTGAGAAGTTAAGCTAAGCATTCTAACGACTAAGGATAGATGAAATGCATTTTGAATGGCAGGTCTAACTTCTAACGGCTCATGAGGACCTCCACCTTAGATAGATAAATACTGGGCCGTGAAATGTCCCACTTGACCAGGTAAGACGCATATTGAAATTTGAATGGGTGACCAAAGGCAATGATGTTTGTGCTAGGTGGTGAAGTATGAGGGAGTAAAGTTTGAAGAAAAATAGGTACAGCAGAAGGATGATGTTTAATCTGATTTTTCATACTGGGATCCACCATAACTCCTATTCTTAATCTGCTTTGAGCAGATGAAATATGAATAGCAGCTTTTCATATTCATGATTCTACTAAGATGTGTAATCACGTTGCAGTTAGTAAAAGTTATCATTACTTTTTAATGCTAATTATTGCCCTTTTTATGGTTATTGCTACTTTGTTGTCAATTAGGTGTTTCATGCGTGTTAGTAATAGTTAACACTATTGCCTTGCATATACTAATACTTGCTTGTTCTTTAAAAACTTAACTGTTCTGGCTAAATCTGAATAAAGTTAACCTAGCAAGTATATGCCTTGATTGTTGTTGTCAATGGTTGACAAGCTTCTTGACTGTAGACAAAATCTCGCATTAGTTTTTCTCCTCATCAGTACCTTGACTTAGTGTATTCTCGACATCCTACTCTATTCTTTCTAGTTGATGATCTTTTCGAATTAGAATGCTTTTCAACCAATCTTTATGGATTTTTTTACATCGAATCCTACTTAACTATCTTCTGCACCTTGCACCTTTTCAGTTTGAGATCAAGCCCATACCTTTCACGGTCTCATTTTAAATCAGGAATGTCAACAGATGTTGTTCATTGCCTCATCATGTCATCAAGCATGCAAAACTAGGCATTGAGATTCTTCTGATTTTGGATTTTCTGTCTGTCTTATTCTACTGTAATTTCTTTGAACTGCGGAATCTCTTTGTATGCTTCTGCCTTTATAGTCTCTGCATATCAGTAGATTGTATTAATGATAACTATAACATCTGCTTTCTTGTAGTGGTTGCATTCTGTCTGAACAATAGTGAAGTTCACATTTACAGACTTTCAGAAGACAAGTGGGAGCAAGTGCATATTCTCCAAAAGTTCATTATTGCAGTACTTCATCCTTAAAGAGGAAGTGACTTTGAATTCAAATGACTGAAACAGAGGGACGACAATATACTAAACAGTATTTATGTGAGCACGGAAATAAAAGTTATAAACTATATTTACCAAAAGATAAGCAAAATTGCATTTGTGTTGAGTTATCTGATTTCTTGTCTTCAGCATGGTATAATTCTCTTGCCATGTTTGTTTTTCTCCAAAACTAAAGAAATAGGACCAGAAGACACTCTATTTTAGTTTTCCCACTTTCCTATTGCTCGTCTCTTCTATTGTTATTTTCACTCTCCAGTTTATCGTATTGATGACTTCTTTCTCCACATTGTCAACTGTCATTTCCAAACAGTGATTTGATGACCACATATGACCAGCAAGCCGGAGTTCTAACTTAAGCTCCACATTGTCTTCTTTCCCCTTGGATGTCAAGGAAATGAACTGATGAATGATGATGCACCTTTGAAATTTGATGTTGCTTGTTTTATCTTGCTAACAAAGCTTATCTCATCGACTAACAGATTTCCGGCATTTAATTAAAGATTCTAACATGCACCTCACTAATGTTTCGTTGCCTTGAACATATAATAAGTACATGATGATGGTTCATTTTGTTCTTATCTTTGCTTGAGAATTTAATTTTGCATTCTACATAACAAGATTAAATGACTGAAGTCTATGTTATGCTAATTAATAGATGAAATGAAGAATTTTGTTCTTGGTGCTCACAATGGGGAATGCAATGTCACAACATGACCAAATATTTCTGGAATAGACTGGAGTGCTAGGTCAAACAGAATAGTAACAATGTCCCATGATCGAAATTCGTGAGTAAAATTACCGAATTGGAACCACCTTGTGTTCTGCCTCCCTTCTGCATATTTTCGAGTATCTAATGCATTTTTTTGTTCTTATGTAGATATGTGTGGAATCATGAAGGATCAGAGTGGGTACCTACCTTAGTTATGCTCAGGCTAAACCGAGCTGTGGTTTGTGTTCGATGGAGCCCAAAAGGTATGCAGAATCATTGAGTTTGAATACAGGACGATGTTGAATGTTGCCTGTCAAAGACTTCTTAGAGTATTTACATTGTATTGAAGAAGAATAAAATTCTGTTGCAATTGCTAGAAGAATTTGGTTTAGTCAATTGTTCTTAAAATGGCGCTTGAGCTGTTAGACTTCAGGGAGCCATTTATAAATGTGAAGTACCAATAAGTTTCTGCATGAATTATAATTCCTCTAATGGGTTTATTCTTCATCTTTCATAATATAGTTAAAAATTTGTATATAGTTTTATCTTACTTGTTCTGACCTCATAGTTTAGTTGGCTGTGGTTCTTTTTTTCTCTGAGGCTTCAAGGGTGGCGACCTATATAGAAAAAGAGCTGAAAGCCAAAAGAAAGCTCATTTACCAGACGAGTTAGTTATGATCTCTGAATGTACTTCAAATTTAACCTTTTCCTATGCTTCCAACTCCATAAATGTCCTTCTAATCCTCTCTCCCTTCCTCCTTTCCTCCTCCTTCACATGTTAGAGATATTTTCACCATACACTGCTAATTTATTCTGGTTGATTTCCTCTTGTGAAATGGACTGGGTATGATGAGTTAAATAAATACTCTCATTGTTTTCTTCTTTTTCCTACAGAAAAAAAAATTGCTGTTGGAACAAGATGGTATTTAGCTTCTATTTCCGGGTGTTTCCTCTTCATTGTTTTTTTATTTTATTTTTCAGTCTTATGTTGTGTTGGACATGTATTCTTCTGATGTGCTTTTTAGTGAGCCATCACTGACTGATGAAGGATTTTTGGGGGATATGTTTTCCAAACTTGGGGGACAAGTTGGTTGTGTTCACTGCATTTGAACTCATTCTTTTATGATGAAAGCTTTTAAATTTGGGTATGAGCATTGGCCAAGCATTGTCTGCTTGAAGTTGACCTAGGTCGTTTCTGAATATGCGATACTCATGGATGAGCCTTATGTAGTTGTGGAAGCACATATGAATGGCAAAACGCAAAAGTTCACAGCACAGGACTTTGAAGAGCGACAAATAGTATTCTGGCAGGGTTGATGCTGTTGTACTGTTCATTTCTTCGGTGCAGTTTGGAGTGCAAACTCCAATGGAGACTTTGAAGCAGTGCTGTTGCTACGTATATGAATCAAATATCCCTCTTGCAGTTACTCCAAGAGTTTAGCATTATGGAAATGAAGACTGGATTAGAAATTAACTAGTTACTGACGTGGTCTATAACTTCGTAAAGAAATGAGATGGTTACATATCAAAAAGACAGGAGATTAGTACACTTATTTTCTGCTTTTGGTAGCTCTTCGGGGGCAGTTATTGATGTATGTTTTGTTGTAGGTGGGTCGGTAAACTCATTAGGAAAAGACACAATTCATCGGTGACAAGTGTTGCTTGGCGTCCTACCAATATGAGTATGTCCTCTTTCTCACATTTTTGTGGTGTTGGACACTTGCAACAAAGCTTTGTATCTTTTTACTGGCTGCATCCGTGAATGCCTTTGTTATTTATGGTCATGCCTTCTGCTTACAATTTATTTTGGGTTACTAATAGTCACTCTGTCCGTTTGAGTGAGAGTTCATGAATTTTTTAGGGCAGAATATGATCTTATTCTCTATATACCTGCATTTGAAAGCTGTTAGGAATGGTAACCAGTTTCAGCAGGAAATAGTTAAAATTGCACAATGCGGTGCTGGAGAAATAGACATGAAGACAGTAAAATTGAAATGGTTCACTAGTTAGACTTGTTATTCCTGATGAGGATTTTGTATGACACGATATAAGTCTGAGAAGAGACTTTGTGATTTGGAACGGGAGAAAGAGTTGATGAGCTTTCAGTCAGTCATTGATTTAGGCATTTTCTTAAGTTAATTCATGTAATAAAATGCTATTTAAAAAGAGTTTGAGATAGGATTTGAGATTCAAAGCAGGACAAGGGGATAAAGATGTACATGCTGACTCTTCTCCTTTCCTTTTTAATATTTAGGGCTAGCACTCCTTTGATATAAAGTATCTATTTATCTTTAGATCTTGGAATCAAAGTCCACATTTGACTACTCTCAAATTGATTGAGTTCTTCTTGCAAAGTGAAGATCCAACCATCATCATCTAAAGCTTCTTCGATATTTTTGGGCTCAATTTGAGACAAAAATCCATATTTGCGAATTGATCAATGTGAGGAACTAAGGCAACATGTCCATATTCATTTCTGAACGAGGAAGTGTTCCCATCTTTAGTCCAATACCACGCTTCATACAATGACTAGCATTAAAACCATTCCTTTTCTAGGACGTTATTCTGACAACAGTAGCTGCAGAAACAATTGTTATAGAACTAGTAGGATTGCTGGCTTCCGCAGAGTCTGCTTCTACATAGTCTACATTTCCAAAAGCAATTTCTCCAGATTCTGCATCTACAGAATTTGCTTCTACAACGGCATGATCTTTGGCAGGGATTAGATTTCTCAAGGAATCATCAAAAGCCACAATAATATACTCTTCAAGTGTTTTGGTTCTTTGCTCATATACACTATATGCTTCGGGTAAAATAGTATAGTCAAACCCTCCCACATGATCACTAGCATTCTTTAATGACATAGCAAGCACAAATAAGTGCATGAATGTAAGCAACATCGGGCTTCGTACCTTATGTCTCAAGTGTTCTTATTGAGGCGCTACATCCTTAGCCCCATAATGCTGAGGGATATTGCTTTCCATTGACAAGATATGGGCCATCTCTTGCAAGGTCCTATTTTCCTTTTAACCGTACCATTTTGTTGTGAAGTGTAACCGTGTAAAGAACGGAAAAATCATGCCAAATGCCCTACTATCTCAAAACGATTCAAAGTGACAATGGCTTCTAGTGCACGAAATGCTAAGCCCATTCTCCTTTTGGACTTTTTAGTAAGTTTAGGAAATGCATGCAAAGCACCATTGTTATGAGCTAGGAAAAAAGAGCCCAAGTAAATCTAAAATAAATCTAAACCTGCTTTTTCCTATGCAAGCAGTCTCAAAATGGAAAAATTAACCTTGTTATAAAATAATTAAACTTGCTAAAGATTAAAAAAAGTTTACACGTGTCATTTTCCAAAATCTAGTTGTATAATTAACTTTTGAACCAGTAATGTACAGAATAAAACCCCTCCATTGGTTTTCTATTGACTATTTTAGGACGATGAAGGCACTATACTATATTATTCATGGAATTAACATCATAGCTGGCGCATAGATTCTATGAATTGATTATTGAAAGATTGAGTAATCTGTTAAATAATTTCATTCATTCATATTGAATTGTGGCTGCTTCTCTTTACATAGTTAAATAAACATCATATGAATAAAGTAAGACTTGGTAAAGTCATTCTTTTACCGTAAATCCAAAGATTTGGTTGTTGTGTACCAAGTCATTGTCAGACGGCATCATTGTCGATAAAAATAATGAATAAAGAAAAGGTTATATCTCAATGGGGGCCATTAACTTAATTTATAAAGCAATTTGATTCCGTTGAACACTCAATACTCACATGAAGAAGATGATGAAAACGATCTGCTCGTGATTGATCATCAGCAACATACGTGAACATATATGGAAGAAAAAGACCAACCCCGCCATCATCATGATCTCTCGCTTATCAAATAAACAAAAACCATTATTCATTTGCTTGTCCTAATTTACCATTCCTAGTCAACGTCAACGTCAACGCATGAGAACACATTGGTAGATATTCTTTGCGCACTCCAACGGAGCAGATTTCTCCACATAGCCCCCCTTCTCTCCCTCCCTCGCTGTTTAATTGTTCACTGTGGTTTTAAAAAAAGTTTGATACGTAATTTGTGTACTCCTTATTAAGCGATTCATCTATATACCACTGTCGAGATGGAAAATTAGTTAATTTTTAGAGCATGACTACCCGATCAATGGTGATAGAGATTAGTTATATACTGAAGGGCAAAAGCCACAAATAATCAAACTCCTATAAACCCCCATCAGTAAACACCTACTTGATCACGAATGATAAAAAGAAAAAAATGATCTTTTGTGATAAAAGGAACTACGTCATAAAAATCAACTAGAGGACTCTCATGCATTCCAATAGCAATCAAATGTTTTTTTTCGCATTCTTGTGGAAGCTATTAACCTCATATTCTTTTATCAATCATAGATCACCGTCAACTTGCAAATTGTTAAATTTGCAAATTTCGATCGCATGTGCGATTTCACTTTCATGAAACTAAATCATAATTTCACCACAATGAGTTCACACCTAAATAATTTCTATTCAGATCAAAGCTAAATATTTTGGTTTTCTTTTTCTTTTTTTTCTTTCAATTATTAGTACCTTAGGGCAACCGACAATTGTCAGTCAAATCTAGGCGTGGAGCGTCCCATATCCCAGCTTTTCTCCAGAATAGGGCCCGACCCAACCTTCGTCTGTTCAAACCCCATTCAATACTCTCTCTTTCTAAACCCTTGGTTATCAAACTAGGGCTACAGGCTAAACCAGCTCAAGCTCAAATGAAGAAGATGATGACAACGATCTGCTCATGGTTCATCATCGTCAACACAAGTGAAAATATATGGAACAAAAAGACCAACTCCACCATCATTCTGATCTCTCACTTATCATACAAACAGAAACCATTATTCATTTGCTAGTCCTATGTTACTATTCCTAATCAACGTCAACGTTAACGTCAATGCCAAAGTATGAGAAAACATCAGTAGACATTTTTGGCCAGGTCTGCCAAGTTGGGCCGACGGAGAGAAACCATTATTCATTTGCTAGTCCTACGTTACTATTCCTAATCAACGTCAACGTCAACGTCAAAGTATGATAAAAAAATTATGTCTCTTGTGATAAAAGGACCTGAATTGTCACATGACTCATTAATCAATGAAATTTCAGAGTCAAATTAGCAGAGACATTTCCTTTACCTATAGACGTGCAAAATTTAATACTCTTCCGAGCATGTTAGAAAAATACTTGACCTATCAATGGGTCTTCCAAAAATTGATACTCTCTATTTTCAAGCAGTCTTCTTTGCCAATAAAAAAAAGAAAGAAAAGAAAAAAAAGAAAGAGGACATAATATGGGCAGCTTGGAGTCGCAATGTATCGGGGTCAATAGGGAATGGACAAAAATGGATAGCTGGATGTGAATGCATAGAGTTAGTTGGATCATCAAAAGATAGTACGAGGGGCCTTTTTGGTCAAAGCATATATAAATATAAATTACACTTGTTAATTTATATATATATGTTACCAAAATAGTTACCCATATTACGCAATGTGACCACCAACCGTAACAATCGTGGGCTATCGAAAGATATAATGTTTGCGTGACCCTTTCTGATCAATTTATTGTCCCATCACTGATTTAATACCTAGAATTATACTGATACTTTCATGTGTGTGAATGTGGTTTCGGTGTAATTGATGAAGTCAATCTACCACGTTAACTCAAAAAATTACCTTTTGATCTTTCAGCCTTCCTAAATTAAAGGGCGGGCCATCTTCGTCTACTTTACCAGCTGTTACCCACCTCAAGTAGCTTCGATCTTGCAGCTTCATTATAAAGAACAAGCCATCTTTGTTTACTTCACTCATTCCGAAACAAGCACTGTCTTCAAGTCCATCCACTGGCTTCAAGTCCTCCACTCATACTTTCCACTCCTGTGCATCACCATCGGCATCGTACTCCACTCCCCCGACACCATATATATTTTTTTCTCAGGTCCTGCCTTCTTTTCTCTTCAGGTTTTGTTCTCTAACTCCTGCCTCATTGCTACTGTTCTTCAATGTTCTTCGCATGTACCGTATTCATCTGAAATCTGCGGTTTAACAATTGTGCTTCCACAGAATATTCTTTTTTCTAATTCAGTCGTTTTGTCATTTCGGGTAACTTTCGAATGAGCTGGTCTAGATCTGTTTTTTTGCTAGTTGATATGCATCTTGAGGGATATGTGAATTAGCGTTGACTCGGGCCTGCTAAGCACTGGGTGTAAAACTAGTAGGATTGCCAGCTTCTGTAGAGTCGGCTTCTGCATAGCCTCCATTTCCAAAACCACTTTCTCCAGATTCTGCTTCTCCATAACCTGCTTCCACAACAACGTAATCTTCAACAGGGGATCATCAAAGAAGACAAGAACAAACTCTTCAAGCATTTTGGTTCTTTCACAGAATACCCTATAGGCTTCTTTAGTAGAGATTATCGAAGAAAAATGACTTAAGGTCAAACTTTCCCACATGATCACTAGCATTCTTAAGGACAGAGCAAGCACAACCAAATTTTATGTATGTGAGCAACATTGGGCTTCCTACCTTTGTAAAGCTCAAAGATAGTCTTGCCAAATAATATAGAAGGGAACGCGTTTCTTGATGAGGTGTTAATGGCCTTGGCTCAAAAATGTTTAGAAATTTTGCTTTCTACCAACAAGATACGCGCCATCTCTGGCAAAGTCCTATTTATCCTGTCAACAACACCACTTCAATGTGGTGTACAAGGAACAAAAGAATCGTGCTCAGTATCGTACCCACCGGTCATCACACAAAAATTCAAAGTCATAATTGCTTCTAATGCATGAAATGCTAAGCATATTTTCATTTTGGACTTCTTAGTAAGTTTAACAAAAAGCATGTAAATCATTGTAGTTGTTGAAACTTAAATTTTACTTTTTTTCTACTTGGGACTTAATCGTGTAGAAAATTAGAAATTAATTTTTGACCTTCAAATATAATAATTTTCATTAAAATTGCATTGTAGATATAGGCATTAGGAATATTTGCACCACTAGTGTTAATTATTAAAATTTTCAAAAAAATTATCAAATAATTATTATTAAAAATTATTTTAAAAAAAAAAAAAAATCGAAGAAGGCCGGGCAGAGGCTCGGCCTGCCCGGCGCCCTCCTTTGTCCCATCTTTATTGTCTCCAGTTTTGGACGATGGCTCCAGGAAAAGAACAAGAGATGTTGGCTGAGGGAGGACAGCAGGACGGTACGAAGGACGAAGGACGCGCGAGGAATATCGCACGCGAAGTTCAGCCAGCTGGCCATCGTCCTTGGATGACAGGAGGACGGGATAAGAGGGACGAGAGAGAGAGAGGGAGAAAAGAGCACGGTTTTTCGGGGGAGGAACTCTGATTTTCTGCTGGTTTTGGAGCCCGAGCGAGAGAGCTTGAGTGAGTGGGAGAGAGGGAGCCAGAGAGAGCGCGAGTCCGAGAGAGATCGGAAATTGAGAAGGTCCGGGAGAGAGTAGAGAGACTAAACCGAGAGAGCGAGGCTGACAGCTGCGTCTTTGTTTGAGGAAGATCTTTTGAATCAAACATCTAAATTTTTGCTCCGTTCTGTTCAAGATGATATAATTGCTTTTGTTTTAAACTGGAATGAGATGCTTTTAACCGACTTTGCACTTTGTTTGATGTCCTAGTCTCTATGCTGTGCATCCTAGCGGACTGCCGTGTGTTCGTGATAAATGCTAAACAAAGCGTCTTTGTTTGAGAAAGGTCTTTTGAATCAAACATCTAAATATTTTTAGAAATCATAACTTTTGACTTCAGTCCATTCAATCCGCGTTTGTTTCCTGAGATTCGAGCTTACGGCTGTAAATTTTTTCTGTCTGAAGATAGGTGGTGTTGGTTTGTAAATCCATGAGCGTTGTACGTTTACTGGCAAAAGAGCGTGTGCAATTCATGAGAGGAGAAGTCGGCATTGAGGTGGCCGGGAGTTGTGAATGATGGGCTTGATTAGGTTTAATTGTTTTTGGGCTATTTGCGACCCTTAGTGAACCTTGGGCTTGAAGGGTTATTTCGGATGAAATTGGGCTTCGTTCTTACGCCGAGAGTAGTGGATTTTGTGGGTTAGTTAGGCATGGTGCAATTTAGGCTCATTTTGACTTAGCGGACCTTGGGCCAATTTTGTCTATGAATAGTATTTTCCTCCGATTATACTCCTAATCAATAGATCACAAGTTATGAATATTACTTACATGCAAATTTAACCAAAATTAAATTTGAGTGACGTCCATAGTTATGTGCCTTTTGTTGTTGGAAAAATTACTAAAAAATTCTTAAACTTGTAGACTTTTTTTTTTTTTTTTTTTTTGTTAATTCAATCATAAACCTTTTTTGAAATTATATTAATTTAGTTCATTCAGCTAAATTTGGCCTGCCAAAGTTGATATGGACGCCGGCTGGCACTGACATGGACACCGGTTGTCTGGCGAATTTTGACGTGACAATTTGTAATAATATTGTATTTTTTTTCAAATTTTTAATTGATTTTTTTTACTTTTCCTTTTCTTTTTTTCTCTTCTTCTTTGGCTTCTTCTCCCTTGTAGTGGCTAGCGAGGCTCTGGTGGGGCTTGCTGGCCACTTGGCGAGGGCTATGAAGCCCCTGCAATGGCTAGTGAGGCTTCGATGGGCTTGCTGGCCACTGAGCGAGGGCCAAGAAGCCCCTATTGGCCATTAGCAAGATTGTAGCCCTCATTAGACCTCGCCACCGTCGCCAATGGCCTTGCCTAGATCGGGGTGAGGCTTGGAACTGCTGGCAAGGTAGCTTTGCCCAAATCTAGGTGAGGCCAACCTTACCCTAGCCTTGCCACAAGCGAAAGTGGCCTCACCAGCCACAAGGGAGGCCACCTTCGCCCCGGGGCTGGCGAGGCTACCTTCGCCCTTGGGCTAGCAAGGTTGCCTCGCTCGCAGCCCTAGGCCTCCCCTAGATCTGGGTGAGGTTGCCGCTAGTGAGCCCAGCTGGAGCCTCGTTGGCCACTACGGGAAAGGAATCCAAAGGAGAAGAAGAGGAAAAAAAAAAAAAAGAAAAGGAAAAAAGGAAAAAAAATTAATAAAAATTTCGAAAAATTATAAAATACTATTTAAAAATTGCTACATTAGCATTTGCCGAACGAGCAGTGTCCACATCAGTGCCGATCGGCCAAAGTTGATCGGATGGACTGAATTGACATAATTGCAAAAGATTTAAGACTAAATTAGGCAAAAAAAAAAAAGTTTATGACTAAATTGACATAATTATAAGCATAGTTGTTTTCACACTTTCTATGCACAACATAGTAGAATCTCTCCCCAAATTCTAAATCACACCTTTGAGTGTTCACAGAGAGTCCATTATACACTTCCTCTCTCACCTAGACAAATGTCTTCATTGTTAGCACGGACAACCACTTCTGTCATATATTTATAAATGGATTTACCGTTCTTGCTAACTTTCAGGGACAACTCTAAAATGGATATTACCAGCTTATAAAAGAGATTAATTCAAAAATCTCTCATTCATGTTCAAATTCACTCGAAGTTCTTATATCCATCTAATCCTTTGTAAAAAGTTCTCGACAAAATATCTGCAGAAACATGTGCAGAACCTTGCTTCAATCTGGGGTGTCAATCAGAACTTCTAGTAGAGCAGGTTTTGATCACATCATTTCGACAATCTCCACAGAATTTGCCCATCATTTTCGGTATAAATAATCGTTGAATATCCTATTTTATTGCTATCATTTGGGCCTTTGATTAAGAATAAATATGCTTGAGTTACAGAACAAAAGGATCAGCTTATAAACACACTTGGAATGTTACATGTTCCGATAAAGACAAAATTATTTTCAATTTTTTATCCATGAAATTTTACATCACGTTACAACGGGTCTAACATGCATTTGCATTGCCAAATTTAACAACATTTTTGGATGACTTTTGGACTATCTATGTTGATTACATAATTATGTCATGATCCAATTAAATCATGCCCAATAGCTTTGACTAGAACCATTGGGCGATTTTAGTTTTCTCACATTTATTTGAATCTAAGCTACCCTTATTGCACAGGATTTGAACTTCAATAATATTCTCACATGACATTTTTGGCTTGTCAATTATGTAGCTTTAACTATGGTGTAAAGTAAATCAATCACATGGAAAAAGTTCGGATTGATATTTGACAGAAGTAGAAGTCGTGGACCAAAACCACATAACATTAGATTGGATGAGCAAAATCTAAATTTCAAGAGATTGATAACATAACTGCGATGGATATCAAACTTTAGGGCCGTAAATAAAATGATCTTCATTTTCTTGTTGCCCCCACTGAGAAAATTTCCGAGTTCCACCGCTAGTTTGCAAGGTTCTAGAGTTGTTGAGGGGAAAAGGTGTGCCGACTGATTAGCCAATGCAGCATTCTTTCGAGGACCACATTTTGCTATTTACTTGAGTTTGACTATGATGCTTAAATTTCTGCTTTTAGGAGAGTGGATATTAGGAGGCCGAGAGTTGTATATGAGATGTAGCTTGTGTTCGCCGTCGCGCCACCACTGTCTCTGAGCTCAATCCGGCACCGCCAGCATTTGCCAGGCAACTCCCTCTCTCTCAAAGAGGGAGAACGTCTAATATACCCTTTGATTCATTTTTCTTGAGAATTTTTGGTGCAAGCACTTGTAGTCTTTTGTTTGTTGAAAGCTCTCTGTGTAGAATGGGTACATCTGGTTGAACAACCAAGTAAATTCATGGTGTCTTATTAATTTCTTGCACTTAAATTTTCGTGGTGAATCATTTGTATCTGTGATCTTGCGCAACAATTTTGTAATTCTAAATTTTATGTTCTGATCCATATAAAATTTTGTGGGCCACTATTAAATATTATGAAAGTTTAAATAATTTACTTAATATTTAAATTGATACAGCGTCTCCTCACGCAACCCTTGCTCCCGGCAATAACTCCGTTACTTACATAGCTTAGGCTAGATGGACGTAAAGCTCTCTATAGGGGAGGATTCTTTGAAGGAAGACGAAATCTCGAGGACTCGACAGGAGAGGGTAAAAAATGCTCTGGCTGCTGCAAGAGCCGCGGCGCGACAAGAACCAGCAGATTTGTATGCAGCTGCTAGCAGACTGGTGGATGTTATCAAACGTGCCGATGTGGAAGAGTTCATTTCCGAGATTGAAAGGCTTGCCGATCAAACAGATCCGTCCGCCACTATCATTTTCCAGGGGCTTTCGAGGGGTTCACTACTGCATATTGCTGTACTCGCCGGCAAGGACGACATCCTAAAGCTTCTGCTTGATAATGTCCATGACCATTTTGTAGCCACCCAAGATAACTGGGGAAATACCCCCCTCCACCTCGCCACTAAGGCCAAGGCAATTGGAGTCGTCGATATGTTGATTCGCCGGGTAAAAGACCTCCCTAATGTCGAGGACAAGCTCCTCCTGAGGATGAAGAACAATCATGGAAACACCGCTTTGCATGAGGCCGTGCTTACACGTGACGTTAGCCTTGTGCGCCATTTGTTGTGGGAATATTCGGAGCCCGTGTACTGGAAGAACGTGGATCAGAAATCTCCCCTGTACCTGGCCCTCGACACCGGCAACTTCAAGATACTTGAGGTTTTATTTACATACTCGCTTGAACCATCGAAGATAGAAGGCATGCCGCCAGTTCATGGTGCCATCAGGCGTGATAATTATGGTACGTATCTAAATCCTGCTTGTGGGAAATATTTATGTATGTATAAAGTAATCTTGTCCCATATTTGTGCAACAACGTTCTGCACATACCCAAATCATTTGAGATTGACAATCATAAAAGTCTAGAATCTAACAATGACGGCAGGAGAAAGATACAATTGCAATGATGATTGTTGATGATTAGTGTCAGGGTTCACTATTTTTATTTTTATTTTTTGGGATGAAAATGAAATAACTATTAACAGAAAGGAATATTATATCCCGCTGCTAAAGCATCCGAGAAAAGCAGATCCAAAAAAGGGGGAGGGGGAGAATCGGCCTAATTAGGCAGTAAAGAGCCCTTTTTATGGGTTCACTAAATTGAATAGTTAGCTTTGTAGCAAAGTAAATTTGCTTTGATAGGTTTGCTCAATGGCCACCCTTTCATGATGGAAAGTAGTAGATGGAGGGATGATGACGATTTAATTTCAGGTATGAGTTTCAACTTCCACGCATTGCAAGATGGCATGATAAAAGTCTAAGAGTAAAAGTTAGAGTAGGAGTAGAATGAGACCAATAAAAAAAAATTACTTTGATAAATGATTTATCATATTCTAGTTTTAGATTTACTTGTCGGTTTAATCTCAAAATCATCTCATATCCTAGTAGAGTTAAAATATGCATATTTACTAATTAATTAACCTAATATGTCAAGAAAATATGACCAATTTTTTAATTAACACATATTAGGTTTGGATATCGGATTCCACAACTATAAAACTTCAAATACATTCTGGACTCGGTAAAATTTTAAGCATTTGACCCTTAAATCTGCCTCATTTCCCCAGTGGAATTGGGCATTGGGCGGTGGCGGGCGGAGGGTCCATTGAACCCACACTTCATTATTTGTCTTTAAAATAATCATAATATATTTGATCAAGTATATACGTCTCTTCAAAGTTTCATCATAATTATCCTAATTTTAATTTCTTCGTAAAGATATGTCATTTTAGTTTTTATATATTTATATAATTTTAGTAATGAATCAATGTGATTTTAAATGAAAATTCATCTATAAAATAAAATAACACATATTTCAATTTTGATAACGAATTTCTAGATTAAGTGAATAATATTAATATCTTCATTTATATCTCATGATAATCTACATTCTAATGCATTACTTGTTGTTGATATACGTTTGGGAAAGATCGTAGACCGCGCCTGCATATATAAATGATTTCACCTAAAAATAACAATTAGATATTTTTAGATTATTCAGATTTATACATTATATAGTGCTTCTTCAGCTATGTTAACAACACATCCCAAATAATGCAAGTTGAAACTAATCTTGTAGTCTCTTTTATTCTATGCACGTAATTTTGTGTTGAATCGCATTTTTATTTTGAAAATACATTAGAAATTCCAAACAAAAATACAGAAGGTCCTCATGGATACTATCTCTGCATAAAATCTTATTACTTCAAAGTAAACAAAATTTAAATGTTAATAGTGAATCGTTAGGTGCATATCATTCCTATAGAATTTGTGCTAATTGCACGTATCCGTATGCAAAAGAGAACCTTATATGTGTATTTGATTTTTGAGAGTCACATATTATACAGAATTTAAAAGATAAGATTGTGAAAGAACAAAGATTCATGAACTAAGTAGAAGTCAAAATTTGACATAAAATTATATTCCTATTTAGGAAGAAATCATCTATCTACGCATTTGTGCACATAAATGTGGTGCCTAAAAATTCATACTAGGCTTTTATGTCCTTGATATTGTTTAAGATATTATTTTATCTCGATATAATTTGAATGTGCAAACTTTCAAATCCGCAAAACGCAGTAGTCTTCCACTTATATGTGATGATCATATGTGTGTGTGCGCGTGTGAGAGAGAGAGAGTATAATGGTGGCGCCACATATTCTGAGTTAGGTCAATCGGATCCCACTTGACTCTAAAATTAATTTTACTTAGTTTTTGCTCAAAAGTTTTGGTAAATACACAATTTCTTAATTGAACATACTAGGTGTCGACTTTTACGAAGAAGATCACATTTGCTTTATACGTGCCAGAATTTGACGAACGTAATAGGAATAGACCATTCTTGATCTTGCCCTAGCTATTTAAATGTCGTTGACTTTTTCTCCTACACATTATATTTGCGGACTCTATAGATACTTTATCACATGGAAATGCCATATAATTTTCCATGTCATTTAGTAAGATTTTTATAGTAAAATCTTAATACATGTTGATGTCACATTGCTTTGGATGAAAGTCTCTTCAAAATACATAAACGGGATCCTTTCGAAGTTTATCTAAGGTCTCACAGGTTGTGTGCCATCGTGCTAGAGAAGAAAAGTCACAATGCTTCGACATTCACAGCTCTATTTGATTTATTCAATCAAAATTATTACCACTAGCTTTACCATTGCAATCAAATCCCACATTAGCAATTATGAATCCTAACGATGATTAAGGTTACGCTGAAGATGCATTTAACCCGAAATGGGTTAAAATACATCAAAACCAACCAAGCCCCAACTAGCGTAAAATGTTTATTGGAATGTGATCCCTAATTTGGAGCTTCTGATTTTAGATTTAGTCGCCAAGATATTCGAATGGAATGTGAAGCTATTTGCAATGACCGACTCCGGAGGTGGTAATGTGTTCCATTTAGCAGCTTTCTTGAATAAGCCCCGAGTACTCAAATTCTTACGACCAGAAACTGAATATTTGGCTCGAGAACAAGACAACAATGGGGATCTTCCCATTCACATTGCGAGCAAGATGGGTCATGTTGCAGTAATCAAGAAGCTACATCCGGTGTCACAATCGCTAAATGGGCGAGGACAAACTGTTCTTCATGTGGCAGCAAAATACGGGACATCTTCATCAGTGAGATATATACTTAGACACCCAGATCTGGAGATTCTGATAAATGAAAGGGATGATGCTGGAAATACACCTTCACACTTGGCAGCAATATATTCACAACCCGCCGCTTTGATTCCTCTTATGCTGGATGAAAGAAGTAACCCCTCCCTTCTCAACCACAAATGCTTGACTGCTCTTGACATTGCTCTAGATCGCTTTGAAAGGGAGTCTACATTACGGAAGGTAGATAACATGAACAGTCACTATGTTATTTGTCAGCTTACTGGAAATTTCCATGGACTAATACATTAGTTAAGTGCAGATCTTGCATCTAAATCATTATGTCTCATGGTTGACATAATTGTTAAAGTATTAATCAATTTCCTAAAATAGACGAAACTCCTCTAGGATTAATACTGTACAAGTCTCTAATTTAGCCTTAATGGGGTACTTAAATTTTGCCCATTAATATGTCCGTGGTTAGAAACAAGTGAATATCCCTGACAAATGCTGAGATGAATCGTTATATGTCTAGATAAGTTCAGCCTATAAATAAGATCAGGGGACGTCAATGTTGCAATCTTTCCCCTTTAAAAGCCAGGGGTCAATGTGACAAATTTGACCCCTCTAAACATGGCATAATGTCATTATATTATCAGTGAGTCAACCTATGACAAAGGTAAACTATATACATTTCATTCGTGCCTCTTTTCTCATTTGCAATGAACTTGTTACTCTGGTGTTAATTCTTCAAAATGAGCTGACGCTGCATCTTTAGAAGTGAACGTTTCCCTTTAAATGAATACTTCAGAGTTCGTTCCCACTGTCAATTTAGTAACAATTTGTTCTCTCTTTTCTTTTCATATATTTCCAATCTCAGCTATTGACACTCACACTGTTGCGAGGCGCATCACCTAAAAGCTCAGATCTAATCATACTAAAGCCTGAAGCCCGCGATAAAGCATTTATAATGTCGGGTATGGACGAAAAGTTTCGGGACCGACTGAGAGACATTATCAATAACCGTCTGGTGGTGGCAACGCTTGTGACCACTGTGACTTTCGCAGCTGGTTTCACAGTTCCTGGAGGATTTAACTGCTCGGACACAGCCTCCAAAGATGACCAGGGCATGGTTATGATGCTGGACGAGAGAATGTTCCAGGCCTTCGCGATTTGCAACACCATCGCCATGTTTTGCTCAATGACCTCAGTCGTTGGCCTCATGTTGGCATACCATAGCGACATTCACTTAGCGAAAACTGCATGCTGGCGTGCGACAATGTTGCTATCAATTGCATTCCCGACAATGTCTGCTGCTTTCTTAACTGGAGTTGTCTTGACCATTAGCAAACTACCTTGGCTTGCTACCACGATATTAATTTTGGGATACGTTTTCCTCCTCATTATCACCTGTTCTGCATTATCAAACTACTTTCCTTTTTTTATAGAGAACTTTCCCCTCTTTAGGAGCCACCATCGTCCTGTCCGTGTTCTGCTATCCTGGATTACTCTTGTTTCCATTTATGCTGTTAGAGTTGAGACGTCCATTTTGGATGAGTCGGAAGAGGACAGGACGGCGAGCGGTACCTCTGCTGGTCTGCCTCTGGATGGTGTCGGTGAAAATTGATTTGCAGAAACCAATATATTTGCCTTGGTGTTTCATTTTGTAGTTGCTTTCCTATTGCATTACATTAATGATGATTGTTGAAGTCTTTGAATTCAACCATCTTTTCCTTTAATAGCTCATATTATTAGAATAGTTTGATCTAATTCCATAATGTTTTACATGGTATCAAAACTGAAGATTCTCAATTCAAACATTTATAAACCTCCTATGTTATATATTCTCATATTTTAGAATTAAAACAAAGTCCAGCCTACTCGCAAATAGAAGTATTAAAGTATTCAAATTAAATTTTGCTATGGGCTAAATAGTTTAAACTTTTAAAATAATTGTGTTGCAATTTAAAGAAACATCACAAACATACACTCGTCACGTGACATGAGACATGTCATCTCAGCTGAATGGATGAGTGAGTCATTTTATCCGTTTTATCGCAGAAATCAAAGCTTTAGCTTTGAACATATAGACGCTCGCCTCTTACGAAGTCGCTTGTCTAGACCGGTCGAGGACGATTTACCCTGGGCCAGTCCAATTTCCTTTTCTGTAGGCGTGGCGTGGCTTGGCTCTCGATTTGGAAGCTTGACGCCCTCCATGGCAGCACCAGTGTTTTCTTCCTTTTCTTTTTTCCAAAAAATTCAATTTCCTTTTCTCCCAAACAACCATAAGATTTTATAGAATCATCTTTTGTTTTTCCAATTAACTTCTAAGCTTCGAATTGTACTTTGGTTCTTTTATATTTCCAAATCAACCCATTAATGTATATTTTTATATTTTATATTTTATATTTATTTTTTTAGAATATTACTTGATGAAATCCTAATCTAAAAGAGACATTACATCGTTCTCAATTTTTTTATTATATAAAGGGAAAAAGCCACCAAAAATCTTAAATTTTGCCCAAAGTGACAAATTTACCCAAAATTTTTTTTTTGTAACACGAAAAATCCCAAACTTTGCAAACGTGATACATTTACCCCATTAAGGGCATTTTCGTCTTATTCTTTATGTTTTTTCTTTTTTTTTTTTTTTTTTTCTTTTCTCTCCCCTTTGCCGACTCCGGTGGAGAGAAGCTGGCGTTCGGCGACGGCAGCCCTCACCGGTGTCGGCCTAAGCGAGGGTGACCCTCGCTCGACGCCGCTAGGGCCACCCTCACCGGCGTCGGGCGAGGGTGGCCCTCGGGCCGGGTCGGGCAAGGGACGTGGGTCGGGCGAGGGACTCCCTCGCCGGATCCGGCGAGGGCACCCTCGCCCGACACCGGCGAGGGGTGCCGACGCCGATGAGGGCCTCCCTCGCCGGATCTCACGAGGGAACCCTCGCTAGATCGGCGAGGGAGGGCCTTGCCCGACCCACCCGAGGGCCGCCCTTGCTTGATGCCGGCGAGGGCAGCCCTAGCCGACCTCCGGTGTCGCCCTCGCCTAGGCCGACGTCAACGAGGGCAGCCCTCGCCAACGCCGGCTTCCCTCCACCAACTTTGGCGAAGGGAAGAGAGAAGAAAAAAAAAAGAAAAAAATACAAATGTTTTTAAAAGTAAAAAAGACCAAAATGCCCTTATGATTTAGAGTAAATGTGTCACATAAATGAAAGTTCGGGGTTTTTTGTGTCACAAAAAATAGTTTGAGATAAATGTGTCACGGTTAGCAAATTTTGGAGTTTTTCATGTCATAAAAAAAAGTTTGGGATAAATTTGTCACTTTGAGCAAAGTTTAGGGTTTTTGGTGGCTTTTTCCCTTATATAAAAATCAAACTTAGGGTTAGAAATTTGAATTCTATGATATTATTGTCAAATGATACAATTAGTACCAATAATCTCTACTTATTTTATATGCATTTCATTATTGTGGTCTATCGAGAAGATGTCATGCATGCATTTTATTTGCCAAACCCTGACTAATGCTGTTAACATACAAATGAAGTTATAAATTCTTAATATTATTTTTTCGATAGGCTCTTACTTTGGCAGAATTGATTTTTCTTGATCGAATTATTTTTTTCTTATTAAATTATTTTATTTTTTATTGATCAAATCGTTGATAAACAATTAACTTCCTTTACAAAATTAGTTCATTTTACTATTTTATTGACTCGTAAAAGTTTCTTTTTTTCATGCCGAATATAACTTTCTATATAATTTTATTCACAAACATTCATCTTTCATTGCAATCAAATCAATGTATACATAAATTATCATGCTCTATAATTGTCCAATAAAATGCGGAATATAAACACTCACTATGACTGAAAGCACTTCGATGCCAATATCAAGTGAATATAAATTGTTATATTTCCTTTATTGCAATGGACGGACTTGAAATTTCAGAATGCGTTATTGATTCAACTTTTCATGATATATAGTTATACGCTGAACCTCAATTAGTGCATGGTTTTCCGCGAACATCGCATGCTCTAGCTTTAATTGGTTTGTTTTAGAGGCCTTCCTGTCTCTGCCATGCACCCCTCACTAATGTGCCACGCCACGCTCAGACTTCTTATTTTACTAATAGAGCCATAGTGGTCGACTTGAACACATAAGTTTCACATTTGGGCCCACTAATCTTGGGCTGTCGAGAACTATAATATTTATGTAACCCTTTTCCATAGACTCATAAAAATCAATTACCAAATACAAAATCTCGTACAATTTTTAAAAAAATACAAGAAAATTATATATTTATTTATTTATTTATCGTTTATGGATTAGTTAAATGAATAAATAGCTTGTTGGGCTTGACAAGAACATGATATTCTGATATATCATGTTATTGATGTCAAATTCAACCTCCGAAATTCCAATATATTAATGAACCTATCTCTTTCGCCCATTCGCTGAATATAATATATTGTCCAGTCATTGAATTAAGATCCAGCATTATTATGACATTGCACATGCATGAATGTAGTTTCGATATGATATATCAAATATGTCAATTCAGACAGGCAACTTTCGCTCTTTCACATTTTCTAGAGTAGGAAAAAAGAAACCTCTTAAAGGCCAAATGTACAACGATAGTCGGTACTTGAGACCACAAAGTTCACTCCCAAATGGGCTCAACAAGTTAGAATTTAGAAGAATTATCGGGAGTATTGTCAATTAGAACCGATCAACTGAGATCCTTTATAATGTTATCCACTTTGTTAAAGTTATGATTAAATAATGAATTGGTTGCAACTGAAATTTCCTAGAGCATCTATTAATAAGATAATCTCCGGAATTTGTCATTGAAAAAAAAAAGGGCACCCAGACCAAACTGGAATTGATTTCAACAATTTTTTGGACCGAAGAGTTGGAAAAAGCTTCCTCAAGAGTTAAATATTAACATTGCATATTGTGGTAATCGGGAGTTTAAATATTGACATTGTGTATTGTGGTAATGCTTGAACTACTGTTTTGAGCCGGACTTCTTTTTCAGCTTTAGATAGTAGCTTTTCCTTCAAACTTTCCAATTTTGAGCTGACTTTCCTGAGAATCCATGCAAACGTTTATTTTTTCGACCCTCCCCAATCTGAAGGAATACCCAGATATTTACCAGTTTTGTCAATAATTAGATCTCAATTCCCTTGCCATAGTATCTTTCAAAGATTGAGGGCAGCCCTTACTAAAGAAGATTCCCGATTTGTTTAAATTTATCTCCTATCCAGCTGCTAGGCAATATTGATTTGGAATCATTGCTAAATTCGACATTCTAGAATGGTGTCATTCAAGAAAAAAATTGAATTATCTGCAAATAGGACGTGGGAAAGAGTAGAACACCTTCTATTTAGCCTAATCCATGTGATATTTCCATCATCCACAACTTTCTTCATTAATGAGGACAAGACATTTGCCACAATAATAAAGAGATAAGGAGATAAGGGATCCCCTTGCCTGAGTCCTCTTGAAGGTTGAAAGTACTGAAGAGGTTCTCCATTAAATTTAACGCTAAGTGTGACCATAGTAACCCATTGCATTACCCATCTCACCCATTTCTTATCAAATCCAATTTTAAGTAGGCATGCCTCCAAGAAATCCCATTCCACTTTATCATAGACCTTCTTCATGTCTAATTTGAGAATTGCTTGGAATTGCTCATCAAGGTTGAATGTTATGATGGTGGTGGAGCAACCAAAAAGTTAGAACATTCGTAGCTTCCTATTTACCAAAGTTAGCTCCAAAAGGACTAATTGAATCTCTAGGCCACTTTGCTTGTATGGTAGGCAACAATGACCCTTTGAGGAGAGGCTAAAGCAAAGAATAGGATCGGTTAAAGGGAATCGAAGCAAGAAAGCAATTATGTATGAGGATTTATTCAACAACAAGTATAGGGAACTTTTATGTAATAGATAAATGGCCACTTCAGTTCATTCTTCTTGGGATCAACGAGTTGACTGCTTTCCATATCGTCTTTAGATCGTGGAGAAGGCCATTTTCATATTGGAAGTTATTGTAAGAGTTTTCCTTATGTGGGCTACATTAATTGAGAATGTAATCACCGTTTTACGGGGTTGGTCTAATAAGGTAAGGCATAAAGTTTTCTTAATGGTCGAATATGGGCCTGGCTTGTGTGGGCCGAGTTGGGTCCAGCCCGTCCAAAACTCTATAAAAAGCGCTAAGGTCCCTCCTCTAGCCCTCAATTCTTCCACCAACTCTCTCTCAACTCACATAAGGCAACCCGTGAGTGGCGGTCTCATCAAGCCAAGAACCGAGGGTCATAGAAGAGAAGAACCTGAGCGCTAATCAAGCCATGTCGGCTGGCCGGCGTCCAGTCAGCAATTTCCAACCAAAATTGGCCGGAAAAGATTGAATTGACGGTTTAGGACTAAATCGGCACCAACAAAAGGTTTATGACTTTTTTGGTACTTTTCCCCATCAGCTTTATCATTTTGTGAATTTACTTGGAATCTTATTTTATGAAATCTATACATGCTCATAAAAAAATGCCCAACCTAAAAAGGTACATCAGTGTTATAGCCACATCATATGTGTGATTTGTTTTTTTGGAAATATCAAACTACATTACTAGGAAACCATGTATTTAAGTACCATGAGAGTCATATTTAGATCTCGCATAATTGAAAGCACGCTAACATTCGGACCAATATCGAATTGCCTAAGGACTATCGACTAGGAAAGCATTAAAGGGTACCTATATAAATTAATCCTAGCTAGGATCTTCCTACCTTTCCACAAGGATAGGCTTTTACACGATAAATGACATAGGCATGGATGGAGAGAGAGAGAGAGAGAGAGAGAGAGAGAGAGAGAGGGGGTACATCAGTGTTATAGCCACATCCAAGAAGTATGTGTGATTTGTTTTTTTGGGAATATCAAACTACATTACTAGGCAAACATGCATTACACTTGGACCGATATCGAATTGCCTAAGGACTATCGACTAGGAAAGCATTAAGGAGTAACTATATAAATTAATCATAGCTAGGATATTTGTACCTTTCTATAGGGGTAGGTATTTAAACAATAAATGACATAGGCATGGAGGGAGGGAGGGAGGGAGGGAGGGAAGGAGAGTTTATATATAAATCACAATTCCAAATGTAGATCTACTCTCTTAATAATGATGATGATGATGGCAATTATATGAAATTGAGAGGAACACAATGTTTTTTTTTTTTGCCTAGTAGATTATAAAGAGCTACACAATACATCAAGATGATCATAAGATGAGAGTGCATGCTTATAAGAATGAAAATCATTGTTTAGGGTAGAAATCTACCAATTTTTGCAAACCTTGTTTTAATGGTTTTCCTTGGATGAAAAATTCTTCCTTTAACACATGATTCAATTAATTTAATCGTTCCAAGAGAGAGATTCTGCACGATTACGATACTCGCATCAAATGACGATAAATTAATTTTCTATTGATCTTATATTCAGGTACGTAATTGAACTTTTGTGATCACATGACAATTGAGGGCCGAGATGTACAAACGTGGATCGAAAATTATTAACCACGGGTCAATCCCATGAAAACCCCTAAAAACCACAAAATAATTTAGGTTGTACTAAAATCGCATTTGATCAATTTTAACCACGAAATTAAAATTGATTTCAGGTGTCAAACTTTCGAGAATGTCAAGATTAGCTTATTGAACGTTGCCTCATTCACCCGTTAATATATTGACAAGCATAAAACTTTCGGGAAAGGGTTAATCGGTCGAGAATTGAATGTTGGAAAGAGAAGCCAGGCAAAGCGAGGGCTGTTGGGCCTCATGCCCATGTGGATTGGCCAAGGAGGCCAAATGGGCCAAACCAAGCCTCCAAACCCAATTCAAGCAAATGGACCCAAGGGCAAAATTGAAAAGTTTGGACAAAAAGTATGTGAAATGTGCAAAATGCCCTTGTATTTATGGACTAGAAGACAAATGGAGTAAAGGAAAGAAGAAGAGGTTTTTAGGGGATTTTGTAGATTTTGTAATGATGAAAATTTTGAAATCACCCACCCCGTTGTGGGAACGTTGATTTAGGCCTTTCCCCCTCAAATTGCGAAAGGGAGGAGATTCGAGTTACTATGTGCGCATTAAAGTGCGACTTAAGCGGAGCATCGTGGGAGATGGGTCCCCATGCTAGTGCTCCTCGAAGGTTTACGCCGAGTGCTTACTGTGAGACGGTTCCTCCAATCCCAAAAAATATATATATATAAATAAAAATTGAAATCTCTCTCTCTCTCTCTCTCTCTCTCAAAAGTGACCATAGCCTCCTCCCCTCCATTTTCTTCTTCATCTCCATTTCCTCCATTTTCACACACTTTTGGCCATTCCTCACCACTGTCCACCTGTGCCGTGTTCACTATCTTCATGCCGTCTCCACCACTGCAAGCCACCATCGAACCACCCTTGGTGGCCATGGGATTCAAGGGCCAAACCACCACCACTCGTGTCCCTGTTAGAGTTAGGAATGGCGTACCATCAACGCTGTCACGCTGTCGTTACCATGAGCTCGCAAACAATGAGTTAACTCTTAATCCATGATTAGGAAGTTAATTGCATTTAAGGATAGGATTAAATTAAGGCTAAGGGAGATTTGTTTTAAACAGGGACAATTAGTTTAAATAACCATGGTAAGGTTAAGTAACCATAGTTAGTTTAAAGTAACTATGGTTAGGTTAATTAACTATAGTTACTTTAAGTAACATTGGTTAGGTTAATTAATCGTAATTACTTAAGTAATCTTGATTAGTTTAATTAATCACGGTTAATCACAATTAATCACAGTTAGATTAATTAATTGTGATTAGTCTTAATTAATCGATGTTGGCTTAATTAATCATGTTTAGCGCTAATTAATTGCAATTAGTGCGTTAAGTATAATTTTATGCTTGATTTATTGTGTGAAATTATGCATAATTATAATCGTTTAGAGCTTGTAATGCCTTGTTATTAATTACCCAAATCATGAGTTTAAATGCTATTTTCAAAGAAGTTTTATTTAAAAAGAAAATGGCAAACTTTGAGTTGTCATGTTTGAATGCTGTGTTTTATGTACTAAATGGGACGACGGGATTTTAAAATGAAAGTGTTCAAAATTTGACATGCTGATTTTAAGCATGTGACCACATGCAATTATTTTACTGGAATTTTAAATGTAAAGATTTTTCGAGATTTGTTATTTAAGCACAAACTTTTTTACACTAGGCTAATTGACGGTAGATAAAAATTGGCTTGAGTATTGGCATGCTTATGTGATCACTTAATTGAATCCATCACCCAACAAGATTTTAGAGATGATGCTCGATGTTTATTAGATGCCTGGCGGGGGTCCGGATGCCAAATCACGGTTGAGGATGGACCAATGCTTCTTATAGAATACCATCTAGACAGGGTTTTTAGATGATGTCGTACTTGATAGAGTGGGAAGATGTCCAATCATGTCGAAAGACCACTAACTTGTGTGTTAGCTGTGGCCCAAGGGGTCGTAATAATCGGAACATGTGAGAATGATTATGATGCATTGCACCTGATTATAAGATAGAAATGAGGCACGGTATGGGACGAGCCAAAACGAGTTTTGCCTTCTAATCAAAACCCGTGTGGATGCTTGGTACATGAGAGTTATGTGTTCTAATTGTTGATTATGCTTGTTGCATTGGTGTTGACATATGAATTGTACTAATATGCAAGGGTGTGCCAAGGCAAGGTAAGATTGTATATTGTTGCATACTTAGGCTGCTTTTGAGATGAATTTGCATCCTAATCGAGGTTTAGGCTATTGACTCACTGAAATTTATATTTCACTTTGTCGTTGTTTAAATATTTCCAGGCTCATAGTATGAAGAACTGTCACGTGTGCTTTGGGGCCTCGTTGGACCAAGACATGGGTGTGTGTGGCGTCACTTTTGGTTGGTCTCTGCATTAGAGAAGTTAGGTTAAATCTAACCCTGTAGGTTTTTGAGATGGTCGGTAGGAAGTGGCCATAGAAACACATACTCATTAAACTTCCTGGGGTTATCAGTTTATAAAAGAAAGTGCTACTTCTCAAAATGTTTGCTTTATACTATCCCAATTTGTTATGATTGACTAGGTGATGTTTATATTAAATGTTTTCGCTTGCGTTTAATTGAAAAATAAAAAGAATTGATCAACGATGCATCCTAGAACGTCATAGCTAATCAACCGTCATGGGATGTTTGCACACTCGGGGATTTGGGGTGCGACAATTTGTATGCATGTGTGTTTGTGTGTGTGTCTATATATATATATATATATATATATATATATATATATATATATATATATATATATATATATATTATTTATTTATTTTATGGTGGACAAGACCATACAATCCCGTTCGCTCTTTTGATAAAAATAAATTATTGTGCAATTGATGAACTAAGATCTAATGTATTATGATCTTTTCCATATGTGAATGTAGTTTAGGTCTAACAGATCAAACCAACATAGAACCTCAACTCAGATAAATGTATTTTTGGCCGTTATGTATGTATATGTATGTATGTATGTATGTATGTATGTATATATATTTATGGTGGACAAGACCATACAATCCCGTTCGCTCTTTTGATAAAAATAAATTATTTTGCAATCGATGAACTAAGATCTAATGTATTATGATCTTTTCCATATGTGAATGTAGTTTAAGTCTAACAGATCAAACCAACATAGAACCTCAACTCAGACAAATGTATTTTTGGCTGTTCACTCTTCCTATATAAAAATCCCTTCGAAGGCCAATTGTGTGATAACCCTTGGTTCTTGACACCCTAAAGTTTACTTAGCAAAGGTTCAATAAGTCAGGTTTTGGAATGGTTATCAGGAGTATTATCGATCGGAATGGGTCAAACGAAGATCTCTGTACAGTTAACCATCTTGCGGGAGTTACTTTTGATGAATGAATTACTCCTAACTGGAATTCTTTTAAACCATATGTTAACAAGAAAATCTCAAAATTGTCATCCAATAAAGCACCCAGGCCAAAAATGGAATTGATCACGATGATTTTTGGACTGAAGTGGTGAAAAAGCTTGGTTAAGAGCTACTTGGGATATAGAGAAAGTTCAAACTTTGGGATAGACAATTTTGTGGCTAATAATATAAAGTAGAAAAGGTTCTAGCCACTCCCGCATGTGCCAGGCCTAATCCCAGGTGTGCATGGACCCTGGTCTGTGTCTCGGCCTCTTGAGCCTCTATCTTATTCTTCAATCTCCACTTTCTGTGACATCCATAATTTTTTGGTATTGTTTACAATTGAATTAATCGGACCGTTTTTGTGCAATTGGAGCCGGGGGTTAAAATTGAATGCAATTTGAGGTGCAAGATGGGTGATTGGATGAGGAAAATTATCAATTTGGTAATTGATATATCAATTGAGTTTATGGAGACCAATTAAGAGTAAACCAAGAGGAAATTGAAGAACAATTGAAGCCTTTGCTAAGAAATTCGTAGCACCCCATAGGACTCAACTTTTGGACCTCTTAAGCCTTTTAGATGGGGTTATTTTGGGCTACAAAGAGTTGGTGGAAGACAGCTATGGCTTTGGTCCAAGATTAGGGAACAAAAGAGATATTTGTTAAGGAATATCAAGCCAAGTGGAGCCTAACTCTCACTCATTTCTATCTCTTCTCTCCCTCACTCTCTTTCTTTTTATCTTGCGCGACAATCAGTCTACGGCTCCACTTTCATTTCTTCAACTTCTGCATTTTCAGTCTTCTCCTCGGTAGCAACATCCCCCACCGAAACTGCTAGCCCGTCCATCGAGTCCCCTCCATCCTCGCCACTTGTCTGTGTTCTTTAGTTGTTCGGTTAACATTATCAGGCCTCCTTCCATTTTGTTGACCATCGAATAAGAAGGCCTCTCTAGTTGTGGTAGCTTCTCACGCCTCAACGTCCACGCACGTCCCACGACCGCACGCCACCACTCCATCTCCACGCTGCCACTTACCAATCAATTAGCCTCCTTAGGTCAACTCTACAACCCACCAAAGACCAGCAAATTGTTTCAGCTGCTTTGTTGATTTCCTCCGCCCAAGGACACCCACCGAGCAACCTTTGTCTTCAGTCTCCTCAGCTAGTGAAGCCTGCAACCCATCCTTGGGCCTTTTGGTGCAGTTCACAAATCAGCCCAGTTTCCATTTTTGCAACTTACTCGGCCCAAATTTCAAGCAGCTCCTTGGGCCACCGAATCCACAAGAAGTCGGCCCAATCTCCTGCAATCTTCAAGCCTAGCAAAGACAGCAAACCTTCAGCCCAAGTGAATATCAGCCCACAAGACCAAGTGGCGTAGCAGGTTCAGCCCAAGTAGGTTTAATTCAATTGAAGCCCAGTTCACAACTTGAAGCCCGTTTGAGCTAGCTTAGCTTTTTAGTCTCAAGTGAGTTTTACTCACTAATACTTTCTTAGTAGACTAATTATACCTATGGGTTAATTAGATTCAATTAATTGCAATTAGTTTGATAGATTAGACTAAGGTAATTAAATTAAAGATTCATTTATGCATGTTAATTAAATTGATTGTGTATTTAGCTAGTAATCATGTCCTATTATTTATTGGATGCTTTTCGGGATTTTTCCCGACCCTTATTGGGTTTTAATTAAGCAATTCGAGCCTAAGTAGAATTTTTTGTAATTATATATTAATTTTCGAAATTAATTAATTATTTAATTATTTTCCCAGAAATTCAACTGGGATGGTCAGTGACTGGAATTTTATGCTGAAGATCGTGGTGCAGTCTATTTATTTAATTGAGTTTTATGTTGTGCTAAATTGAATTTTTTATATTTATTTAATTTTCGAAATTAATTATTTTTCGGAAATTCAATCGAGATGACCGGTGACCAGAATTTCGTGCTGATTGTCGTGGAGCAGTCTGTTTATTTAATTGAGCATTATTTAGTGCCAAAGTAATTTATGAGTGATTTGAAGATTTATTCCTAAGCTGAATCTTGGAAAGGTCGGGTGGGACCGTAAAGCTATTGAATCTTGGAAAGGTCGGATGAGACCGTAAAATCATTAAATCTTGAAAAGGTTGGGTGGAACCGTAAAGCCATTGAATCTTGGAGGGGTCGGGTGGGACCGTAAAGCCACTAAGTCTAAGAAAGTAGCTTGGTGGGGCCGTGATTACCACCTATAGATAAGTTGTATCCCAAATTAGGAATTGAGTTGGAATAGTTGAAATGACCGGAAATGGTCTTGGCAACTTGTAAATTGACTAAGCCAATTGATCAACAAGTTGATCCAGTGGTTGTGATTTGATTGATGGTTAAATGCAACGTATGAGGCATATGTGCATAACGTTAAATTGCAGGTTGGAACTGATGCCAAGGTAAGTCTTCTGACTCATATTGTGCTAGGCAACCTGATGGTGTATTGGTTTCCTAGCCAAGTCTTAGGAGGTAGAATTCGCTAAGATATAGTCTCATTAGTTGTTGTAAAACTCATTTCAGGTCCTTAGATGGTAGCACCAGGACCTCTACCTCCCCCTCCTCCTGAAGAGTCCAGCATTTCGGAGAACATCTCCGAGCAGACCACCCACTTCCACATCCACCCTGACCCTGAAGGATTATAGTATGTTTTGATTGAGTCGACTGTTTGGGTTGATGTGGGCAGAGACGATCTGGTGCCTTATGAGTATCGATCCTGGTAGTGCCACTATCCTAACGGGAGACAGATAGGTCCCATACCAAAAGAGGAAGTACCATTCATCATCCTAGAGAAAGCCTTAAGAGCAGGGACTGCTGATCCTGATGGCGGTGGAGTGGTTGATGCTGTTGATCCCGTATTGGTGAGTGAGCCTACTTCTCCAATGTACTCTGAGAGTGGTGCCAACTGGAACGAAGAAAAACCTAAGATTCCAAAGCAGGAGGCAGAAGGACCAGAAGAAGATGAAGACTGGGAAGTGGATGAAGAGTGGGAGGAGGATGAGGTGGTGTCTGCTGAGGAGGAACCAGTGGAAGAGGAGCCGGTAGATGAGGAGTTCGACGAGAATGAGCTAGATAAGGAAGAGCCTGAAGAGAATCAAGATGATCCGGATTAAGACCCCGATGAGGATTGAGAGTTTATCCTCTTTTTGTGAAACCCTGTCTAGGTGTAGATAAGGGAGACCTTGAGGGTGTAAATAGTTGTGAAGTATTTGGCTTTTGTTATATATAAAATTTTGGTAATGCATTCTCAATATGATAAATGTGGCTTTACTTTTCTATCCCATTGTTTTATTGTCTAGGGATTTATAACTGCGTACGCATGTGCTTAATAAATGAAAGGGTCGGCAATACATACTCTTGAGATATCGCATTCTAAAATCAACTAAGTAGAAGGATGTGTGCGCGTTCGAGAATCGGGACGTGACACTTTCCATCTCCCATTAATCCCATCTTCCTTGTTGACATGAAGTCATCAACATTGGATTTGATCCCAAAAAGAGAAATCAACACTTATGGCATAAATTGGAAGCAAATACTATGGAATTGGTATCCCATGAGGTCAATCTTATTTAATAACATCTTTGTATCGGCTACATATATTATGTGCAAGTAAAGTGTAATTATTTTTATTATATTTTTGTCAATTCACCTCTTTGATCCGAAATTACTGTTGATGTTGCCCTTTAAAGATTAGAACATGACATCCTCCTTAGCTCATTGATATATGACAAGGGTAGACGAAAAAGACAGCATCTAAGTTAAACAATTTAGGAAAATTAATGTTTGTGATGGAGGGTATTGACTTATCACGTGGCAGAATCTTTTCGACATCGTACAATTAGCTATCAAGCAAACTTCTTCGCCTTTTGTTTTTCAAGAAACAAACAATCACAAATTTTTAGAGGTAGATCAATTGCCTATTTATTTGATGGAAAACGGTTTATGAAAAAGCTTTTCATTTTTTCAGTATTTAGATGACAGAAAATTAGTCAATTTATCAAAAATATTTTCTCTGGATTAAAAAATAACTTTATATTTGGAAAAAAATTCTGTTTATGGTAAGATATCATTTTTCTATTTTTTTTCTTACCGATTAAATTGGCCTAAATTAGACTTTACTAACGCATTTTAGTGGATTCACTTGCTATCAAACATTATAAAATTAAATTTTCTTCAACATGTTTTTGCATGAACAAACACCAGAAATTTATTTACTTTATCTGGAATTAAATTATTTGAAAATATTTTTTAGCGATAAATTTTCACTACATAAAGGCGTCCAAGCGACATTTTTATTGACGTGTTTTCTCTCTCTCCCTCTCTCTCTCTCTCTCTCTCTCTCTCTGTGCTGCTGCTGCTGCTGCTCTTTCTTCACCGTCTGTAAAAAAGGCCAAAAAAAATAATTGAGTTTCACCAGCAATAATGCACCTAAAGTCGCTGGGTCATCAAGCTACAGGCTAAACCAGCTCAAGCTCAAATGAAGAAGATGGCACCGTGAAAATATATGGAAGAAAGAGAGCAACCCCACCAGCTTCATGATCTCTCACTTATCAAACAAACAGAAACCATTGTTCATTTAGGGCTTGTTTGTTTTCACTTCTTTTTTCTATTTAAAAACAGTTTTTCTGTGTTTTTGTTCTTGAGAACAAAAAAGGAATAGAAACGCGTTTGTTTGCGTTTTTGTTCCAAATCTATTTTTTTGTTTCCATAAACACATCTGGAACATAAACAAGAAACAAAAAAAAATTGTTTCTTGTTTTACGGAACAAAATTTAGGAACACTTTTTCTCTCTCTTCTATTTTCTTCTCTCTTTTTTTTTTTTCTTTTTTCTTTCGTTTCTCTTTGGCCAGTCGCCGGCCTCGGCCGTGGCCGACGATCGGCTGTCAAGGGCCGGCAATGCCGTCGAGGGCTAACGACCTCACCGGAGCATTGCCGACCTCGCGCCGGCCTAGGCGAGCTCGATCTCGCCCAGATCTGGCGAGGCCGAGCTTGCCCAGCGGCCGGCGAGCCTCAATGTGGCTAAGCGAGGCCGCCGGCCCTCGTTGGCCATGGCTGAGACCGGCGACCGGCCAAAAGAAAAAAAAATAAAAAAATAAAAAAAATAAAAATAAAAGAGAAATAAATAAGAAAATAAGAAAAATAAGAAAGAAAATAGAAAAAATAAAATAAAAATATTAAAAAATTAAAGGAAATAAAAAAAATTATACAAATTTACTAAACATGTTTCTATTCTTTTTATATTTCTGGAACAAATTTACCAAACGTGTTTTTTGTTCAAAAATTATTTCTTAAAGCGGAAGTATTTTTTTCTATTTTTATTCTCAGAAACAAACACACCCTTAATTATCCTACTCCACTATTCCACATCAACGTCAACGTCAATGTCAACGTCAAAGCACGAAAAAACATCAGTGGATAATCTTAACCAGGTCTTACCAAGTTGGGCCGACCTAGAGAAAAGTCTTAAAAGCTGTGATTCTGCACTCCAAAGGAGCAGATTCCTCCTCGTAGCCCCCCTTCTCTCTCTCCCTCGCTGTTTGATTGGTCATTGTGGTTTTAAAAAAAGTTTAATACGTAATTTGTGTACCATCTATTGAGCAATTCATATATATCACCGTCGAGATGGATAATTAATTAATTTTTAGACCATGATTACCAATCAATGATGATAGATATTAGTTGTATATCGAAGGGCAAAAGCCACAAATAATCAAATCCCTATAAACCTCCATCGGCTAACACCTTTTTGATCACGAAAGATAAAAAAAGAAAAGAAAAGAAAAGAAAATCATCTCTTGTGATAAAAGGAACTACATCATATTTATCCGCTAAAGGACTCCCATTCATTTCAATAATAATAAAATGGTTTTTCGCATTCTCGTGAGAGCTAACAAAACTAATGTCTCACATAATTTATTGCACCTAAATTAAGATCTAACATTATTATGATATTTTACGTGTGTGAAATCAAATGTTGTTTCGGTCTAATAGATCAAATCGACCTACTATGTTGACTTAAAATGTCACCTTTGGTCGTTCAGTCTTCGCAAATTAAAGAACGAGCCAAGTTGGTTTACTTCATCAGTTATTACCCACATCAGGTAGCTTCCATCTTACAGCTTCCTTATAAAGACCAACCCATCTTTGTGTACATCACTCATTCCGAAACAAGTGAAATCACTTTAAGTCCTTCGCCACCAGACTTTCCACTCCAGAGTATCAGCATCGGCATCATCCTCCAGTTCCACTACCATATTTTTCTTCTCAAGTCCTGCCCTTCTTTTTTCTTCAGGTTTTGTTCTCTGATATCTTGACTCATTGCTTCCGTTCTTTAGTGTTCTTCGTGTACTACCATATTCATCTGAAATCTGTGGTTTAACAATGCTGCTTCCACTGCTTCTTCTTTTTCCTTAGTTCTGTCGTTTTGACAGTTCGGGTAACTTTTGGATGAGCTGATCTAAAGCTGTTTCTTTGCTAGTTGATGCGCATTTTGGGGATATGTGAATTAGCGTTGACTTGGGCTGCTGGTGTTTTAGAAGCGCTTGGTGTAAAACTAGTAGTAGGATGGCCAGCTTCTGTAGAGTCGGCTTCTGCATAGCCTGCATTTCCAGGACCAGTTCCTCTAGATTCCGCTTCTCCATAACCTGCTTCCACAACAACGTAATCTGAAACAGGGGATCATCCAATATGACAAGAATAGACTCTTCAATCGTTTTGGTTCTTTCACGGAATACCCTATATGCTTCGCTAGTAGAAGAGCATCCAAGAAAAATACCTTTATCCAACTTAGAGTCAAACTTTCCCACATGATCATTAGCGATCTTAAGGACAGAGCAAGCTCAACCAAAATTATGACTCTTAAGAAACATTGGGCTTCCTACCTTCGTAAATCTCAAAGACAATCTTGCCCAATATAGATCTCAAGAGAACACGTTTCTTAATGAGGTGTTCATGGTCTCTGCAAAAAATGCGTAGAAATTTTGCTTTCTACCAATAAGATGCATCCCATCTCTTGCAACGTCCTATTTTTCTTGTCAACAACACCATTTTATTGCTATGCGTGAGGCACGGAAAAAATTGTGCTCCATGCCATACTCATCAAACTAAGATTCAAACTCATGTTACACGACAGTTTTGGCTTGTCAATTATGCGACTATAAATAAGTTGTAAATTTTTTCAAGGAAAAGTATAAAAAAAGTCATAAACCCATGGTATTTGTATCAATTCAATGGAGTAAAGAACAGCGCAAGTACCATAATTTCGCACGGGGGGATACTTAAGTGCCATAACTTCAAAACGGTACACTTGAGTGCCAGTTTCGAAATTAAATGGGACACTTAAGTGCCACTCCGGCGAAAATTCGACCAAACAGCTGACGTGGCGATTTTCCGGCGACGGAGGTCCAAAACGGCGTCGTTTTGCACGCTGACGTGGCGAGAAAACGCAAAAACAACGCCGTTTTGTCGCTGACGTGTAAAAAATTATATAAAAATTAATTAAATTAAATTAAAACTTAATTTTATTTAAAATATTCATAAAAATTAAAAAAATTAAAAAACTAAAAAATTAAAAATTAAAAATTAAAAATTAAAAATTAAAAAAAAAAAAAGGGAGGCTGACGGCGGGGAGGCGGCGGCGGCGAGGGCTCACCCTCGGCCACCCCTTCGGCCTCCCTCCTTTTTTTTTTTTTTTCCCTAAATTTTTAATTTTTTTAATTTTTTAATTTTTTAATTTTTAAGAATATTTTAAATAAAATAAAATTTTAATTTAATTTAATTAATTTTTATATTATTTTTTACACGTCAACGACAAAACGGCGTCGTTTTTACGTTTTCTCGCCATGTCAACGTGCAAAACGATGCTGTTTTGGACCTCCGTCGCCGAAAATCACCACGTCGCCCGTTTGGCCGATCTTCACCGGAGTGGCACTTAAGTGTCCCATTTAACTTCAAACCGGGCACTCAAGTGTACCGTTTTGAAGTTATGGCACTTAAGTATCTCCCGTGCCAAGTTATGGCACTTGCGCTGCTCTTTACTCCAATTCAATGCTAAACTTTTTAACTAAACCAATATAGTCATAAATTTTTTCACATTGATACAAATTTAATCATTTAATCCAATTTTTGTTTGTCAGTGCTAATGTGACATCGGCTGGCACGTTGATGTGGATGCCGGCTGACTATCAAACACTAACATCGCAATTTTTAATTTTTTTAATTTTGTTGAATCTTTTATTAATTTTTCTTTTTTTCCATTTTCCCCCCTTTCCTCTTCTTCCTCTTAGCCTTCTACTCTTATAGTGGTCGGCAAGTCTTTGGCGGCTCGCTGGTCATTGGGCAAGGGCCTAGTTGATTGCTAGCAAGGGTCGCGGCCCTTACCCATTGTCGGTGAGCCGCCAAAGGCTTGCTGGCCACTGCAAGAGAAGAAGCCCAAGAGGAAGAAGAGGAAAAGGGGGAAAAAAAGGGGGGGTGAGGAAAAAATGATAAATTATTTAAAAATTGCCATGTTGGCGTTTATTGACTAGCCGGTGTCCATGTCAATGCCAACCAGCCAAAATTGGATGGAATGACTGAATTAATACCAATGTGAAAATGTTTATGATTAAATTGATTCAATTAAAAAGTTTAAAATTGAACAAATGCCATATGTTTAGGAATTTTTGTGTACTCTTCTCAATTAATTCAATTACATGTAGAAAGTTTCAGTTGATAATTGACACAAATAGGAGTTGTTGGACCGACTTAATGACATTAGATTTGTGGTGCAAACAATAAATTTCAATAGATAAATAGCATAACTGCAGCAAACATCAAACTTTAGGACCGTGAATGAAATTTCTTGGTGTTAAAAAAAAAAAAAAGAAATTTCCTTCTCTCGTCGCCTCCATGGAGAAACTCTTTTCGCACCACCACTGGAAAAAAGCATCATGCTTTTCTTCCATTGATGAGTTATCAAAATCTGAAGAATCATCCTAGAGACTGATACTAGGACAGCAGTTGATCCACAAGTTGGCAAGATTATAGAAACGTTGAGGCCAGATTAAGTGGTGAAAACCCAACTTCAGCCCGTGGAGGCTAAATGTGTGACGATTGATCAGCCAATGCAGCATTCTTTCAGAGACCAGATTTTGTTATTCCCTTATGTTTATCTACAGGGCTTCAATTTGTGTTTTTTTTGCAAGATAAAAGTGGGCGTTAGGAGCCCGAGAGTTGCATATGAGATGTAGCTGTGTTTTTCTTTGTTCATCGCATTATACAAAAACTCAAAACTTTCTGTCCTAATGCCATATGAAATTATGAAGGAGCACTATTAGCTATTATAAGATTTCAAATAATTAGATAAATGCATCATTCAATACTTAATTAATAAATACATTACTTGCACAGAATGGGCTCAATGGACGGTGAGATATCTATACAAGTGGCGGACGGTGGAATGAACCCGACCGCGGAGGAGGTCAAGAGGGATGAAAGAGGACCTTTCAATGAAGTGTCAGAGGATGAAATAAATTCTTCCAAGGAAGAAGAAATCTGGAGGAGTCGACAGCAGAAAATGAATAAAGCATTGGCGGATTGGCGAACCATTTCGGGACGAGATCCAGCAGAAGTTTACGCAGCTGCTGGAGAACTGGCGCGTGTCGTCAAGCAGGGCGATGTTGACGAGTTCCTCTCCATGATCGAAAGTTTTGCTGGTCAAATCAATCTGTTTGCCGTTTTAAATACCCCATGGCAATGGAACCTTTCACTGCTCCACAGCGCAGCAATCAACCGCAAGGACGATAATCTAAGGCTCTTGATTGATTCAGTTGGTGACCACCTCATAGCCTCCAAAGATGATGGGGAAAATACCCCACTCCACTTCGTCGCTATTTCGGGGGGATCTACTAGAGCTGCTGAGATGTTGATTCGCCGCAAGAGACCTCCCCAACGTGGACGACAAGAACTGGATCCTGAGGATGAAGAACAAACGTGGAAACACAGCTTTGCACGAGGCCGTGCTCAATCGTCACGCCAACGTGGTGCACTATTTGTTGAGCGAAGATTTGGAGCCCGTGTACTGGAGGAACGCGGCTCAGAAATCTCCCCTGTACCTAGCCGTCAACACCAATGACTCCGAAATGCATGAGGCTTTATCTTCGCGCTCGTTGGAACCATCAAGGATAGAAGGCTTGCCACCCATTCATGGTGCCATTGCGTTTTCCAACCGCAGTACGTACTTAAATCTGCTTACGTGGGAAAATATCTATCTATGTACAGACTGACTAGTTCCAAATCTGTGCAATAACTTCTTGCCCTTACCCGAACCTCTTACTGGTTTTTACTGAAAATTTCCTACCCCGCTTATTAAAGGAGTTGGATACCCATCGGTTGGCCACATGATAAACAAATTATTAACATTAGAGCATAATAGATCAGCTTAAATATCACAAGTACATAAAAACTCGTGTGCTGTTGACCTTTGATTAGAAAAACTATAAAGTGCAAATATTTAAGATTGACGACCATGAAAATCTGGAATCTAACAATGACGCTATGTTTGAAGCGAATGAGAGCCATGAACCAAAATGAACGAATGAAAGTTTAGGGCATGAATTATAAACTAGTAACAAATCTATAGGCTGGGTGGGCGTGATTTTTCTCATTGGAAAAAGGAGGTAGAGGTTCCGTCACTCTCAGCAAAGTGACGGAACATCGTAGAACGTTATTTGTTTCTGACAAACAGTCATTAGGTATTTAAGAAATTAAGAGAAAGTGGATCTAAATAAAGAAAGAAAGTTTTTGATTTTTTTTTTAATAAATACAGTTATCATAATCTTTGCAAAAAAAAAAAAAAAGCCAGCACCGTAATCCAGCGTAAATTACCTTGACCATTAATAATATTGAGATGAAATTCAACAAACACGCAATAATCAATTATGTGGAATTTTTTGGCTGCCACCGCCATGGATCCCAAGTTTACAACTTGTAAGGTTCACTGATCATTAGAATGGTGGATTGCATTTAGGTGTTATAGTCATATCAAATAGGGAGAATTATCCAAAAAGTCTTGAATTTATTGTACGGCTGTCAATTTAGTTCTAAACTATTCAATTATGTCAATTTAACTATAAACATTTTGATAATTTACCAATTTAGTCATAAACCTTTTAAAGATCTATCGATAGAATTATTTCGACTAATTTTTACTGGAAATCGTTGACGTGATGGTCTAGTCAGTTTCCGCCATCCTACATAACACTGTTGGCATTGACATGACTAATTTTTATAATATATTTTTAAATTTTCTGCATTTTTTCTTCTTTTTTTGTTGTCCTTTTCTTTTCTTTTCGTTTTTCCCTCTTTCCTTTTGTCTACCTTAGGTGAGAGCTACCCTCACTAGATCTAATAAAGGCAGCCCTCACCCTCATCGAATTGATGAGGGTAACCCTTGCCCTTGCTTGACCTCCACCAGGCATCAACCTTTGATGGCTGGTGGAGGGAAAAAGGAAAAATAGATAGTAGAAAAAGAATAAGAATAAGAAAATGAAAAAAATTCAAAAAATTTTAAAAATGTAAAAATTATCCACGTCAGTATTAGTTGTGTCACATAGGATGATCGGCGCTAGCGAGACCATCACTTTAGTGATATCCAATAAAAATTAATCATAATGACTAAATTGACAAATCGTTGTTTTAAAACTAAGTTAGTATATTACAAAATGCTTAAGACTAAATTAGCACATTGAAAAGATTCATGACTAAATTGGCAAGTTGTCAAAATGTTTACAATTGAATTAATATGACTAAAAGGTTTATGATTGAATTGACCATTGTATAATAGATAGTATTATGGAATGAATCAAGTGTTGTGCACAGTGTCTAGAACTAAGGTTACTGGTTAGACATGGCGGTAGCATATGCTTCCGTAGATAGGTACTTTAATTAGGTTATCATGTTAGTTTTTTTTTTTTTGAAGGTTCATATCAATTAAATAAGGTAAGGTTATTTCTTTAAATCTAGTGAGATTCTTTCACTATTGTATCCGGAATCCAACCGGTTGCCCATATTGCTTAATTGAAATTTGTGTCCAGAATTGCTCCGTCAATTTCAAGAATAATGGAATCCGTCATGCGAGCGCCTTTTTTTTTTTTTTTTTCTGTGTAAATTGAAATGCATTTTTTTGTTATAAATAATTGGTCAAACAGTATTCTATTTCATATCAAATTACATCTTTTGAATAGAATAAATGTGAAATTCTTAATTCATGTTATATATTAATGTAAAGTCTAGGGGACTCAATAACAGTAAGAAAATTCTTAATTATCTTGGTTGTATGACACATAGAATTTGTGTATGTACTTAACAATATTATTAGAGTATATTTTATAGGAAGTATTATAGAAAATGTTAGAATTTTCAATAACTGCTCCTTTGCAGTTTTGAAACTCATTAGAACAAATTTCAATAAAAACTAATGTCACTTTTGTTGAACAAAAGTCATGGTATATGAGGCAAACATAAGCCCTAATTGGAAGCAAAATAAATGGAAAGTGGAAGAAAAACACTTTTTATAAGGAAAATAATCATTCTTTTACAAATTAGAGTCCTATACATCACTTTTAGAGACAATTCTTAAAGAAAAAAACATTATTTATTTATATAAATGTTACAACTGTCTTGATTTATTTGCAAAAGTCATTGAACTTTTAGCTTTTAGTATTATGGATGTAATTTTTTTGACAGTGAAATGAGACTCGTTTTGTTGTGTTGTGTCATCACAGGTCAAATATGTGGTCGTTATAACTAGGATATATATGATTACATGCAATATACACACAAGATAGAAGAAATGACCTGATTTATTGAGTAAAAATATCTTTCCCAGAATAACTAAAATTTCACAAAATATATGTTGTCCATTCACAAGATGCCATGGGATTGAGCAGCACAATCCCTAAGGATGAGGTTACCTCTAAAGCACTCTTCCGTCTTTGAAGTCGTATGGCCATCCACAATGCTCAAACACCCTTGGAATATTCTCAAACAATCGAAATACCTCTCCCATATTATCGAACCTCTTTACCGGCACCTCCAGATTTTTTATACTTGGGGCCTTTTTTTTTTTTTTTTTTTTTTTTTTTTTTTGGTGGAGCCTTTTCCTTTCTGTAATTTGTGATTTATAAGCTCTACTATCTTAGAAAGAGATTTTGGTCAAATTTGACTTAGATTTTACCCAAAAGTTTAGGTATGGTGTATAGATGATTTCTTAATTGAGCTGAAAAAGTGCTGTATATGTTTACGAAGAAGATGACGTTCAGTTTGAAGAGGGTGGAACCATTTTAAGGGGGATTTCCGTACGGTGGCGTGGGGGCTATTGCAATTTTCTTGACAATTGAATAAGTCTGCTTGATACTTGCTAGAATTCGATGAACATAATATGAAAAGATCATTTTCCTTTTCTTGATCTTGCCTTGGCTTGCATTATATCTGCCGACTCTATAGATACTTCATGGGGTGGAAATGCCACATAAATTGCTATGTCATTTAGTATGATTTTTATAATAAAATCTTAAGCACACGTCAATGTCATTAACTAGTTTCATCATTACAATCTAAACTGTCATTGTTGACTATCAATACTAGTAGTGATTAAGATTACGTTGAAGATGTCCTTCTTCCAAGAAGGGAAGCGTTTAAATATATCGAGATAAACCGATCCCCAACCACCCTAATTTGAAGCTCCTGATCCCAGATTTAGTTGTGTTGATCCTCGAGAAAAACATGAAGCTATTTGCAATGACCGACTCTGGAGGCAGTAATGTATTCCATACAGCAGCTTTCCTAAATCGGGCCTGGGTATTTGAATTCTTACGACCATAAACTGAATATTTGGCCTGAGAATGGGACAAGAATGGAGATCTTCCCATTCATATTGCAAGCAAGATGGGTCATGTTCACCTAATCGAGAAGCTAAAACCAGTATCGACGAGGCTAAATGAGCAAGGGCAAACCATTCTTCATGTTGCTGCAAAATATGGGAGAGCTTCTATAGTGAGATATATACTCAGAGATTTAAAACTGAAGAGGGAGTTAAATAGACCAGATTATGCTGGAAATATAGCTTTGCACTTGACTGCAGTGCATTCACAACCCGCTGCTCTGATTCATCTTGTGTGGAGTGAAGAAATTCAACTCAGAGTTTGCAACAATGAATGCTTGACTGCTTTTGACATTGCTAGAAGACACATGGCAATGGGGCATACGAAACGACAAGTAGGTAACATGAACAATCACTATCTTATTTATCAATTTACTAGAGATTTCGTAGACTAAAACATTATTTAAGGCATATCTTGTATTCAAATCATAATGTCTCCAAGCCAATTGGACATTTGAAGTATTGATCAAATTTCTAGAATAGCCGAGACTCCTCTCGGATAAATGTTTTACAGGTCTATAATCTAGTCTTAATAGGAGGTACTTAAAGTTTGCGATCATGCTTCTCTGCAGTTAGAAATAAGTAAAGTGTCTTTGATAATACGGAGATAACAATTTATATATTTCGTTTAATTGAGCCTATTAATACGGTCAAGGTTGTCAAGGTTGCATTCTGTTTTCCATAAAAAGGCCGGGGTCAATGTGGCAAATTTGACCGCTCCAAATGTATTACAATCTCATGTCATTATTATTATGTTGACCTGTGAAATGATTGGCCACATAAATTTTATTCACACTCTTTTCTCGTCTAAAATGAACTTGGTATTTCTGTGTTGATTCTTCAAAAAGAGCAGAAACTGCATTTTTAGGAGTTAAAAGTTTCCAGAGTTCATTCCCGTTATCAATATAGTATGAGTTTGTTCTTTTTCCCTTTTTACATGCTTCTGATCCCAGCAATTGGCACTCCTAGCATTGGCTTGCTCGTTTGCGGGAAAAGTTCCACCTGTAAGCACAGAGTTACTCATACTTAAGCCAGAAGCTCGAGATAAAGAGTTTCCATCATTAGTCCGCTCACGCAAAAACAAGCCGGACAGGGACATCGTCAAGGATTACATCGGTGCCCGTCTGGTGGTGGCAACGCTTGTGGCCACAGTGACTTTCGCAGCTGATTTTGCATTTCCCGGAGGATTTAACAGCTCGGACACAGCTCCCAAAAATGACTTGGGCATGGCTACGATGCTGGACAAGAGAATGTTCCAGGCTTTCATGATTTGCAACACCATCGCGATGTTCTGCTCAATGACTGTGGTCGTCAACCTTATCTGGGCATGGCTAGTTGACGTCGAAGTTGCGGTAACTGCATTCGAGCACACAACACTGCCGCTAAAAATTGCACTCTTGGCGATATCCACTGCTTTCTTAACTGGTGTGACCTTGACCGTTGGCAAACTCTCTTGGCTTGCCAACACCATATTTTATTTGGGACTCCCTTTCCTCCTCATTATCTCAGGTGCTATATTGTTAGAGCACCCTCCCGTCTTTATCGCGATCCAAAACTGTCCTATCCGTCGTCTGACATTATGGCTTATTCTAGCTTACATTTATTTGTGGAGAGTTGAGACGTACATTTATGCTAACACCGAAGATGACAGAAGGGTGAAGGAGACCTTCGCTAGTCGGCCTGCGGACGGTGCTGGTGAATTGAAGACTGACGACTCGGCAACAGCAACATGTGAGGATGCGCCACCTCCTTCAAATCACTGATTTCTGGTCTTATTTGCTTCATCTGTAAATAAGTTCTATCTTTGAGCAAAGTCTGAGTCTACGAGTGAAGATGAGTATTAAAGTACTTGTACTGAATTATTTGAATTAAGCCTTGTAATTGTCTGATAATTTAAGTTTTAGAACAATTGATTATAGTTTTATGAAGTTCCATAGTGATGCACGCGATGTTTAAATTAAATGGATGAATGGCTCATTTCATCTGTTTCATTGCTCTGGAATCAAATTGTTAGTTTTGATCAAGTAGAAGGTCGTGGGTTTACAAAATCATTCGTCTAGAGTGGCCATGTATGATTTACCTTGGACCAGTCCAATTTAAGGCCCTCTTGAATCACAACATCCTAGGCACTCACATGTCCGGTGTGTAAAGAAAAAAATTCTCGTCTCCTACTCTACGAGTCGAATGTTGGGCAATCCCCGTAGAGGAACTTGAATGAATTTGACGAGAGTGTTTTTTCGGTTGTTAACTTGACGAGAGTTTAAAGACCAAGCTTTTTGTGCATGTATAAGAACGTCGAATCAACTTCTTAGTCTGGCTTAGAGAGATGTGAAAGGATTCTGGCTGCAGTCTATTGAAACACTAAATCAAATAGCATAAACATGATTTTTGTTTGCGGTACCATTTTGTGATGAGAGTGGTCGTTTTATGTGTTCCATGGAATTGACATTGGCAATAGGCACCCAATTTCTATTCATGCAAATGAGTCCGGTATTCAATTCATGTCGAGATATAATTTAGTGAGCAGCAAATGCAGATATGTAATCAACGGGTGAGATAAAAAGGCATTGCAATAACTAACTCAAAAAGAGGGAAAATTGAGAAGTAACTAGATATATGACTTTTTTTCATCTAATCTCTTTTATTTCAATGCTGGTTGTTGTTGACATATAGAATAGGGACACACAAAAAATAAATAATTTAGAAAATATTTTCTTAAAAATGATCATTTGCATCGTCACAAAAATAAATGATAATTATTTTCCTAAAAATGATTACCTATATCGCAAAAAAAAAAAAAAAAAAAAAAAAAAAAGTGAACACTTTCTTGCTGACATAAATGTTGGTCATCCTACGTGACGTGGTCAACACTGAGGTAGATCATGTTTGTAATCTTTTAAATTTTCTGATTTTTTTTTCATTTTATCTTTTCTTTTCTTTTTTTCAATTTCCTTTTTACTTTTTCTTATTTCCCTTCACTAGCCATCAGCAAGGGCTGGGATTGGCCTAGATATGGTGACAACTTTGCAATCCTCGCCTATGGCTGACAACCTCTGTCGGCCTTTGCCAAGGCCACAAACCAACATAGGGACATAGAGAAAAATAAAAAAAAAAGGGAAAAGGAAAGAAAAGGGAAAAGAAGGAAAATTTTCAAAAAAGTTTGGAAAAAATTACAAAGCCATGTAGGATGCTTGACATCTACATCAACGATTGCTAACAAAAATGGTTAGAAGGACTATATTGATATATTGTCAAAAGTTATAGGATTAAATTGATAAAATTGAAAAATTTAAATCTGAATTAATTTTGAACAACAGGTTTAAGACTTTTTTGATAATTTTTTTAGAAAAACCATGGCTGTCGCGACCTTTCATCCAAAGGGAAAAAGACATATAGGTTTAAGGTATTGCCTAGAGGCACACTTAAAGCACTCGATTAAGAGTAGACTCTTTCAAACTCATATCCCGTGCAATGATGGGATTTTCAATTTTAGCTTTAAATTGACACTATAAGGAATTTCTAATGGGGCGTCACTACTAGCCTATTGGAACCGATTAGAAACTAAGTGAGGTATGAGCGCGTACCCTACTTCCTACACAACAAAAAAATCCAAGGTGAGAGACCTAATTATACTAATTATCTAACTAGTGTCCTTTTGATACCTAATCTTATACATTTTAGAAAAATGTTTTTTCAAATAGTCTAAATTGATTTTAAACCAATCAACTAACATATGAGGTGATTATCTAGGTACATAATTATTAAAAAAACAATCAACAACCAAGAAAAGCATTAAATAAATTGCAAGGAAAAGTGAGAATCAAATGCTAAGAAATAAGAAAAATGCCATCTCTAACTAAGGTAAAGGGGTACGACAATCAACATTTTAAAAGTGCGCAATCAGGTAAGCTTGGAAATGGAAATATGCAAATAACAACCTAGCATTTGTCTCTGAAAATATTCAAATCCTATGATAAATCGCCGAGATCTTGTTTCATTTTGAGCACAATTTTTATGAAGGATTTTCACACATTTTAGATGAAAAAACTGCTCAAAAACTAAATTTTAAGCTTTTTCCTAATTTTAGAAAAAAAAAATGATTTTTTCTTGAATTTTTTAATTTAATTTTTAAAAAAATATTTTTAATCCAAAAACAGGGACCCCAGCGGGCCTCAAGGCCCGGCCCAATCATAGGCTATCGCTGGTCACACTAATCTGGGCTCTCGGATACCAATCATCTGGCCCTCTCAAATTGTCTATACCATTCACTAAAATAAAGCCAACCCACACAAAACTAAGCTCACACTTGTGTAACCTAAATAAGCCCAGCTTACCCAACTGAAACATAAGCCCAACACTTGCTGGCCCTATAATTAAAACTCGGCCCAATTCTTAAAGCCCATGACAAGCCTACATAAAATAAAACCTAAACTAAGATTAGACCGGCCCAATGGCCTTGCTTCAGCCCAGACGCAGCCAGCTTGAAGAGCAAACAAGCCCGGGTCGGCCAGACCCATGGATCGGCCCGCCTCGGATTAGAGATGACCGACCCTCCTCGCGACCTACTGCCCAGTGACAAACTTGCCGCGACGGAGGCGATGCAGCAACAGGGTGGCGCGCTTCTCAATCCAGCCGAGGCACAACGGCGCCGCCTCGACCAAGCCAAGCCTAATGCTCAACCCTTCTCCACCTAGTGGCAGCTCCATGATGGCCACGAGGGCCACCGCATGTGCCCCGGAACAAAACGGACCCGCAGCCTCTGTGGGTCACCATGAGGGCGGCCGCAGGTTGAGTGGTGCTAGTTATGCTTCGGACGTTGAAAAGTCAAGCCTCGACTAGGCAAGATAGTGCCCGAACGACTCGATTCCGGCTCAAAACAATGAAACAAAATTGGATCTTATTCAAACATTTTACTGAGTAGGTAGAGTGCGCTATCAAAACAAGAAATTCCCAGCCCGAACGGGATTGGGACTCGAGTCAAGACTCTCAACAGACAAATCAGGACGCGCAAAACAATATAACAAGAGACGGATGGAGGTCGGAGCTTGCATGGGCCGAACGGCCACGAGCTCCAAGTGGACGCCAAGAGGAACCGGGATAACCACTTTGGGTTGCCTTTATATGGGCTCCCTGAACAGTATCTCTGATTTTATTGCTTTGGAAATTTGCAAATTATACACTTCTCCATTCTGGCATTGCTTCATGGTAGAGTTCTCTTTCCACAGCCTATTATAATCATTTTCTTTTGTGATGCGCATTTTCTCAGTGTGTAGGTAATGGCCTCTCTATTTTGAGAGGAGAAGTTAAGAGACAAAGGAAGCGACTAAAAAATTTGAAAAAGAAGTTGCTATGGTCCACAAGCTTGGAGGAGGTAACTCTAGATTTTTACTATATGGGAGCTTTGTAGCCTTTTCCAACCATAAATATGAGCTTACTTTCTGATTTGAGCAAATCTGTCCTTTGAATTCGCCATACCTTAGAGTTATGCAGGCATCTTCTGGGAATTCCCTTAGTGGAACCTTTTAAATGGTTTCCAATGCCTTGTTGCTATTTAAATGGACATAACTTGCTATTAGGGAATGTTAGCCAACTCGCTGGAACTCTATTACAATCATTTTCTTTTGTGATTTGCATTTTTTCGATGTGTAGGTGATGGACATTTTTGGGTTTTTTTTTTAATTGGTATTTTTATTTTAGATAATTGCAATCACTTTGGTGTTGCTAGGTGTTGTAAGATACATGGTTGCATCTCTTGCATTCCCATCAAATTGAGGAAATTGGAAGGTTGCACATAGGTGATAAGCTGTAAGGGCAGACCTTCAAATCAGATCTTTAAGAATGCCTAAAAGTGGTTTAGCAAACTGTATTTTAAAGTACCTTTTGAATTAAACACAACATAGATTGAATTTATATTTTTTCTTCTGATATTGCTAGACGTGCAACTCAAATGTCAGGATGGTTGTATCTATGGTAGCGAATAGTACATCTTAAGATAAGTATAACTAAAGAATATCATGCATAACTGCACATTCTTTTATGAGCAACATGATATTTGTGAATGTATGTTACAAATCACATCTGTTTGGCTTCTGGTCATTCTCCATAAGGTTCATCATTTTAAGAATTAGCATTTTAACAGAAGCTTTTGGAAATTGATATAGATTAATCTTGAGATTTTTTCCTTTCCTCGTCCCAAAATAGATTAACCAATGACTTGAAGCATTATTCTTTTCTCCCGAACATAACTGGAAGATCTTTATACGTACTAGCATAATAGTCCCCTGGGTAACCACCTGCCTCTAGTATGGTTTGAAGGAAGCTTTTTGGTGCATATGTAGGATTTACTTCCTGTTTGGATTGGGGTTTGTAGTCAAAATGCAAGAAGTATTAATGTAAATATCTGAAGTAGGGTTTGAAGAGAGTTCTCTGATGCATAACTGGTGCTCGTTGATGACCTTTTTGGCTAGAATTTTGGGATTGTAGAGTTGTGAGAATCAATGAATAGAGCTGCTCATATCTATTCCAATTGTTAGCGAGATATATATTCCAATTTATCTCGAATAATAAAATTATTAAATTAACAATATTAAAATTATATTTCAATAAAATAATATTTGAATTCTAATATAAGAAATTCAAAATAATAATTGTTTTTAATTTAATCTTATTTTTATCTATATATTGGACTTTAATTCTCTCTCATAATATACATTCAATCTATAAATATAAATATAATTTTATATTTATATTCATTACATAGTTTAGGTATCTTTGTATTTTAGGTATATTAATATAGTTTACTATTTAATAAATTTTATTAGAGAATGATGGAAGGGGAGAAAAGAAATAATAAAGAAAATAATTAAAAAAGAGAGGAAAAATAAAATAAAAAAGCAAATAAAAATGAATTAGGGAATGGTGTAATGAGAGATTTATAGCATCTCTATTTGTGAACTTTTAGATTTATTTACACTGATTTATACCAAAAAATATACGTGAAACAATGTAAACATATCGAACTTTATTATTGCAATTTATCAAAAAGTGAATAGAATATGGCAAAATCGCAAGATTTCAAATTATTTCTTATTCAGTTATATCCTAATTAGAAATTTAGATGACCAAATGTAGTCAAGTGATTGCCCATCTTGCTGGCTCGTCCATGGCGGCTAGAATATTGGCCTCCCCATTGAGGCTCTTGGCGATGGACTAGCTAAAGCATGGCGCTAGATTTGGAAGCTCGAGCCCTCCGTGACCATGGATTTTGCAGTTTGAGGTAGAGCTCAACGCTGCATTGAGCTCGATGGCGATGTCATGCTCAAACAAAGACAACAAAAGGGTTTTACAAAGAGAGAGGGAGGGATATAAAGAGACGGGAGGCTGTGGGGACAAAGGTTGAGGGTGGAAACTCATCGGCGTCATCGACGGGCACGATGGTGCCAGACAGTGGAAGCTAAGGCACTGTTTGGTAATCATCCAAACAGTGCTTGATTCTGATTTTTTGTTCCCAGAATCAGTTTGGAAATATAATCGTGTTTGGTAAAATGTTTGTTCCTGGGAATAAATTTGTTCCTAGAATCAGTTTTGGACAAGAATTGAGAATAAAAAAAAAATGTGATTCTTCGTCCGAGAATCAAGTCTTCTTTTTCCCTTCCGCCATTCTGCGATTGCCGTTCACCACCGCCTACCACTATCTGTCGCTGCCCACCGCCGTCCGCCGCCGGTTGATGTCCGCCGATGCAACGAGCTCGCCGGGCTAGGGCGAGGTTCGGCAAGCCCACTGAAGGTGAGCCTAGCCATCGGCGAGCTCGTTGGGGTTGGGCGAGGCTTGCTTGGCCACTGACGGGGCTTGCCCAGCCTCGGCGAGGCTCCCCACTGGTGGCTAGGTGAGCCTCGCCCAGCCACGGTGAGTCTCGCCCAGCTACCGGTGAGCCTTGGCCGACGAGGGCTGGCCTCGTCGAGGCCCGGCAACGCTTCGGTGAGGTTGCCGGCCCTCGTTTGACCGGTCGCCGATCTAGCGACCCACAAGAAGAAGAAGAAGAAGAAGAAGAAGAAGAATATGAGAAAAAGGGAAAAAAAGAAAAGAAATAATAGAAAAAAGGAAAAAAAGAAAAGTAAAAAAAATTATTTAAAAATTAAAGAAATTGATTTGGAACAAATCAATGAACACGGTATCAAACGCAATTCTATTTCGAATCAGAAATTTTGGACGATTACCAAACCTGTTCTTTTACTCGAATCAACTTCCGGGAATAAAATAAAAAATAATTATTTTTTTATCGAGAATTAGTTCCCGGGAACAGAATCGTTAGTAAACGCGCCCTAAGAGAGAGATCAGCAATTTCAGCACCTTGGACGATGGAGATGAGCAAGCTGGAATATGGGGAGAGGGTTAGCCCACTGGAGAATGCCACTTGTCAATGTTTCATTGGTCATCCAGTTACTCTATTACAGATTAATCCACGCAGCACAGTTTCAAAGAAAATGCATCATCATTATCCTAGTGGTTGGGGTTTGATGTGTGGTTCTAAGGCGCCAGGACGTGGGGAATCCTTGAGTTATGGCGGTACCTGTGCTTTCTTTTGTTTCGGTTCTTATTTTTTTTTATTTTAACGAAAGTATTCCAGCTCCTTCTTTGTCAAATAAATATAAGGGAAATAATAATAGGAGAGAAAAAAGTTAGCTAAAAAATCTTAAACCAATTGCACTTTTATTAATTCGGTTATAAATTTTTGGGAAAATATCAATTAAGGGCCTAAAGTGGAACCGTTTTTTTCAAAAAAGGGCCTAAAGTGGATATTGTATCAAATAAGGGCCCGAAGTGACTAATTTAGTCTCGAATAAGGGTTTCAACTTGAAAGCTAGTCAAATCTTATTTACAGCTAGGGGTATTTTCATCTAAAGATTTTTTTTTCCTTTTTGTTTTTATTTTCTTTCTTTTTTCATCTTGCTCACCTCCTTAACAAATGCATCAAACTCCTCATGCATGAGCTTGCATAGATGCAAAACAATTTGAACAATTTAGGAAAAGAAGAAAATGAAAAAATATTCGAGAAGTTATGCAGTTTTGCAAAATTGCAAATTGTGTGCTTCAGTTCTATAGCCTCCCCATCATCAAACTTCAAAGCGCATGCTCTACATTAAGCAATTTTGCATCCTCACCCAAGAACTCATTGATTTCGGCATAAGTTGGTTTTTAAGTTATTTGCCACCACTCACCTTCTTCAATGATGATAATGAACTTGAGAATCAATAAATATCCATTAGTGAGTTTTGTTTTTATTCAATTTGCTTGTAAAATCTTATCATGGCAATTAAAGTAACAGTTTCATGCTCTCCCCGTCGATGAAATTGCCTATGCCATGATAACTTTCATTCATAGCTTATTGGGAATGTTTTATCGAGTCCAGGTTGGATTATTCATAACATTCATAGACGAAACTTGCATTGAGATAGAATATGTGGCTTCTTGAGAGGGTCCAATTTTGTCGTGCATGATGGTTATTTTCAAAGGCTGCTGAATCATTCTGATATGTGATTGAAGATACTCGCCTTTGATAGCAATTCGAATCAGATAGCACTCAATATAGAAAATGAATGACTCTGGTCTACACGTGTTCAAATAAAGTTGCTTCTCTAACTCTGAAATATTATCTACACAGATTTGAGAGAAACTAACAAAATGAAAAAAAGTGCAAAATTGCTTAAAAAATCCCAAAACCACATATTTCATTGAACAAACAATGCACATGAATATCACAAAGATTCATCAAAAACCTCTAATAAATTTGGCTTAGGCACTTCTGGCTTCTCCTCGCCAAGACCGATCATAGCTCGCGTGAGCACCGATTTGAATTCAAGCATCGACGACAACAAGGGCAGCAAGCTAATGACTTACACCTCATCAAGCTTCGTGCTTGACCACGACCACAAGATGTGGGGATCGAATCGAGCTGAGCGTCACATCTTGGTCCACTCGTGCTCGATCTAGGGCTTGGATTGACCTCCATCTTTCAACAAAGGTATTGGAATTGCTCTTGAGGACAACAACAAATGAGGTTGAGAGCATTGATGGCTAATTCGGCAAGGAAGATAGAGATGGACTTTGGAGAACACGATCCAAAGATTGAAAAAGGTGAAGGCACGATGATGAAGAAGAAAAGAAAGCGAAGGAGAAAATAAATTAAAAAAAGAAGGAAAAAAATTTCTTTAGACAAAAATACCGCTAGATGAAAATAAGATTTGGTTGGCTTTTAAGTTGAGGCCCTAATTTGAAACTAAGTTGGTCACTCTAGGTCCTTGTTAGAGATAATGTCCATTTTAGATCATTTTTTGAAAAAACGGTTCTACTTTAGACCCTTAATTGAAATTTTCCCTAAATTTTTTAATTTTGTCAATTGAATTCTAAATCTTTTCACTCTTTACCAATTAAATCAATCTAGTCAATTTTGGCCTAAATTTACTAATATAGATATTTTCTATCCTACATAATATGGCCGACATTAATGTAGATAATTTTTAATGATATTTTAATTTTTTTCCAAATTTTTTATTTTCATTTTTCCTTTTTTTTTCCTATGCTTCTTCTCTTGTTCTTTTTTTCCCACTTTTCTCTTTTTTTTTTTTTTTTTTTCTTCTTTCTCTTTTCCTTTTTCCCTCTACCAAGCATTGCCAGGCCTCATTGATAGCAGGCCTCAAGTCCTCCCCCTCACCCTTTCATCCCAGCCTAGGCCTAGGATGAAAAGTGATGCTACTTAGTAGATCTCCCAATTAATAATGTTACAACTATAAAGTTGGCGATACAAGTACAACAAATACAATATCGATCATCTATCAATATCTTGATGCTTACTTCCACATTAAATTATAGGGATAAAAAATTGAGCCGCGGGGAGCTGAAACGAGTTGGGCTTGAACTTTTATTCCTTTTCACAAGAAAAAACCTCAACCTCTTTCACAATGTTCCATGATGGACAAGAACCACACATTAGTATTTGGAAGCACACATGGTTGTGATAACCTACATTTTCCACACATAGAAAAAAAGTCTATAATCTTTCGTAAGAATACATGCTTGCATGTGATGAATGAATCTATGAATGACTAGCGCTACGGTTATCAAGTTGCAGTATGCCTCATGAAATTAAAATCAATTTCCATGTGAGAAAATACAAATCCTCAATGGTAAGAGCTAAAAAAAAAAGAAAAAGGAAAGACAAGGGTGAGTTGCACCTTCTCCCATAACAAGACAGAAATTGTCTGAAAAAAGTCAAAGCTGAGATTATGATTATTTAAGATGCTAGGCTCAATTGGTGCCCCAGTTTCAGCGAACATCACATGCTCTACCTTTAATAAAATTATTTTCAGAGGTCTTGTTTTCTCTGCCATGCACCCCTTATTGAAGAGTCGTCATGGTCGACTTGAATATATAAATTGGGAAAAAAAAAAATCTATAGTGACAAGGGTCTAACGAAAAAGACAGCATCTAAGTTAACAGTTTGGGAAGATTAATGTTTGTGATGGAGGGTAGTGACTTCTTACGTGGTAGTCTTTCCGACATCATACAATTAGCTGTCTAGCAAATTTTTTTGCCTTTGGTTTTCCAAGAAACAAACAATCAAAAACAAACAATTACAAGTTTTTAAATTTTGGCCAAATGCTAATTTATTTGACAAAAAACTATTTATGAAAAATTTTCCATTTTTCAATATTTAGATGACCGAAAATTAGTCAATCTATCCAAGTGTTTTCTGTTGATTGAAAATAATAAATTTGTATTTGGGAAAAAAAAAAAAAACTTCCATTTATGGTAAAACAAATCATTTTTCCTAATTCTTTGCTAATTCTTATCGATTAAATTAGCCTAAATTAGACTTCATCAACGCATTTTGGTGGATTCACGTGCTATCAAACACCATAAAATTAATTTTTCTTCAACATGTTTTGGCACGAACAAACACCAGAAAGTTATTTACTTTACCTGGAATTAAATTCTTTGAAAATATTTTTCGGCGATAAAATAAACGCATCCAAGCGACATTTTTGTTAACCCTGTTCTCTCTCTCTCTCTCTCTCTCTCTCTCTCTCTCGCTGTGCTGCCGCTCTTTCTTCACCAGTTGTACAAAAGGCCAAACAATAATCAAGTTTCCCCAGCAATTGTGCACCTAAAGTAGCTTTATCCTTCGGTTTGATGATAAGGAGCAACCCATCTTTATTGACTCCACAAGTATACTCGCTCGAAGTCCTTTATCTCTCGGACTTTCCACTCCAGAGCATCAGCATAAGCATCGTCCTCCACTCTCGACACCAGATTTTTCTTCTCAAGTCCAGCCCCTCTTTATTCTTCAGGTTTTGTTGCTTTGATCTCTGGACTCATTGCTTCTGTTCTTTGATGTTCCTCGTGTCTTACCATGTTCTGTTAGATCTGGGTTTTGGCAATAATTTTCTTGTCCTCTTGGATCAATCTCTTTTAAGGATCCTCAAACATCACATATTTGTTGCTTATTGAACTATGTATGCACGTTCAGACATCACATAAACATTTTCGTAACTCACTTTTTTCTCTTATTTCACACCCTTGCTAGTCCCACTTCTTTCTTTTTCATTTTTTCTTTTTTTTTTTCCCTTCTTCCTCAGCTGGTCACCAGCCATGGCGATGGCTGGCGATTAGCCACAAGCAAGTTTCGAGCTCTTAGGCCTTGAGCCTCGCCAGATCAGTGTGCCTCAAGCTTGAGGCTTGCCTGATTGATGTACCTTGCCGGAGGCCATTGAGCTTGAGCTCACCTTTGGCCAATTGCCCGCGATGGCTGGGGACCAAATGAAAAAGAACAAGGAGGGAAAGGAAAAAAAATAAAAAGTAAAGTAAAAATAAAAATAGTTGAAAAGTATTAAGAAGAGTGCATGGAGGAAAATCAAATCGAATTTTCCATGCCAAACAACATAATATATTTCTAGTTTATTTTCAAGTTTCAACTGAGTATTGAAAAATATTATCATTTTCTTAAAAAATAACTATTTGGAAAATATTTTTCAGAAACAAAAAATTTTCAAAAACACCGTATTTTCTGTAAAACGAATACAACTTTAGTTATTGCTTTCTGCCTTACCCTAGCTTCTAGGTTGCCCTGAGAATTATTGCCATCTGAAGTCTGTTGCGAGCATAATTTGTATTTGCAGCCCACCCAAAAGAGAAATCCTTATATGTTCACAACAAAAATTTTAAAATCTATTAAAGCGAGAATTTTCAGACTATCAAGAAAAAATTGGTCATTCACGAAAGTGCTATTAAGTTACGAACAAGTTATTTGGAAATCAAGTAACTCGTAATTTTTTTACCGGTAACTTTTTAATACTTAGTAATTCTTTCCGAAATTTATTCGCATGCAAAATATCCATTTGTTTTAAAATGGAGTAGTAAAGTCACCCCTGTAAAGTTTGATAGTTACTCAATTGCCTTTTTAACAATTTGCGTCTGGATGGGCCTCTTCACTAAACAAGAGGTCATCTTGCAAATTGCGTAACTATGACTGTTTGGGCGTGTCGAAATGTCCTGATCATAATCACTATTACTTTTTTGACGAAGGTCATGTGTTCTTACTTAGTCCAATTCTAAGGACATTTGATATCCCGATAGCAGGGGATGAATTGATTTTTCAAGAAATAAAAATCAATTTTGTAAAACCTACCCCTATAAAAATTGGGCTTCTACTACAAAGTATACTAGCAATTTAAACAGGAGAAACTAAAGAGTTCAAAGGAAAAAAAAAAAATTGCAAATGAGAATTATAAAAGTTCAATTCGGGTATTCATACTCTTCTTTCCAGCTCTACTAGCCCAAGTAGATCGAACTCCACCAGTTATGCCAAGAGTATAAATATCATTTTATTTGGAAAATTATTCAATTAGTCAAAAACCTATTGTATGAGTATTAATTCACTCTTAAATTTTTCAATTTCGTCAATTTAATCCTAAATCTTTATGCTATATTCCAATGTAGTCCTTTCGGTTATTTTTCATTAGAAATCGCTGACGTGACAATCCAATCGTCACCAATCGTCCTACATGACACATTATGATGTTAGCAATTTTTAGTGAAAATTGGCCAAAATGATGAGGTTAAGATTTCACGCAAAAGTTTATAACTAAATTAACAAAATTTGAAAAGTTAATGAATGAATTAGCATCCATATAATTAATTTATGACTAATTAGACAATTACCCCCGTCTTGTTACAAGTGTAGAACTTGCTGCCACTTGCCCTCGACACCAAGGACTATGCTACACATGAGGCTTTATTTACGCTCTTGCTCGAACCATCGAGGATAGAAGAATTGCCGCCCATTCATGGTGTCATTTTGCGTCGTAATTATGGCACGTACCTAATCTACTTGTGGGAAATATTTATGCATGTGTAAAATGATCTCGTCTCCAATCTGTGCGACAACTTCCTCCACGTACCCAAACCGTTTATGGGTTTTAAAGTATAATTCCAAACCCTGTTTAGTTGGATATATCCAACCACTATACGTTTCTCTTAATAAACAAATTATCTCACATTAGAACATACTTAAATTGATAAACAGAACTAGTTTGCTAAAACTCATTTGTTGTTGATCTAAAAGTACAAAGTACAAATATTGAAGATCGGCAATCATAAAAATCTAGAAATTAACAAAATTAAAATTTCTAGTTTTGTAACAAAGTATACTTTAGTTTGATTTATCATATTCTGGTTTTGTATTTACATGTTGGCTTAATATCAAATCCTAGCAGAGTCAGAATATGCATACTTACTGATTAAATTACCTAAAAGATGTCAAGAAAAAAAAGAACAAATTAGTAATTAATGGAGATTAGGTTTGGAAATCGGATTTCATTATAGGATTTTAAGCATTTGACCCTAAATCTGTCCCATTTCCCCAATGGAATTGGGCATAGGGCGGGGTTGGACGAAGCGTCAATTGCACCCCCACTTCTTTATCTATCTTTAAATAATCATGATATGTTCAATCAAGTATAATCATACTATACATAATTTTGCCACTTAGTATGTAATTGAGGCATTTTCCAATATTAATTGATGTAATTTGTTAATTTGGTTATAGCATGATATAGGAGAGACTAAACAAGTTAATTTGCCTATTGAAAGAACTTTAGTTGATTCTTTATTTATTTATAGTTATCTAAAACATAAATAAATTAATTTTTATTAATTATTGAAATAATGATATGGATGATCCCTAAACTTTTCTTCAATGTTTGATGTGATGACTAAATATTTCTTTTGTTCAATTTAGCCATTGAACTTTCAAAAATTCGTTCAATGTAATCCTTCCATTAAAAACTTTCCAACATCATTAGTTGGCATAACCATAAATTCTATTAAGTAGATGTTATTAGATTTGCTATGTTGGTGGCCGGGTGATGTACATATGACGTCCATGTGCTATGTTGACATCTATGCGATGTATATGTTGGCGTCCATGCGGTATACATGTTATTAGATTTTTGTTGTTGTATTAGTTGTTATTAGATTAGCATTTGTTTTGAATATAATAAATAAGAAATTCTTAATTCATGTTACATATTGATGTGAAATATAGGGGACTTGATAACAGTTAGAAAATTCTTAATTATCGTTGTGATATGACATTGGGGACATTTATATGTACTTAACAAATATTAGAGTATACTTTATAGGAATTATTAAAGAAAATGTTAGAATTTTTAATGATTGCTCAACTCCTTAAGTTGTGGCTAAACATTAAGACTAATGTTTTTTTTATTAAGACTAATGTCTAAGATTAATAAACTAATTTAATTAAGATTAACGTTTTTTTTATAACAAAAGTCATGATTTGACGCTTAATTTGTGGCTAAACCTTTAGTGGTAAATTGTATAGAAAATTAGGAATTAAATTATATTGCACATAGACATTGGGAGCATTTGAATTAATAGTAATATAATTTATCAAAATTTATTATCATTATTATTAAAATTTTCTTGAGAGAGAGAGAGAGAGAGAGAGAGAGAGAGAGAGAGAAGAAGAAGGAAAAAAAAAAGCGCTAGCGTCGTTGACGGTGAGAGGGATGGAGAAGGAGAAAAAGACGGAGAGAAAGAGTGAGATCCGGAGAGGGAGAAAGCGAGAAACAAAGAGCAGAGAGCAGAGAGCAGAGAGCGAGGTGCTTGGACCTTGGCCGACGACCCTCGCCAACGAGTATTTTTCCCCACCGGCAGGTCTCCGTGCGATTTTTATTTTTAATTTTATTTTTTCGAGTTGTGCTGATTTCCCGAGGATCCCAGCTCGAAGACACGCGAGGCGACCGGCCGTAGTCCGATATATTGAGCTCGTCCCATTCGCCGCCAACGAGCTGGGAGCACTGCCGACCGCCCCCTTGTTTTTCCTTTCTTGTGCCTTGTTTTGCCCTATTTCAGACTCGCCGGATCGTGGGTTGCCGTTGTCCGATTCACGCTAGTTCCCGCCCCCTCCGTATGTGTGCTGCGGTTTTTGGGTCATCGCTAGTCGATTGTCGTGCGGCGTGAGTCTGAGCCTCGGTCGGTTCGTTTCTTTTTCCTTTTTAGCTAATATGTACTCCAAGTGCTCGATGAAATGCCTGAGCTAGATTCATTCTGTGCGTTCCTCGTTCGTCGCCGAATCTATGTTCCCGCGTAACGCTCGCCTTCCCCGCTTTGTTGTGATTTCTGTGTTTGCCGTTTGTTCAGGGCCGCCCGCGATTTCGTTTCGCCTCGGCCCTCCCGCTCTTCCCCTTTGTTTGGTGCCTGGCCGGTGGTGCAGAGATCGGCCGGCGGTGTGGAGTTCGGCCGGCGAGTGGCGGCCTCGATGGGTGTCGAGAGGTGTCGGGGCAGGGCGCGGGGTCGAGTTTGGCCGATTGTGGTAGAGTCAAGTCCTGGCCGAGCCGAGTCTCAGCCGGCGGAGATGGCTGGCCAGGCGGAGGCTGAGGCAACGCCGGGGTGCGCGTGCGGCCAGGCCGATACGAGTGGTGCCGCTCGTTTCCGCAATCTCCGTCACGGGGGCTGCGAGAGGTGAGGGCGCGAGTCGGGTCGGCTGTGTGGCCAGAGCCGAGTCTCGACCGGGTCCACGAATGGACTGGTCTCATTTCCGGCAACCCCCCCCCCCCAAAAAAAAAAAAAAAAAAAAAGCCCGGCCCAAAATATTTTATAACCCTAAGCGTAGGTATTAAGTTAAGCTCCGCGCATGCATTGTGTATGTAATAATTATTAAAGAGGAAACCGCTTAACTTTTTGAATTCTACATAACATAGTATACGATACATCTGCATAACTGTGTATAGGGACAAAAACGTTTTCTACTCGGCCCAGTGCTCTCAGCCTCTGCATTTCGGCGTTCAACTGTTGATAAGAACCTTGCTTCCATTAATCAATAATTGTGAATTATTGAAAACACTGAGTGGGAGTCGTGTGCGGATTAGAGGATCCTAGTCCATTGTAATCCTTGCAGGCATACAGATCGAATCAGTGCCAAAGTGGCATGGTATGCTAAAAATGCGATTGTAATGTCAGCATTGAATCTTATTCAACATCTAACTATAGATATGAGGGACTCTGATTCAAGTTGTTAGGTAAAGTATGTCTTGATTATTGAGCTTATGCATAAAAAAACCCAAATGGAAAGAATGAGAACGATCAAATAAGACTATTATAATTCAATCAAGAAATTATAAAATTCGAGAGGGATTTCAAAAGATGTGACATTATTGCTTCCTCTAAATACTTATAAAGATTAACCGTTTTACAAATTTTCCTTTAAGTAATTCGAGTACTTGAATCCTCTGTCATTTGAATCCATTAATGTTACTAGGTTACACGAGATTCACATAATTTAAAAGTTAGGACGCATTGGATTCATACTTATTTAATGCATCGAAAATTGTCTCATGTTTTACGAGAGGTTTATCTTCGCTCTTCTAGAGAGAAGTGTCTAATACCAAGAAACTTAAAAAAGAAAAAGGAAGCGCAGGTTTCGTAGAGCTGAAATGGAAGGATGCCGTGAACTCTTAGCCAACATAAGTTTACATGAGAGAGAGAGAGATGTAGAGAGAGAGAGAGAGAGAGAGTTTTACATATACTCTACACGAAGCAGTGGCTTTCTGGGATGTTCACTGACAAGAGAGCACGCGAGCGAAGAGGAAGAGAGAGAGAGAGAGAAGTGATAAATATGCGAGCAGAGAGGAGAGAGGAAGATGAGAAGAAAAGCCAGTGAGGCGAAACAGAAGAAAAGCCCCAGCGCTGCCTCAGCCTCTACTTGGCCAGCTATCTCTACCGGCCAAGACTTGGCTCGGCCTCCTCAGGCCCAAAGCTTGACCATGACTTGACTCAACCACAATCGGCCAAACTCGACCCCACGCCCTGGGTAGTTTATTCTATTCTATTATTTTTAATATTAACAAAATTAAAAATTTTCAAAAATTAAAAATTGCAGGAATTTGGTTAGGAACTGTCATGTCTTGCCCTTTTAGTATAATTAGGCGTTCGCTTGTTCCCACGATGGTTATGTTGTATGTTTGATTTGCATATTTAATTACGTATGTGAATGTTTAGTTGCTCGTGTTAAATTTTAGTGCAATTTGGACTTTGGTTGTTTTATTATTGCACCACTTTTTCAAAAAAATAGTTCGTTAATTTCCCTTTCCTATAGTTGGGGTTAGTTTAGACCTTAATGAAAATGTGACCTACAAAAAAACATTTTTTTTTTGGTAAAGGATAAATATTACAAAAAGACATTTTCATGCTCACTTAATGGACAATTGCCTTTAGGATCATGATTGAAAATCAACGTTACTTGATTGAACAAGGTTGGTAACGAAAGGACACTAGTTGGATAATGAGTGTAATCCAGTTCACAATCTTATATTCTATAGTTACATAGAAAGTGAGGTATCCTCCTATACCTCATTTGGTGATACCTCATTTGGTTTCTAGCCAACTTCAATTGGCTAGTAGTAACTCATCATTTAAAATCTTCATAGGACCAATTTAGATTAAGAACAAATATCCCAATGTCCCGCAAAATAAGAGCTTAAGAGAGCTCGCACCTAATAAAGAGCCGTAAGTCTATCTTTAGACAACTCCCCTGAACTTATGTCTTTTTCTCTTCGGATGAAAATGGTAGATCGCGAAATCATGGTATTGAATGAGTCGAACATAAATGCTAATTTGAAGCAAAATACGTGGATAGTGCAAGAAAAGCACTCTTTGCAAGAAAAAATAATTAATTTCTTTCAAATTAGAGTTATACGCGTCACTTTAGAGGCAAATCCATTAGGAAGGAACTCTTCCGTATTAATTTGCTAAAGTCACTGAATTTTTAGTATTATGGACATAAATTTTTCTGGCGTTGAAAGGACACTTGTTTCGTTGTCCGCCATTGTGTTTATGTCATCACAGTTCAACACTGTGGTTCTTATAACTTGGATTTATATGATTACATGCACGGCACATACACGTGGCTGTGTAAAAAGATAGTTTTTAAGTGGCTTTTTCTGTATGCAACGCAACAATAATTTAAGAAATACAAAAGTGAGAGAAATGCAACTTTCCCTTAATGCAAAATAGTCTCACAGGTCGTGTATATTGTGTGTAGGAATGAATAAGTAATGCCACATTTATTAAAGTTTCATTTAGAAAACCTTACTAAATGATGTGGCATTTGTCATGTCGTTAATCATGTGTAGATTAAGTCATAATGGTGCAATGAAAATTTAAGTGGAGAAAAAACCATGAATTAAGCAAGATCAGGGCTTTCCTATCCGGTCAAAATTACAAGAACTAGTTTCAGCATTGCAATCTATTCCAACATGGGCGACTGTCAATCCTTCGAGTGTTTATGTGGATGTAGCCCTAATTTGGAGCTCCTGATCCCAGAATTATTCGCCAACATATGCATATGGAACAATAAGCCATTTGCAATGACCGACTCAAGAGGGGGCAATGTATTACATTTAATTGCTTACCTCAACTGGTCCGAAGCATTCGATATCTTTCAACCAAAATTTGAGTATCTGGCTCGAGAATGGGACATGAATGGGCCATGATAAACTAATGAAGAAGATGGGCAATGCATTCATATAGCAGCCAAGATGGGCCATGTTAAACTAATCAAGAAGCTACATCCGGTATCACAATTACCAAACGGACAAGGACAAACAGTCCTTCATGTCATAGCAAAATATGGGAGAGCTTTCGTAGTGAGACATATACTCAGACATCCAGAACTAGAGAAGCACATAAATGCAGTAGATCATGCTGGAAATACACCATTTCACTTGGCTGCAATGCATTCACAACCCACTGCTTTGATTCATCTTTTGCTGGATGAAAGAATTCGACTCACCATTTCCAACAATAGATGCTTGAACGCTTTCAACATTGCTAAAGAATGCAGGGGAACGAGGCATACGATTCAAAATGTAGGTAACATGAACAATTACTATTTTATCTATTAACTTACTGGAGATTTCGTCTGCTAATCAATTTTCTAGAGTAGCCAAGACTCCTCTCGGATTAATGTTCTACAAGTCTCTAAATTAGTAACATATCTTTGTTAATGTGGAGATAACAATTTATATATCTCGATTAATTGAGCCTATGAATATGGTCATGTATAAAAGGCAGGGGTTGTCAAGGTTGCATTCCGTTTTTTTATAAAAAACCAGGGGTCAATGAGGTGACATGTAGCACAATCTCATAACCTTATCATTGTGTTGACCTATGAAACGATTGACCACATACATTTCATTCATGCCGCTTTTCTCATCTAAAATGAACTTGGTGCTTTTGTGTTAAATTTTCTAGAAGAGCAGGCACTGCATCTTCAGAAGTAAAAAGTTTCTAGAGTTTCATTCCCGTTTTCAATATGGTATGAGTTTGTTCTTTTTTTCCATTTTGTATGCTTCCGATCTCAGGATTTGGCATACGTGGTGTTGGCTTGCTCGTACATTTGGGAATCTTCAGTTGCTGGGAGAGACACCCTCATACTTAGGCCGAGAGCTCGAGATCAAAAGCTTGTCTACTCGCGTGAAACAAAGCCAGATAGGGATGCCAACAGGGATTTCATTAGTTCCCATATGGCGGTGGCAATGCTTGTGGCCACTGTGACTTTTGCAGCTGGTTTTGCAGTTCCTAGAGGATTTAACGGCTCGGACATGGCCTCCAAAGATGACCGGACATGGCTACGATGCTGGACAAGAGAATGTTCCAGGCTTTCGTGATTTGCAACACCATCGCAATGTTCAGCTCAATGATTGCTGTTGTCAACCTCGACTTGGTGCAGCCAGAGGCCGACCGAGCTGTGAGAACTGCATACTCGACCTCAATACTACAATTGCATTCACGGCGATGTCCGTCGCTTTCTTAACCGGTGTCACCCTGACCGTTGGCAAACTCCCTTGGCTTGCCGACACTATATTTTATTTGGGACTCGTTTTCCTCCTCGTTATCTCAGGTGCTAAATTGTTAGAGTTCCCTGCCTTCTTTATGATCTGCGTTTGTCGTCGTCATCTGATGTTCTGCGTTATCCTTGCTTACATTTATGTGTGCGGAGTTGATACGTACATTCATGATGACAAGGAAGGTTGACGGAATAGCGAGCGAGACCTCCACTGGTCGGCCTACGAATGGCGCTGGTAAATCAAAGATTGGTGACTCAGCGAAAGAGAAATGTGGGGATGTGCCACATACTCCAAGTCATTGATTCAATTCATCATTCCATATTATTCATCATCTACATTAAATAACAGATATTTTCCTTACTGTACGTGGATCATTGTACGGTTGCTTTCCTATTATGTCAGATCAAAGGTGATTGTCAAAGTATACAATTCAAACTACATTTTCCTCTTATAACTAACTTTTTAGAATATTTAGACTTAATTCCACCGAATTTCGCACGTTATTAGAGCAGATGTTCAGGATTCAAACCTTTTCTTATTATGTTTGCCTCATTTGTTATGTGTTTTCATATTTTAATCTTAGTACAAAGTCAAGTCTACGACTAAATTAGCGTTGGCTGTTTTATATGTTAGACTTTTCCGGGCATTAAGACTAAATTAGAAAATATGCAAAACGTTTATGATTAAATTGACAAAATATAATAAGTTTATGACTTTTTTGGTAATTTTTCTCAAAATCAATCATTTATCAACTTCTTGATGCTCAATTCCTCATTAAAATTATTGACAGAGCATTGAGCCATGGCAAGCCCAAACGAAGTATTTAGCTCATTAAATCCAAGCACAAAGTAGGCTGGAACTCATTTTGCCGGCCCTACCAAAATCTAAACTTATTAATAAACTATGGATTTCATACAATATCCTTGTTCACAAAGATGTGTTGGTACTTATGACAAATTGACAGCGATTGATTTTCATGAACTTGCTATCATATTGTCGACATTCCCATTATATATGAGCATAAGAGCGAACTTTGATGTTTGGAAGTTGTAATCTGCAAAGAGCAACTCGAATTCTCTGAAGGAATGAAGTCAAAAACGGTGTTCTTAATAACCACAGCTGTTCTGCTGCTCTCTTCTCCAGAATCAAAAGCTCAAACCACCAAATCTCCCCCTCCTTGCCTAGCTTCGGCGCTGGCCCCGGCCCCAACAACTGACCACGTGAACCTTACGCAGTTGCTCACTGTAGCGGGCTCGTACTGCACTATTCGATTCCCCCCTCCATGGGTATTATTATGGTCTTGCGAACAATATAAAAGCCGTGAAAGCAGCCCATACTTATATATTCTCAAATTTACAGAAGAAGAAAAGTAAATGTAAAAGCAAAAAATTGAAAGTAAGACGTTAACCTAAATGCGAAGTAGACAATTAATTTTCTCTCTGTTTGATATATATATATATATATATCATGGTCATTCCATTTAAAATTTTTAAAGACTGAAAAGACCCTAGAACTGTAGGCAATCGATTAAAGCTTGAAAGAAAGCAAGAAGCTGAAGACAATGAGAAGGAAAAGAGAGAAAACATGGGGAAATTTTTCCGTATTTTTTGTATTGCTTACAGACTCAATGTACATGCTTTATATTATAGTACAAAATGTATATAAGCAAAAGGTAACAATATAAATTACAAATCAGATCCGATATTAAATTGATCTCGATTGATTCAATATATTAATCTTAATCTAAATAATATTTGGAAGATTCATGCGTATCTTCCAACACTCCCCCTTAAGTTGGTGGCTTGTAAATATCCAAGACGCCTAACTTGCTCAATAGATATGCGTACTATCTTTGACTTAGAGGTTTGGTGAAGTTGTCTGTTGGTTGTTCTAAGTCCCATTCTCTCTTGTCTCCATTACTCCTTCTCGAATTTTTTCTCATGTGAATTGGCAATCCACCTCTATGTGCTTTGTTCTTTTGTGCACTATGGGGTTTGATGCAAGTTTGAGGATTGCATCATTGTCGCAGAACAACTTGGTTGGTCCCTTAATTTGTACCCCAAGATCTTGAAGCAAGCCTCATAGCCACACTATTTCACAAATCGTTTTTGCCATAGCTCAATATTCTGCCCCTACTGAAGATAATGAAACGGTTAGTTGCTTCTTTGTCTTTCATGAGAGTAGAGAATCTCCCAATTTAATACAAAAACCTATGATATATCTTATGCTCATCGGACAGGTCGCATAAATCACGTCGCAATAAGCGATCATTCTCATATCACATTTCCTGGAAAGAAGAATCCCAAGTCTTGGGCATTTCTTCAAGTATTTCATGATCTTCAGGGCAGCATTCATATGAGACTACTTTGGCTTATGCATAAACTAACTGAGTGTTTGCACTGCATAGCATATATTCAGCCTAGTCATAGTCAAATATATAAGTTTTCCAATGAGTTTTTGATAGCCTGATGGATCTTTGAGTATGGGATCATCTTCCTAAGATACTCTTGCATCATAATCCGTCGTAGTTAACTTAATATTTTGCTCAATTGGAATAACAGCTAGCTTGCATCCTGACAGTCCGACATCAGATATGATTTCCAACACAAATTTTCTCTAGCTAAGAGAAATCCTTTAATTTAATCATGTACTTTCAATTCCCAGAAAATATTTGGGTGACCGTAGGTCCTTTATGTGAAATGTAGAGTGCAAGTATTCCTTGAGGCTTTGATGGCAACCTCATCATTACCCATAATGAATATATCATCTACATATATCATCAAGTAGATGGATGACATACCTTTAGTATATGTAAAAAGAGCATAATCATATATGGACTGATTGAATCTGGCAGCTATCAGTGACTCAGCAAATTTAGCGTATCTTTCAATGGATCCATCTACTTGAAATTTAATTTTGTACACCTATTTGCATCCAATCGGCTTGCGATGAGGAGGTAACGTCACAAGCTTCCATGTGTGATTATCCACTAAATCCCACAATTCTAGTTCCATAGCTTTCTGCCATCGCGGATTGGAGCATGCTTCATTGTAGATGGCTCACGCTCTTCCTAGATGCGAATGATGCAACATCTATGCTTCGGAGATAATTGATCAAAGGAAACATAGGAAGAAATGGGGTAATGAATACCCTAGTGAGTTCCGTGCACAACATTCACAATCCTTGGTCCAACTTGGTGGGCGTGTGGCTCATCCAGAACGTCGTGGTGGATCGTGCTTTGGAGGTGAAGGTGAAGGATCCTCTAAAATTGTGGGACTAGACGTTTCCTCAAAAACCACATCATTAGAAGTCTAGTCCACCATTACCGTTAAAGGAGTTATTTCCGTGGTCAAACTGGATGCCAGAGGATTGCTTGGATTCTCTAGTGAGGGAATCATAACATATTCTGGATCGTTAAGGGCTTCCTCAATGGGAGGAAGACGAGAAGGCCTCTTGTCTTTTATTTCTGACTCTTGTTCAGTGAATGGGAAAATATTTGCATGGAACAGGACGTCCCTACTAACAAAGAATTCTCCCGTGGATGGTTCAAATGCACGGTATCCCTTTTGTAGATTGGGATATCCCATAAATATGCAACACCGAGCACATGGACCCAATTTGTCTCGAGGGCCCACTATTGTGGCATAACACAAACATCAAAAGATTTTTAGATGATCTAGCTCCAGCTCCTTTCCAAAAAGTAACTCGAAATGTGTCAATCCATCAAGTACCTTCGTTAGCATGCGATTAATCAGGTAAGTTGCAGTCATCATGCAATCCCCCCAAAAATTATATATGGAATAAAGGTTTGAAAATTTAGAGCCCGTGCAACTTCTAACAAGTGACAATGTTTCTGTTCTACTACTCCATTATATTGCGGAGTGTATATACACAAACTCTCATGTAATATGCCTTAAGATGAGAAAATGGAATAACACTCGTGAATGAAAAATTCTTTTCCATTGTCTTTCTAGACACGTTGCACAAATTTTCCAAATTGGGTCTTTGATAGAGAATGAAAGGTCTTCAAATTGGAGAAAACTTGACCTTTAGATTGCATGAGGAAAACCCATATGGCTCTAGAGTAGTCGTCCACAATAGTGAGAAAAATCGAGACTCATCAATAGGGTCCCTTGACGTCAAATGAAGTAATGAAAGGATACTATTTGCACGATTTTTGCTTAATGTGAAGGGGGCACGTGATTATTTTGCAAGCAGACAGATGTGACAATGAGGATAAGGAAATGAAGAACTTTGGCCCATTCTAGAATGCAAAAGAAATTTTTTATCATTGGTAGTCACATTACAAAATGATTGTTTATTACAAGAAATGCGAGATAAATCAAGACTTCTTGGAAAACTGGTCCAAAAAAAAAAAAAAAAAAATCCTTCAAAGAGATTACCCAAACCCATTGGTTTGCCAATTGAAAGGGCTTGAAAGAAACAAATATCAGCATCGAAAAAAACTCAGCAATAATTTTCCTTACATGCTCTAGACATGGAAATGAGATTAAATTGGAAGTCTAGGACATAAATGACATTTTTTTTTATAGTAATTTGGGAGCTAAGATTCATTGTCCCTAATGTAGTGACACGAGTACTATTTCTATTGGGCAATTGCATAGTAATAAGAATATCCAGTTCTTCATGTATAGTGGAAAATAAACTCTTATCACATGCGATATGATCACTAGCTCCTGAATCAATAATCTAGGCATTTCTTGATATGGAAATTATCAACCAATAAAAAATAACCGAGTAGTTACTTCCTTTGTTGGAAGTGTGCAATTTCTATAATGCTTGCATGAGTTGTTGATATTGCCCATGTGTGACAAGCCGATTTAAATTTGTACTTGCTGACCGTGTAAGTTGATAAGCCGCTGCTAATATTTCCTTCCCCATTTTTTTCTTTTTCTTTAGGTTTACCTTGTAACTTCCAGCAATTTTCTATTGTATGGTGGGATCGCTTGCAATATTCACAAAAATTACCTTTGTTTTTGTTATTTTGCCCACTAGATTTTCCTAAGAATGTGGTACTTCATGCATTGTTGGATTGCTTGTGGGTTGGTGTCATTGTGGGCTGATAATAATTTTTGTCTTCAGCTAAATTAATAATGGAATGGTGGCCGTCTAATCCAGCCTTTTCATCCTAGCTATATGCACATAATCCTCTAGGCTGCATTTGGCAGTCGAGATAAAATTCCGGATAAGATATGATTTATCCTATCCTACGTTTGGTGCTCGCTCAGGACAAGATAAAGTCAGATATAAGAGGGATATAGATAGAATAAAATTATCTCATGAGGAAGGTGGGATAAAGGTGAATAGGATTTCTAATGTCCATAATAAGAAAGTTATTTTTCTTGAATAACAAAATTATTAAGTTAACAAAATTGAAATTATATTTCAATATAAATAATATTTGAATTCTAATTTAAGAAATTAAAAATAAAAATAGAAATTTATTTTTAATTAATCTTATTTTAACTTATATATTCAACTTTAAATATATCTTATAATAAACATTCAATCTATAAATTAAATAATTAAATTTATTATTTATTTTTGGTATCTAAGTACAATTTACTATTTGATAAAATTTTATTAAAGAATGATGAAAGGGGAAAAAATAAATAAAAGAGAAAATAATATAAAAAAAGAGGAAAAATAAAATAAAAATAAATTGAGGAATAATGTTACAAGATATTTTTACCATCTCCATCTATGAATATTTATGTTCATTTATAATGACATGTCATTTATATCAAAAAAATAACCATGATATGATGTGAATATATCCGACTTTAATATTGCGTTCACCAAATAATGGATAAGATATGAAAAAATCCCAAGATTTCATATTTTGTCTTATCCAGTCCTATCCCGATTAAAAATCCGGACGACCAAATGTAGCCCTAGAGTTTCTTTCATTTTCTCTTTTGGCCATAGCAACTCGTGGAGTCCTAGAGTTCCCGAAGCTTCCATGGTGAGCATTCATCAATTCAATTGAAGAAGAGCTAGGTGAGAGAGCAGCAAGCACGACGCCTTCGCCTACCTATGCAAGCTCAACCGCAGCCAACCTTTGGCTTTCCTCTTGGACGACTAAGTGGTATATTTGGCCGAGCAATGGCATGGACTCCATTGCAAGGATTGGGGATCTGAAAGGTGAGTAACTTTCTCTAAGTATTAGGAATCGAGTTGTCTTCTCTCTCTCTTTCATGGCTCAGTATTGGCAAAGTGTCTCGTTGGGAACTTCGAGTTGTTCTTCAATAGTTTCGAGCTCGTTCCACAGAGCCGAAAGTCAATTGAAGCAAGTGATGACCAATAGATTCCTTTGCTTCAACTCTGACAAGGCTTGGGTGAGCAAGAAGATCTTGGCTTGGTCAAGATTGTTGTACATCTCGCAGATGTTGTCCTAAACTGTCTTCGCATGTTCGGTTGGTGGGAATCCGGTTGCCACTTTGGGGTGTGAGCAATAGTCGATTCACATGCGAACAAGGTAGTTACATTTGTGCCATTGTTGTCACAATTGATTATCGATTGGAAGGGGTACCATTTCGTCAACAAAACCATCCTTGTCCTTGGTGACCAAGGCTAGTTGGAAATCCCGAGCCCAGGTATTGTAATTCTTTGGTTCGGTGAGTTGGAGTCTGATAAGCCACAATTTCGGTCTGTCAGCTGGCGAGGTGTAAAGCAAATCGCCGGGCTTCAGGTGGCCACCGTTGGTCCCTATCACATACAAAAATAAACCAAGTTGGAGGATTGGGTAAGAATTCGTCCCTTGACCCAATTGAGTGAAATTTGATATGGGGTTCGGTTTGGTCCAACCTAATCCACTAGCTGGGGGAATAAAATGACCTAACCTAACTCCAATGGGCCAAGGCTCAATGCCTGTACCTCCTCCTTTTTTGAATGGGCCATGTGCCCATACCTAACTAGATGCGATGGGCCATGGGTCTTGAACTGAAAGTAAGTGGACTAGAGGCTATTGGGCTGGGTTAGAAATTAGAATCGGAGTAGGGGCAAATCCAACAAAGTGTTGGACGGAAAGGTTTTCTTTTGTCGAATTGTTTTGACTAGAGGTGAGCATTGGTTTAGGGTTAACCCTAGACTAGCTCAATCATGCTAATCCTAGTCCAATTCCCAGGAAGACTGGGTCAGTTTTTAGTCCTGAGATCCCTGGACCAACACCATGTGGGTTAATTCTTGGTCTTAAGAGTTTAGGGTCAATCCAACCCGGATCAACATTGACTGTATACAATATATCTACAATATATTATATATTATATATCTAATAAATTATTTATAATTGTTTTATATAGAGAAAACCTTAAGTCAAACGGCGTCAACAGCATTAAACAGCTACTTAGTGAGGAGTCCAAGTAATTTTATACTATTCTTTAATAGCTTAGACTTTTAATGTCTTTTACGGCATCAACAATCATATTTACAAATGAGGAAAATGTCTCTGTGAGGAATCCTCACGGCATCTAAAACAGCATAACTAACAACTCCTCTAGTACTCGTTCTCTTATGTCTTCTTTATCATCTTAGTATTCAATTTGCCAAAATCAAAAGAACTCGTCGCTCGACACTCGCCTCCCTCGCTACTGGTCGCTTGCGCCACTCACCGCTCGACACTTACCCCACTTGCCACTCACCACTTGCCTCTCTTCGTTAACCTCGCTTGTCGCCGAACCCATTGAGTTAATCCGGTCCTCGGCTGCATTTTCAGGAAGTAGAAAAAATGAAACAAAAAAATTATCGGTTGGTCTTAAGTTGACCTTGGAACTGGAACCTATTGGATCGGTCCGATACTTAATCCTAGGCTCAATAAGATCGATTCTCAGTCTCAAAAATTGAGGACCAACATTATGCGAGTTGGTCATAGGATTAAGGGATGGACCAGCCCAACCCGGACCATGCTCACCTTTAGTTTTGACCTGAAGCTTGGCTTATAGGTGAATTGGTTTCCTCATTATTTGACATGGTATCAAAAGGAGGGTTTTGAATTCTTGCCTAGGGTTCTGATTTGTTATGCAGAATCAAGATGGCAACAACAAAGCAGAAACAGGACTGGAGCAATTCAAGGATCGCGGAAGCTAGGCCAAGAAAAGTTACTCTGATACCATGAAAGAAAGCAAGAAGCCGAAGACAAGGAGAAGGAAAAGAGAGAAAACGTGGGGAATTGTTTTTGTATTTTTGTATTGCTTACAAACTCAATGGACATGCTCCATATTATAGTACAAAATGTATATAAGAAAAAAACAACAATATAATCAACAAATCAGATTCAATATTAAATTGATCTCGATTGATTCGATATATCAATCTCAATCTAAATAATATCCGGAAGATTCACGCATATCTTCCAACAAAGATCATCAAAAGAAAAAGAAAAACAATGATTATTTGAGGAAAAGTAAATGATAAATCTCATTTTATACTAGGATATGTTCCAATACTTGAGTCGATCAATTTCAACCAATATAAGCAAATCTGTTCGCCCATGTGCATTAAATGAAGGCTCTCTCCAGCTTAGCAACCAAGGCCAAAGCTATTCTCACTGTGACTTGGTGTATTTTTGAAGCACGAAATTTGTGTTCTTAGATTAAATCACAAATTAATCAACTAATGCTTTATGAGTTAATTAATGCTAGAGTAGATGGAAGTGGGAAGCCATGAGATGAGAGTCATAAAAGTTATAGTAGATTAGTTTATCGCAATTTAATCAATCAAACCAATTTGACATAGATTCCAAATTATTCATCGAATCATATGATGAAAAAGCTAACTTTTCCACCTAAATCAAACAATTTCTTAAAAGGGAAAAATTCGATAACATCATGATCTCGATTGTTCTTAATTTGAAAATAGGTAGATGTGTTTTGCAAAGCATGATGATTTTCTGGATTATTCCTGTTGCTCTTGAGGTTATTATGTTTCTATCCTACTAAAGCTAAACTATTCACGTTCATTGTCTTTTGTCCCATTTGTGATTTCCCCTATCCTTATTTAAGTTTTTAATTATTTTGGCTTGATTTCTGCATTTTGCTTCTTATTGAAGAGAAGAAAGAAGCATACAGCTTTTGTGGCTGAATATTTTAGCGGGTGTGTGCAGGAATAGTGAAGGAATTCTCCTTGACGATTTTGCCAAGCAGATTTGGGCGCCTACAGCTTTTGTGGCTGAATCCCTAGCTGTATGTGAGATGTTACTTTGGCTGAAGGAAAAAAGAAGCCCTCAACTCCCACGAACTGAAATGGAGATGGAAAGGAAAGATACTTTTGACCTACACGTGCACTTATCTTTGTATAGTTTATCAATTCTCAATAGCTTATTAGGCCATGAAACCAGCCCATGGGTAGCCCATTCCATCATCAACCATTGCAGAGAACTCCTCACCCATATTGGAGGAATTTCGGTGGATTACAAACCAAGAGAAGCAAATCAGGCTGCGGATTGGATCACGAAGGCCCACCGAGCTAACTCTCTCCCTTCGAATTGGGTCACTAATCCCCCTCACTCTCTATGTTTAATTCTCTCCCTTCGAATTGGGTCACTAATCCCCCTCACTCTCTATGTTTAATTTTCTGTTTGGACTCTGATCCTTCCACAGCCCCTTTTAAGGGCTTAGTAATGAAAATTACCACTTTCAGACCCAAAAAACAAAAAAAAAACAAAAAAACAGAGAAGAAAGAAGGGGCTTCAATCGGGTGGAGGCAATTAGGTTGGGCCGCCTTCGTACTCGTGCAAGAGCCCACCCGAGCTTGTTCGAGTAGTGACTCCTCACCAAATTAGATTATGCCACATGGCTAGCCTCCCGCCGACCACATGGAAGTGGGACGTTGTGCATGATGGCGTAATTTATTATATGGACTTTAATACACATTTTAATTATTTAATTTTGACGATTTAATCTAAATCTTTTTATAAAATTCCAATACAATGGTTTCGATTCATTTTAGTTTGAAAAGTTTTACGTGGCGATCATGTCATAGTTGGCGGGCCTCCATGACATGGCCGGTGGCCCAACGTCTAGGGTGGACAAATTTACTTGACGTCATTCTAAGTAAATTTTCTGAATTTTCTGTTTTTTGTTTTTTTCATTTTCTTTGCAATGAATCATCTCCTTCTTCCTATCTTCACGGTTCATCATCTGCTTAATTTTTTGCTTCGATATTTCATCACCCTGCTCTATTTGCCGTTCAAGTCAGCAGCTCCCAATTCACAGCAAGCTAAGGATCTTAAGCTCTGCCATGTCGTCAAGCTCGAGTTCAAGATCTGGAGGGCTTGACATATGTTGCGGCAACGAAATCTGGAGGGCTTGAGCTCCGTCGCGACATTGAGCTGGAGCCCCAAGTCTAATGGCTTTGACCGTCAATTCGGAGAGCATTGCGTCTTAGCTATTCGTGTTCCCTTTGTAACAAGACTTGTAGAGTTCTGCAACAAAGTGAATATTCAATTCCGCCGCCATGAATATGTGTTCACAGCATTCTATCAAACCTGCAATCTAGGATGAACTTGATGGGTGTTCTAAGACCACAACTTTTGTGCATATATACGATTGACGAATCGACCTCTTAATCTAGCTTCGGAGGGATAGTGAAAGGATCCTGCTCGCAGTCCAATGAAACACTAAATCGAGTAGCATGAACATGATTTTCATGTGTTGCTATTTTGTGATGATAGGGGTCGTATTATGTGTTCCATCGAATTAACATTGGCAAATGTCACCAAATTTCTATGCATATAAATGAGTTTGGTGTTTGGTTCATGTTGATGTATAATCTAGGGAGTGGTGGACGCTGAAATCTAGTCAGGATTGAGCTAAAAAGGAGTTGCAATACGTAACTCTACGAGAGGGGAAATTGTAGAAAAGTGACTAGATATGTAGTTCTCCTCCCACCTTTGTTTTTACTTCAATGTTGATTGGTATTGACTTGTCAAATGGAACTCTAATGTTATCCTTGATAGTTTTGCCAAATGTAGGTCTCGAGTAAACATGGTTCCCAACGAGGTGTTTACGATGTCAACCCAAAAATGCCTAGGGATTTTCTATCTCTGGCAAGGTCCTATTTTTCCTCTCAACAGCATCATTTTGTTATAGTGTAAGGAGATCATGCTCAATGTACTCATCACAAAATGATTTAAATTTCTGATTGCTTCTAATGCATGAAATGCCAAGCCCATTCTCATTTTGGACTTTCTTAGCAAGCTTAGCAAATGCATGCAAAGCATTATTCTTATGAGGTAAGGGGAAAAAAACACCCAAGCAAATATAGAATGACTTACTATAACAAGTTCATACATTTTTCTTACGCAGGCAGTCTCAAAATGGAAATATAAACTTGCTTATAGATTAGATCTTTTGCTAAAGATTATGTTAAAGATATTTAGGAAATCTACTTGATTATGAATATTTCTTAGGATTATGTAATATCTCTTTTGATTGTATATATCTTGATTGATATATGTTATCTTTTATAGTCTCTCATAAAACATATAAATAGGTTGATATACTCTTTATTATGACATATCGAATTATATAGAAATTCATCAAATCTATCTTCCGCATTATTATTCTCAACTTGATATTAGAGTCTCCTTTCATAAGTCAACTCGGTGCACTCAGTGCACCTCACACACCTAGAAATTTCTTTCCGTTTTTTACCCAATGCACCCCTAATAAAACAAATCCATCCCGCCCTCGACAATATTCACCAAAATGCCCCAATTCTCATCTAAGTAGGCACCATGGTGGTTGTGTTATGATGTTTGTAATGCATCGTCAAGTCAAGCTTTTCTTTTCTATAGAGTCATTTTTCGATGCCAGAAAGATTTGTCTTCGCACAATAACTTGTCACTTATCAAAGCTTGGCTTATTTTGCTTGCTATAACCATGCCATTTGTATTGGCCATGTTCAAGTTACCATCTTGATACTAAAGTTAGCCACATAGGCTGCATCCTAGTAACTATTTTCCCAGCTAGTTGTATAGGCCGGTTGATGCTACGACTCTAACCGTATAGGCTATGTTGCTTAGTTGTTGTTTTGCAAGCTAGCCACATCGGTGCCTTACTTTTTTCCCTTAGATTCTCACCACTTACCGCTCTTAGACTAGCTAGATTTGGAAATTTTGCCATCGATAGCTACCAAATGCGGCCTCATCCGCTACGTCTCAGCAATAGGACATTGTTTGGACTTGCATTCAAACTCAAGTTGACATCTTCAATATACCTTGAGATATTTAGGAAAATCTACTTGATTATGAATATCTCTTAGGATTATGTGATATCTCCTTTGATTATACATATCTTGACTAATATATGTTACATTTGATAATCTCTCATAAAGCCTATAGAAGCATGTAGATTGGCAGGTTCCCGAACTGCCAACTATGGTTCCCATCCAATCTTGTTCCTGGGTTACCCGTGAACAAATAGAAGCATGTAGATCTGACTCAGTATTGGGTTTTAAATTTTTGTCTTTATAAATATTCATTTAACTGTATTTTTAGCTTTTATCTTTGTAATAGTAAAATTAGCTTGAAAATGACACTAGAAGTGCCATAACTTTTATACAGCACTCTCTTTAGTGTCAAAACTTTTAAAGTGATCACTTAAATGTCATTCCAAAAAAAAAAAAAAAAAAACATTTGCTTCAATATTATCGCCGATTTGAATTCCCAAAAATTTAGGCAATGTATAGACAATGTAATCTTTTAATATAAATAGTTTGACATGGCTCACTGGCAAAGTGAAATCAACATCATTTGACCTAAAAGACATCCTCTAACTCATGTTCGCCCCAAACAAATTGGGTAGTGTCTCTTCTTCTAACCCTTGAACTCCTGTCCAAGGATTTTGGAGTAAAATTACAATATGAAACTTACATTGGAGAGAAAGAGCAGGAAAAACAACTCAAGATTGTGTTAACCAATTGAAGATGAAGGTGAATATATATTATTTTAATTTTGGGCTTAAAAGTCAAAGTATAAACAACACGTCAATGCCGATATCCACTTCTTTTTTTTTTTTTTTTTCTTTTGTTGGTCGAAAACATAGCTTTGCATTCACGTAGGTAAAGGGTTACAACCCTTAGGCAGGGCCTCAATACAAAGCATATCCAAGAGGATTTGGGAGGAGCAAAAGCCCAATTCGAAAAAGAGAGCCATGGCTATGGGCCTTGGTGGCCCAATCAACAATGGAGCTTGCTTCAGGCCTGCAGTGTTGGAGTCGCAGGGTAGGGAAACACAAGCATCAAAGCGCCGTCCACGATCGAGCTCGACAATCCCACGATGGCTGCCGGCGGTGATTGACGGTCTCCACAAGCTCTAGGCAATCCGATTCGAGTATCAGGTGAGTGGCAGCCATTCCTCTCTACATCAAATACTTGAGGGTGAGTAATAGAGCTTGGGTCTCTGTTTGAAGGGGAGAGGAGGCTTGGACATTGCTGGAAAAGCCAACAATCAAGGTGCCAAAGTGATCGCGGCATACGCACATGATGGATCCCGTGTACTTCAAAGCTTCAACTTTTCATACCGACTAATTTTTCCGCTTTTTCCTCACACCATTCGATTTTCTCCTTGCTAGTTGGCGAATTCTTTTGAAAAGTTATGTTCTCTTCAATTTTGTGGGTATCTTCTTAGTTGGTGATGCTTAATCGTCGATTGTGTTGCAATTGACTCTTTTATGTGGGAAGAAGAGAACTAAGGTTTTCATGACAACAAAACCTGCAAATAGCAATTCATAAATTTTTGTGTATTAGTTTTCAGGATTAGAGTAATTCGTGTGGAGCTAACGCGACCCATTTTATGCTTTTAGCTGTGATAGCCCCTCTAGCACCGAGCCATAATTTTATCCCTCTAAGCTCTTGCCTTTGTCCCCCGCCTTCACTATTTCTGCAATGTGAAATAAGGGGGTGGGGGGGGGGGTAAGGGTAAGGGTGATTGGTTCCCAAGTGGGGTGGTTCCCGATTTAGAATTAGAACTGACCATTTAATTCTCGGATCCAAAATTTTAGAATTGGGAATCGAATTAGCCTATTCCAACCCGATTTCTGAGTTACCTATGAACTAATAGAAGCTTACAAATCTACTCGGTATTGATTTTTTTAAATTTTGGTTTATATAAATATTCATTTACCTGTGTTTTTAGCTTATATCTCTATAGTAGAATAATTAGTGTAAAAAGGACAAGAGAAGTACCATAATTTTCATACAACACGTTCTTTAATGTCAAAAGTTTTCGAGCAATCACTTATATGTGAGAAAAATTACTTCAATACCATTGCTGATTTGAATTGTTGAAAATTCAGATGAGGTAATTTTTTTAATATAAATAGTTTGACATGGCTCACTAGTAAAGTGAACTCAATACCATTTGACCTAAATGACGTCGTCTAACTCATGTTTACCTCAAATTGACAAATTGGGAACGCACCAAGTCTCTTCTTCTTACCCTAAACTCGTATCCAAGGAATTAGGAGGAAAATTACCTTATGAAACTTGCAATGGAGAACAAGAGTAGGAAAAATGACTCAAGATCATGTCAATCAATTGATAATGAAGGTGAATATTATTGCAATTGTGGGCATAAAAGTGAAAGCATAGAGAACACTTTAATTGTGGATACCCAAAGCTTTAACCTTTCACAACCACTTTCAGATTTTTTCACTTTTTCCTCTAACCATTTGCTTTTCTCATTGCTAGTTGGTGTTTTCTTTTGAAAAGTTATATTCTTTTTTTCAAATTTTTGGGCATCTTCTTTGTCCATGATGCTCAATCGTCAGATTGTGTTGCAATTGATTCTTTTATGCAGGAGCAAGAGAACTAGGGTTTTCATGACAATAAAACCTGCAAATAGCAATACATAAGTTTCTGCGTATTAGTTTCTAGGATTAGACCTGTTCGTGTAGAGTTAATGCGAACCATTTTATGCTTTTAGCCACGATAGTCCCTCTAGCACCGAACCATTTTATTATTATTATTGTTGTTGTTGTTGTTGTTGATTATTATTATTATTATTATTATTATTATTATTATTATTATTATTATTATTATTATTATTATTATTATTATTATTATTATTATTATTACATCATCATCATAAGAAAAGTTACGTGAGAATAAAAATTTTATTAAAAAAGTCACTTGGGATGAATTGCTAGAATTTATCGCCGTAGGCAAATGATTATTTTGCTCTATCAATGCGGCACTCAAGTGATCACTTGAAAAGTTTTGGCACGAAGTTAGTATTATACAAAAGTTATGATACTTCTAGTGACATTTTCATTAGCAATCAAAACTTATTTAGAGTTGTATTGAGTTGATTTTCGTGTTTGTTTTCCTAATTTACAAATTTAATTAACAAAGTAAGAAACACAACAGCTTGAAAGGTTTATCTATCTAAATAGGAACAAGATTTAGATTATAAGTGCATATTTCTATAAATAAATTTTTATCTTTCTAGTTGTCCTTATGAAAACACTTATATTTAAAATAGTAGGAATATCAACCCGATACAACTGTAGATGAGATAACTACTTTTACTATTACAAAAATTATGAACTAATTTACACATAAATAGAATTATTATAACAAAGATTGATTTGATTTTGCTATGAAAAATTGAGGAGTTATAGTAAACAAATTCAAAATTCAGGAACTACATTAGATGTTCAGAAATAGTTCAAGTACCACATTAAATGAAATTAAATTTTCAATAATAACATTGAACATAGGGCCAAAATATGGGAACTATAAGTGTCAGTTTCTTAAACTGAACTACGGAATAATTCGTCCATAGCTACTAAACTTTAGTATGTGATAGTACTAGAAATGAAGGATGATACTTTACATAATTACCAAAGCTTGCTGCATAAGGCCTATATAAATATCTGGGACGTGATTCCATTTTGCTTATTTGCATCAAAGCTACGCAAAGAATAGGATCAGTTGAAACGACTCAACTCTAAATGGAGCCGTGTGCGAGAATTTATTCACCACGAAGTTGAGCCCTTTAACGTGCTATAAAATGGCAACCGCGAGGGACGCCCAACTCGCGGCTTCGGTTCATCTTTCGTTGTATAAACAAGTTGGGCAGGGAGTTGCGATTAACGAACGCTCGACTGCTGTCGACATTGCCTTTAGATCATTGAAGAAGCAAGTTTTCGTATTGAAAGGTAATGTATTTTTTTTATTTATTTAATGATTGATATTTTCTTTCCTCTTTCATTTGCTATTGGCTAATATTTCCTTTGTTAATGTCAATCGTCTTCAATCTTGATGCTGGATCACACGCTTTTCATTATATTCTTTCTTAATTGGTTCACTCTTACTCGATGATGTTACTAGCATATCAATATAATAGGTTTTGTTTCCTACTGCATTAGGACTACCGCTCTTTCTCTAGGCAGCCCAAAGTGCGCTTTCTTTTAATTTGCACTTTGCACGACATCGCCCGCGAGCGGCATATATCCATTGCACTTTCTGAGGGCGAACCTCTAATTTACTCTATAATTCTTTTTTTTTTTTTTTTTTTTGAGGATTTTTTGTTTGAGCACTCGTAGTCTTTTGCTGGTCTCTTTTTGAAGAGTAGGTGCCTTGGGCCGAACCACCATGCAAATCTATGGCGTCTTATTAATTTCAGGAAAATTATTCAAAAAGTCTTAAATTTATTGCATTTTTACTAATTAAGTTCTAAACTTTTTAATTTTGCCAATTCAGTCCTAAACCTTTTAATTTCTTGCAAATTGAATCCATCCAGTCAATTTTGGCATGAAATGTTGATGTGGACACCGGCGTAGGACTATCGGCGCTGACATAGATAATTTTTAATAATATTTTAATTTTTTTTATTAATTTTCGACATTTTTTTCTTTTTTTTTTTTCATTTCATTTCTTTCTTTTCTTTTTGGCCACCTTCTTTCACTTTTCCAATGGCTGGCTGGCCGGCCTTGCATAGACCAGGCGAGGGCCGAAGTAGCACCGACACGCGACACGTCATTTCTCGAATCCGACATATTGTATATTAAATGAATATTTTTATTTTTAATTAATTTGATTCAAATTCATAAATAAATAATAAAAAAGAGTCTACAATGAATTTATACTAATAATATTAATAAATCTATTCATAGGAAATTCAAAAGACATATTCATAGTTAATGCGTATTGATGTTTGGGGATATGTTTCTAACTTTAACAAAAGTTGTTGATGAAATTAATGACTAACATGAAATTAGAATTTACTTATTTAAATAAATCTATGATCCTCTACAATGAAAAAAAAAATTACCATTATTTAACATTCGGTGCTTTTATTTTCCAAAATCACTTTTTAGCATCAGTTATTTATTATTTCTGATAAAAAATAAAGAAAAAAAAATCACTCCCTCGTTTCCTAGAAGATGCCTTCATTTTCTTTTATTCATTTTTGCCCTTTTCTTTTCTCTCTCTTCATACTTTATATATATATATATATATATATATATATATATATATATATTTGCCTAGATATTGAATCGCAAGTTCAAAGAAGTACAAAAAAGGGCCGTTGGAAAGGAATTTTTCCAAATAGTATGAATGTGATGAATTTCCCTCGTTTTTTCCCCCAAGAATTTATTTTCCTCGTTTCTTTCCCTTAACCCCTGTCAAGCCAGCCGCTGCCCCCGAAAAAGAATAAAAACTTCTTCCCCCAAAAATTTATTTCCCCTGTTTCTTTCCCCAAACCCCCACCCCCATTATGTTGCCATTGCCTTTCTTGAAAATTGTATGCCCAATCCCATCAAAATCCCTATTTTTAATTTGTTTTATACTCTTCTTTCTAAAGCCTAAAACTAAAAGAGGAAGAAACTCTAAAACCTAGCCACTGCCGCCGCCTCCTCCTCCTCACATGACCCGCTTCCTCTCGATCTTTGCTCTCTCTTGGTGCCCTCACAATCGCTCGCCTCCGGTCCCTCCTCCTTCGTAGCTGTAGCCTCGCCTTTGGCCCTCCATTGCAGCATCATAGTCACGACTCTCTAGGTTCTCGCGGTCTCTACTCTTCCTCTAGCCTTCCCCTTGTAGTTGTGGCCTAGCCATCGCTCGCGGCCTCGTCATCACTCGTAGCCTCGCTGTCACTCATGGCCTCTCCTTTGCTCCTTGGGCCTCGCCTCCACCCTCCATCATCTTCTTCAACGATTCTCTATTCCTTCGCACTTGCAGACCCACCCCGAAACCAACCATGCCTCTTGTAGTTCCGGACACGTGTGTTGAAACGTGTCAGAAAATCCGACACACATTGACCGCGTGTCCGAGCATGCTAAACATGTCAACACATGTTGAACACAACACGGATGCTCATCCAACGTGTCCGTACTTCATAGGTGAGGGCTACCCTTGCCCAAGTGAGGGTGGCCTCATCGCGCATCGGCCGAGCGAGGGAAGCCCTCACCAAGGCTTGCCTAGAGCAAATTAGGTGAGGCCTCGCCTAGGCGAGTATCAACCTTGCCCAAACTAGATCTGGCAAGGCCAGCCTTGCCCCAAGCCAGGGCGGCCTCGCCGAGCATCGCCCGAGTGAGGGTCAATAAGCCAGCCTTCGTCGGGCCATGCCTGGGTGAGGGCTCCCCTCACTTGGGCTTGCCCTCGCCCAATTGGGCCTCCCCTATGGCAGGCAAGGCCAAGTAGCTAGCCACTAGAAAAGGAAAAGAAGAAAGCCAAAAAGAAAAGAAAGAAAAGAATAAAAGAATAAAAATTCAAAAAATGTTAAAATATTATTAAGAATTATTCATGTCAGCGTCAACGGTTCTATGTGGCATTATCGGTGTCCAAGTCAGCATTTTATAGCCAAAAATAGTTGAACGGACTCAATTGGCAAGAAATGAAAATGTTTAAGATTGAATTGGCAAAGTTAAAATGTTTAAAACTAAATTGGCAAAGGTATAATAGGTTTATGATTTTTTGGACAATTTTCTCTATTAATTTCTTGGACCTAAATTACCTTAACGAATCATTTGTTTATTCACGCTACCTGATCTTGTGAAACAACTTTTAAACTAGAAATGTTATGTTTGGATCCATATAAAATTTAGTAGGACTATAATACTATTATAAAAATTTAAATGTGTTACTTCATAATTAAATTAATATATTGTCTCCTTACACAACCCTTGTAACCTTGCAATAACTACATTACTTGCAAAGCTTAGGTTCGATGGACGTAAAGGTATCTATAGGAGAGGAGGTTGTCATGAACACCCCGATCAAGGTGGAGGTTCGGAAGGATAAAGGAGGAGCTTTCCTGAATAATGCATGGGCGACTGAGCAAAGTGCGGAGCAACGATATCCAGCAAAAGTGTATGCAGCTGCTAGAAAACTGGCCGATGCCATCGAAGAAGCCAATGTCGAAGATATCAATTCCACGATCGGAACGCTTGCCCATCAAGCTGATTCGTCTGCCGTTTTCAATTTCCGGAGGCTATCGAGGGGTTCGCTACTCCACATTGCAGCAGCCACCGGCAAGAGCAACATCGTGAGTCTCCTGCTTGATCATGTCGATGTTCAGCTCATAGCCGCCCGAGATGATTGGGGGAATACCCCCCTCCACCTCGCCACTAAGGCCAAGGCAATTGAAGTCATCAATATGTTGATTTTCCGGGCAAAAGACCTCCCCAATGTCGAGGACAAGCCCCTCCTGAGGATGAAGAACGCTTATGGAAACACCGCTTTGCACGAGGCCGTGCTTACATGGGACGTTGACCTGGTGAGACATTTGTTGGGGGAAGATTCGGAGCTTGTGTACTGGAAGAACGCGGATCAGAAATCTCCCTTGTACCTGGCCATCGACATTCTGGACATCGACGTTGGCAACTCCAGGATACTTGAGGTTTTATTATCGAAATCGCTCGACCCATCGAAGATACAAGGCTTGCCACCTGTTCTTGGTGCCGTTGCACGTAAACAATATGGTACGTACTTAAATCTACTTATGGGAAATATCTATCTATGTGTGGATTGAACTCATTTCAAATTTGTGCAACCACTCTTTGTGCTTACCCAAATCTATTACGGGTGTTCACATAAAATTCCACGCCTTGCTTATCAAAGTAGTTGGGTACCCATGAAGAAGTTGCAACTGCCATATCATTCTCCTAATAAACAAATTATCTCCCATTACAACATAATAGATCAGCTCAAATACATTCCAGACTATAGGAATTCAAGCATTTGCCCCAAATCTGTCCCATTTCACATTTCCCCAATGGAATTGGGCAGAGGGCGGGCTTATGGGGAGCGTTCATTGAACCCACACTTCTTTAATTATCTTTAAAATAATCATAACTTGTTCGAGTATATACATCTAATAAAAGTTTCATCATAATTATCCTATTTTTATTTTTTTCATAAAGATATATCATTTTAGTTTTTGTATAGTCATATAATTGTAATGATGAATCAATGTGATGTTAAATGAAAATTCATCAAGGGAATAAAATGATAGAAATGATTGGATGATAGTTTTTAATATATTGTAAAAATAATGATCTATTCCGAATCACAAAAATAAATAAATAATAAGTAATAATTAATTGTTGTGGGTCTATTCCCTCAAAAGTGTGTAACTCACAATATGCTCTTACTCTCACAATAGCCCAGAGACTATTATGTTTGCAAAGTCTATAGAATATTACACGTTTCAATTTAATCATGAATTTGTAGATTAAGTGAATAATTGTAATATCTTTAGTTATGTCTCATGAAAATCTACTTTCTAATGCATTAATTGTAGTTGATATACGTTAGACCGTGCCCGCATAAATTCTGCCCTGTATCTTCTTGCCTAGTCCGGGAAAATTTGCTCGGTTTGGGCAAGGCACCTCGGGGCGATAAGTCCTGTGCACATTCGAATTATCAATTAATCCATAAATCAACGTATCCATTACGTGCTTTCACCTAATAATAATCATTAGACATTTTTAGATTATTCAGATTGATAAATAATATAGTTTCTTCAGCTATGTTGATAACACATCCCAAGCAATGCAAGTTGAAACTAATCTTGCAGCCTCTTTTACTCTATGCACGTAATTTTGTATCCTATCGCATTCTCATTTTGGACATGCATTAGAAATCACAAAAAAGAAAATACAGAAGGTCCTCATGTGTACTAAATCCCCACATAAAATCTTACGACTTCGAAGTAAGTAAATCTTAAATGTTAATAGCGAATCATTAGGTACATATTATTTTTATAGACTTATTGTATGTATCCGTACACAAATAAGAATATTATATGTGTATTTGATTTTTGAGAATGAGATTTTCACATTATCAAGATTGTGAAAGTACAAAGATTCATGAGCTAGGTAGACGTTGAAATTCAACATAGAATTATATTCCTGTTTAGGAAAAATTCATCCATCTTTGTATTTGTCCACATCAATGTGGTGCCTAAAAATTCATACAAAGCCTTTATGCCTTTTACATTATTTTATGATACTATTTTACCTTGATTTAATTTGAATGTGCAAACTTTCAAATCCACGAAACCCAGAAGAGTTCAATTTATATGTGAAGATTATATATATATAGTGTGTGTGTGTAATGGTGGCGCCACATCCTCTGACTTGGGTGGATTCCGCTCGACTCTAAAATAAATTTTACTTAGTTTTTGCTCAAAAGGTTTGGTAAATATGCAATTTCTTAATTGAGCTTAATAGGTGCCCACCTTTACGAAGAAGTTGACATTTGCTTTATACTTGCCAGAATTTGACGAACATAATAGGAAAAGAGCATTCTCCTTTTCTTGATCTTGCCCTAGCTATTTAAATGTCGTTTCTATTTTTTCCTTTAACATTATATTTGTCGACTCTATAGATAATTCATAAGATGGAAATGTCATATAATTTGCCATCTCATTTAGTAAGATTTTTACAGTAAAATCTTAGTACATGTTGATGTCGCATTGCTTTGGAAGAAAATGGTCTGAAATTTGTCTAAAGTCATTCCCAAATGCATAAATGGGATCCTTTCGAAATTTATGTAAAGTCTCACATATTGTGTTCCATGATGCCAGAGAAGGGAAGTCACAATACTTTGAAATTCATAGATTGAAAAGCCATTATTTTTTTAACCAAAAATGGGTTAGATAAACCTTTCAAAGCCTTGATTTATTCAATCAAAATTATCACCATTAGTTTCAGCATTGCAATCTAATTCCCCATCAATGACTATGAATCCTAATAGTGATTAAGGTTACGTTGAAGATGCCCTTATCCCGGGTTAAGATGCATTAAAACCAACCAAGCCCCAAGCAGTGTCAAATGTTTATGCGGATGGTGGTCCCTAATTTGGAGCTCCTGATTTCAGATTCACTCGGCAAGATACTCAGAAAGGACATGAAGCTTTTCACAATGAGAGACTCCAGATGTGGTAATGTATTCCATTTAGCAGCTTTCTGGAATGTGCTCGAAGTATTCAAATTCTTACTACCAGAAACCGAATATTTGGCTCAAGAAGAGGACAACAATGGGGATCTTCCCATTCATATAGCGAGCAAAGGGGGTCATGTTAAACTAATCGAGAAGCTACATCCAGTGTCACGGTGGGTAAATGGGAAAGGACAAACCATTCTTCATGTGGCAGCAAAATACGGAAGAGAAGAAGTAGTGAGATATATACTCAAACATCAGGATCTAAGGAAAATGATAAATGAAAGAGACCGTGATGGAAATACAGCTTCACACTTGGCAGTGAAGTATTTACATCTCACCGCTTTGATTCATCTCGTGCTGGATAAAGGAATGGACCCCTACCTTCTCAACCATAAAGGCTTGGCTGCTGTCGACATTGCTGAACTTTCCTCACAATCGGGATTACGGAGGGTAGGTAACATGAATAGTCACTATTTTATTCATCAACTTACTAGGAATTTCCAGAGATTAATACCTTAGTCAAGCATAGATCTTATATTCAAATCATTATGTCTCGCAATCAACAATGGGACTATGAAAGCAATAATCAATTTTGTGGAATAGCCGAGACACCTCTAGGATTAATATTGCACAAGTCTCTAATTTAGCCTTAATAGGAGTTACTTAAATTTTGCCCATGAATATGTCCGCAGTTAGAAGCAAGTGAATATTTCTGATAAATGCTGAGATATATTGTTACATGTCTCGATTAATTGAGCCTATAAATTAGATCAGGAGTTGTCAATGTTGCAATCTTTTTTTCTTAAAAAGCAAGGGGTCAAGGCGGCAAATTTGACCACTCTAAGCATGACACAATCTCATTACATTATCAGTAAGTCAACCTATGACAAAGGTGAACCACATACATTTCTTTCTTGACTCTTTTCTCATTTGCAGTGAACTTGTTACTCTAGTTTTGATTCTTAAAATTGTGGACACTGCATCTGTAGAAGTAAAAGTTTCCCTTTAAATGAGGACTCCAGAGTTTGTTTCCATTATCGATTCGCTAACGGTTTTTTCTTTCTTTCCTTTTTCATACGTTTCCGATCTCAGGGCTTGGCACACATTCTGTTAAAAAGCGTGTCGAATGATAGATCAGATCGTATCATAAGTAAACCGGAAGATCGAGACAAATTGCACGCTCATGGAATTTTGCCAACTAAAGAAGTGGATACCGTAATCGATAACATGTTGGTGGTGGCAACGCTTGTGGCCAGTGTGAGTTTCACAGCTGGTTTCGCAGTTCCGGGAGGATTGAATGGCTCAGACCTGGCATCCAAAGATGACCGGGGCATGGCCACGTTGCTGGACTATAGAATGTTCCAGGCCTTCGTGATTTGCAACACCGTGGCGATGTTATGCTCAATGGCCTCGGTCATTGGCTTCATGTTTGCGCACCTGACTGAAATCGACTTATCGATATTTGGATGCCACCTTGCAGTACTGCTACTAGCAATTTCACTCCCGCCACTGTCCGCCGCTTCCTTAATTGGCGTCATCTTGACCATTGAAAACCTCCGTTGGCTTGCCATCGTGATGGTAATTTTGGGATCCATTTTCGTCCTCGTTATCACATCTGCTTTATTATCACCGTTCGTTGCTCTATTTTTAAGCTGGCTTCCCCGCTTTCGGAAGAACCACCTTGGTCCCCTCCGTCCTCTGATATCGAGGCTTTTCGGCGTTTACATTATATTATTTCGAATTGAGAAGATGTTAATTTTGGATGACTCAAAAGTACACAGAACGGCGAGCAAGACTTCAACTAGTCCGCCTGATGGTGACGCTGAAGATTGATTTGCGGAAACAAGTATATATTTGCCTTGATCTATTTGGCTCATTCTATAGTTGCTTTCCTATTGCATTACATAAATGATGATTGTAATAGTATTTAAGTTAAACCATCTCTTCCTTCAATAGCTCATATTATTAAAATAGTTGGACGTAGTTCCACAACATTTCATATGATATCAGAGCTAGAGATTCTCAATTCAAACATTTTCAAACAATCTACATTATGTATTCTCATATTTTAGAATTGGAGCAAAGTCCAACTACTCACAAAGATGAGTGTTGAAGTATTCGAGCTAAATTATTCTTTGGGCTATAAAGAGTTTAATCTCCTAAAATAACTGCATTGCAATTTAACTAAACATCACAATGATACATGTATTATTTTGTCTCCATTGAATGGATGGGTGGGTCATTCCATCCGTTTCGCAGCTTGGAGGTCAAATCTTTAGTTTTTAACATGTAAAAGCCTGCCTCTCATGAAATCGTTTGTCTAGACCGGCCAAGGGCGATTTATTAGGGACCGGTCCAATTTGCGGCAAACTTGGAGTCATGATATCCTAGTCGCTCACTCAACAAGTGTCATGGGTAGTGAAAATAACTCTCCCCCTCAGTCCTCAGGAAAAGAATGTTTATGCCGCTCGATTTGGTGTTTATAATTCTAGAAGAAGAATCCTTTCACATCCCTTTAAGCCAGATTAAGAAGTCGATCCGTTTGTTCGTATATATGCACAAACGGCTTTTGTCTACAAACACTCGTCAAAGTCCATTCAAGTTCTGCTGTCCGCCCTCGTCCTTGTATAGTATGCTCCATTTTCCCATGCATCCCGATTGAGCCCAACCACCATGCCTCCGCTTTTGCTTTTATTTTTGCTGAGATGGCAGCTGTCGGCCGTTTCGACGACTCACCCATGGCAGTCGGGATATGGACCTCACCATTGAGGCTCACAGTGATGGCGTGGCTCTCGATTTGGAAGGTTGACGCCCTCCATGGCAGCACTAGTGTTTTTTTTCCTTTAAAATAAAAAAAAAATATTCAATTTCCGTTTATCTCAAACAAATATCATATTTTATAGAATTATCTTTCGTTTTTCCACTTATCTTTTAAGCTTCAAATTGTACTTTGGTTCTTTTATATTTCCAAATCAACCCATTAATGTTTTTTTTTTTTTTTTTTGAGATTATTACTTGATGAAATCCAAATTTAAATGATAATTCTATTGTATGAAAATCGAATTAGCATGAGAAATTTGAATTGTATGATGTTATTGTCAAACGATGCAATTAGTACCAATAATCCTTACTCGTCTGTCGTGTATAGAGAAGTCATGCACGCACTTTATTCGCGAAACGCCGAAAACCCCTACTAATAATGCTATTCAAGTATATGTGAAGTTATAAATTCTAAATATTATTTTGTCAATGGGCTCTTATTTTGGAAGAATTGATTTTTCTTGATCGAATTAATTTTTTCTTAATAAATTATTTCATCTTTTAAAACTAAGATAAAAGAAATTAAGTCTAATATAGACGTTAATTTTTCTTGAGCAAATCGTTAATAAACAGTTAACTTCCTATTAAAAAGTAGTTCATTTTATTTCTTCTCAACTTGTAAAAGTTTCATTTTTTTTTCACGCGAGCATGTCTGTCTATCTAACTTCATAAACAATCATTCGTCTCCCATCATGATCAAATCAATATCGACGGTTTATTTCACCAAATTAGGTGTGTTTTTTAAGCACCATATTTATGTTCTCAGATTAAGTCAAACTAACCAACTAACGCCTTATGAGTTAATATATAGTAGAGTAGCTAGAAGTATGAAACCGTGGCATGAGAGCCATAACAGTGATAGTAGATCACTTTCCCGCAATTGAATCAATCTAATCAAAGCTTTGTTCTTTTTTTCCAGGCCTTTTTTCATGTTCTATTAGTATAGCTAAATTCAAATAAGATGACTTATCTATGCTCTTATATTAACAATCAAGATCTTATTCAAGAGAAAATGAAGAAACTGTAATGTCTTCCGAGGAAATTTGTTTGATCAAAATTATCTATTAATTTGATATAGATTCTAAATTATTCATTGATTCATATGACGAAAAAACTAATTTTTTCCCCTAGAATCAAACAGTTTCTTGAGAGAAAAATTTCGATAGCTTTATGATCTTGAACATCCTCGATTTGAATACAGGTAGAAGTTTTTTTCCAAAGCATGATGGTTTTATGGATGTAAACGATGATACATATGCAGATGGATTATTCCTGTTGCTCTTGAGGCATTAAATTTCTATCCTAGTATTCCCAAAATCATCTCTGCTCATGCTTGAACTTTCGCGGATGCGAGTCATCAGCTATGAAATTCACTTCATTGTCTTTTGTCCCATTTGTGGTTTCCCCTATCTCTATTTTAATTTCAATTATTTTGGCTCGATTTCTACGTTTTACTTCTTATGGAAGAGAAGAAAGAAGGGATTTGAGTTCGATTTCTACGTTTTACTTCTCTGGTTTTTACTTCAATGTTGGTTGACATCGACACGTAGAATGGAACTCAATGTTATTCTTGTTCGGTTTATTGGACTGTTTTTCTTTTTTTGGTCTGTGTTTATTCGACTGTTAAATGTAGGGAACATTTATGGGTACATGTGTGCAAAAATGTCGGTTTACGTTCGTCCCTTTGTTCAAAATAGCAATGCCATTGACCCGGAGTAGCATTGTCCACTCGTCACTGCTGAAGAACGAGGACTGCGGCTTGGGTCCATTATTCAGATGTTTATCAGCTATCCCCATAGTGGATCCATCCGTTGTATCCATCTTTCTAGTTCTCCCTGCACCTAATCCAAATATCACAAAACCCTAGCGGAGCACCTAGCCCTCTTCTTTTTTCTCTCTTCCTCCTCTACGCCCGCAGCCACCTCTGAGCCGACCTTTGTGCCTTCCCTTGACGATCCCATCGGTGGGGTTGTCGTTGCCGAGTCCAAGCCAACCACTGCTGCGCATCTAAGACATGCCATCCAAGAGTTGCCACCATCTGCTGTCGCCATTAGTGGGATTGTCGTTTTTTTTATTTTTGAGCTTGCAACAATCGCCCATCTTGGCTGCTCGTCCCTGGCAATCGGGATATCGGCCTCGCCATTGAGGCTCACGGCAATGGACCCGCCACACCATCAGATCTAGAGGCGTGGTACTATTTTTGGAATCTCGACGCCCTCCATCGCCATAATTGTTGCCAAGCCTTCAAATCCAAAGGCATAGCTCTAAATCTAGAATAATGACATCCCCGGCCAAGGTAGGGCTCCACACCGCGTCTAGCCCTTCAGAGTACTATATATAAACACTGCATATTTTGAAAGAAAAGGCCTAATTTCATGAATGCATGAAGATCATCTCATCCATGTGCATAAATTAGGGCTCTCTCGAGAGTAGCATTTGAGACCAAAATTACATTTAGGAGACTCGGGATTACTTAAACATGAAATTTGTGTCCTCAGATTAGGTTTTTGACAACTAAACTAGTAACGCCTTCTAAGTTGATTAACGGTAGAGTGGATGGAAGTATGGAGTTGTTTAATGGAGATGATAGTCATAAATGCAATAGTAAATTACTTATTTGTAATTCCATCAGTCTAATCAAAGCTTTTTTCCAGGTTCATATTTCAAAACTTTTTGCGTTCCATTATCATAGCTAATTTGGAAGAGAATGACTCATAGGCAGGATAGGAAAAAACCCCTTGCCTCTATTCTCTTGTATAAACAATTGAGATATTATATAAGAGAAAGGAGGAAACTCTACCCTCTTCTGACTAAATTCATGCAATTGTCCATCAATTCCATATAGACCTCGAATATCTTGTCAAATTACACAATGAAGAAACTAAATTTGATCTATAAATCAAACAAATTCTTCAAGAAAAACTTTCATAATTTCTTGAAGTTGATCTCCTTTCTTGGATTTCAAAATGAGCTTCTTTCAAAACGTATGATTTTTTAGGATGTAAATGATTATAACTATACATTGGATAAATCCTACCTCTCTTGAAGTAATGAAAATTTCTATCTAAATGTTTCAATGATTATGAGCTAATTAAAATGGTTCGTGCAGTCGAAGGTGACTCTCATCTCTGTCCATGCTTGAATATTCGTGTATGTGAGCCATTAGCTATTAAATTCATGTTCGTTGTCTATGTCCCATTTAAGATTTCCCCCATGTTCATTTAAATTTTCGGGGCAGTGGAAAAAGGTACTAAAGGCCAGGCCATTACCACATTCATGCAAGATCCTACCTAAGCTTGTTCCTGCGGTGACTACTTGCCAATTGGATAATGCCATGTGGCTAGCCACACGCGGCCCACATAGAAAGGAGATGTCTGCTTGTTCACTTTCCTGATGTGATTGGAGAGGAGATAATTTGTGTTTGGCACAACGGTTCATGGTGTAACAAGTCAAAATAAAAGAAAAGTTTCCAAGTTCACATGCAGCATACAATAAAAAATGCGTATTTTGCAAGCCATGTGATGATTGGTTAGCCGCTTCGATTGTGTGCTTGATACATAAGATATTTTATCGTGATTGGGGCCCACAGACCTTCAATAAAACTGGTTCAAGCTTTTGACGCGGTCAAGTAGTGTTTTGAGCGATAAATAAATTTTGACATAGAATAATATGTCCAAAATGTCATGGCAATTGGCATGAAGGATGATCGTACGCATAATTACCAAAGCTGACTACAAAAGGACTAATTGAGAATCTCTATGCCCCTTTGCTTCTGTGGGAGGCAAAGAACATGATCAGTTAAAGGGACACAAAGCAGTAAAGAAACTATGTACGAGGATTTATTCAACAAGAAGTTTATCCCTCTAATGTAATATAAAATGGCTGCTCTAGTTCATCTATTATGGGACGAATGAATTCACTGCTTTCAATATAACTTATAGATTGTTGGAGAACGAAGTTTTTGTATTGGAGGGTACGTGTCTTCAAATTGATTAATACTTTCTTTCCTTTTTCTTTTGCTAATTGTCTAATATTTCCTTTGTTAATTCCAATTGTCTTCAATCTTGATGCTCGATCACACACTTGTCATTATATTCTCTCTTGATTGGTTCATTCTATTCAATGACCGTACCACTACATCAATATTAAAAGTTTGTCCGATTTGTGATTTTCCTAAGCTTATTATAATTTTAATTTTTTTGGCTCAATTTCTTTGATTTTACTTCTTGTGGTTCAATCGGGTCAGGCAATTAGGTCGGGCGGTGAAAAAGGCCACCAGCCACCACTATATTCATGAAAGAGCCCACAGTTGAGTTCTAAAAGATTGAGTAATAAATAAATCATTTCATGAATTCATATTGTGCTCTGGCTACTCTTTTCTTTTGCAATATTGAAAAGAAAAAAAATAATAATCACATGGAAAGGTCTCTGTTCTTGAAATTTGATCTAGTTCAGAGCATCAATTAGTAAAATCATTGTTTAGGCTTAAATCCTTTTTTACAAATCCAATTTGGCCATCGTCAGATAGCGTGATTGTCAATAAAAACAGCGAATAAAGAGAGACTTATATCTCAATAAGGGCCATTAACTCAACTAAGAATATTTTTGCGCCTTTTTTCCAATTATATATATCACGGTTTAGTACACAATTAACTATATTATTCTTAGCAATTTTATTCCATTTTGAATACTCGATACACACAAAATCTTGAGTGATTGGGGTTGGAATTACTGAGATTGTGAGAAAAGTTAAGTAAAAGTGTAAAAGAGACCTAGCAACCAATTATGTAAATAAGAAGAATATGAAGATTAGGTTGTGCGCATGTAGATACAATGTCAGATTGTTATACATACATATGTCTATCTTGAAGTTAACTTTGTCAAAGCACAAATCTGTGCGGTCAGCAGCTAATAGCGAATGGCGGGACCTAGCGCTAAACAACCTGCAAAAAGTCCAATAGGATTTTCCACCGATGCTTGAGTGAAAGATTACTCATGAAAGAAATAAGTGAGAGGAGATAATTTAGGTTGTCATCAGGAAGATGAAAGCCACTAGAATCGGCTGTCTTTTCCGTCTTTGTTTGGAAAAAAAAAAAAATCTATTATAAAGGAAAGTGAAGGTTAACCAAAAGGATCACAAACCGGTGCTAACACCGGTGTTGTCAAGAGGTTCAGTCAGAATATGAGCAAATGGCAAATCGATGCTAACAAATCTTTTTTATTGATTCATGTTGTGCTGTGGTTGCCATGATTTAAGGAAAAAAAAAAAGAATCATATGAAAGAGTCTCTCTTCTTGAAGTTTGACCTAGTTCAGAGCTCCTCGAAATGGAAGCCACCCCCGTTAAATAGTAAAATTCATCGTTTAGGCTTAAATCTTTGATTAGAAATCCAAAGTTTTGGCAGTTGAATACTTGGCCAATTGTAAGACAGTGTGACTCTCAAACTGTGCTCGCATTCAACTAAAAAACATTTAGTAAAGAAAGGCTTACTGATTGCTTGACAATGTTGCAGTTGCACTTATTTTCAAATCCTTACGTTAAGGATGATACATCCTTATATCTTAATAGGGGCAATTGACTTAACCAAGAAATTTTAATCTTTTTTTTTCCCATTGAATACTCGATGCACTCAACCTTGACTGATTGGAGTTTGAAAGACTGAAATAGTGACAACAATTAAGTCACTGTGTAAAAGATAGTTACTCATTATATTAACAAGAACAACAAGAAGATCAAGTTGTGCTTACGCAGATGCAATATGAGATCGTTATACATTCATGCATTATATATACTTTTTCAGTATGTTTATCTTGAAGATGTAAAATTAGTTGGATCATTACAAGATAATATGAGGGACTTTTGTAGAAGTACATATAAAATAAACTAAGGTTGCAATAATTACATCACTTGAATGTCTCAGGCTCGATGGACGTAAAGCTATCTATAGGGGGGGAGGACGTCGGCTTGAACAAGTCGATCAAGGAGGAGATCCAGAAGGATCAAGGCGGAGCTTCCACGGAATTGTTGGAGAACAAAATGGATTCTTCGGAAGAAGAAGAAATTTGGAAGAGTAGACGTGAGAGAATGAATAATGCATTGGCAGCTGCGCAAGCCGCAGAGGGACAAGATCCAGCAAAAACGTATGCAGATGCTCGAAAACTGGCTGATGTCATCGAAGGCGCTGACGTCGAAGAGTTCATTTCCGAGATCAAAAGGCTAGCCAATCAAACCGATCTGTTTGCTATTTTCAATTTCTCGGGGATATGGAGTGGTTCACTGCTCCACATTGCAGCAGCCGCCAACAAGGACGACATCCTAGGGCTTCTGCTTGATCATGTCAGTGACCACCTCATAGCAGCCCAAAATGAATGGGGAGATACCCCACTCCACATGGCCGCTAAGGACGGGGGATCAAGAGCCGCCACGATGTTGATTTGCCGGGCAAGAGACTTACCCACTGTTAAGGGCAATAATTGGATCCTGAGGATGAAGAACAAATATGGAAACACCGCCTTGCACGAGGCCGTGTTCAATGGTCACCTCAACATGGTGCGCCTCTTGTTGAGAGAAGATTTGGAGCCTGTGTACTGGAAGAACGTGGCTGGGAAATCTCCCCTTTACCTGGCCCTCGACACCAACAACTCCGCTATACATGAGGTTTTATTTTTACTCTCGCCAGAACCATTGAAGATAGAAGGCATGCAGCCCATTCTTGGTGCTGTTGTACGTCGGGACTATGGTACGTACCTAAATCTACTTGTGAGAACTATATATGTATGTAAAAAATGATATCGTCTCAAAACTGTGTAGCGACTTTCTCCACGTACCAAACCCCTTATGGGTTTTTATATAAAATTCCAAACCCCATTAAGTTGAATATATCCAACTAGCCATATGATTCATTTAATAAGTAAACTATCTCACATTTGAACATACTTAAATTGACAAACAGGATCAATTGGCTAAAACTCATTTGTTGTTGATCTTTGATTAGAAAAAGTACAAAGTAAAAATATTTAAGATCGGCAATCATAAAAATCTAGAAACTAACAATGACGGATGGAAAAAGATACACTTGCAACGGTTGTTGTTGATGATTAGATTGCAATTGATCTTGTTTGAGGGTTCACGAAATTAAACTTCTAATTTTGTAACAAAGTAAATTTAGTTTGATCTATCACATTCTGGTTTCATATTTACTAGTCGGATTAATCTCAAAACCATCTCAAATCCCGATAGAGTTTTGGATGTCGGATTTCAATTTAGGATTTTAAGCATTTGACCCTAAATCTGTTCCATTTCCCAAATGGAATTGGGCATTTGGGGGGGGGCATCTCAAATCCTGATAGAGTTTTGGATGTCGGATTTCAATTTAGGATTTTAAGCATTTGACCCTAAATCTGTTCCATTTCCCAAATGGAATTGGGCATTTGGGGGAGGGGGTGCCGGGGGTGGGCGGTGTTGTGCCGATCGTCCATTGCACCCCGACTTCTTTATTTATCTTTAAAATAATCATGATGCGTTGGATCAAGTATAATCATAATATACATAATTTTGCCACTTAGTCCATAAAAAATGTAATTGAGGAATTTTCCAACATCAATTGATGTAATTTGTCAATTTGGATATAGCACAGTATAAGAGAGACTAAACAAGTTAAATTGGCTATTGAAAGAACGCTAGTTGATTCTTTATTCATTTATAGTCATCTAAATGACAAGATAAATAAAATAATTTCTATTAATTATTGGGATAATGATATGGATGATCCCTAAAATTTTCTTCAATATTGAATGTGATGGCTAAATATATTTTTTATTCAATTTAGCCATTGAACTTTCAAAAATTCATTTAATGTAATCCTCCCGTTAAAAAATTCTATTATCATTAGCTGGCATGACCATAAGTTCTATTAACTTGTTGTTATTAGATTTGCTATGTTGGCGTCCATGTGGTGTGTATGTTGGCGTCCATCTGGTGTAAATGTGACGTTCATGTGCTATGTTGGCATCCATGTGGTGTGTATGTTGGCGTCTATGTGGTGTACGTGTTATCAGTTTTTTTTTTTGGGTATTATTAATTTTTATTTTATATATTTGCATTTATTTTGAATATAATAAATGTGAATGTTACATATTGATGTAAAATGTAGGGGACTCGATAAGAGTTAGAAAATTCTCAATTATCATTATTATATGACATCAGGGAAATATATGTGTACTTAACAAATATTAGAGTATACTTTATAGGAAGCATTAAAGAAAACATTAGAATTTTTATGATTGCTCATTCAACTCATTAGAACTAATCTAATTAAGACTAATGATTTTCTTTTTTCAACAAAAAGTCATGTGTGGACACCTAAGTTTTTGCTAAACATTTAATGATAAATTACGTAGAAAATTAGGGATTAAGCTTTAACCCCTAAACGAAAATGTAATAATTAAATTGCACAACAATAGAAACTAAGAGAGTTTGCATTAATAGTAATAAAATTTATCATCATCATCATCATCATCATCATCATCATCATCATTATTATTATTATTATTATTATTATTATTGTTATTATTGTTATTATTGTTATTGTTATTATTGTTATTATTGTTATTGTTATTGTTATTGTTATTGTTATTGTTATTGTTATTATTATTATTATTATTATTATTATGTTCTTAAAGAAAATAAGAAAGAAGGGAAAAAGGTGGAAGGGGGCCGGGTCAACCCGGCCCCATATTTCTTTTACTGACTGAGCGTGGCCCAGCCGCTCCCTTTTCCTGTCCCCTCTGGCCCGGCCCGCGCTCTCGTCTTCTTCCACGCACCCAGCAGCGCAGCAGCGAAGGACAGAAGCAGAGCCGGGCAGGAAGGGCAGACTGATTAGTGGCAGCTTCGAGCTGGAAATAGGAAGAAAAGGAGCTGGCGTTGTTGACTGATCCGGGGCCATTTTGGAGGGAAGCCAAAGAGAGAGGACCGGCGGGACTCTTAAAAAAGGAACTAAAAGTGAGAGAGATGGAGAGAGGGATCGGAGAAGGAGGAAAGGACGGGGAGATAGAGTTGAGGGGGCCAAGGGAGAAACCGAGAGAGAGAGTGTGATCGGGAGAGGGAGAGAGCGAAAAACAAAGAGTAGAAAGCGAGGCCGATAGTGAGAGGCTTCCTCCAGTAGCCACAGCGCTTGGACCTCGGCCGAGTAGGGAGCACCACCGACCGCCCCCTGTTTTGTCCTTTCTAGTGCCTTGCTTTTGCCCTGTTTCGCGCTCGCCGGGCGGGGGGTTGCCGTTGTCCGGTTCGCACGAATTCCGGTCCCGTCCGTATGTGTGCTGCGGTTTTTGGGTCGTTGCTTGTTGATTGCCGTGAGTCCCGACGTGAATCGGAGCCTGGGTCGGTTCGTTTCTTTTCTTTTCTAGCCATAATGTACTCCAAATGCTCGATGAAATGCCTGAGTTAGATTCGTTTTGTGTGTTCCTCGTTCGTCGTCCAATCGATGTTCCCGCGTAACGCTCGCCTTCCCCGCTTTGTTGTGATTTCCGTGTTTGCCGTTTGTTCGGGGCCGCCCGCGATTTCGTTTCGCCTCGGCCCTCCCCCATTCTCCTTTGTTTGATGCCTCGCCGGCGGTGTCAAGAGGTGTCGAGGCCGGGCGTGGGGTCGAGTTTGGCCGATTGTGGTTGAGTCGAGTCTTGGCCAAGCCGTGGGCTTGAGGAGGCCGAGCCTAGTCTCGGCCGGCGAAGATGGCTGGCCAGGCGGAGGCTGAGGCAGCGCCGGGGTGCGCGTGCGGCCAGGCCGAGACGTGCGGTGCCGCTCGTTTCGGCCGTCTCCGTCGAGGGGCTGCGAGAGGTGAGGGCGCGAGTCGGGTCGGCTTTATGGTCGGAGCCGGGTCGGGCGAAGGGAGCTGGTTTGATTCCATTTGCTTCTCCGGGCTGGGCTGGCCGTAATTTGGGTCTAGGCTTGGTGGTTTGGGTTAGATTTTCTTGGGCCAGGCTTTTTTGTTTTTGAGGATTGCCGGACAGGGCTCATTTGATGAGCCCAGTTTTGTAGTGGACCGATCGGTTCCGACCTGGGTAGTTTATTGTATTATATTATTTTTAATGTTAAAAAAATTATTTTAAAGAAAAATATTAAAAATTTTTGGAAATTAAAAAAAGGCGGTAATTTGGTTAAGAATTATCATGTCTTGCTTTCTTAGAGTAATTAGGCTTTAAGTTTGCAAATGTTTAGTTGCACGTGCTATATTTTAATATAATTAGGATCTTGGTTGTTTTATTAACACACTGCTTTTGAACAAATCGTTTGTCAATTACCTTTTCTAGAATAGGTTGGAGTTAGTTTAGATTTTAATGAAAATGAGAAGTACAAGAAACATTTGCATGCTCACTTAGTAGACAATTGCCTTTAGGATCATGATTGAAAATCAAGGCTACCTGAACATGTTCGTTGATCATCAAACAAGGTTAGGTATCAAAATGGCGTTAATTAGATAATTAGTGTAGCCAAGTCCCTAATATTAAATTTTCCAATTGCATAGGAAGTGAGGTATTTGCTCATACCTCACATGGTTTCTAACTGATTTCAATAAGTTAATAGTGACTCACTTAAAATTTTCATAAGGCCAATTTAGACTAAGATTGAATATTCCAATGTCATGCGAGATAAGAACTTGAGAGAGCTCATGCTTAATCGAGGGTTATAGATCTATCTATTAGACAATACCCCTAAATTTGTCTTTTCCCCTCTTGGACGGAAAAGGTAGGTCGCAACATCATGGTATTGAATGTTGTGTTTATGTCATCACAAATCTGCGCACAGCACATTCAAGATAGAACAAATTATGTAGTGGCACACGCCCATGGGTTGTTATGTGCGCAACGCAAGGATAATTTAAGAAATACAGAAGTGAGATAAATGCCACTTTCCATAATACAAAATAGTCTCAGAAGTCGTGTATATTGTGTGTATAAATGAACAAGTAACACTACATTACTAAGGTCTCCTTCAGAAAGCCTTACTAAATGATACGGCATCTATCACGTCATTAATTATGTGTGGATTAAGTCAGAATGGCGCAATTAAAATTAAAACGGAGAAAAAGCCATGAATTGAGCAAGATCAAGGCTTTCCTGTTCAATCAAAATTATAACTAGTTTCAGCATTGGAATCTATTCCAACATGGGTGACCGCCAACTCATCTAGTGTTTATGTGGATGTGGCCCTAATGTGGAGCTCTTGATCTCAGAATTACTCACCAAGATACTCCAATGGAATGAGAAGCTGTTTGTAATGACTGACCGGAGAGGGCACAATGTACTCCATATAGGCATTCCCAAGTATTCGATATCTTACTAACAAAAATTGAATATTTGGCCCGAGGACGAGACATTAGTGGGGATCTTCCCATTCATATAGCGGCCAAGTTGGGAGATGTTGAACAAATCAAAATGCTACATCTGGTATCACAGTTGCCCGACAGACGAGGAAGAACTATTCTTCATGTTGCAGCAAAATATGGGAGATTTTCAGCAGTGAAATATATACTCAAAAATCCAGAACTGGGGAAGCACATAAATGCAGTAGATCATGCTGGAAATACATCTCTGCACTTGGCTGCGATGTATTCACAAGCCAAAGCTTTGACTCATCTTTTGCTGGATAAAAGAATTCAAGTCACCATTACCAACGACAAATGCCTGACCGCTTTCAACATTGCGAAAGAATGCATCACAAGGAAACGCATGTTTCGAAATGTAGGTAACATGAACAATCACTATTTTATCTATCAACTTACTACATATTTCATATACTAATTAATATTCTAGAATAGCCGAGACTCCTCTCAAATTAATGTTCTACAAGTCTCTTATTTAGTGACATATCTTTAACAATGTGGAGATAACAATTTATATATCTCGATTAATAGAGCCTATGAATACGGTCATGTATAAAGGGCGAGGGCTGTCAAGGTTGCATTCCATTTTTCATGAAAAGCCAGGGGTTAGTGTGGCAGATTCGACCACTATAAATGTAGCACAATCTCATAACATTATCATTGTGTCGACCTATGAAACGATTGTCCACATACATTTCATTCATGCCTCTTTTCTCATCTAAAATGAACTTGGTGCTTTTGTGTTATTTCTTCAAGAAGAGCAGACACTGCATCTTTAGAAGTGAGGTGTTCAAGAGTTTCATTCCCGTTATCAATGTGGATTAAGTTTGTTCTTTTTTCCATTTTATATGCTTTTGATCTCAGGAATTGGTATACCAGCTGTTGCAAGGCCATCCCATTCAGAAATGTCGAACTCTTGGCGGAGACTCACTCATACATAGGCCGGAAGCTCTTGATGAAAGTTTTGTCTGCTCGGGCAGAAACATAACGAGCAGGGAAATCGCCAGTGATCTCATCAATTCCCGTATGGTGGTGGCTACACTTGTGGCCACTGTGACTTTCGCAGCTGGTTTCGCTGTTCCTGGAGGATTTAATGGCTCGGACACAGCCTCCAAAGATGACCGGGGTATGGCTACCATGCTGGACCATCGTCAGTTCCAGGTTTTCGTGATTTCCAACACCTTTGCGATGTTCAGCTCAATTGCCGCACTTTCCATCCTCATCTGGGGGAGGCTAGATGAAGTGGGCAGTGCGGTATCCGCATTCAAGCGCACAACGCTACCGCTACAATTGGCAATCGTGGCGATGTTCGTCGCTTTCTATACTGGTGTCGCCTTGACCGTTAGCAAACTCCCGTGGCTTGCGAACATCATAACATTAATGGGATTCCTTTTCTTGTTTTTCTCAGTTTCTAAAATGTTAACTTCCAGTACCAGTTTTACATTATTGATTATTCCTACTTGTCGTCGGACGGTCTTGCTTGTTCTCGCTTTACATTGATTTGTGCGTTCATGACACGTCCATTTGATCATGATGCGGAAGAGGACGGCACGACGAGCGAGACCTCCGCTAGTCAGCCGACGGATGGTGCTGGTCAGTCGAAGGCCAATGACTCGGCGACAGCAAAATGTGGAGACGCGCCACATCCTCCAAATCACTGATTCAATTGATCATTCCATATTATTTATGATCTGTATTAAAAATTATATATTTTCCTTGGTGTATGTGGATCATCTACGGTTGCTTTCCTATTATGTCAGATCAAAGGTGATTATTCAATTATACGAATTAAAAGTGGTTTCCTTTGATAACTTAACTTCTTAGAATATTTTGTTATAATGCCACCGAACTTCGCATGTTATTAGAGCAACTCTTCTGGGTTCAAACTTTCTCATGTCGTATTTGCCTCATATGTTATATGTTCTCGTATTTTAATCTTAGAGCAAGGTCGAGTCTACAATTATGTCAGTGCTAGTCATATCACGTAAAACGGCTAATGCTGACTAAGTATCCCATATTAGACTTTTATAGACAATAGGACTAAATCAGAACATATGCAAAAGGTTCATGATTGAATGGGCACAAATACAATAGGTTTGTCACCTTTTTTGATAATTTTCCCCAAAATCAATCATCTATCAACTTTTCGATGCTCAATTCCTCACTAAAATTATTGACGAAGCATTGAGCTGCAGCAAACCCAAACGAAGTGTTTAGCTCATTAAATCCAAGTCGCAAAATAGGCTGGAACCCATTTTGCCGGCCCTACTAAAATCTAAACATATTAATAAATTACAGATTTATACAGTAGACTTGTTCACACAGATGTGTTGTTGCTTATGAGGCTCTTGGCAGTGGACTAGCCTCACTATCATACCTAAAGCATGGCGCTAGATTTGGAAGCTCGATGCCCTCCGTGACCACGGATGTTGACGAGCCTCTTAATCTGAAGGCACATTTCCAAATCTAGACCAGCGGCATTGCAGTCCGAGGTAGAGCTCAATGCCGCATCGACTTCCGCCGCGCAACGAGCTCGACAGCGACGTCGTGCTCAAACAAAGACAACAAAAGTGTTTAACAAAGAGAGAGGGAGGGATATAGAGAGACGGGAGGCTGTGGGGACAAAGGTTGAGGGAGGGAACTCATTGGCGTCGTCGCCGGGCACGATGGCGCCGGACGGTGGAAGCCAAGATAGAGGCTCACCTCCTTGGGCGATGGAGATGAGCGAGCTGGATTCCGGGGAGAGGGCTAGCCCACCGGAGAACGCCACGTGTCAATGTTTCATTGGTTATCCAGACCCTCTAAGTTACAGATTAATCCACGCAGCATAGTTTCAAAGAAAATGCACCATCATTATCCTAGTGGTTGGGGTTTGATGTGTGGTTCTAAGGCGCCAGGATGTGGGGAATCCTTAAGCTATGGCGGTACCTGTGCTCTCTTTCTTTCGTTTCGTTTCTTATTTTTTTTTTATTTTAACGAAAGTATTCCAGCTCCTTCTTTGTCAAATTAATATAAGGGAAATGACAATAGGAGGGAAAAAATTGACTAAAAAAATGTTAAATCAATTGCACTTTTATCAATTCAGTTATAAATTTTTTAATTTTGACAATTGAATTCTAAATCTTTTCACGCTTTACCAATTAAATCAATCTAATCAATTTTGGCCTATATTTGCTAATATAGACATTCTCTATCCTACATAATATGGCTGACACTAATGTAAATATTTTTAGTGATATTTTAATTTTTTTTCAAATTTTGTATTTTCATTTTTCCTTTTTTTTTTTCCTTCCGCTTCTTCTCTTCTTCTTTTTTCCCACTTTTTTCTTTTTCTTTTTTCTTCTTTCTTCTTTTTCCTTTTTCCCTCTATGGGGCATCGCTAGGCCTCATCGATAGCCCACCTCAAGCCCTTGCCCTCTCCCTTTCATCCCAGCCCAAGCCTAGGATGAAAAGTGATGCTACTTAGTAGATCTCTTAATTAATAATGTTAAAACTATAAAGTTGGCGATACAAGTACAACAAATACAATATCAATCATCTATCAATGTCTTGATGCTTAGTTCCACATTAAATTATATGGATGAAAAATTGAGCCGAGGGGAGCTGAAACAAGTTGGGTTTGAACTTTTAGTCCTTTTCACAAGAAAAAACCTCAACCCCTTTCACAATGTTCCATGATGGACAAGAACCATACATTAGAATTTAGGAGCGCACATGATTTTGATAACCTACATTTTCCACACATAGAAAAAAAGTCTATAATCTTTCGTAAGAGTACATGTTTGATTCACGTGATGAATGGATCTATGAATGACTAGCACTACGGTTGTCAAGTTACGGCATGTCTCATGAAATTAAAATCAATTTCCATGCGAGAAAATACAAATCCTCAATGGTAAGAGCTAAAAAAAATAGAAAAAGGAAAAGGAGAGACAAGGGTGAGTCGCACCTTCTCCCATAACAAGACAGAAATTGTCTAGAAAAAGTCAAAGCTGAAATTATGGTTAATTTAAGATGGTAGCCTCAATTGGTGCCCGATTTTCAGCGAACATCACATGCTCCACCTTTAATAAAATTATTTTCAGAGGCCTTGTTTTCTCTGCCATGCACCCCTAATTGAAGAGTCGTCATGGTCGACTTGAATATATAAGTTTGAAAAAGAAAAATCTATATGATGAATCAGAATTTGTTTATATCTTTTAATAAATAGTGACCCGTTAGTCAATGTGGCCTGGATGGTTTTATGATGTGCATGTTCGGGGCAAATTGTTTGGGCCTTCGGCCGTACAGCACAGTGAGATTTGGGCCCACCAATCGTGTGCTGTCGATATATAAATATATATTTATATATATTTTATATATCAAAGTGACATTTTCATGTTCCTGCTCTCTCTCTCTCTCTCTCTCTCTCTCCTGCTCTTTCTTCACCAGCTGTGCAAGGGCCAAAAAGTACGTGAGTTTCACCAGCTATGACCCACCTCAAGTAAGCTTCCCCCGTCTTACAGTTCGATAATAAAGAGCCACCCCATCTTTGTTTACTTCACTCCACTCAGTGTCCCCGAAACAAGTAAACCCACGTTTAAGTCCTTAACTATCAGACTTTCCACTCCAGAGCATCAGCATCAGCAGCATCACACTCCCGTCCCAACGCCACATTTTGCTTTTCAAGTCCTGCCTTCCTTCATCCTTCAGGTTTCGTTCTTCGATCTCTTGGCTCATTGCTTCTGTTCTTTAATGCTCTTCGTGTGTTAACCATGGTTCATCTGAAATCTGCGGTTTGACAGTGCTGCTTCCACAGCTTTTCTTTGAGTTCTGTCGTTTGGACGTTGTGGGTAACTTTTGAATGAGCTGATCTAGATCTGCTTCTTCGCTAGTTGATGTGCATTTTGGGGATGTGTGAGAGGGTGTTGACTTGGGTCTCCGCTGGTTTTTGCTGGGAAGCTCCTCCTGATTTGAGTAGGAACGGGGGGAAAAGACAGAATTAATCGGAAGAAAAGAAGATGCTCGGAGCACCCAAAGTTAGGTGTCAGATCTGGGTTTTGACCATGCTTTTCTCGTCTTCGGGGATTGATCTGTTTTGAGGGTCCTCCAACATTATGACTTTGCTGCTTACTAAACAACATCATAAATTTGCTGTTTTGTGGATCCTTCGAATATTCAAATTGCCTGCTCACAATTGCATGCTCTTTTTACAATTGCAATTTGCTTGATAAACATTCTTTTCGTGAACTTCTAATTCGTTGGATTAGCTAATTGGGCCTGCATTTTGTAACTGGTTTTTTTGCCTTGCCACAGCTTCTTGATTGCCCTGAAAAAGCAGGTCATCTAGATTTTGTTGCAACCTTAATTTGAATTTTCAGTCCACCCAAAGGAGAAAACTCTACATATTCAAAGTGAAAATCCTAAGAATCTGTAAACTGAAAACACGGGCTTTTTTTTGCCAAATGGGTTAGGAATTTCATGTTTGTAAATTTCATCATTTTGGCTGCAACTTTCTAGAATCTAGACACAAAAATGTTTTATTGCTTTTGACAAATCAACAGCGGTTGGTTTGCATAAACTCGTGGTCATATTGTCAACATTCCCATTATATATGAGAATAAGAGCGAACTTTGATTTTTGGAAGTTATAATCTGCAGAGAGTAACTCGAATTCTCTGAAGAAATGAAGTCAACAACGGTGTTCTTGATTACCACAGCTATTCTGCTGCTCTCTTCTCTAGAAGCAAAAGCTCAGACCACCAAATCTCCCCCTCCAAGCCTGGCTCCAGCACCAGCCCCGACACCTGACCACGTGAACCTCACTCACCTGCTCACTGTAGCGGGCTCGTACCACACCTTCCTTGGATATCTCGAGTCCACCAAAGTCATTGACACCTTCCAAGAACAGGCCAACAACTCCAAGGATGGCATCACCATATTTGCGCCAACCGACAAGGCCTTCTCATCGCTTAAGGAGCCATCCCTCTCCAACCTCACCCAAGACCAGCTCAAGTCACTCTGCCTGTTCCATGCCCTGTCACGTTACTACAGCCTCGCCGATTTCAAGAACCTGAGCCAATCGAGCCCTGTCAGCACTTATGCCGGCGGCCAATACACTTTGAATTTCACCTATTTGTCTGGAGACGTGCATGTCAATTCCGGGTGGACCAATACAAAGATCAGTAGCAGCGTGCTTTCCACCAACCCCGTAGCAGTGTACCAAGTGGATCACGTACTTCTCCCAGAGGCGATCTTTGGTACTGATATACCACCAATGCCAGCTCCAGCACCGAGTCCTGTAGCTGACACTCCCCCGGCTGCTGATACTCCGAGTGGAGTAAATGTTACTACAAATTCTTCATCATCTTCGCCAGAACAAAATCAGAATTCGTCTGCGCAGCTTATCGGTTTGGGAATTTGGAGCCATTTGTTCGTTGCTGTTTCCAGCGTGATGATTATGATGTTGGGTTGACAATGGAGTTTGATTAATGAGCTCTTGGTTTAGATTAAGACAGTAGAATTGGATGTGATTGAATTGCTTGATTTGAAACCATTTTTTTTGGGGATTTTATGTTATTGACATTGTGTAGGAGAGAGTGAATTCGGCTAGTGCTATTCTATCAGTACGTTTTTTCAATGCCATATTGTTGATTCAGTTAGTTTGTTCTTGATGATGTAAAGTGCAACAAAGCTTTTCCATTCTTGATTCCACAAGGAACCAGGGTTCCATTCTGTGCTTCTTCGGCAAGGCCAGTGCGAATAAACGTTGAGCTCAGTTTCGGAAAATGTCAGAGATGTTTTCATGAGTCTTCAAAGCTTGGAGAACTGCAGAAGTCAACCGCTTGTGAGGAAATTGGTCATTTTAACTCCTTTACTCCAGCAGAAGTAAAATTTCTGGTTCAATCATCAGTGAGTCCAAATTGTCGATTTCGATCTGCACTGTGCTTGTAATTGAGCCGAAATAGTTTGTCATGAAAGAACTCGTTAACCTCAGATCGGCATGTTTTTGACTGGGACACTCTAGTGAGAAGCTATCAGATTAGCAAATCTGGGAAAACTTCTGAAATTGTTCTGCTTTGCGACGCTCCGATGGGACATGGAGTTTACGTGAGCCATTCATTGAGCCGCAATAAATTATTCACGAGTTTGGTAATCTGTCACCAACAAGAACGACCGACTCCTTGCGCAGAAATCACTGATTTGTCGAGGAGATTTTCCCATGCAGTAATGCATGGCGATGGTCACTTCTTGCCACTGCAATTACTTCATACTGACTATGATCATGTCATGATCGTCAGCGGGCTTGAATTCGTCTCATGACAAGCTGCCTAATTGATTGATGATTCAAGACACCATGATGTTTGAAAATGACTTTATTCATGACCTCAAAGTTCATTCGGAATCAAAGTAAGTTGTCCTAAGATTGAATGATTTCGACCCTCTATCTTCCTCTATCCATAAGCAATTTCGAGCTTTAACATTGGATCAAATCCGATTCACCCATATGTATTATCTATTACAAATAATTAAAACCAGAATTGAGATAGCGGCCATTCTCGCGATCACCACGTGGCCCTCCATTAGCCCCCACGATTGCCACATGGCAAGACACGGAGCTTGCATTTGACTTATCAATATTGTTTTGTTACACTTCGTGATTATTGTCATGGTTATAACTCTAAAATTACTATCGCAATTGGATTGCGCACGCTTAGAGACATAAATTTGCAACAGAGTATTTAAAAACAAAACCGGTAGGAAACCTGGGCAATTGCACTAGCCATAGGAAAACTCCACTTCCGGACTCTAGATCCCATCTTTTAATTAAAAATAAAATAAATTCCCAAATCCAATTGTTATGGTAATAATTAAATAGGCTTAGTTTCATCAAGTAAGAAATCCCACATGATAATAATGACCACAATAACAGACATAATTATATAGCAATGGCTTTTTATGGCGTCGATTGGATTGAATCATGAGCTTAACTTTTAATCGAATCTCAACGTTCCCCCCACGAAATAGAAGGAAGAAAGAAGGGCAAAATGATGTGCTTAATATTAGGCATTCCGACATCCTTGTTTTGATGATTTCTGTCTCTCTTCCCGGCTCCTCAAAGGCCACACGCTTTTCTCTCCCTCCCTCTCCCTCCCTCTCTCCCTACGCAATCCGCACGTTCGTTCGCTCGTTCCTTCAATCCGATCAGTGATTCATTCGGACGACGCCACCAACGCCCCAAAGGTTCGAACTTGACGCAGAAACTCTCATGGGCGCCTCGTTTCCCATCTGTTTTTGACGTTCCCAGGTTCGTTGTCGAATCTGAATCTGGTGTTCCGGGGCGCGGACGTTAGTGGGTAGTGCTTAGATTGCGTCGCCATCGATCGAGGTGCTCTTGGGGATGGCTCGTTTGGATTACTTGGTTGATTTGATCCTTCGAGATGAAGAAAAGAGCACTGTTTTATTCACGCGCTGCGGGGCGTGGAAACTTTTTGGGGCGCGGACGGTAATGGGTAGTGCTTAGATTGCGTTGCCGTTGATCGAGGTGCTCTTGGGGGTGGCTCGTTTGGATTTCTTGGTTGATTTGATCTTTCGAAATGGGAAAAAGAAAGGGCACTGTTTTATTCACGCGTTGCGTGGCGTGGAAACGTTTTTCGCCGTCTCAGCTTGGTTTCATGCTTTGCGCGATCCTATGATGATCTGAGAATTCCTCTTTTTGTTGTTCATTATCAAGCGACTGCTTTGGTGCGATGTGTTGGCGCTTTTGTGTTCCGCTGGCGATTATTGTTGTTGTTTAGTTTCAGGATTTGAAGCAGAGGAAGGCATTAAGATGGCTGGTTTTGTTGGCGTTCTGGTATCTGATCCATGGCTGCAGAGCCAATTCACCCAAGTCGAGCTTCGGACCCTCAAATCCAGAGTGAGCATTTTCTTTTTTCCGTTGGGCACATTTTCCTCCTCCTGTTGGGTTGGCTATGTCGTTTGTTATCTTTGATTTGCTTTATAATTGGCTGCATTCTGGTGGCTAATCGAATGGTCTTTGTCGGTTTCAGTATATCTCAATCAAAAATGAATCTGGCCGGGTCACCGTCGGAGATTTGCCGCCCATGTTTGCAAAGCTGAAAGCTTTCAGTGAAATGCTCAATGTGGATGAGATTAGGGTTATTCTAGGGGAATCATGTACGAACATGGAGGAAGAGATTGATTTCGAGTCTTTCCTTCGGGTGAGTTTGAAAAGAGCACAACATTCTGTTATAGTTTTTGGTGATGGTAAGTAGTTGTGCAGACACTGAAAGTACGTATGTAATAGCACTCTTAAAGGTGGGATTATAAAGTTCACTGGCATAGCAGAGTAGAGCACATACATCTGAAATTCATACTGTTTAGATATTATTTTGAGTTGTGTCAAACGAATGATAGTGGAATTCCCATCCTTTGGGCAGGCATTTTTGAATTTGCAAGCTCGAGCAACAGCTAAATCTGGCAGTTCGAAACATGCATCTTCTTTTCTTAAGGCAGCCACGACCACTTTCCAGCACACAATAAATGTATCAGAAAAGGCTTCTTATGTGGCACATATCAACAGCTATCTGGGAGAAGATCCGTTCTTAAAGAAGTATCTTCCTATCGATCCAGGGACAAACGCTTTGTTTGATCTAGCAAAAAATGGAGTTCTTCTTTGGTACATGCTTTTTTGACCTTCCAACTGTGTATTCATACATAGAAGATCTACCTTTCATTGATGCCTAAAGTTTCATGATGCAGTAAGCTCATCAATGTAGCTGTCCCTGGAACCATAGACGAGAGAGCTATTAACACCAAAAGTGTCCTCAATCCATGGGAGAGGAATGAGAACCATACTCTTTGTCTCAATTCTGCAAAGGCCATTGGCTGCACAGTTGTAAATATTGGTACACAGGATCTGGTTGAAGCAAGAGTAAGTTAAACTTAGAGAAGATTCTAATTTTGTTTGTTGTGTAGATCTGTTTTACTTTTGAAATCTTATTCTTCTTTTCTGTCTGGATTTTCCAGCCCCATCTGGTTCTTGGTTTAATTTCTCAAATTATAAAGGTAATTAACTGGATGTTATTTGTTTATTTATCGTAAAGTGAATTTATATATTATCAATAGTCCAAGTAATTGATTCTCAAGTTGGTCATTTTCTCCGTGGCTATATCAGATCCAATTGTTGGCTGATCTCAACCTGAAGAAAACTCCTCAACTTGTGGAATTGGTGGATGACAGCCAGGTGATTGAAGTTCAAGATTTCTTTCAAATATATCGATCAGGAAGCTCAGTGTTCTGAAATTATCATTTTGTTGGTGCATTCAAATTGTTGCAGGATGTAGAGGAGCTATTGGGTTTACCACCTGAGAAAGTTTTATTGAAATGGATGAATTTTCATCTAAAGAAAGCTGGGTATGATAAGCAGGTTACAAACTTTTCCTCAGATGTGAAGGTAAGCAGGAGTTTACTAGTACTTTTTATGCGTAGAATAGAAACTGCTAACCCTAAGATTGCAGCATCATCACAAACGTTATTATTTCATCAGCTTTAAATTGCAAATGATCTTGGATTTCTGCATCTTTACTAGAAATTACTACAGTAGAGGTCCCATGAGTTGCTTATAGTGTTCTTTTCAGAGCTTTTTTCTTCTGCTCATGTTGGCACAACTGGTAAGTAGACTGCAGACCTGGTAACAAGAAAAGATCACCGCCAGAAATGAGCTATGGCTCATAACTGTATTTTCTGGTTTTCACAAAGCATGTTTTAAAGTTGGTCTTGTTTATATGCTTGTCTGACTCTTTGAACCCCTAATATTTCAGGATGGTGAGGCTTATGCTTACCTGCTCAATGCTCTTGCTCCAGAACATGCTAGCCCCTCCACCTTGGATGCAAAGGATCCCAAGGAAAGAGCAAACATGGTACTTGAGCAAGCGGAGAAATTGGATTGCAAAAGATATCTCACACCCTCTGATATTGTGGAGGGTTCACCAAATCTTAATCTTGCATTTGTGGCACAAATATTCCAACACAGGTGCCTTATATGTCACTTTCTTGTATACATTGTGCTCTTTTTCAATTATTTAGAAATGGTGAGATTGCACAAACCTGTGGATAATGGAGTAGTTGGATTGGGTCTTAAGCAGTGTTTGGGGAATAACATAATATTGTGATTGTGGTTTACCAGAGGCCCTTTGATAAGTGAAAATTGTGCTTTCTTTGCTACCCCTTAGTTAATATAATGAAATGTTTACTTATCTTTCTGCTTTTTTAGCCGCTGGATCTTCTATTCCATTTCTCCAAGATTCCAGTGTGTAAACATGTGCTTTCTTTGCTTCCCTGTGGTCAGCACAACTAGATGTTTACATTTCCCTCTTCACTTTCACCTGTGCTGGATCTTCTATTCCAATTTCTCCAGGATTTTGCTGCGTCACTTACTGAGCCTTGTGGTAGTTTGAGTTACTTTGGTTATATAGCGAGTGTAAAAAAATACCAACTTTGAATTTTATCTGCCTATGAAAAGATTATTAAACTTGTATTTCCCGGCTCCACCATGTGTTAATCTTATGAATCAAATTGCAATAAATGCAATAAATCCTCACTATTTGAAATCATATCAATTCTATCCCAAGACTAGACTCCATCCAAAAATTGTCTGTCAATACCTTTTTGCCCTTTTCTGCCTTTAGTATCTATTGCATTGCAATTACGACTATATTTTTGTAGAGAAATCTAATTTTTCTTCCTTTTTTTTTTCCATACAAAATTTTTCAGAAATATTTAGATTATGGTTGATATCAAGCCTGATAAATATTCTTTCTGGAATTGTTCATATTTTGAATTATTCTCCGTAAGATATTCTCCCTTGAATAATAAAACTAGATCTTTCTTCTTCCTTTAGGGGCAAAATCGAAATTTGGGAAGGAATTATCTTAATATTTCCTGTCACAAGTGGTGCTTGTAGACCTGGGATAGATTTGAAATGAATTTGAAAGGTTTGGTATTTTTCATACAGGATTTAAAGGTTGGGATAAAACTAAAAATCCTTAAAAGGTTGGGATTTATGTTGTCATTTTCCCTATTCTATATGAAAAGGTGAGAATGTGTGAGTTCAAAATTGATATTAAGACTGAGAGGAATATTCACCTTTTGAGATGGTACTACACTACAAAATTAATTTAACTTTGCAGGAATGGCTTGTCTACTGATACCAAGAAGATTTCCTTTGCTGAGATGATGACTGACGACACACAGACTTCTCGTGAAGAGAGATGCTTCCGCTTGTGGATTAATAGTCTTGGTACTGCCACATACGTCAATAATGTTTTTGAGGACCTTAGGAATGGGTGAGATTTCATATTTTCTTCTCCATGTTATCTGCATGTGGAACCTTCAGTAATGTCTAAAATTTCATTCAGATGGGTTCTGTTGGAGGTGCTCGACAAGATTTCGCCAGGATCAGTTAATTGGAAGCATGCCAGCAAGCCTCCTATAAAGATGCCCTTTAGAAAAGTTGAAAACTGCAACCAAGTTATCAAGATTGGAAAGCAGTTGAATTTCTCCCTAGTGAATGTAGCTGGCAATGATATCGTGCAAGGAAATAAGAAGCTCATACTAGGTTCTTTCCAACTTTTGATTTTCTTTTTCTCATCAACTGAATATCTTTTCAACATAACCCATTTGTATTTTTCAGGCACATTTTGGTCTTTAGGTTGTAGTTCACGTGATGTTCTGCTGGTTGGTGTTTGTAAAATAACTCTTAGTAGTACATAGATTGGTTGTTGGTGAAGCGGAAAGAAATATATATGGGCCATGCATTGTTTTCGTGAATTCTTTTAGCCACAAAACATGAGGTGAACCTAAGTAAGATTCTTAGCGAAATTTTGGATCAGGGGGAGCATCTTTCAATATTTCTTCATTTTTCTGTTTGTAATATTCTTCCCTCACTACTTCAGCATATCACAGACTGATAAAATCACGTCGGTGAAGACTCATATTATTTCTTCATCCTTTTTGAACCTCTTCGGGAGTTAAAATTAGAATCTTCCTTTTCCAATTGGCCCTAGCTAAACTGGCTTATTTAGTCAATTTGTTCTTCCTCAGAGGGAAAAAATACTTTCTCGGAAATGTCTTTTCTCCTGATTGCTTTACAGGTGTTCTTGTTATCCAATTTGCAATTTTTGTTGTCATTCTTTGCATTGAATCTAGATGCTCCTATTATGTTGCAGAAGCAGCTGCATTCCTTCACCTGAATACTTAAGTTTTAATGAGTGCTCTCATCTTTTCTCCAAAAAGGAAGTGTTTCTTGACCTATAAACTAGGAGGCATTGACAACTCCTTGTTCTTGGTATCTGCAGCATACTTATGGCAATTGATGAGGTTTACTATGCTCCAGCTTCTGAAGAACCTTAGATATCACGCGCAAGGTAAGGAAATAATTGACGCCGACATTTTGAATTGGGCAAACAGAAAAGTTAAGAAGGCAGGTAGATCATCCCAAATGGAGAGCTTTAAGGTAACAAAACTAGACGACAGCTCGCATTAGAATTGAAATAATCATAATTCAAAGTTTGAAATTCTCTTATCTCTTTTGTCTTTATTAGGACAAGAACCTTTCGACTGGGATTTTCTTTCTCGAGCTTCTTAGTTGTGTGGAGCCAAGGGTGGTCAACTGGAGTCTTGTCACGAAAGGGGAAACTGGTCGGTCATTCTCATTCTTCATTTAGATATGATATATTTACATTTGCACATTGTATTTTGCCAACTTGAAGGTTGAAGCTGCTATTTTCTTGGTGATAAAAATAATGGAATGGATTACTTGAGAGTCACATTATCCTACTTCATCAGCCACACTAGTGTGTTTCCTGTGGACTGTGGTAATGATATTTCACACTTTATCTGCAGATGAGGATAAGAAGTTAAATGCCACATATATAATCAGTGTTGCTAGAAAGCTCGGATGTTCCATCTTCTTGTTACCTGAGGACATTATAGAGGTACTTTCACTTTGATATACTTTAGATATGCAGCTCATATTACTTGTCCAGGAAAAAAGTTGTTCACTTTCAGTACTAGTTATGGTTCAGTGCTAATTTTGCTTCTTCTCCTTAGCTGTGTCTCCTGATTTGCTATGATATGGTTCTTTATTTTTTTGTGCTGGAAAACGATTTGTTGATCATATGACATGACGCTACCCTGAAGGTGAATCATTTGTCTCCCCTTCCCTTTTAGTTCTTCGTTAGGTTAGTTTGTATGTCTCTGGTGGCAACTGGTTTTAAATACCTCGTTTATATTCTTACAGTGTGCTTAGAACTCTTGGAAGTTCCACGGCACATGATGATACCATTTAAAATGCTTGTTTACAATTTGTTATTAGTTGAGCTTTGATTAAACAGAAGGGCTTCTTTGTTTTTCACTTCATCATTTAGACAAAGTGGCTGATCTCACTTTGCCTGAAAACTGAAAATTGTCAGCTGATCTTCCTAAGTTTCCCCCACATCATATAATACGGCTGCTTTGGACTTGCATGTTGAAAAAACTGCTGGTTAGCATTTCTTGATGTTATTTTCAATTTGCCATGAGGACAGGTAAACCAGAAGATGATCCTCACTCTAACAGCGAGCATCATGTATTGGAGCCTGCAGCAACAGGCAGGTGACTCAGAGACTGGTGAATCCGCTGATCTAGATGCATCACCAGTGGGTTCTGCAAATGGTGAGAATGACAAGGTTCTGGCCAGTGATATCTCTGATTTGTCCATCAATGATGCTGCTTCAGATGGCACACCTTCCCAACAACTTGGAAAAGATGAATCTTCTCAAGAGGTTGAAAACATAGAACCATCATCAAATAGCGAAAATGGGGTTACTATCGAGGGATCCCCTTCAACCAAAAATGAAAAGGCCTCGACTCATGTGGAAGGGGGAGGACGTGATACAGAATGATGATAGCTGTGACTTATTTTCTTCTTCTTCTTCTTCTTCTTGGTTTTTTTTTTTTTTTGAAAAGAGAAAATCAATTTACAGTTTGAGTTTAATTTACACCATAGGAATTGCTCAATTCATTCATACTTGTAAAATGCAGAAGGTGGAGGGGTCCTGCTTGTATCCTGCTCATGTGACGATTTTCTTTACATGACTTCTCTGATCGCACTGAAGCCATATTTGATGCTTCCGGATCAGTTAGAAAATTAAATGTAATTTGTTTCTGCTTTCTGTGTATCTCAATATGACAGTTTGACAGTTCCTTTCCCTCCTGTCTGGGGATGCATCCATCCTCAGCTAATCTCTTTATGGAACGCTGTTCTGGTTTCATGGCGTACTTAACATGATTGGGAGAAACATTCTTGCAGCTTTCCACAGTTTCCATTTTCAAGCAAGTCTCCGACAGCTTTCAACATTCTGCAGTTTCAAGCAACGCAGGTAATTGGACACATTAAAGGGCGATACAAGGAAAGTCCGATTTGCCCACATGTTGTGGGCACATCCGTACGTGGACGCATTTATCAGCAAAATAACTAACAAACGTTGATGTTCACAAAAACTAACTGGTAACTTGAAATACAAACCATTCGAAATTCAGAGGCCTATGCCTCCTTCAGTCTCTGCATGCGCGCTCAATTCTTTTGTTTTAACAATTCTCTTTGCATGCTTATGCATTTGGAGACATGCAAAGCTGTTCCAGCTCTTACATGCACAATACGTACCTAACTGGAATAATCATACACAAATTCGTCGTCAAAATTCGTCCAAAGCAATCCTCACTCTGGAAATTCAGAAGGGAAATGCAGTTCTCACATTGTAGTCTAAGGAGAGTCAAAGATGTATTAAAAACGTGAACTAAAATATCACTCCAGTTACAAAATTTCCACTCTACCCAACTGTCTTTTATTTATATTGTAGAAAAAAATGATTACAATCTACATTTTGGTTTTCTATTTGTTTGATGTTTGAGGAGAAAGGACTTCATTATGCAAGACAACCATGATCATCGTCGCTTAAAGTTTCAGACTTTTCCTGTTCAGCCACAAGCATGAGCATCTCAAGGCGCTTATCAAAGAGCAAAGCACTCTCATCTCTCTTGTCTAGTTCAGCAGCTTCAGCTTCAAGCCACTTCTCACGTAGGTCATCTAGAAGATTGGCTTGATCAGTATTTGCCACAGCTCCAGGGGCACTTGGAACCGTGGTTCGAAGCGAAGAATCCCCAGAGGGAGGTGGCAAAGTCAATAACATTGCACGGAACTCACGAGTGTCTGCAAATGTCTCAAAGTTACAAGCCATTGTATCTAGACAATACTCTCGCATCTTCAAAACTCCGTACCTACATGTGCAGCATAAATGTCAAACGAGAACTCTCATCCAAGACTCAAGCCTATATGATAAAACTGAAAACCAAGTACTGAAAATTTAAATATTGAATTTTAAGTGCAGAAAATAAATCAGAGTATTATTTGATAATAGCTGAATACAGAGTATTGAATACTATGTAACCACATATGGAATGATGAATATTATTGGTAGGTCTTAGACTTAGGTTAATACCATGAAAAATCCTAAACTGGTGTACTTGTGATAAATTTACTCCAAACTAATTTTTATATCATGAAAAACCCCGAACAAGTACACATGTAACAAATTCACCCTAAACCAATTTTTCACCACTAAAAATCCCAAACTGATTAATTTGTGACAAATTTACTCTCAGCTAATTTCGGTAAAATTTAATTAATACCACAAAAAACCAAACTAGTACATATATGACAAACGAAAAGTAAAACTCCAAACTGGCAAACCCATCAACCGCCTCATGTCATTCAATTTAACAATTTAGCTAGTAAAATTTAACGGAAACTAATAGAGGGTAAATTTATCATAAGTGTACCGTTTTAGAGTTTTTGGTGATCAAAAAATTAGTTTGGAATAAATTTGTAATAGGTGTACCATAGGGTTTTTCATAGTATTAACCCTTTAGACTTTTAGAAATTTCATAAGCAAGATTTTAATTCCTTTTAAAATGTGTATTTTCATCTACATAATTAAGTAACACCAACCTTACTTAGCGAATTAAGAGATATTTTTACTTAATTGAATCCTTTAAATCAAGAATAATTATGGTTGTTAAATGTGCTTTATTTTATTGAACCCGAATGGATAAATTTTCAACACTTATTCAACATATTAAATAGGACTGACTACATAGTTTCAGCCACCTATTCCAGCATCAGACACATTGCTTTTCTTGTTCAGTTTAAACTGACCACAACTAAACATCCTCTTTAACTAGACAGACCATGAAAACCAGAAAGGGATTTATTCAGCAATTTCACTGTTTAAACAGAAAAAATGCCCAACCCTAATGAATTGCAAATTTATTAGCAATATTCAGGGATCTAACTAGCTAATTGATTCAGTCACTATGCCTGACACTAGTACACTTCAGTATCTGTGCCTTCAGCACAGCCAAAAGAAAATTGTGCCTTGGCATATATGAAATCATATAGATCAACCGATCAAGGAAATAATAGAATCTGGAGGTATATCCATGCTAAACTTACATGTCTGATAGTAACAACCAATGGCACAGTTCAGCTGGCGAGGCCATTTCCAAGTGCGGAAGCAATACATCAGCCACGGCACGCTTCAGGGGAAACAATAGATATCTAGAAGCAGCATCAAACATTTCCTCTGCCTGCAAATTAGTTCAGTGAGTTGCAGCACCATAAAATAGGACCATCTACCTTCAATCATCTAGTACACAGATTACCTCATCTGGATCTACTTCCTTTAAACTATCAGTGTACCTGAACCATCAACCAGCATGTATAAGTTTCACTATGGTGAAACTTGAAGCTGAAAATCACTGAGAGAATAAAATCGTTCAAGTTAAGATTTCATGCATAGTACTCCTAAAGACAATAAGGGGTCCTAACTCTTATCAGTGCACCGAATTGGACTGTGACTAAAATTTGGAGAACTATTGAGACCACTACCATAAACCCAATCTAAATACAGACTGGATGCAAACAGAGACCACTGAAACATGTCGCCCAACACTTACATATATTCAATCATTTTCTCAAAAATTTCCATGCTTAAGTCACGTTCTTCAAGACACGGAGGTGTAGCTGCAGACAACATATCTTTCTCATCCTGTGAATCCCTCATATGGGATAATCTTGCTCTAAAATATTCTGACCTCGATGCTAAAACCACCTGATGGCAACGAAAAATCTTTTTATCAACTCTAACGCAAACATCTGCAAGATCGTCTACAAAATCATTTATCTTCAATGCACCAATAGAAGCAACTAAGTTATGAACACCATTCTGCATGTTGTGCTCCGAGGAAGAATTGGCGAGACAAATCTTAAGAATCCGATTCATGGCAGCAGGAAGGCGATCCTCCTCGGGAAGGGACAAACCCTGTAAGATGAATCGCTTTTGAGAGTTATCAGCATCCCTCAATGACTTGTACTCCGCGTACTTTTGGTGCATCAATTCCTTCTCAAGAGTTGTTTCCAATGATGCACATTTGCAGACCTTGCAGATCCTAACAAGATCTTCCATGTCCTCTACAGAGATGTCTAGTCTGTCTGAATAGAAAAAGTGAATAAGGCTGTAAAGCGCAGGATATGACAACTTCTCCCTGGAAAATCTGACTTCTCTGCGATCTTTCCAATCTGATTCAAACTTTTTCTTGAAGAAGGGTGACCGAGCACTTAAGATGACTCTGTGTGCTTCAATGGGTCTACCATGTATGAAAAATGTTACATCTGGAGGAAAATGGTCATAATTCGAAGCCTCAGAAGAACCAATACCTAATCAACAACCATATCAGGCATTAGATGGTTACTTCCTCGTAGGGTACTAAGAGCCATGATAAATTGATAATTATCCAGCTAAAGTACAGAGCAAACCATGCTCAAATGGTTAACTAATGTGATTTCATATACATTCTACACTACGGGTCTATAAAGTACAAATACATTAAATGGCACTTTTTCTGTGCAGTGCTGGTGGACAGCACAATGAGGAATTTACTATGTAAATTCACCAGTAAAGCCCAACACCTCTATCTATATAGGACACGTTAAGCACACAGATATCACAGATGACCAATTCATGAAACTCCACTACTTGCAAAATCCCAATAACAGACCAACTTCAAATTCCTACTGTTCCAATGAAATAAAAGTACTTTGACAGTACCTGCTACTTCGACCAGAACCTGAGATTACTCCAAAAACCTTCAATTGCCAAGTCGAGCGTCATTAAGCTCGAACAAGACTTCAACATAGGTAATGAATCCACTCAAACTCAATTCATAGTCAATAAGAATTGCCTCGAGTTCGATGATCAGGTGAACATCTCAACTCACCGACCCAACTATTTTACACCAAAATTATATATCAATTACACTACAAACACTTAAACAAAGTCCTTTACCAAAAAAAAAAAACACTTAAACAAAGTACCTGATCCCGTAAAAAGATTCCCCGATTGCTCCAAGAACGCTCGATTCGCCTCGCAATTCAAGAACGTCTCCCTCAAATCCCCCTGCAGCGGCCCAAGCGGCGGCGGCCTGGCCTCGAAAGCCTTCAGCAGCTTCCTCACCTTCAGGTTGAGCGCCGCGTAGTGGCAGCGGTCGCCGTCGAACGTGTGCTCGGAGCAAATCGCGCCGCTCTCGAGCAGCATCCTCGCGGCGTCCAGGTGGCCCGCCAGGCACGCGTAGTAAAGGGCCACGGAGTCCCACTGGTCGCGGGCGTTGACGTTGACGCCGGTCTCGATGAGGTACCGGAGGCGGTCGACGTCGCCGGCGCGGGAGGCCGAGAAGATGTCGCCGTTGGGGACCCTCTTGAGGGCGACGGAGCAGCCGAAGTCGGACGGGTCGAGGTCGATGCCGTCCAAGTCGGGGTCGAGCGTCCAAGAAGGGCGCTTCGGGGGCATTCTTGCCTTCTAATTAACGACCCAACAATTCAGCGATGATGGGGGGAAATGGGGTGGCTTCAATTATGGAGTTACAGGGAGAATCGAGTGGTGCGAACATGGTGGAGCGAGGGAGGGGGCGTTCATTTTCTTCTTGGGTGGATTTCAATGGCGGTGTTCGGGTACGAGGAGGCGGAGAAGGAAGAGGCGGCGGAGGAGGCGGAGGCGGAGGAAGAAGATAGGGGAGGGAGAATTTGGTCTTTTGGGGTTATATAGGTAGGGTTATAAGAGGGATGTGAAGTTCCGGTGTGCAACTGCCATAGCCACTCGAGGCAACGGCATGTCGTATTTCTCTTGTCCTGGTAAGATTTTTGGTCTTCTTTCCCCATCTATTTTCTTCAAAAGTGAGTTTTGGTCCTTGCTTTTAGAAGTGATCGGTCCCGAGCAGTCCGCTTCCCACTTGAGAGCTAGGAACTAGACTAGAGAGACCGGTTCCTCATTTCTAGAATCAGGGATCAAATCAGACCAGTCCAATTTTGTTCCCAGGTGGACCAATGAAAATGGTGGTATGTTTTGGGCACACGAAAGATCATGGTTCGATTCTCATACTCGTCATGTTGTGCTATTTAAGTGGAGTGCCATAGGTAGTGAGTCCCTGTGCTAATACTCTCCCGAATTTATGTCGCCGGCTATCGACTGTACAGCAGTTCCCGAGTTGCCAAAAAAAGAAATGGTGGTATGTTCTTTTTCTTTTTATTTGTGGTGATATTCACCCCTTAAGAGGGGGTTAAGTGTAAGGTCCCATTAAGAGGTAAAGTGCAAAAGTGTTTCTTTTTCCTTGTTTTAATAGGATTTGTTCTCAAGGATGGACAAGATAGTAAATGCGGTGGGTTCTAGAGTTCTCTTAGTATAAATGTCGATAATTGGTAGGTCCCATCGGTCCGATTCCTACTTTAGAACCGAGAATCGGACTGACCAACCACCAGTTCCAAGATTAGGAATCGGGAACCGAACCACTAACTCCCAAAACCGACCAGTCTGGTTCAGTCCAAGCGGTTCCCAATTAGAAGGTGTACATTCTCCCTCATTGTATCCATCCAACCAAATCAGTAACAATTTTTCTTCTCTTCAAAAGTTTCACTCTCTAGAACTTTCTCATTTTATGATTTGGGTGAACGAGAACAATCGATCCTAAAAAAAGGCGCTCCAACAATCCCAGATGATCCTAGAGAGCCTAAGCCACCGCACAGTCTTAATCCCAAACGGTTGGCCCATGACACTTGCATCTCACTCTCACCTGCAAGAACCACGTCAAGAAAAGAAACCTTTTGTATTGACATCAAGGATGAAGTGTATAGAGGCAAACGATCAACAGCAATAACATCCCCTGTAATTGGGCGATATGACAATAGGAAAAAAAAAAAAACTATTCCCTAAAAGGGCATAAACCCACAATATGAGCTCTTAATATCGAAGATATCTCCATTTCACATTGTCGTAAATGGTCATCGAGAAAGAAGCAGGGGTTTTTTACGACAACGGATAAGAGACGGTCTCTATTCACCTCTGGCCGGACCATGTAGAGCATAAATGATAGCGAACACGTCCTCGGGGAGAACAAGATCCATCTCGTTTTCAACTTCCTACCCAAAATCCATTGTCCATCTTCCCCCAGATTGTCTTAATCCGTTCTACCTACTGTGGCAACACTGGAAGTATGATCATCGGCAGCTTCTCCCAGTTTAATTACTATGTACTTGAAAACAATTTATGATTCATGCTCAATAGATTTTTTTTTCCACAAAACCCTGGAAAAAAAAAGAAAAAGAAAAGAAAGGATACTCACAAATCTCTTTGGTGCATTATTGTTTTTCTTGCGATTGGAAATTTCTTTTGTCATCTCCCAAAAACTTACAAAGGGCCCACCTAATGTAAAAAACGGAAATATCAACAACCGGTGGCCAACTAAAAAGAACGAGATCTAACCAGTAAATTTTACATTTCTATCACGTGATAAAACAAGGAACTTGAACCTTTCCAAGGGCATCAAATTTGTGAGCACCCTTTCCCTGGTAATTCAAGGGCAAAGTCGTGCTGCATTTAATTGGAAATAAATGCATGGAGAATGAATTACACCCTAACCATTACATAATAAGCACTTCTTGCAACCATCACTTAGAACAACAAGCCACATATCACCTTGGGGAAGGAAGGAAGGCGGAAGAAATACCTGAATTGGTAAATTGTGTAGTGGTAACTGGCTGCCATTCTTTAGCTTCCTCACACGAGCAACACAAAACTCACTTTTCGGATTTTTAAGCATATGTATTTGGTCTTTGCACAAATACTATCTACACTCAAACCGTTAGTAAACTTCCTGAAGGAACATGAATCATTAAAAAAATGCACAATGCAAGCGAAATTGATGATTTCCGAGAATTGATTTTTTTTTTTTCTTTCACTCTTTTCCGTGCTTGCTACAACCACGTTACATTTATGGCACAAATATTAAATGTGCACAGATTATACCTTAACAAATTTAAAGCTCGAATTTTCACACACTCATCAGGCTCAATGCACGATTTCCGTAGTGGCAACTCCTCGCGAGCGGTGTACTCCTCCTTACGCCCAACCCTAATCCTAAGGATGATGAGAATATAGATGATAGCGATCCAATTTGGCCCGAGTGATTCCTTTTACTCACCCCTACTTGCTCTCGGCATAATGTGTTTTAGTAACAGCAAAAGACTATGATTTTACACGTACGCTGATGCGCACGTTGTTTTTAGCTTACACCTCAATTTTCACATTACTTGCGTATGCTTGTTCGTGGGATTATCAAAAGAAAAGATTGATGCGCTTTGGTACACTGATGTACGTCATCGCTAATAAAGACAAGGATCGTGCTTATTTAACGCTCTTGGGGCCAGCCTCGGGAACGTCGACACAATCCATAATCATGCTCCGGTGCCGGATTTCTAACAAACGTAGAATTTGATTTGCAGCTTGCGTGACATTTTTACATTGAGTAAGATGAATTTGTTTTAAAAAGGGAGAAAAGGAATGGGGCATAGTTCATTTTTGAGTCTTGAAAGTATTGGATAACTTTCAAATAATTTGTAGTGCGATTGAACCGCTGTATTATTCACGAGGAAAATGTTCACATATCGCTCGATTGTTGAAAGTTTTGAGCCCACGGTCCAGAAACAAGGACCATGAGATTTATAATTCTACGCCCGATATCTCTCTATCTGGGCTTTCTTCCCATCATTGCATTGCATCCCATCGTGACTTTTAACATAATAGTGAAACTCATTGGAAAAATTAGATGGAGAGAACAGAAAGAAAGAAAAATAATTAAATGTGCTTTCGAGAAGTATTACCGATTTGAAGTAAATAGTTTCATTAAAATCTACAATTCTTCCATTTTCAATATATCTTGAAAAGTATTTCAACTTTTAGTTAATCCAACTCGTGCTGCGGGGACAATTGTTAATACCCTCACTAGTGATATGAATACACAATAAAGAACAAAATTGTATCAACATACATGGTAAAGAGAACATTTCAAGATGTGAAATCCTTTTAGGAAATTTATAGTACGATCCAAATTTTAATGGTGAAAGATGTGAGCGATCATATAGTATTTATGGGAAAAATTATCCAAAAAAATCATACACTTATTATATTTTTACTAATTCTATCATAAACCTTTTAATTATGCCAATTCTATATCTTTTCATGTTTTGCCAATTGATTTCCTCCGGTTAATTTTTATCGAAATCACCGACATGAATATCAATCGTCATATATGGCATGGCTAACATTGATGTAAACAATTTATAATATCCTTTTAAATTTTTTCTTTACTTTCTTTCTTTTCTCCCCCTCCATCGGGCCCCGTCGATGGTCGTTGAGGCCCACAAAAGGAAAAAGGAAAAAAGAAAAAAGAAAAGAAATAAAAAATATTAAAAAATATATTAAAATACTATTAAAAACAACAACCGTGCCACGTAGGCCGATCGGCGTTTATTTGAAGAAATTCCGACCGAAATTGGCCAAACACACTTAATAGGTAAAACATGAAAATGCTTAAGAATTGATATAATTAAAAGGTTTATGATTATATTGGCAAAGTGGAATATGTTTAGAATTTTTTGAATAATTTTTTCTAATATTTTTGTATTCGCATTTGCCCATGTACACAACATATGTAAAATAAGTAATAATGCTTAGAAAAAGAAAAAAAAAAAACAAAGATTGAGATCTTCTTAAAGTATGAGTTACTCTTTATTTTATATAACAATAAAGAGTAGGAATTCAAAGCGGAGATGCTGGAATCTGATTTAACATCTATATATAAAACCTTGATCGGCGTTGGAGGAGGAACAAAATAATACCATTCTACATTGATGATTAAGAGAAAAAGGAAATCGGAAAAACGAAAGTCAAAGAACAACTTGCTCTCGAGCGCGATGCAGGCCGCGTAATTTTGAAACCAAATCGCTTTCACTCTCGGACACGGTCTACAAAGAGCAACATTTCCCCAAAACCCCACCATCCTTATCTCTCTCTCTCTCTCTCTCTCTCTCTCTCTCTCTCCATCCATTCACTCCATTCTGTCTAATTCCATAAATTAATAATACCCACAAATTCAATCACGTAAAATAGTTTACAGTTGATGCGAACTGACCCCCAAAACCTCGTAAAAGGACGAAGAAATTAAGGTTAAACACTGCCGTGAACTCAAGAAATATGTCACTCTTGCTCCATGAAGTCAAACATATTGACTTTGAAGCACGACATGGCTAGGGTTAGGTCTAGTTTGTTCTCTTTTCTGCTTTATGTGAGGTTTCCCTATCTCTTGTGAACTTTTATGAGCGTTTGGCTGGCAATAAACACTATTCATCTCGATACAGCTATCACTTACTTTAAGCCATTTACTGAATGGGTCCATGCAAAAAATAATAATAATAACAAGAATAGTAAAAGTGGGATTTTCTCAAAATATTAGGGTTGGATGTATCTCCCCCCCCCTCCCCTTTCTCTTCTCCATGAGATGACAAAGCTCTCGTTTTCCTTTTCCTTCTTTCTAAAATACTAATAAAATGTGGTTCTGGTACGAACAACATATTTATATTGCAAAAACACAAGTTGCTTACCCATTTCATTAATGGCTTCTTTTGATTATTGGCTTTGATACTATGATTCCCCATTGTTTTCATACATTACGGGTCGTGCTGCTTACCAACTAGGACAATCAAAGAACATGAAAGGGCAGAAAAACAGCGTATTGCATTATTCATGTTGTCCTATCTTATATATAGGTTATTTCATTTCCATGTTGGTGTGGATGTTTAGTTATTTGATTGTGATGGTGGTTAATTAAAACAAATAGGTTAGAACATGAAAGTGGCCCCTGCTTTTGTAATGCTCCTTATGTGTTTATCTCATCAGCCTGTCTGCTATTGTACCAACCAACAGTGTAGGACATGTATGTACTATATAAGACCAAACTAACTAAGAAGTTTGGAACAATCCCAAAATATATGTTACTAAAGAATGAAAATTGAAGACAGCTATCGATATGTTGGCATGGTTTTTGCATTTTGTTTAATATGGTATTGAAACCTATAAATGCACAAAATATTCGAAATTATCTATTATTTCTCTTTCTTGGAACGAAAATGAAGATACGCCTAATTAATGTTAGCACAATTTCTATACAAAATATAAGCACTGTCCGAATGACAAGAAAGAGTAATTGATCGGTGGCTCTCCAACACTCGTTAGCAACAGTCTTTGTTACTAACTCTTTTGATTAGGCATATTAATAAAATACAATAAAATAAATCACCATGCTGTGCTTATATATCTCAAAACAAAACTAGGTTTTCCCTTTCCATCATCATACGGAGAGAGAGAGAGAGAGAGAGAGAGAGAGAGAGAGAGAATTGAAAAGTTATTTCATTGCCACCAAAATGACTTGAAGATCTAACTAAAAGCTTATTCAACAGTAGTTTTACTGTATACAAATGTTGGCACCAACCCCGTCACTTCTATTCGATAGTCAAGAAGAAACATGTAAAGGAAGGAACTAAAAAGAAAAAGAAAGAAAAAAGAAAAATACAGAGAAAAGGAAACAAGGTTTCTCAAGAGAATTCGGCGGAGAGAAAAGAGAAAAATAAAAGAAAAATTGCCTGGCCTTTCCATGTACGCCGTTGCGAATACATTGAAATTTTCACGGAAAAATCAAAGTCCCTTCTCTGCAAACAATCGATCCCACGCTGAACTTCCTTCAACCAGCGACAACAAGCTCGATCAAACTCCATATGGTGATGATATTGTACAAAGTGAGCACGCGTTGATGACGAGGCAATACATCTTCTTTCTCTTCTTCATGGCTTCGGCGCTGCTGCTGCTGCTGCTGCTGCTTCTTCTTCTTCTTCTTCTTCTTCCAGCCAGAACACGCGAAAGGACACCCTAAAGAGAGTGAGAATCAAAGCGAGAAACAAAAGATGTATATATAAAGGTTATATATAAAGGGAGAGAGAGGGACTGTTCCCAAGAAGATGACGAGGGTTTCCCGTTAATGTTGCGTTCACGAGGGTGTCTTGAGTAATTAAATCTTTGTTTTCCTAGCCTAAATCAAAAGGGAAATTATTTAATTATATTTTGCCTAAGTGTGGGCCAAGAATAGAACAGGCCGTTCTTGTTTCGCACGTTGGGGTCGTTCTGTGTCTAAGAGTCCATGATTTCAGGGCCCTTCAGTGTCCCTAATGACCCTTTTTTTCTTGCGACTAGTTTAACCTTTTCGCAACATTTCTTGATGCCTCGATACGAGGGAACGAATCATATCTTGATTAGAAATAAATTACCAATTCATTCGTACTTTTCTGGGACGTGCTTATTAGAAATAATATGAGCAATTAATTAACGTTGAAATTATAAGAATGAGACTCATTCGCTGGTGATAATAACATAATAATGTCAAAAAATTGAATATTCAAATTTGAATCAATGCCTGCTAAGTATTATGGAAACATTTTTATCAAAGGGAATATCGCGGTTGGAAAATGAGAAAAGATCGAGAAAACCTTTCCAGTACTTCCCATGAAATATAACTCAACATGTGAGAATCACATTCTCAATGAACTAATACGACAATGGAATTGACAATTTAAAAAGGAATAGCGAAAGGAAACGATGTTGTTTACATTGAAATTCTCTTAAAGAAAAAGAACGAGTAAAAATTAAACAAGTTAGGCAAGAGTGTACCGTGTCCCATGCTGGATCTATAAATTTGCATTGATGTCCATGACAAAGATTGATGTGTCTCGCATTATGTGTCTATTTTTTTCTCGATTTAGTTGGATTATTCAAATTCATTCTCCTATATAAAATCAGATGGATTTACTCAAAAAGTTGGTCAGAACCATTAGGTGAGGGGCAATTTCCAATCAATCGCCGAAACGAGTCTTGGGCTCTTCCTGATTTCGTCCGTCATGGGGCGATCATGCTTGCATAAGAAGCGTTGACTTGAGAATCGGACCGTAGTCAAAACAGTGTCGTGGCTCTTTCTAGAGAGAGAGAGAGAGAGAGAGAGAGAGAGAGAGGGGGTTAGGTTAGGTGATTGCCCCAGCTGGACCGGAACGCAAGGCGGCGAGACGCGGACACCTCCTTCGAGGTAATGCCCAAGACGTCATTAGCGCCACCAAACCTCTTCAATTATTTTCTCGGGTTTCGTCGCCTAATTGCCTTTGTCCCAATTCGTCTTTGTCCTCGTCCCCGACATCTCGCTCTTCGTTTCTCCTAAATTCCCAATTCACTAATCGACCAAATCGAAAGAAAGAGAAAAAGAGGAAAACAGTAAAGTTATCATCACACGTAATTCCATGATTTTCAAATTCAAAACGCTTTAGCGAATAAATAACTCTCCCCGAATCTTTTTTGGTTGCTAATTCCATAATCCGCGCAGATGCGAGGCTGTTAACTAGTTCCGAGGCTTGGCTTCCGGGCATCTTGTCGATTGCCTCACCGGCAAAGGAACAGCGCCCTGCACCATCCGTAGTATCCGCAGCCGCAGCAACCGAAACGGCAATAACCCTCCTCCTCCGCAGCCGCCACGTCCCGGATGACTGCCTCGGCCTGGGTAGCCTCCGTAGCCGCCGCGGCCCTCGTAACTACGATAACCATCACTGCCCGGGTATCCTCCATATCCACCGACGGGGTATCTGCCGTATCCACTGCCTGGTTATCTAGATGATGGTATGCATCTCGTTAGGGCACTTAGGCTGTGCATTCTTGGCTGGGGAGTAGTTTTTTTTTTTTTTTTTTTAGAAATACTTATTTTCTATTTATATTATGAGAAATAATTTTTGTGTAAAAAAAACCCGTTTGGTAACTACACAAAATTTTTACTCTAGAAATATAAAAAGAATAGAAATACGTTTGGTAAAAAACAGTTTCTTTTTTATATTTTTTTATTTTTTTATTTTTGCCGGCCAATCGTCGCCGCACGGTCCATCGGCCGTCGTCGACCGTGCGGCGGTGATCGGCGACGGCTTGGCCGCGGTGGTCGGCCAACGGCAACGTGCGGCGGTGGGGGTGGTTGGCCAGTGGTGGCAACGGTGGTGTCCAACGGCGATCGGCGGCGACCGACGGCAGTCGGCCAGCAACAGCGGCGATCAGCCGGCGGCGATGATCGGCCGGTGGTGGTGGACGGAGGGCAGTCGGCAGCGGGGGGCGGCGGTCGGCGGCGGGCGGCAAGAAGAGATGAATAAAAAAAGTTCACTTATTTTTTAAACTTATTTCCAAGAATAAGAAGCAACTTTTTTTACTTCTCATTTCTATTCCAAAATCATTCATGGGCTAATTTTTTGTTTCCTGAAACAAAAAACCAACTTGCCGTTATCAAATAGGTTTCTATTCTTTTTTTTGTTCCGGGGAAGAAAAGAATAGAAATTCTTGGGTTGGGGAACTTTGTCATGTGTAACCTTAGCTGCGAGATTAAGAATAATGTGCCTACAAGCAATGAAATGGATGAATGTTGATTAAGTATTAGAAGCTATGGGTCAGTTTTGGATGACAAAAGAACTACTCGATTGACGGAAAGTGTTGTTTCGGGATTGAAAACACCAAACTTAGATTGGGAAAAAAAAATTCCTTCTTACAATTTTCCCTTCTTAGCATGTGTTTTGGATGTCTTCTCGGCTTTCTACCTCTCATTAGTTTTCTTTTTTTATCAATCTCATCGGTTTTCTTCACCTATCTTATCTACTATCTCTTGAATATTCTTCTTTAATACTCATGTTCTTCTAGTATTTTTACAAATACGATTTCATTATTCCTTTCTTAATGTCTTTGTAAACTCTTGTTACTTTGATGCATTGCAAAATTAACAAAGAGACATCGATTCCAGCTTATAGTCATTTTCAACATCCAAGCTGTTTTTAGTGGATTCCGTGTATTACCAAGTACCATAAAAATTTTTTTTTTTTTTTTATCAACTAGTTTCAACACAAACAAACATTGAAAAATGATTCGCTTCTCCTGGAATTGAATTTCCTAACAACGTTTGCCAACAGTAAAATTGTTTGAGTAGGGAAAATTGTCTAAAAAGTCTAAACCTATTGCACTTTTGTCAATTTAATCACAAGTTTTTTTATTTTACCATTTTTTTGCCAAAAAAATTTGTATTTATTTGCTTAAAATGATACATAAGAGCAAGTTTGTAATCTTCATAACAAAGCAAATCAAACTAGAGCAAGAATACTGAAAAGTAAAGTAAAATCCAAAAAAACAATGAGAATCAATAGAACTAGTAAATTTAAGCACACATTCACTCCACAAGAATGGATTTGTCAAGCAAAATAATCAGCCGCCAATCGCTAGATCTTATGTCTTTGTCAGTGATAAACACATGATAAAAATTTCTTCTCCAATAATTACGATGTTATTGCACCTAGGTTCAGTTTCCTCTACACCATGGCCATACGAAGATAACCAAAATAAGTTCAACAAACACAGATTTAACATGTGGATGAGCAAATTTTTGTAATTCAATGAAACGCCAAAACTTTTGCAATTATCACTGAAGTTGGAGGCAGAAAACCGACACACAAACAGAACAAAGGGGTATCGAATCTTGAATAGTATATTCATTGAACTCCCAAATCTAGATTGGGAGAGGACAATACCTAGATCTAGAACTAGACTGGGAGAGTTCAAACTCTCAAGTCAAATACTAAATCAAGAGAAGAAAAGCTCCCAAATCTAAATCAAGAGAGAAAAAAAAGCAAGAAAAGCACTATAAAATGCAAACAAATCAACAAAAAGGGGAGGGGAGAGGGAGGGGAGAATGAGACTAAAATTCTCCTCCAGGGCTGAAGGTTGAAGATGGCAATGGAGAACAAAGAGAGAGGGAGAGAGAAGACTTTTTGGCTTCTAAGAGTGTTGGTGTAGGTAGGGTTAATTTTGCTAATTGAGTCCTAAACATTTTTACATTTTGCCAATTAAGTCAATCTAATAAATTTTAGTTGGAAATTGCTATAATGGATGCTAGCAATCCAATGTGACACAGCCAAGATTGACTTTAACAAATTTGCAAAATCTCCTTAATAGAGGACTAGTTAATCACCAGAAAACATCATTGTAACTTTACAATTGTTCATAAGACTTTTTGGTTGTTCCTCAAAATAGGAAAATATATTGCATAATCTTAGACCAAATGCCTTCTCATCCTTTGATCATGTGAGACTCTAGGATTCACATAATCAATGCTTGAGATGATATTGATCTTGAAATATCTTTTCGGTTGTCTGTTGGTGTAGCAATAATAAGAGTAACAAAATTCTTGTAAATGTCATAGTCCTAGCTGGCGACTTACGATGGGGCCTAAAATATTATCAAGGCCAGCAGGGTTGACACAAAAACATAATGTGTCCTGACTTGATTAATGACCAAAGATCTATATTAACGTATTTAATCTGTCTTGGTGTATAATTTCCATTACCTCTTACCATTGGCAACTGGGAATTCTTACATTAACAAGAGTCCTAGTAATATCATTAATTAATTTTTGCCATACGTCAATGTAAATAATTGGAGGACTAGAGTCTTAACAAAATGGCACGCAAAAGTCCCATTGTGAGCAATCCAAGATATACTCATACGCATGTTGATAAGAAGGTTAATGCATCCATGCATTAATCCAAGACAGATTTGGCTAAGGCATAAAGATTAAACTAAAAAAATACATCCTCAGTCCTTACCCCCATACTCTCTAACTTATTACGTGAAACAAAATGAAAATGCACCGATTCTTCAACTCAAAGTTTAAGGGAACTGCCTGCACCGATCTACTTTCGAGCAGCCTCTGCTAGAGGGGTTCGACGGCGATGGCAACACTGAGCTTCCGGTCGGTCGAGGCATTGGCACGTTCTTGCTAACTCCATCGCGTGGCTCCCTCCTAGGAGGAGAGCCGTTTCTGCAATGATTTACCTTTGAGCACACTTTCGCCCATGACGGAGGAAGCGCCGGAGCATTTTGGGCTGGAGCAACCCCATTGCTAGGGCTTGCGAGCGGATTCTGTGTGAGATTACCATAAACATAGGGGCCTTCTCGTTGTGATTAACTTGGAACCAAAGAATAATTAGATATAATAGCTTCAACTTTGTCAATAGATAGTGAAAGAACGAAATCTGGATAAATACCAATAGCTATTATTGGTAGAAGAATAAAGATGGAAACAAATAACTCTCACAGCCCAAAATCAAAAAGATAAGAGTTTGGAACATCAAATTACTTGTATCCATAGAACATTTGGCATAACATAGATGATAAATAAATGGGAGTTAATATCATTCCAATTGCCATTAGAACATTTGGCTGGTATAGATTGTTGTTTTTCTTCTGGGAAATTATCATCGTGCGGTTCCTACAGATTGCGACAGTCTGTCAGCATTCAAGCATAATAAAATGGAAGGTAATACAACATTCAAGCATAATACAGCTGCTATAAGTGTGAGGACTACTGATTTTCCGAAACTTCCTTATTCCCTCGGAAATATTCTAAAAGTAGGAAAATCAGCTCTCGTCGCGTCTTGTTAGCTAAAGGTCAATGCTTTACAATATGGCTAGAACTAAAGATCTCTGTGCGTATATGTATGAATTAAGGTTATTGATTTCGTCTCATATTTTATAAGTTAGTGCATCCATTCCTATTAAAATCGTTTTGAAGTAACAATCATTTATGTGATTTTCGCCTTCAAATTAGAGAAAGATAACTATTGACGCCTAAATTTTTACCATCATCTATTAGCGAGCAGGAAAATTACCTAAAAAGTCCTAAACCTATTGCTATTATTCCAATTCAATCCTAAACTTTTTTTTTTGGGTCCAATTAAGTCCTAAACCTTTTGTTTTTATTCCGTTCAGTCCATCCGGCCAAAAATGGCCGGCCGGCGCCGACGTGGCAACCGGTTGGCGCCGGCGACATTTTTTTAATAATATTTTATTTTTAAAAATTTTAAAATTTTTTTATCTTTTTTTTTTTTTTTTTTTTTCTTCTCCCTCTCCCTCTCCCTCTCCCTCCTTCCTCCTCCTCTCCTCCTTCCCTTGGCTCCGGCGACCGGCCGGGGAAAGGCTGGCCGGCCGTCGGGCCGAGGCGGCCGGCGGGCGAGCCCCCGCCGAGATCCGGCAAGGGGGCCTCGCCTCTCCGGATCGGGCGACGGCGAGGCCCCCTCGCCGGATCCGGCGAGGGCTCGCCCACCCGGCGAGTGCGAGGCAGCCCTCGCCGGATTCGGCGAGGGGGCCTCGCCGGATTTGCGAGGGCTCGCCCGCCCGGCGAGTGCGGGCGGCCCTCGCCGGATCCGGTGAGGGGGCCTCGCCGTCGCCGGATCTGGCGAGGGCTGCCTCGCACTCACCGAGCGGGCGAGCCCTCGCAGATCCGGCGAGGGGGCCTCGCCGTCGCCCGATTTGGCGAGGCGGCCTCGTCGGATCTGGCGAGGGGCTCGCCCCGCCAACCGCCTCGGTCCGGCGGCGCGCCAGCCCTCCCCTCTAGCCGGTCGCCGGAGCCAAGGGAAGGAGGAGAGAGGAGGAGGAAGGAGGGAGAGGGAGAAGAAAAAAAGAAAAGGAAAAAAGATAAAAAATTTTTTTAAAATAAAATATTATTAAAAATGTCGCCGGCGCCGGCCGGTTGCCACGGCGCCGGCCGGCCATTTTTGGCCGGATGGACTGAACTAGAATAAAAACAAAAGGTTTAGGACTTAATTGAACAAAAAAAAAGTTTAGGACTAAATTGGAATAATAGCAATAGGTTTAGGACTTTTTAGGTAATTTTCCCATTAGCGAACAGTCCCTTTCGGAGCTAAATTAGTTTTTGGCTAGATTTTGGGTCGGCTAAATTAAGGGCCTTGTAGTTTGTTGAAAGGGCTTTCTGTGGACTGTAAATTCACTTGAAATTGAGGGCGATGGATGAAGTTATGGCATGAACAAATCCAACTTGTAAATTGTGCGGCCAACAATGAGTGTCCACTATAAGCGAGTTTTTTGTTGAGTACGCTTCCGGAGGACATGGTCGTCTTCACATGCAAGTCCATGATCGAGAGCCACTTGCCAAATCCACATACTGCAACCATACATAGGACTGAAGCAAGCGTTATGAAGGTTCGAGCTTTAAATCCTAATTTGTGAAAACACAATATAATGTGGTTTTAGTTATAGAAACCCGAGGTGTTTTGCTATTTATACTAATCGCTGGCATTTGCATTTTTTTAATGCTTCAGAATGAGCTCGTCTTCCTTGACCAAGTTCAAGAAAACTTGAGTATAGGCCACATTTTTAGAGGTGTGCATGGATCGTGAGTGTCTTCTTACACTTTTCGACAAAATGAATTTTGTGTGACAAGCGAAGAAGCAACAAAATATGGTGGGAATGTTCAATTAGGCGACTTCCCTTTTTCCTTCTTTTCGTTCCTTCTCTAAATGTTCTTTTCCCAATTTAGTTCGTGCTCTCATAATTCCATCTCTTCTCTCTTCTACATGACGGCCACAGATTATTACGACAAGCCTATGGGAAAATCTGGCACCCTTAGGAAAAGAAAGTTTGAATATATGTCTCACACACACACGTACATATACATATACATATACATATACATATATAAATATATATATATATATATATATATATATATATATATATATATATATATGAAGAGTTAACATTTGTTGCGTTAGATCTCACTGAAAATATTTGCATCATGTCGGGTAAGTAATCAAAGCTTCTATTCGTCTAATCAAGGGAACTATCAAAATTAGCGCACAAATTCGGATATATGTCAATTCTAAGTTGTTGCATCCAATTGAGGAGTTATCACGCTATGTGTATATATAATAGTGATAGTTTAGGGTGTTTTGAAGGTATAGCATTTTACGGAATTCGAATTGAGTTTACAGTTTCCTCAGAACAAATATTTGAAGTTGGGAATATGTGCTGTATAGTAGCAAGTGGTACCTTTCAAGGCTGAATTTCTTTGTTTTCCAGCTAGATTTTGAGTTGGCCATGTTATGGATCTTATAGTATGTTGAAAGGGCTTTTTATGAACTGTAAGTTCACGCAAAACCAAGTTCGGTCGAGGAAGTTATGGCACCAAAAAATTCAACTCATAAATTGCACATAATAGACAGTAATGGATGCTGTTACAAGCGATCTTTTAGTTGGCTAGTAGGTGTCATTATATGTACGAATAGACGATAAAATGACAAGAGGGAGGACCAAAGCGATAGCGAGTAATTTAGTTCACTCCCCGAGGACATGGTCATCCTCATAGGCAAGTCCGTCTTAGAAAGCCACACTTGCCAAGTTTACGTACTTGGATCATATATAGGATTAAAGTGAGCAGTATGAAAGTTTCAGCTTTAAATTCTAATTTGTGAGGATATAATCTATGCATATTTAAGGTTTGCCATAACGGTGTCTTTTTTTTTTTTTTTTTTTTTTTAAACATTTGTAAAATCCTTTGGAGCCCCAAAGCTCTTTGGGCAAATGTAAATGCCGTTTGGTGAAATTTTTAAGGTACTTTAGGGATGCAATTGCATCTCGAAAGCTCTCTAAAATTTTTTAGCCCAAGATAAGTTTGGAGGTACTTTAGAATGCTACATTTCCATAATGCAACTATAATTTCTTTTCTTCTAACTTTGCATTGCTTAACTTTCATAATTCTATAACAGTTCACAAAAATCCTTACTTTGCCTCAACATCAAATGAGTGACCGACGAGCGATCGGCATGCAGCTGACATGCCATCGGCCGGCCAACGAAATTTCACCATCAAATAATTTGAAATTTTTTATTAAAAAATTAACAAAAATCTTTTACAAAGTATAGTTTTTATCAAACCGCATTTACGTTCAAAGTTGCTTTCCAATGTGTGTTCAAAATACACTTAAACAAACACTATTTATATTTCGGAATATTTCTTTAGCTCAAAAGTCTTTATATTTTCTCAAAAACATTCTCTCAAAGTCAAACAAATCGCACCCTTTGTTAAGGCTCTAGTTCTCCACTTAATTACATTGAAATATGGCCAAAAATAATTAATGATATTACTAAAACTTTTGTTAAGGTAAGAATTCCCAATTGCCAATGGCAAGATCGTACTCGAACCAGGGTACAAAGCTAGCCTGTGATTCCATATAGTGCCGTAAGGCGTGATAACTCTGAAATGGGCCTTTCACCCACCCTCACTCACCTTAAGCGCGTATGGCTACTATACCAGCCTACCCGATGGTAACTAGGATATGCAAGCACACCCTAACGTGAAGTCTACTTTCCCCACTGTGAGGCCCCCTAATTCTCTGTCCATCTTTATCTTTCCAACAGAGAGGAATACGGAAGATAGCACAGGATCTCCCACCCGATGGTGGATCTCCCACCTATTTCCTCCTTAAGCCTCTTAAGGATTTGCTTAGGTCCAGATGCATTGAAATATGGCCAAAAATAATTAACGATATTACTAAGACTTGTGTTAAGGTAAGAATTCTCAATTGCCAATGGTGAGATCGTACTCAAAGATAAATCATCGTAGAAACGACTCTCTTCCTAGCAAGGAGCCACGCGATGGAGTTGGCAAGAACGTGCCATCGCCTCGGCCGATCGGAAGCTCGATGTAGCCACCGCCATTACACCCTTCTAGCAGAGGCTGCTCAAAAGCAGATCGGTGCAGGCAGTTCCCCTCCACTCTGAGTTGAAGAATCGGTGCATTTTCTTTTTGATTCACATAATTAGTTAGAAAGGGAGGTAAGAACTGAGAATGTTTTTTTTTTTTTTAATCTTTAGGTCTTAGCCAAATCTATTTTGGATTCATGAATGAATGCATTAACCTTCTTGATCAACGTGTGTAAGCATGCCTAGGATTGCTCACAATGGGATTTTTGTGTCATTTTGTCAAGATTCTAGTTCTCCAATTAATTACATTCTCCCATTAATTACACTGAAATATGGCTAAATGTAATTTATGATACTATTAGGACTCATGTCAATGCAAGAATTCCCAGTTGCCAACGGTAAGAGGTTATGGAAACTATACACCAAGCCATGTTAAATACGTTAATATAGATCTTTAGTCATTATTCAAGTTGGGGACACGTCATAATTTTGCGTCAACCCTACTTGCCCTGATACTGTTTTAGGCCCCATCGTGAGTCTCCAATTAGGACTAGGAAATTTACAAGATATATGTTACTTTTATTGTTGCTACACCTATAAACAACCGAAAAGATATTTCAAGATCAAATATCATTTCAAATATTAGTAATGCTCGTCCAGAGGAGAAGATTTTCAATGTAAGACCATGCAATATATTTTCCTACTTCGAGGAACGGCCAAAAAGTCTTATTGTCGTGCAATAAGGTTACAAATCTTCGAAAACATGTATCAAAATAAATCAAATTGAAAATTTTTCTGTTCAGCTACATGTGAGCACACGTCTGGGAACGAATAAAAAGAAGCTCCTTCTAGGAAAAGTTGGTCCACAAGAAAGAACAACCCGAGGGCATAATACAACGGGCCAAAACATTCTATTGGCGCTTCAAACGCACATTTTCAAAATTATTTAGACCAAACACCGCTTCTTTAACTGTTCATCGAGCTTATAAATAGCCTCTTCAACATGAACAAACCACAATCCACCTTCACATAAGATACCATTACTTATTACACTCATTCGTTATTCACCAGACGCCTTCAAAACCCCAAAAAAAGAAAAAAAAAAAAAAATGAGCGTGGAAGTGTTGGATTCAGCGACCATCGTCGGCTTCGTGGAGGACGAGGAGGCCTTCAATGCCTTCGTAGGTGACCGCTTCTCATCCCTCGACGTCGACCGCGACGGCCGCCTCTCCTATGCGGAGATGCTACGGGATCTGCAGGGTCTTCGAGTGCTCGAGACCCACTTTGGGGTCGACGTGAAGCCAGACCCCGACGAGGTGGCCCGTGTGTATGGCTCACTGTTCGTGCAGTTCGACCACGATGCCAACGGGTCGGTGGACCTGGAGGAGTTCAAGGCGGAGACGAGGAGGATGATGCTCGCCGTGGCGGACGACTTGGGGTTCCTGCCGGTCCAGATGGTGCTGGAAGAGGACAGCTTCTTGAAGAAAGCCGTGGAGCGTGAGCTCACTAAAGTCGCTGCTTAACTCGGAGGACTTTATCTTAAGAGGGATCCGTCATGGTGGGAAGAATGTGGTTGCATTTGAGATTTTGTCATTTTTATGGTGTTTTTATTTACGCACCCCTTATTTTACAAACTGAGTTATGTACCCGAGAATGATGTTGCGGATGAAATTAATGGATTTAGCACTTGTTATCGATTCATGTCGAGATCGTCGGACCATCGTGCTTACAATCGGACCTGATTTAAGTGTACGATATTTACTTTCATTTATTATTAGGGCAATTCTCAAGTATAACAATGTACAAAAACTGGGAAAATGTAAAGAATTAAAAAAAAAAAAAAAAAAGGAGATAAATTCTCTCTCAAAATGAAATTATTTTGGTCGGTTTCTTTTATTTTGTGAGGGATCATGATAAGAACTAGAAAAAATAATTGCATGTTTGGCATTTGGAAAGGATGCTAATTTTCTCTCAACTCATACTAGGTAATATTTCCATTTCGATAGGGCAAACTAAATCGTGCGATAAGATCCACCAATATTGAATTATGTCCGAAAGATTAATTGAATGATTCCTAAAGATGATGAACATGCCAAAAATTGTGATATTCGGAATTTTGAGGTCATCATCTTTTGAATTAAATAAAGTTAACGTAAATGCCAAGTTACTTCAGTGCGAGAGATCTGCCACCGAAGGAATGGCAAATAAGGTCAAAAAGCCGAGACCCGCGTTTTTGAACATAGGAAGAAACGCGATTTGACCTGTGCAACGACGTTGTCCTATTCCTTCTCTAGGTGCCTTGTCAATTGTTTCTGACTTTTTCAGACAAAGTAAACCAGAAGGGACATTATGTCTCCACATTCGACGCGTGGGAAGTCGTATTTCGCATTATTCTCTCATTTACCAATGTGCAGAGAGCTCACACAAAACGGACACATTTGATATGATTGCCCTAAGTTTCGCCTTGATTTCTATAAATTTCTTCAGCTCTGATTCAAGTCCTCGAGTTAACAGTTGAATATTTGTCTAGACTCGGTTCTCTACTAACCAACTCACAGCCGTAAGTGGAGTTGTAACGGCAGACTTCCATGTCGTTTTATGCAACTCTCTCTTGTTCCAACGCCAAACAGACGGTCGCCCTTCAATGAGAGTTGATGCCCCATTAATCTCGCTCGTCTTCATACACCATAAATCAACATTTGTAGTTATGAAGAAATTAAAATCTTGTAAGATTAGTAGTTAAATCATAATGAAAGTCATGCGAAGTAGTAAACAACTCACTATGGAGATTATTGGAGCGTCAAGCTTTATTAATTAAACAAATGATCTCTTATATCTTTTGAAAAGTGCATTCTTCAAACGGAATAAATTTTTGTAATTATAAAGAAAACATGTCACAAGATTAGTAATTTAAAAAAAAAAAAGAGTGACCAGACGTGGTGCACACATGCATGTCATTGTGCATGTTGCATGCATCATTTCCGGCCGATAAGGTGGCATTTTTGTTCAATAAAATGCGTTCACATACCAAAGTTAATGAGATGCCGGTGGGAAGGCCACTCGTCGGTTACTATATGAGTCAATTTTACTATTTTCATTTACTTACCAATTAAGGAAATTTCAATTATCCTCTTGTCAAAAAAACCATCAATTCATCAACAACAACAATTGGTGACCGACACCTCATTTATTTACTTCATGATGATCGGTCCATGCCTCTCGCTAATGCATGTTTGACTTTAATTAGGGAAAATTGGACAACCCCAATATATGTTTACACACCATTTTAAGAGATTTTAATTATTTATTGTGCATCTACTGACAAACCATGAAATGGATTGTGTAAACTAAAAGATTCCATTGGCATGTTATTATAATATTGGCACACCATTTCTCTTCCATGTGGTGTCTAGTTTTCATGCAACAGATCAAGTCTATCTTTTCGATTCAATCAAAAGTAAACTATCTACGACAAAACTATTGTGTGCTTGCTCATATCGACGTGCCCCACAAAGGCCTAAAAACGCTTTGGGGTGCGCATGAACAAAGGCATGGACATAAGACTGGCTTGACCTGGTTGGGCCTTAGCCGTGTCTCATAGCTATGCTGTATTATATTCTTGATGCGTCAGTTGTACAATGTTTTAGGCCCGGTCATAGGTTGCCTATTAGAACTAGGAAATTCAAAAGGTGGGACTTCTTTATTGCTCAGCACACATTGAGGGACAACAATTAAAAAAATTATTGCAAGACCACTAATTATCTCAACCATTAATGCCCTCTATTTTGAAATGAGATGGGTTAGGTTTACATGGTTCATAGACCATGCAACATAATTTCTTATTTCGAGAAACTGTTTTTTTTTTTTTGATCAGTCCTACTCTATACCTAATTTACACTCACTCTCGACTTTTTGCCTCGCCTTCTTTGCGGGCGTGGGAGTCGAAACCCACTCCTGAAACTTGCGCGTCCCCACCCCATCCCTTCCCTGAGAAACTGTTGAAATGTCCATTATTATTGCCCCCACAAGATTACAAATTCAAATGTAACATACAAAAGTTAAAACAAAATTGGAGAAATTCAAAAGGAAAATCCTACCGTTAGGCCGTGTGCATGTGAGCACGCGTCTGAGAACCATCAAAGAGCTCTTTCTAGGGCGACCTAAAAAGGTCGGCTCAAAAGAAAGTACAAACCGAGGCCGTGATACAACGGGCCGAAACATTCCGCTGGCGCTTCGAAGGCATACGTTTCGAACTCAGCTGGACCAAATGTCACTTCTTTAACCGTTCGGCGAGCTTATAAATAGCCTCTTCAACATGTACAGATCAACAACGAACATCACATAAAGAACCGAAAGCAACCTTCTCATCTCTCTCTCTCTCTCTCTCTTACCGACCTTTTTACTGATTTCATTCATTCATTATTCACCAGACACCTCAAGGCAAAAAAAAAAAAAAAAAAAAAAAAAACATGAGCGTGGAAGTGTTGGATTCGGCCACCATCATCGGCTTTGTGGAGGACGAGGAGGCCTTCAATGCCTTCATAGGCGACCGCTTCTCTCGCCTCGACGTCGACCGCGACGGCTGCCTCTCCTATGCGGAGATGCTGCGGGATCTGCAGGGCCTGCGGGTGCTGGAGACCCACTTCGGGGTCGACGTGAGGCCGGACCCTGACGAGCTGGCCCGCGTGTACGGCTCGCTGTTCATGCAGTTTGACCACGACGCCAATGGGTCGGTGGACCTGGAGGAGTTCAAGGCGGAGACGAGGAGGATGATGCTCGCCATGGCCGACGACTTGGGGTTCTTGCCGGTCCAGATGGTGTTGGAAGAGGACAGCTTCCTGAAGAAAGCAGTGGAGCGCGAGCTCACCAAAGCGGCTGCTTAATTTGGAGGATTTTATCTTACGAGGGATTAATCATAGTGGGAAGAAATGTGGTTGTATTTGAGATTTTGTCATTTTTATGGTCTTTTTATTTACACTCCCCTTGTTTTCTAAACTAAATTATGTACCCCTAGAATGAGTTTATAGAGGGGAAATGAAGGATTTAGCATTTGTTATCGACTTGTGTCAAGATAATAAGACCGTCATGCTTTCAATTGGACCTGATTTAAGTGTACGCCACATATTGGGTTTATCATTAGGGCCATTTTCGACCCCAACAGTGTATAAAACTGGGAAAATGTAAAGAATTGAAAAGAAATGAGACAAAGCTTTAGATGAAATTATGTTGTTTACTTTCTTCTATTTTGTGAGGGATCATGGTAAGAACTAGAAAAGGATTGCACGTTTGGCATTCGGATTGAACCACACAAGTTAAATTGTGGGCTTTGGAATTTTCAGGTCATCTTGCGAATAAAATAAAATAATTTGAATGGCTAGTAACTTCTTTGCAAGAGATCTGCTAGCGAAGGAACAGAAAACAACAAAATACGGTCAAAAAGCTGAGACCCTTGTTTTTGAACCAAAGGAGAAAGCGGTTTGACCTGTGCACCGATTTCGTAACCTTCTCGTTAAACGGAAAAGGACATTGTCTACGTATTTGACATGTGGCAACTCGTATTTTGCACTATATTTTCGTGTATATTAATACGAGGAGCTCACATATTACGAATGCATTTGATAAAGTTTTCCTAGATGTTACATGACACATTGATTTCTATGCATTTTTTGAGCTCTCTCAATCAATTTCTCAAGTCAAAAGTGAATGATTTGTCTAGATTCAATTCGCCATGAACATGCACGGGGGATTATCACGGCGGTCTTCCGTCCACCCAATCCACGTAAGTCTTTCTTCTTCCACGGTAAACCAACATAGAGCTCCCACAGAACGTGTATTTGCAAGCTGAATAATCTTAATCAGGACATATGTATTTAAACATTTGAGCCTAGTTCATAAAATTCATTATCAAATTGTTTTGCAAGTGGCCAGGAGTATCGATTAGTTTAAGTTAATCGAACCGCGGTATCGTCACAGTCGGTCGTTTCTTCGGAAAATTCCGGCAAGAAAAGGTATCAAAGTCGTTGACACTTTCCACCGTCTGTTTGGTGATGGTCGGTGTCAAAAACCTCAGGAAACAACGAATGCACTCGCAATTTCAACACAGCAGCTGAGGCCCACCGATTCACATGGTCCACCGAAAGTAAAGCTACAGCGTAGTAATGCTCATGCTTAGAAGTCGTGTTTCTTGGTGATTAAATAGTCCACATGAACCGTACGAGGAAGATTCTGAAGATTTGTAATTTACCATCACTTCAGGATCCCAAAATACTAACGAGATAATGCTAACTTACATAGGAAAATGACCAACACCTTAGAAAATTACCATCCCTTATTAACAGTTATCAATAACAAATCAGAAATTCGCGATTCCGGTGAATTCGGTCCCCCTCGGGATGGACCAGATACAGACTCCAATGACCGCATAGAATGTACAGGACCAGAAGCCAGACAGCCAGAGTGTTTTTTCACTTTTTGCTCAACTAAGCCTAATCTTATCGTAACGCCCATGTATTACAATGTTAATGGGCTGGCTAACATTACAAAAAGATTGCCAATTCAGGGGACGGAATGAAGGGAATGAGGCTCTCGCCATACTGCTCAAACAAAGAGACTAGGAGACGCCCCGAGTTCAAATCGTCCTTCCAAATTTGTTTTAGCATAGCCGACATGTTCACAGACCGACTGCTCCCGTTGACTCTTCCACTTCCAGTGCCCACGTCATTATCATTAGGCTCCTTCCCTGCTGCGGATGGAGTGGCATCTGCACCGGAATCGTTGGAAGGAGTCACGGCAGCAGCTTCTTCTTGCCCATTAGTGGGTGATGGGTCGGTGGACATTGCATTTATTGGCCCATCAACAGCCATTTTCTTGAGGGGTGACTGCTGCTCCAAGTGCTCTGTGCTTGCTCCGCGTTTCTCTGATGTTCCCAAAGAAGCTTAAGGCGTTAAATATACTCTGACTCGCATACTTATAGCATGGATCACGTTTCGGTTGCAGATAAATGTATCTCCCAAGTCACAAAATTCATTTGTAAAATTCAGTGCTGTGAATCAAGACTATCAGTTAATTTCTCCCTACTCAAGTCACTTTCTGGAAGCTGGATCCCTACTCCTTCAAAGGTTAGTTCGTTATATAATCAGCAAATGACAACCTAAAGAACACTCTCCTATCAACTGGACAAAAAGTTAAAACCTAGACTGTCTTTTTATTTGCAGAACAAGGTAGCCAAGCACGTGAAAGAAATGATAGCCAAAAAATAAAAAAGAATTCTCCCATCCTTGAAAGCAATGGCACTTCATTCAAGAAGTCCATCTAAAACTTTGTCCAATGACCTATGGCCATATTACTGTATGAGAAAATAGAGTTAAAGCAGTAAAAAACAAATGCAAGAGTACAACTTACTCGAGAGTGAAGTAATAACTCTCGCATTAGTCTTCCAGACAGCTCCTGGTGGAAGCGATGGCAGTGGCGGGAGGATCTTGAAGCAGTCATATAGGCTTTGACCGGATGCATGCTGTAAAACATTTTGCATTATGACATGCTAAGCATGGATCAAACTATCACAATTCACAAAATACAAATGTTAAGCTCTATAGACTCACCAGCAAGGCCCCATAAACACGCCAAGCTTCATGCCTCTTTATTTTATTCTTCTGCGTCTCAAGAAGCATCTCTGGTTCAAGGAGTTGCAGATATGGCTCCAGATTCGGCAGTATGAGAAGGCGAACCTATCAGCATGAAAAAAGGCAGATAACAAGCAAAAGAGGAAAAAATAATGCAAAGGAGTTTATCTTTAAGGGTTGTAACATAGATATGGGGGAACATTTTACAGCATGCATTAAGTTATGCAGCAGTTCTTAGTTCGAGTGAGGATAGACAAAGAAAATACCACATTAGGTCCCAAAGCTGCTAAACCTTGAACTGCACCATAGTGTGTCGCCAATGTGTGTTTTGGGTTCAAAAACGCATTGAGCAGTTGCTTCGTAAGACGCGATTGCAGAGTATTATAAACTAGGCCGTACCTACAAGAGACTGCAAACTTTACTCCTCCATAAAAGCTGAAATCTGTAGGACACTGAAAGTAACAGCTCCAGAACCATAATCATAAAAAACATAAGGTTTATACCAGTAAACCATGGTGCACTTTCAGTCTGAAGTAGACAACAACCATAGAAACCAAGCATTATATTAAAAAGTGCATCGATGTCTCCTAATTTTCCATCCTCCTATTAAGCTCATGCCACCAAGCATAACATATTCAGCACTATTAGAAGGATGATGCCATCACATTCATCTATTTTTCCAGTGAGAACTTGTTCAATGACACATATCTAAAGTTTACAATTTGGATTTTCAATAGCAGTAGTCCAACTAAAGCTATGGAAAAAATACAGAAGAGCAAAAGGAAAATTCAGGATTGAAATCCTCAGTTCTGAAGTTTTTATGCTACATCTTATAAAAGCTCATCTAAGGTCCAAACTGGCTTAAAAATTGGTCAATTGATCCCTTTATCCAAAACACGAGAATGAAACCAATGTTGCACGCTCATCCAGCAATATCTCAATTGAATAGTCTTCACACGTACTAAAAATACCGGGAGAAATGAAAAGGAAAATGAAACAAGACAATTGACTACAATGGGTCAGGGTCAGATATAGTCCTTGATGATTTCCTTTGCTGGCACAGATAGAAGTATCACCTTTTGCATATAGAGGAAACCAGGTTTGCTGCAAAATCTCTAAGCTCCCAGTGATTGTCTGAAAGCCTTTTACCCAACCTCTTTGCTACAAGACATGTGACAACAGCTGGCATCAACTGATGTAACTGGCAATAAGAAAAAAGATGTTCTTCTCAGGCTTCTGGGAGGAATATGATTTATAAGACCTGAAAATTTATGTGTACTACTAAGTTGCACCATCTCCCATGGTGACTTCTGGGTGAAAAGACTACTTGAACCAAGAACTTAAGCGAAAACTTATAAAGACTTTGACAGTTACAGAAAGGTCATTCAAGATTTGCCCAAGCATATATATAATATAAAGTTGAGATGCACAGGAATCCCATCAAAGATGAGCATCCTCGAAGAGAAACAAATAGACCAAAAACACAGTGACCAACTCAATATGTTAAATCATTGTTAGCATCAGAACATGCATGCAACTCTAGATGTATACAAAAAGCATACCTATCTAATGTTTCTTTCCAGACATACAAGTTTGCCTATCTGGTCACTTGTTTAATTGACTTCCTTCTGAAATTTCCAATCGCAAAAATAACAAAAATCAGTTTGGAACACAACAATCACAAAGGTTGAAACAGACATGTAGAGATTTCCAGCTCAAAGCTCCAAACCATTGTAAAGAGAATGTTAAGCTCCTGTTTTCCAGAATTGGAGCTCTCTAAAAGGAGAATAAACAACCATTTGAGAAAATCAGATCAGGAGACAACTTGTCTCTGATCTTTGATTACCACAACTTGTCTCTGATCTTTGATTACCACAACAGCCAAGAACAGGTTTTTGCCTCTCCACCTATATATCATCTGGTTAAAGAAGTTGGAAATTCATAACGCAATAGAATAGGGCTTATTGACTTTGTAGGCATCAGGTTCCTCTATAGCCTCCCAAATATATTCTGAAGGAAACTCTAATTTCGAGACAGAAAGCCCCAATACCAAAATAATTCAAGAAGTCAGGATGCAAGCCAGTTACTAAGAAGACAAATGTCATCCAAATGGAGAAGGCGCTGAGCCCAAGCCTCATCCTCCCTGCCTCAAGAAAGTAGATGGCCGGTTACTACAATACATATCCCACCCACCCCCAAATCAATACTCGGCTAGCTTGTTTCTGCTGCGAAGATGACTATTTTGGATGAGAATCACTAAACAATAAAAGAGGAAGATGATGGGCATGCAAAAACCAACAACTGAAATTGATACAAGAAGGCTCTACTGTCTGGGAAAGATCTTTAGAAAGGAAAAAAAATATATGGGCTGACAAGTCCGACAAAGAAACTGCATTCACACTGAAAACATAAATACTGATAGAAAAAATCAAGCTAGATTAGGATTCTATACTTCAAAATAATACAAAAACAAGTATGCAAAGGTTCAACTTACATAAGGTTCCATATTGATGTGAGGATTATGAAGGAGACTACGAACAACACGCAACAAGGCCAAAAGAAGGGACAAATCATTTAAGCCATGAGATACCTAGCAACATAAGAAGAGGCATAGGTTAGAGAAGCATCAAAACTAGGCTAACTTACTGTGTATCCAAATCATACCTCATCAGCTATAAAGCATGTGAAGTATGGGACGAGTGGATGCAGTCCTGAGTCTGTAGCCAAACTCGCTAATGCTTCTTTGAAAAGGACTGAATCGGGGCTTCTCATAGTTAGCTCGGTGATCTTTTCAAAATATATCTGCAAAGATACAAGGATAACTAGCATAAGCAAGACAGAAAAACTGATGAGCAGAAAAAAGGCGAGGCCAAGAAACACATGAATCAAACCATTCTCATTAAGTCTGAAACTAAAAAATTGTCACACAGATGATATTCCACCATAACACACATCTCTTGGACACAAAATCTTCTGTACATACAAGAAAATGCTCAAACATTATATAAATTCCTTTTTTTTTTTTTTTTGCTTAAGCAAACATTATATTATTGTCCATCTGCAGTCTGTGTAACATATACCTGAAGCTCTCTTGACAGCACATGCCTGATAGGAAGCCTAATGTCTACAGGAAGTGCGTCCTCCTTTTGTTCTTGACTTTTGACACGAGAAGGAGCTGTAATTACTGAAGGAAATGATGAATAGTGGTTAGCATTAGAGTTCCTTGCATAATATTCAGAATAATAAATCCCTGATTGCATTCTCAACTGTTATATTCTAACCAATAAACGAAAAAAAAAAAAGAAGGCGGCTTATGCTACCCTCATCTAACTATATGACATTCTACTAAAGGTAGCACAATGTTAATGTTAGTTCCATGAATTTGTCCACTAACTTTGTACCAAGATTTTTCTTGAGTGAAAATTTAAATCGATAGATGCGATTATCAAGAGAAGGCACTTTAGAGTCCAAGTTAAGACAGACCTTCTACAGGAGCATTCTCAGGAATAGCAGGTTGTACACCTTCAATTGCTAGCCAGTGACAAAGGACAGCAGTATCAAGAGGAGCTTTGGGTAAAGGAGCTTCAATAACCTGGAGCACCAATGGTGATTAAGTCAAAAACTCCAATACGCTACCTGACAATATAATTCAAAATGATAGCTGCTCCTTAGTCCTTACATCTTTAATGTCTACATCTTTGTCATCAAGGTAAAACAAATCTTTATGTCCAATAGCTCTTTTGAACTGCATAGCTCCACCGGAGGCAGACCCATAAATTGGCTGGTGCACATAAAGACAAAAAGTTACAAGTTTAAGAAAAGATTATGCATATGTAAGAAAGTTGTCACAAACGGAATTTCAATAATCAAATCTGACGCATTACCATCTCCATACTCATTGAACACATGGTGTAGTTGCCAGTACGTAAGGTACATATGACAAAATGATTCACCTTCTCCTACTTTGCAGATTAAAAGACAACAAATAAACTAAAGTACCCCGGTTGATGTAAACAAGAAAGAAAAGAACACCAGAGACGGAAATACATTAAATGGGCTCATGAAAGCTATACCCAGGGGCTGCACGCAAGTGCTTCAATTGCTGTTCATGTTCTAATCTAGCTGATGGTGCAATCTTTATTGATCTGGTTCATGCCCTAGAAACTACTCGATATCAGTTCCACCAATTCGGAACTGATTGTAATGACTATTTATGCAAGAACTTGATGAAAATTACCTCAACATTTTTCAAGTTCAAAGCACCCTCCACATCATAAACTATTAGGACCGTTCTCCTGGAGTGGCGCATGCATTTGACAGCTTCCTGCATTCCATCAGATGCTTCTCAAATCACTTCAAAACATGCCAACCTTTCTATGCTTTTCAATTACTTCAAAATTGACTAGTCAACCTCCAAAACTAAGTTCATAACGAATGGAAAAAAACACAGGTTCTTAAGTGCAGCACAAAAACGCATTGACTTCAAGAACTCAAAATCAAGTAAGCAAATATTCACCTAATTTGAGCCAGATTCTGCAAAAGGTATACCTAGCAAAATTTTGTCACTCCAAACAAGAGAATGAAAATAGAATCAACAACCCCACCCCCCCCCCAATTAAAGAAAATAAAAAAAAAAAAAAAACCGAGAAGAAACACAAAGAGTGGAAGGCAAAGCTCATTCAAATATGCAAAAAATGACTAATAGGAAAAACAATGAAGAAATGCTAATAGACTCATAGCTGACCCCGACCATACTTAAGATGTCTAAGACAATCTCTCCAGTATGTAGACTAATTATATGAATGCCTGTACTAGTAGTACCAAATAAATCCAGCAATCACCTAAGAAGAAAGAAAAGGAGATGATTTTAGTGGAACAACTCCTTGTAGAAAGTTCCACTGCCGTTACATTTCTCTAATTTTAAGGCAAAACATCGCAGAAATGATTGTCACTCCAGAAAGATTTTAACTGGAATGGATGTGCTAACCTATAAAATACGAGACGAAATCAATAACCCTATCCATGAATTTATGCGGAGAGATCTCTAGTCCATAAATTTCTAGCCATATTGTAAAGCACAGATCTTTTGCTAACAAGATAACAAAGCAACGGGTGCCAATTCTCCCACTTTTAGAGTATCTCTGAGGGAAAAGGGAAATTACGGAAAATCGGCATTCCTTGTACCTATAGCAGCTACTCATTTATTATGCTCGAATGCCTACAGCCTGCCACAATCCGCAAGAAGATAAGTTCCCGCAAGAAAAACGACAATCCACCGGTTCCGAGCTAATCAAACACCACATCATAATTAATTAAGAGAAGGCGCATATGGTTAGGGCAACTGCACGCGGATTCCACACAAATCGTTCGAAGGAAATGCCTTACCGAGATTTCTACACGAAGACACGCTGCGATTACTCGACGACGCGTTAACAAGGATAAAAAATGGGTGTGGATATTCAATCAAAGATTAAACACACACGAAAAACACAACAGCTCCCCCAACCTCATCCGCCCGAACTACAATGCCCAGAAGCGCGGCGGCCCAACCGGTCAGTCCGAAACCGTACCTGCATGACCTCGCGCAGGCGGTATTCGACGTCGGGCGCGAGGGCGAGCGCGGCGTCCGGCGACAGGTTGCCGATGCCGATGCTCTGCGCTATCACCTCGATCGATTCCTTCGACACGATGCTCATCCTCGCGAAGGCGATATCTCCACCGGTACGTACGCTACACTCTCGCGAACCGAGGAACGCGAAGGCGAGGAAATTCCGGCGATCCTTCGGCCCGATCGAGCGACGAGAACCCCTGACGGACGGAGCTCGGAGAAAGCGACGGAGTACGCAACGTCCACTGTCTCCGGAATTGGAGCGTGCTTCATAGACAGCCGCAGCAGAGCCCGGTTATAGCTCAAATTTCAGTTCAGGGGAAGACGCAATTACCTTTTTGCCCCTCTATCTCGATTTATCTATTAACAAAAAATAAAAAGTTTCAGGTCAAGTTTTATTAATTGGGATTTTTCCTATTCGAAGAAAAAAAAAAGTACGAGAATAATCCGTCATATGTGATTTTCACGATCTCTAATTCATTTATTTTTTAAAAATATTAATGTTTGAGTCGAGTTTTAGTTTCGAAGTCCAACACAATTTACCCTAGTAAATTAGACTTGTTCCTCAATTTTTCAACATCATCCCCGTGTCGTTCAAGATTCATCGATATGATAGGTGGTTTTATTCCATGACCAAATAAAGTCTTGGCTTTTATTACTCGTTGAGTAGAGTCGATGTCTAGTACGGAACGAGGCGATATCGCAATATTAATTATGTTAGTAAGTTGAAGAGTAAAAGACACCTAGAGTGTCATAACTTGACACGGGGAGACACTTAAGTGTCATAACTTCAAAATTGTACACTTAAGTACTAGTTTCGAAGTTAAGTGGAACACTTGAGTGCCACTCCAGCGAAAATCTGGCCAAATGGCTGACATGACAATTTTCCGGCGAGTTTGGTCCAAAACGGCGTCGTTTTGCATGCGACGTGGCGAAAAATGCAAAACGACGTCGTTTCATGTCGACGTGTAAAAAATAATATAAAAATTAATTAAATTAAATTAAAACTTAATTTTATTTAAAATATTCTAAAATATTCTTTAAAAAAAAAAAAAGAGGCCGAAGGGGGCGGTTGAGGGCCGAGCCCTTCTCCGCCGCCTCCCGCCTCGTCGCCGGAAGGGCCGGCGACGGAGGGGAGGGTCGATCGGAGTCGCCGACCCTCGGCCGACCGGCGGCGAGGGCGCGAGCCCTCGCCGGATCGCGAGGGCCCGCGAGCCCTCGCCTAGATCGCGACCCTCGCCGGATCCGGCGAGGGCTACGGCCCTCGTCGCCTCCCTACCGTCGCTGGCCCTTCCCGGCAACGGCGAGGGCTCGGCCCTTAGCCGCCCCCTTCGGCCTCCTTTTTTAAAAATTTTTAAATTTTTAAATTTTTTAGAATATTTTAGAATATTTTAAATAAAATTAAATTTTAATTAATTTAATTAATTTAATTAATTTTTATATTATTTTTTACATGTCGGACACAAACGGCGTCGTTTTTGCATTTTCTCGCCACGTCAGCGTGCAAAACGACGCCGTTTTGGACTAAACTCGCCGGAAAATTGCCACGTCAGCCATTTGGCCGGATTTTCGCCGGAGTGGCACTTAAGTGTTCCATTTAATTTTGAAACTGGCACTTAAGTGTACCATTCTGAAGTTATGGCACTTAAATGTCCCCCCGTGTCAAGTTATGACACTCTGCAGGTGTCCTTTTCTCTAAGTTGAACATGGAGATACCAAAACCTATTAGAATGCGTTTGGTCCGCTATTCATAAAAAGAATTTGGTGTTGTGCCAAAGATGAGATTTTGCCAATAAGATATCAAAGGCTAAGGACGCACATGACAATGCTTCTTGGCTAGAGAATAGCTTTTTTTTTTTTTTTTTTTTTTTTTTTTTTTTTTTTTTTTTCAGAAATAGTTCTTTTATATTTCTATTCTAGGGAATAATTTCTAAATAAAAAAATTCGTTTGATAACTACACAAAATTTCTACTTGGAAATAGAAAAGGAATAGAAATGCATTTTGTAACCATACCGTTTCTTTTTTATATTTATTCGTTTTTATTCTTCCTCACGAATCGCCGACTACCGACCGCTAGCCGCCACTTTGCTCGTTGCCACTCACAGCCGCTGCTGCACGACCGTCGGCCGCCGACCGTCACCACCGACCGCCGCCGGCCAGCCATCGGCCGCTAACGGCTAGCCCATCGGTGGTCGACGGTCGACGATGGCGGTCCGGTGGGCGGAGGTGATGGTTCAGCAACCGGTGGCGGCAGTCCGGCGATCCGGTGGCGGCGGCGACGGGCTGTCGACAATGGCTCCGAGTAGTTGGCAATGGCCGCAGCAAAAGAGAGGAACAAAAGAAAAATAAAAAAGAAAATTGGCTTATTTCTAGAAATTGTTTTTTTTTTTTTATGACCCAAGAACCCCCGTACAGCCGGCAGCCAATGAGGTAAACCCGAGGTGACGCTAGCGGAGGACCCACCACCCCGACGTCACACTTAAGATCCCGTGCGGCCAGCGGGATTTGAACTCCTCTCCTCCTCGCAAAGGATCATGGGAGCCTTATCCAACTGGGCCACCGCAGGCAGTGGTTTATTTCTAGAAATTGTTCCTGGAATAAAAAGAATTTTTTATCCTTCTCATTTCTATTCCAAAACAATTCCCAGGCTAACTTTTTATTTTGGAAAACAAAAAAGCAGCTTGGCGTTATCAAACGGATTTCTATTCTTTTTTTATTCCGGGAAAAAAGAACAGAATTTCATGGGAACAGAAATGTTATCATGTACAGCCTAAGTGTCTGTGTTGAGTTGGGCCTCCAAAAAAGTCCTTAGGAAAAGGTAAGGGATTTTAGGATAAAGAAGTTTGTTGAAATACAAAAAGTGTCTAGTAAATTGTAATTAAAAAGTGTAGTAAAATGTAACTTCAATTTAAATGGTGTTTGGAAAAATTATACTTTTTAAACAAATTTTGCTTTTTATAAATAAAAATAAACTCAAAACAACATATTGAGTTATTGATAAGCGAGATTTAACACCAACAAATAGCAACCCCTAGATGAGGGTCATTGACGCCAAACCTACCCAAATCTGGCTTCTCGCAAGATAAACGGAAAATTAAAAGAAGAAAAAAGGTGTTAACATTCTGAAAATGCTCAACCTTGTTGAGCCTTTAAACTTTCTTTGGAATCACTTCTCTATGCGCTTTGGGCCAAAGCCACTTCAATTAAATTTTTTTCATGCAAAACCATCATCATCATTTTTTTTCCCTATTTTGGCCTCATAGGAGGAACTATTCATCTCCATTAGCAAACCTTCCTCAATAGTCGTATAAGGTCAACCGAAAAGCCAAATTTAGCTACAAATGAGTTTGAACTTTCTTTAGAACCACTTCTCTATGGGGCTTTCTTCAATTAAATTTTTCACCCAAAACCATTCTCATCATTATTTTTTTGTTTTTCTATTTCGACCTCATAGGAGGAACTACTCATCTTCACTAGTGAACCTTCCTCAACAAAATTGCATGAGGCCGGCCGAGAAAGCCAAATCTAGCTACGAGCGAGGTAGTCTAGCACTAGCTAGTCTTATTTGCAAGGTTGTCAATTGCTAAGCCCTTCGCCAGTTTTGAGATTTTTTTAAAAAAAAAAAAAAGAAAATTAGTAAAAGTTTGTTACATTGTGATTTTTCTAAACACTATTTAAATCAAAATTGTTTCCAATGAATTTTTAAATTATAATTTATCAATTTCAAAAGATCCATTTACTTTCACATGTTTCCAAAGATTTTCCCTAAAAGCCAAATCAAATAAACCCTTAAAAGCCTTTGCAAATACAATTGCATCGTCACAAACTCTCCAAAAAAAATTTAGAGGAAAATTTTTCCCAAACCCATCCCGCAAGTCCCATCTACTATTGGCTTTGAGCATTTTTCCAAACACTCACCCGAGACCCATGTCTCGTTCCGGCTAGCGTCCTCCTGCAACCGGAGGATCTCTCGCCCTCGTCCTCGCTCCCGTCATCGACTCCAACAGAGCTCTCCATCTCGGGCTCTCCACAATGGGGTTCGGATTTTCTTAACATGGGTGAAGAGAGTGAGCCGCGTGGAGTTGGACGAGTGGCCAGGCCAAGCCAGGCGATTCACGAACCGGGTTAAGGCGAGGTGAAGGCGTGCCATTGGCTGTCGATTTTTTGAAAGTTTTTGCTTTTCATATTAACATGATCGTCTCCATTGATTCTATCGAGGGCCATGAGGATACCTTTTGATGACTTTAATTGTCTTTTCATTTTTCTGTTTTTAGTGGAGATCGTCTCCCTCTAGTCCCCTTTTTATTCGTCGTCTTCTTCTGAAAGACCATAACGGTACATACATACAAAAAAATACATATTTCTCTGCTGCTCCTTTTCTTATGTGTTTCATAGCTTTAATAACTGCTTACAATCAAATTCTTACGATTAGAGAATTTGTTTTGATGATTACTATCAAGTTGTCAAGGATTTGAGGAAAATTTTATTTTCTTTTCGGATGTTTTGACATGGAGGTTAATATGAATGGAAGATGATAATGCTGAATTGTTGAGTTAGGAGGGAGCATTTAACCTCTTTTATCGTTCAAAACATCGGGAAAAAAAAAAAAGGAAGAAAATGTTCTTACATACTCTGCTCCTCCAGTCAACTTAGGCCATTCCAGTGAAGTAATTTTGGCATAAGTTGTCTTTTGTTGTGATTTTGCTTCTGGTGTTTACATGGGCTTGTGATGTTAAATCAATATTCAATATTACCTTGGCAGATCTCAGCAAGACTTATCATCAATGATGATTGTTCCACATACCGAAGGCCTAGTATTTTTGAATTATTAAATTTTTCAACAGTGATTTCTTCAAAGTTTTATCTTTCTTTTCTTTTGGGTGGGATAGAGATGCGGTGATGAGGTGAAGGCACTAGCCGGAATGTTGATGGGGGAGCCCATGCCGTGAGCCCATCCTTTCAATAAACGATTTCTCCTTCCATTAAGCAACACGATAAATAAAATCCCTCTGTCCCTTTTTTCCTCTTATTTTGAGTTCAGTTATTGGGTTTACGAAAAAAGATAAGATAAGAAGAAGAAGAAGAAGAAGAAGAAGAAGAAGAAGAAGAGGAGGAGGAGGTTTTGGGCACTAGATCCAGCATTGTGAAATTTTGCCACTCTTGTGGAATTTCCATGCTCTTGATCCCGAAAGGCCAAGAAGACATTCTTGCTGCGAAGTGTAGGTTGGAGTAGTTTGCTCACAAATCTTGTTTCAAGTATCTGTAGTTTTTGTTTTATTTGGTTTTGAGTCTTGCTCCTTGTTGAGTATTTTGCCATGATTTGGAAGAAAGTGGTTCTATTATACTGCCCCAAAGATGGTGACAGAGTGGAATTTCCATGCCTTGATCCTGAAAGGCCAAGAAGACATTCTTGCTGCGAAGTGTAGGTTGGAGTAGTTTGCTCACAAATCTTGTTTCAAGTATCTATAGTTTTTGTTTTGTTTGGTTTTGAGTCTTGCTCCTTGTTTAGTATTTTGCCATGATTTGGAACAAAGTGGTTCTATTATACTGCCCCAAAGATGGTGACAAGCTACGATTACAAGCAGAAGTTCCCATTTGAGAGAAGCGATAGTTGAAGCAATTTCATAAAAAGAAATTCATTGATCACTTGAGATGGCACAATCGAAGCCGCAAGCTTTTCTTTTTTTTTTTTTGCCTTAAAAAAATGGTGAAATGTACTGAAAGGGCTTGAGAGCACTCTAGCCAAAGTGCTCGTCTATGCCTTATGACGGAGAGGAGGTTTCATGTGCAATTTAATTGTATATGAGGACTAAGAAGTTGTAATCCTTGGACATTATAGCCGCATTTATGAGAGAACTAAAGCATATTATTTATTTCGCGAAAAATGACTTAATCTCATCTAGGCAAATTATATAGGTAGATTACCATGGCATGTTTTAAGCGGATGAGGATAGATCACATTACAAGTTTAAAATAGGAATGGCAATTAAAACAAGAAATACCATGTGTACTAAATCAGATTGACACGGTGTCTTGATGTTCATCAAACTTAATTTAAATTTTGGATTTGATGTTAGGGTGTCTTGATTCACATTTCTTACAAAAGTCACGCATTTGAAGTGGACTGTTCTAAATTAGAAGCAAACCTAACTAGAAGTTGGATTTCATGAGAGATGCAATTGACGAATAAGCTGTGCAGTCCAATAAACCACTTTACAGGCCTGTCCCTCAATGAAAGAGAGTACTTTTCTCAGAATATAGGTTTAAGGATGAGCTCCAAGGATGAGCGACCCCAGAATGAAATTGCTTGCTTAGCTTTAGACCCGGTGAGCTCAAGAGGTCCTAACAAGCCGACAGGCCACAATCGATCCATCCACCATGCCGCAACGGGCACCCACCACTACACACTATCTTGCATTCCTCATTATGCCTACCTTGCCCATCCATTAAGCAAGTCTAGTCACTATCCCTAATCTTGGCAATCCTCCTTTGAATACCACTTGTTCTAATTTTAAACTTCAACGAGAATTCTCCCATAATTTCTACCTTCCTAATTTTTTCCCATCTCATTCAATCAGTTCTGCAGTAGCACAAGCGTCGAATCCAGGAACACAACCTCTCAATTCCAGATCAGAAAACAAGTACTGCGAACCAACTTATAAGAATATATCCACGCGTGTCTTGCTCGGGTGTGACGTGTAACCATCTACCTTGAATACTAGAAGCTTTACAACTTGTTATGAAAATATCATGCCGCTGATAAAAGTCATGATTGTACGCAATTTCCATGGTGCCGCATCCATGTAAATTTCGTCGTTACAAAGATTATCCAACAGAATTGTTTCACATTTCATTTCTTCCATCCAAAGTAGAAACTGGATAGGATGCCACCCCAGCAACCGTGACATCCAAAGACAAAGAAGAAAACATTCTAACGGAAGAAATGGCCAGTTTTTTCATAGGAACTTCCAGACGATCCACTCCCTAACAAAAGCAACAAAACAAGTTATAACATAAAAAAAAAAAAAAAAAAAAAAAAAAAAAAAGATCATGACACGATTAAGCATTTATAAACCATCAATAATTCAAACTAACGGATAGTGCCACGTAATGACCTCTCTGAGGGTCCACTATACCACATGCAAGAAGCACTCGCAATATTTTTCAATGAGATCTAACACAATAATTCTTACCTTTGCATGCAAAAGTGATGCAACAATTAACTTAGACTTTTCCCAGAGTTGCATTGCTCATGTCCTTGCACATGTCCTTGCAGGCTAACCTGTGGCAGTCGAAGAGCGAAGTCATGTTAGAGAAGAGGGAAGCAATGGAATTTAAAAAGCACGAACTAAAGTAAACCGATAAATAATGCTTTGTATATATGGAGCATCTAAGAAACTGCAATTCAAGATCGTGACTTAAGGGTAATTTGGATTGAAGTCAAATATGGTAATCATCTATGAAGATTCACAATGTCCATAGAAGTCAATCAACAACAAAAAATACAACAACATAAGTGAGTTGAATTGACTTTTGGATTCTCAACCATCCTTTAGCTCCTCTAGCATAGGAAATCAACATCGTTCGCCTTCAGAATGAAGTTGTCTCCGCTGCCCAAAAGGATATTGTGCTGCCTTTCCTCAGAAACAAATGCATGGAGAATGAATTACACCCCTAACTATTACATAATAAGCACCTCTCACGTTGATTTCTGAGTAACAATCGTTTCTTAGACGCTCTCTATAGCCATCACTTGGAAGATAAGAACACCTTAGAGAAGGAAGGGAAAAGAAGGCAACACTTGCAGCGGATAACAACCACAAGCGCATCCATAGCACGCATGTGGCACACGCGCATGCGGCAATCGTAAGCACATCCGAGCACACATGTGGTAACCGCACGCCCATGCACGGCACACATGCGGTAACTGCCCCTCGCATGCACCACATGCGCTCGCTGATGTCGATGGTCACTCACACACGTACGGGACACATGCCGACCTAGTCATCCATTGACTGTTGACAATTGACCGGTATTGACCGTAGACCAATGAGAAAAAAAATAGAAAGAAAATGTAGTGGGAATAATACCTCCTATTCATATAATTGAACATGTTCTCGAGATCTATAAGAAGATACAACAAGTCATTTGGAAGGTTATCCCACAGCAGCTTTTGAGATGGTGCAGTTCTTGATCAACACTATTCCGTTTGAATGGCAAGGAGTGCTGAATTGCTTATAGGAGATCAACGTGGTTCCTAATTCAGCTTGTAATCACTTTTTTGAAGGAATATAAGATTGAAGCCACAAAATTTTCGACTTAAGGAATGAGTTCAATCTAATGAGGGATGAATGTGCAAGTAAAAAATCCTAAGGGATTTCTATCAAATTTTCCATGGTTGCCTAACGTGACTCTAGAATTTTCAAAGGAAATTATAAAGAAATTAAATAAAATTTTCCTTGTTCATAGGTTAACTTGGCATTAGCTTTTTTTTTTTTTTTTTTTTTTTGTCTACTTAGTATGTCTTATGAATATATTTTGTAGATAGTTCCTTCCATATTGATGTTGTTACCGCTATTATTGATGTATTAGTTACATTATCTTTCGTTAATATATATTCAATGTCTTGCTTCTATTATTACTAATACTCGTGGGTAGTTCAAAGAAGTTTTAGTAGCTTCAAAGGGCTTATTTTGCATAGAATAATTATATTAATGATAATTTTAAATTAGGATTTTTGGATGATGATAATAAAATATTCATTAATATGATTATTAATATAATTCGCACTAACAATTTATGCATGTGTGTCCGATATGTTCAGATTGAATGGCTTCAATAATTAACTAAGTATAGTCGCTGAATTGAAGAAAGTTGAGAAGTTGAATGGCGACAATTATGAAATATGACATATGAAAATTTATTATGTGTTGGAAAAGCAAGAGGCACTAGAAACTTTTAACCTGATTATGGAAGAACTTGAAAATGGGAACACTGCACAACACAAAAGAAATAATGATGCATTTACCGCATGGAAAAAAAAGAACCCCCTTGTGTTGTTGAGTAGCATGGAAAATGATGTCATATAAGAGTTCATGTGTTTTAAGAATGCCAAAAAAATGTGGGAAGCATTGCCAACGAGATTTGATCATGCATGGGTGACTAAGCTGAGACAGCTCACTATAAGATTTGACTATTACAAGAAATCTCATGATCAGACCATAAAACAACACCTAAAAAAGATGTCAAGCGTAATTAAAGAGCTAAGGATGCTAGTGATGATGTTCAGATGGACGACCAGCAAGTATAAGCAGCCATCTGTTCCTTGCCTCAAAGTTGGGAGCATATGAAAATACACCCGACATACAATGAGAATATTAAAACCTTTAAGGAGGTAGCACGCCATCTTGAGCTAGAAGATGACTGCCTCCTAATAGCTAAGCACATGTATTATACTAACTCTAGTTCACAATGGGCTTCAAGCTCCAAGCGCAGGCGTCATTCAAAAGATGGAAAGGTAAGGGAGTGAGCTTTTCATGAAAAAATCAAGAGTTGACCAACATGAAAGAGGAAAGAGTCCTCGAGTGAAGAAGTTGTCGGGATGATTATAACTGTGGCAAGGGTCACAATACTTGCGACTATCACGAACCAAAGAAGGTAAATAGCCGTTATATTCTTGAGAACTTTACTTATATATCAAGTTCTGTATTCTTAACTAAATCGAATATTTGTGGACCGTAAATTTGGAGTAACAGACCATATAATGAATGATAGAGAATCTTTGGTGAAATTTCGACGAGTACCGACTCGAACAAAACGGATCTATGTAAGAAATAACTCTATAGCTGAAGTAAAAGGGATTAACACCTATTAATTAAATATGCATGTGTGGATGCACTTTATTCTTACATGATTTATTATATGCTCTGGAAATTTGTCGGAATTTAGTGTTTGTGTTAGTGTTGGTTAAAGTTGGTTTCAATTTTGACTTCCACAATAATTGTATGAATTTGTATTCGGATACAAACTACTATAATTTTGATTAGTTTTTGGATAGTTTTATTGTATTGGATGTTCACTATGGTATTGTCAATGTCTGTTATTTCCTCTTCTAGTCTTCTAATTCATATGATAATGAGGTGAATGTGTTGTATGTTAGATTTGGTCATATTGGCCAACAACGTATGAATAGCTTAGTCAAAGAAGACTTGTTAGGTAATATTGAAAAAGTCGATTAGTCTATATGTAAGCATTACCTACTAGGAAAACGTCAAAGAAACCATTTAGAAAATATAACTGAGGTGATTTTCCTATACAACTAATTCATTCTGACATGAGATAAGAAAATCAATTAGATAAGTTTTAAGTTGTTTCAAGAAACTTATGACCTTGGTAGAAAATCAAGTGGATAAGAAAATAAAAGCATTAAGATCTAATCGAGATCGATAATATATATACGATGAGATGAAAAATGAATAGAAAGATAGTTGTCTATTCCCTAAACTCCTCAATAAAATAGTATTGCAGAAAAATTAAAGACAATCATAATAGAAATGATTAGGTTCATGATGATGCATGCTAACTTATCTATCACTTTTTGAAATGATGTTTTCTTAATTGCCGCCTATATACTTAATCGTGTACCTTCCAAATCAGTTACTTTCACTCCATATGAATTATGAATAGATAGAAAACTTGTCTTATGTTTTCTTAAATCGTAGGATTGAGTTAGGGAAAAAACCACGAAAAACCCCAAACTTTGCCCCGAGTGACACATTTACCCCGAACTTTTTTTTGCGCCGTGAAAAACCCCAAACTTTTCAAACCGTGACACATTTACCCTAAACTTTTTTTTGCGACACCAAAAACCCTAAACTTTCCAAGTGTGACACATCTACCCCAATTATCAAATAAGGCACGATTAACTATTTACCGAATCATCTCAACATGCAGATATGTGACCAATGACCAATCGTGGTTTAGACCCGGAGAAACTAAACATCCAAATTGAGGTTTCTTTCGCCACATACAACGCTCAAAAGAATAACATCACCCTAACATTGAAATCTGATGTTAAAACTTGGAAATAATCCTACCTCGGAATGACAGCAACGAGTAATACCGACGCACGACAACCTGTTTCAAAGTGGCATGTTCCTCGGCAATTATTGGAACCTCGAGCTCCGAGAAAGACGCAGTTCGCAACGAGCGCGTCAAATCCGTCCACAAATGATCCTCACGGGAAGCGATCGATCCTCGAGTGATTTCGGCCGAGGTAAACCAAGCGAAAGAAAAACCAATGTTCGGGGTCGAGAGGATCGAACGGGGGAGAGAATCAAATCCCAAAAACTTAATCGGATAGAGAGAGAGAAAGAGAACTCACCGATCCGTGAGCCCGATCCGGTGAGCGAACCGCGGCATCGTCTTCGATATCGCCGATCGAGAGAACGATTGAGTCTCAGGGGATGACCCTAACGAATCAAGCTTCGATCGATCAAAATCCCTTGAAAACCCTAGCCGTCAAGCCACCGATCGGAGAGTCTGGATCACGAACTCGAGTCGAGCTAGGGTTTGAGCGAGATGCTTCCGCCGTCTCGTTCGAGCTTCGCCATCGCATTCCCGTCGGCCGATCCATCTTCTAGGGCTTCAGGAGAAAGATCACGATCGAACTTCACCACCACGGTCCTCTTCGGTCAATCTCGATTTCGAGGAAGATCTGTCGGACCGGATACGCCGCCATCGTCGTTATGGCTATCGTCGGTTTTAGATCGAATCGGATCTCGCCGTCGTCGTCTCTCGGCCACCCCACGATCCGCTCTCGTCGTTGCCACGGCTATCGTTGGCCTTGTCCCGTGATCCGATTCTTTGTCGCCGTCACTCTCGATTGGCGTTAATTCGCCGGCGATTGAAAGCCCTTGGATCTAGGGTTTTTCTTTTGTGCGCGAAGAGGGGAAAATGAGAGAGAGGGCGAGAATGGGAGAGAGAGAGAGGCCCCCAGGAGAGAGAAAGCGTCGAGAGGGGGGACCAAGGAGAGAGAGAGAGCCCCACGACCGTCCAAAGGGCCCTCTTTTATATTTTCCCTTTTTTTTATTTTTTCGTTTTATTATTTTCATTTTCCGTTTTTTTTCCTTTTTTTTTTTTTTGGTTTTCTTTTGCTCTCATTTTTTTGTTTATTCAATTCAAACAATTTTTATTTTAGGTGTCAACAGCTGCCCCTCTTTGGGTGGGAGCTCGAAGAGGTTCCACTCAAAGATAAAAATTGACACCTGAAATTTTTAGTTAACTTGACTTTTGAAAACAGAGGAAGACAAAAGAAAAGGCATTCAACTGTGGACCTACCTGATACTTACCTTTGCCTATTTACCTTTGGCTATTGAGACCTCTGAACTTTTGTTGGGGTTTATTCATTATGTCTTTTGCTCTCTCTCTCTCTCTCGTGGGGTGGAATGAAAACAATGGAATTACTAAATGAAAAATGAATGGTTTAAGGATAACCTAGGACTTGAAGACAAGGTTTTAAGGATAACCTAGAACCTAATGACAAGGTTTAAAGATAACCTAGAACTTGGGGACAAGGTTTTAAGTTGACCTAGAACTGGGTGACAAGGTTTTAAGGATAACCTGGAACCTAAAGACAAGGTTTTAAGTTGACCTAAAACTATGTGGTTTAAGGATGGACCCACTAACCGTGTGATTTAGACTGGAGGAAGGTCTCACCGTGTAAAAACGAGTTTCGACTTGGAGGAAGGTTTCACCGTGTAAAAACGAGTTTCGACTTGGAGGAAGGTTTCACCGTGTAAAAACGGGTTTTGACTCGGAGAAAAAGGTCTCACCGTGTAAAAACGGATTTCGACTTGGAGAAAGGTCTCACCGTGTAAAAACGGGCTTCGACCGAATGCGATAGTCTCATCGTGTAAAAACGAGTTTTGACTTGGAGAAAGGTCTCACCGTGTAAAAACGGGCTTCGACCGAATGCGATAGTCTCATCGTGTAAAAACGAAATTTGACTTGGAGAAAGGTCTCACCGTGTAAAAACGGGCTTCGACCGAATGCGATAGTCTCATCGTGTAAAAAAGAATTTTGACTTGGAGAAAGGTCTCACCGTGTAAAAACGGGCTTCGATCGAATGCGATAGTCTCATCGTGTAAAAACGAATTTTGACTTGGAGAAAGGTCTCACCGTGTAAAAACGGGTTTTGACCGAATGCAATTGTTGAAATTGCTAGAGAATCAATCTTGCAAAAATGATATTGATTGTCAAATCCTTTCAAAAAGGATTTTAACAAAATGGGATTTGATTAACCATATAAGGGCTAAATCAAATATGCCAAGTGGAAATATCCTAATCAAAAGAGGTCTTTCACACTGGCTCTCAAAAAAGGCTTTTGTTCCCAACCATTGATATGGGAAAACTGTTTAAATCTTACTGAAGAAGTCTCACTCAACCTATGTCTAAGGCTTTCGGAAACGTTCATAGTGAGTACAATCCATTGATCAAAAGGTCTTTTGAAGGGACCGTAATGATGGCTTGGTCATGGGCTTATACAAAGGGTATGCACTTTGAGGCCAAGAAATGAATATTCAATCAATATCTTCATCGGGTTTACAAGTCAAGAACCTTGAAGATAAGATAAGATAGGATTGCTTCCACTCCTTCTAGCGGTAGCTCCGATGTGATATTCTCATTTCAACTCGAACCATCCCAATCGGAAGAGACTTCGGATAAGGGTTGTAATGTTGGTTCAGTGAGGCTTAAAGAGGCTTGAAAAACTTTCAGATATCAAAGGGTTAAAAAGTGAGTGATTATCTTGGCATCATTACCATCACATGTCTTTTTTTTTTTTGAGGATTTGACTCTTGAAATTTAACCGATCTCGAGAGTCCTTTGAGTAATTTGTCTTGAGATATGAGAGCTTCGCTCTTTATTCTAATGATATTGCTTGCAATACATGTTTTTCTCTTGCAAGACATTTCTTTTGTTTTTCAACGAATGATCTTTTGCATGATCATGGATTTCGCTCTCTTTTTTTGCATTCTTTCTTTTCTTTGCATTTTTTTTCATGGGCATTGACCTTGCTTTTACCAGGCACACTGCTTTTTCATGCCCCCTAGTTTTCATTCTCTTTTGAGTATCTAGGACTCTCGAGTGGCATGACTAATATTCTCAATTTTGTTGGTAAATCATGTGCCTTGCCCCAGTGTGGGGAGATAATCATCATCTGGGGTTATGAAAGAATTGTATAAGGCTCAAATTGGCTAAGCAAAGGGTAATTGTGTTTGTGGTAGTGAATGGAATGCTCTTCTTCACTTCGGGATGCTTCGAGTTTCAATCGAAATCACCCGAAGCTAACACAAGAAGATTGATGCAAGTGAAAGCAATAAAATCTTTCTTAATCTTTTGCTCCACAGTTTTCAAACAAGACCCCCTATTTTGCCCCAATGTGGGGTTGTTCTTGACAAGGTTATTTTGGAAATGCTCTCTATTGGGCTCAAAGTGGCTTACAAGGGATATTAATAGTGTTTGGGATTGAGAAATGAAATGTCTTTATCATTTCAAATCATGTACTCACTGTGAATGAATCCTATGTCCTAAGACATGGTTCTTTCCACTCAATTCTCTCAAAGAGTGTATAAGGATGTGTTTGGTAAGGAGGTTGCCTCTCATCATTTTAGGCATCATCACCTGGCATATTTAACAATCCTTTTCAGGTTTTCCAAAAACCCACTTTAGTCAAATTCATCTCCTTGAGGAATGAAAATGCAATAAAATTTTGCTTGAAAACACATGTTTCTTTGACTCTACTTTGGAGAGACTTTTGAAAACAAGGTAGAATAGAATCTGTGAGAAGGACAGGCTTTATTCAGAACAGGAGTTCACCTCTAGAGTTCTAGCTGTATTTCTAGAATTCTAAATGACTCTTTCGGCATCCTAAGGAACAAGGTCACTTCTAAATTCTAAAGAACAAGCTCTTCTTTTTGTTCTTTGTTTGTTTGTTTGTTTGTGTTTTTTTATTTCTGAGATGAACTTCTCACGAACAGATAGGACCTTCATCACAGATACCTGCAAGAGGAACAAACATGCAAATGCAATATGTATGCATGTGATGCATGATGCAAACATCCTAAAATGGCTCGAGATTCAATCCAAAAGTGGCTCAAAGGCCTTTCAATTTATTCATGGATAATATTTCTTGACAAAGATCGGCATTTACAGGTCTTGGCAATTCTTGACCATCCATTTCTACAAGAATCGGTGCCCCACCAGGTAGTACTTTCTTCACAATATAAGGCCCTTCATAATTCGGAGTAAACTTCCCACGAGGGTTTGGTATGATAGGCAAGACCTTTCTCAAGACAAGATCATTAATCTCGAAATGTCTTGGCCTAACTTTGCGGTTGAACGACTTGGCTACTCTCTTCTGGTAGCTTTGTCCATGGCATAAGGCTTTTACCCGCTTTTCATCAATCATATTAAGTTGTTCAAATCTTTGTTGAGCCCATTCAGCTTCAGAGAGCTTGATTTGAGAAAGTACCCTCAGTGAAGGGATTTCCACTTCCACGGGTAATACAGCTGCCATCCCATAAACCAATGAGAATGGTGTTGCCCCAGCATATCGGCATATGACCAAGCGAAAATATCTTGGTACACTTTCAAAAGCTCAATTAATCTGTTGGCATCCTTCTGAGAGACATGCCCCCAATCTTGGCTTCTTTAGAGTTATCTGAATCTCCCAAATTAACAGTGATTGGTTGTTCAGTGGTAGGAGGTTTGGATTCTTCATGTCTGAGCCATTCCTTTTCAATAGCTTGAAGATCATCTTCATTCTCTGGGTCGGAATAATCAGGTTCGCCACAATCTTTTGAATGCGAATCCGAGCCATGCAAATGACTATCATGATGTGAAATGCCATGCTTGAGATGCAATCGAAGAATGGTTAGTATATATGCATATAAATGAATGCAATGCATATAATGGTCATGAAAAAAAATTGTTTTGAATTCGAGTTTTCAAAAAAATGTTTATGGGAACTAGCCCTCATGTCATTGGACGTCCTTGCTCCACTTTAAAACATTTTGAAACTATAGATCGTGTGGAGGATCGGGCCTCAAAGCATCATCATAGGACTGATTTTGGAATCCTCACACGTCTATTAACAAAACATGAGTTTTATTGATATGCGAAAATTGCATTACAAAATATAGCATCTTGGATCTACAAAGTTTATGATCCAGATTGTTACAAGCATGAACAAATGAAATGAAAAGGAAAGGATTCCCTCGCGGGGAGAAATGAATGAAATTCCCACGCAGGGGAAAAATGAATGGAATTCCCTCGTAGGGGAGAAAAGAAAGGAATACAACTAAAAGCTAGAAACTTCCCTACATAGTGAGAATTTGAAGGTTCTTCATTCCCATTGATAGTGTCAACCATGTCGACATCTTAAGAATGCCCTGGGAGGGGATTTTGTTGGACATTTGGTGCTGAATCCTTAAATGTGAGCAACTTTTTATCCAAAGAGATTCTGGATTTTGGCTCGGAGCACCCAACAATTGTCCACATGATGGCCCTTTTCCCCCATGTGATATTCACATGCTTTGCTAAAGTCAAACCCAACGAACTTTGGAGGATTGTCCCTCGGGATTTCTTTTGCTACCAGATGATTTTCAATTAATATCGGCGTAGGCCGAGATATGGGCCTAGGCAATGGAGTGAATTGCCTTTGAGTGGCTTTTCTCTTCCGTTCAAAATTTCGCGAAGGACCCCCTACCTCCATAGTGGGTTTGTGAGTTTGAGGATTGTAGGACTTCTGGGAAGAGGAGTTTTGTATGTAGGCGATCTCCACAGCTGATTCTTTATCTCTTTTTGGGGCATATCGACGACTCGGGGTCTCGGTCAGTCTCCCTTCACGCATAATTCCTTCGATTCGTTCGCCTAACTCCACCAATGCAGCAAAATTGATGCAAGTATGATTGTAAATCTTTTCAAAGAAGTCTCTCGGTATGGCTTGAAGTAATAATTTCATGGTTTCTTTCTCTCGTTAATGGCGGTTTTACTTGAGATGCCATGACCCTCCACCTTGAGCGTAAGCCCTAAATGACTCGGTTCTCCTCTTCTCAATCCGGATCAACTCTTCTCGAGTCGGGGCAATCTCGGTGTTGAATTTGTATTGTTGAAAAATTCATCAGCCGGATCCTCCCAAGTGTGGATTTTATCCAAGTCCAATTCTATGAACCACGTCAATGCAGTCCAATCGGACTATCTTGAAAAGAGTTGATTAAAAGTGGAGGGTTATCCGAGTAGCGAGCCATTTTGCCCAAATAATATTTCAGGTGAGTCTTTGGGCACCCGATGCCATCATACTTTCTTGTAAATTCTGGCTCTTTATAAAATTCAGGTACTGTGACCTTGGCAAAAGGTGACAATTTGTCAAACCCTTGTGGTTGGTAGCCCTGCAACATGCATAGGCGTTCTTCAAGCTTGGCCAAGCGCCTCGAACTTTCCATATCAAAGTGTGAAGCTGGGGTTTCCTTAGATTGCGGCTCTGATCCGATAACAATCGGGATTGCAGTAGGTACATCCTTGGACGGTCCTTTCCCCATGGGCTCCATAGTCGGGGCCATCGGCACTTCAGAAGATGTGGCCGGGGAATGCGTCGGAGAAGATGCAGGAACGATAGAAGTCAGATTCTTGACTTGATTTGAGAGTTCCGCCATTAAAGCCATCATTTGGGTCATCTGATTCTCCATGTTTAGAACACGAGCACGTGTATCTTCGTTTTCCATTTTAGTTTGACGACGAGTACAAATTATTGATCGTTCTTCCGCCGTTTTTCAAAAATATCCTGGAAAAGAAAATGATTATGATCAATACCAATCAAGAGAGATTATTAAAGGTACAAATCCTATTCAATTTTATATTTTCTTAAGACGAAATAGTGACAAGAAGCATATATGATCCTAGTATCATATAACATCCTCTTGTCAAAATTTCCTCAAAAGAAATTATACAATTGAAAAGGAACGACAAAAAATATTTAATCAGGGTGCCCCTCTTCTAAAAATTACATGAAAATTTCCTTGAATTTCATTGATTTTAATAGAATAATTACAAGGAAAAAGACACTTGCTTTCTTGAAGCTTACAAGATTACTCAATTTTACATGTAATATGAACATGGATACACGTAATATGAACATTAGTACACGTAATAAGAACATGAATACAAGGAAACCTCCATAAAAAGGAGGGAAATACAAAGGAAGTCTTTTTACAAGAAATGAAACAAAAAACCTAAGAACTAGGTTGAGTCACGCGGAGACGCTTGTTGTCATGGGCCAAGCGTCCCTCGTCATCTTCTTGCTCCATGATGTGTGTTCGTCTAAATCCTTGAGGCTCGGGAATTTTTCCATGTAGACTTGATGTTTCGGGTTGAGATTCTCCCATACAGTCTTGAGGCTCTCTGGCACCGGGATTACATCGATTTCGGGCTTACCCATCTAAACCTACACCTAAAGGGGCACCCATGATTAAAACATATCGTCGTTGGAAATATAAAACGCATAATTGAAATAAGGAGTAAAGGGATAAGAACGATAAAAATGGAACGATTTCTTACCAACCGAACACATGGCAATCACAAATCACATGTCGCATGAAACTGTGAGGTTTTGACGCCTAAGGTGAGGGTTCTAAAAAGGCTCAAGGCTCCCATCCCAAAGGATAAAGATAGTTTACCCACCGCTACTATCGTCGGTCGGTGCTATTTTTATCAATTGGGATGAGCGGGTTTATGTAGTAGTGGATTACCACGAGCATTCACTCGCGAGATTCCACCCATAAACCCTCCTAAGGTCCTAAATTGTGCGATCGGGGTTTTAGACCACGGTTGTGTGTGCGGGTGTAGTGCTAAAGCTTGTAAACATGCATTTAATTTTAAACAATCAGCACTTCAATATAAACCCCACATACACGCATACATCCTTACACCACTTGCAAGACAAAGGGTTTACACACACGCCACCCCTTATAACTCCCACCTGCAAAACCATTTAACACATTATTAGCGACTAACCTCATTTTCCACGTGACTTTGACATGCAGACGATCCTGCACAAGACATGTTAGTTTAAAAACACAACAACCATTTATAAACGGCCTCAAGTCCTCTTAAACTAGTAATCAGTCCCCAGCGGAGTCGCCAGAGCTGTCGCGCCTAACTTTTAACATGCAATCCCGAGCTCTCCCAAGCTAACGTTAAGCACGGCAAAAAATTTATACAATTGAATTATCTAACAACCTAAGCAACACAGAGCCGCCACTAGCTTATTTTGGAGGTCAGCTAGAAACCTAATCGAAGGTTGGGAGATTCCCTCGATTCCTACGCAACCAGAGATCTAAGCTCCGGGACCTGGATTACGTTAATATTTCTATTAACGCCCTTTCGGTACCTAATGGTATGTTGTGTTTTTTTATCGTGTCCATGCATTTTTTTTACATTTTCAGGATCGTCAATTTTTATACTAAGTGACCATGCGTGGTGGATTGTTTTTATTCTATTCTATTTCTAAAAAAAAAAAGAATCAAAAGAATCAACGAAATCACAATTAAAAGACAAAAAGTAAACAATCAATAGAAACATGTAAATCTAATCATGCAATCCTAAAAACATGAAGGAGAGCACAATAAAGGAAAAGAAAAAGAGAAAGAGAAGACCCGCAACTCGTCGGGTTTTATACAATGCAAGAGACCCGAGACATATGTCGGGAAGGAAAAGGAATAAAGGAAATTATATCATAATGGTCGGAATGGACATCGACCTCCATCGTCTTCATGCTTTATCTTTCTTCAAAATCCTAGTCTAAATCTAAACTAAGAAATCTAAAACTAGGTGCATGGAGATGGAAATGAACATCACAAATGACATCAGGGTTATCAAGGTAAGAACCCATGTATAATTGGGCTCTAAAGAAAGCATACAACATCAAGTTCATCGAGAAAACTACTTTCATGAATAGAATTCCCCAAGATGGGTTATATACTAATTCAAGAACACACAATGCCATATTAGAAACAAAAACAGGGGACGGTAGGAAAATACGACAATCAAAGAAAATGATGCATGGCAATTCATTTGTCAAATCACCTAACCAATGTATGAAAATCATGGAACTTGAACATGATGTAAAGGGTTAAATGCGAAGAACAAGTTTGGTTAAAACATTTAACCCTAATTCCACATGCAAAAGATCCCACAAATTTATTAACATTGATATGTGATTTACCATTAAGGGGCGAGGTGCATCACATTCAGCACATTGGCCAAAAAGATTAAAAGGCCAAGACATGTCAATCGATTACCAAAGTCTAACTAGGAACAAAGTAGTGCGGTGACAAAACAGAATTAGTAAACGAAACAACAAAACAGCAATGCAGCGAAGCGAAAACAGCAGAACAGCAAATAGTAGAGCAGAAACAGCAGAACAGCAAGATGAAAACAACAAAACAGCAAGACAGAAACAGCGAAACAGCAATGCAACAACAGCAATGCAGCAAAGCGAAACAACGAACAGCAAACAAAGCAAAGCAGAAACGGCGGGACAGCAATGCAGCAACGAGAACTTTATTCATGGCATTTTCTAATGAGATGAGATCAAAAAGCAACTCATGCTAAAATTTGCAATGCCTCTTAATAGCAACTCCACATATTTTACGGTAGAAAGCCAGAGATGAATTGAGTGTTTAGAATGCATTTATATTTTTCAGCAAAAGCTGAATCCCGAGAGAAAATTCATTTGGACCCTTAAGCGGTAAATGAAGAGCATCATTTTTGCTCGTTATCATGACACATGTGATGTATTAGAGTGAATTTCAATGTTACATAAACCTTGGCAAGAAACATCGGCGGCTAAAGCATATCCTAAAAGAAAACCAAAGTTGAACCAACTTATTGCAAGTATTCTCGACAATATTAAAGTTTCTAGGACATCCATGACCCTAAAAGTTTAATCATTTCTGCATAGAAGATATTCAACAAAAGTCTATGTTGAAGCAAGAGAAAAGCAGATTGCAAGTATGATAATCATCGATAAACGAAGTCGGCATCTTCGGAGGACAAGTTTCACCGGTTCGGCTCAAACATATCATCAAGAATGCTATATAACATCCGAGTCATCGGAAAATGAACAAGTAGCAATCTATTTGATTATTCATCACGTAACTTAGTGATAGCATGCGGGTCGATCGTCAACGGAGGCATTTTATTTAACATGCGATTGATGGGGAAGACAGAGAGAGAAACAAGAGTGACGGAATCAAGCATGTCGAGAATGTGGATTCACATAAAACGGAGAGAGTAATCAAGAAAAATCGAGCCGGGTTGACTAAATCACAAACATCAATCATACCCTCTCGAACGTGTAAATCAATTCGGTTTAACACCATCACGGAACCGGTAACTAAACTTGCTTAATGCTAACATACAAATGCGCATTTCCAGCAAATACCAATTAATCACAGCTCTGCATTTTCGATTTACGAAGCTGATTGGCAATGGCGAGTACACATTGTGCTCGTGAATTATTGACCTTATAGCTCAAAGCTAGACATTATGCTTATCAAATAAGGCACGATTAACTATTTACCGAATCATCTCAACATGCGGATATGTGACCAATGACCAATCGTGGTTTAGACCGAGAGAAACTAAACATCCAAATTGAGGTTTCTTCCGCCACATACAACGCTCAAAAGAATAACATCACCCTAACATTGAAATCTGATGTTAAAACTTGGAAATAATCCTACCTGGAATGACAACAACGAGTAATACCGACGCACGACAACCTGTTTCAAAGTGGCATGTTCCTCAGCAATTATTGGAACCTCGAGCTCCCGAGAAAGACGCGCCTTGCAACGAGCGCGTCAAATCCGTCCACAAATGATCCTCACAGAAGCGATCGATCCTCGAGTGATTTCGGCCGAGGTAAACCAAGCGAAAGAAAAACCAATGTTCGGGGTCGAGGGATCGAACGGGGGAGAGAATCAAATCCCAAAAACTTAATCGGATAGAGAGAGAAAAGAGAACTCACCGATCCGGTGAGCCCGATCCGGTGAGCGGAACTGCTGGCATCGTCTTCGATATCGCCGATCGAGAGAACGATTGAGTCTCCGGGATGACCCTAACGAATCAAGCTTCGATCGATCAAAATCCCTTGAAAACCCTAGCCGTCAAGCCACCGATCGGAGAGTCCGGATCACGAACTCGAGTCGAGCTAGGGTTTGAGCGAGATGCTTCCGCCGTCTCGTTCGAGCTTCGCCATCGCATTCCCGTCGGCCGATCCATCTTCTAGGGCTTCGGGAGAAAGATCACGATCGAACTTCACCACCACGGTCCTCTTCGGTCAATCTCGATTTCGAGGAAGATCGTCGGACCGAGATACGCCGCCGTCGTCGTTATGGCTATCGTCGGTTTTAGATCGAATCGAATCTGCCGTCGTCGTCTCTGCCACCCCACGATCCGCTCTCGTCGTTGCCACAGCTATCGTCGGCCTTGTCCCGTGACCGATTGCTTTGTCGCCGTCGCTCTCAATTGGCGTTAATTCGCCGGCGATTGAAAGCCCTTGATCTAGGGTTTTTCTTTTGTGCGCGAAGAGGGGAAAATGAGAGAGAGGGCGAGAACGGGAGAGAGAGAGAGAGAGAGGCCCCCGGGGGAGAGAGAAAGCGTCGAGAGGGGGGGCCGAGGAGAGAGAGAGCCCCACGACCGTCCAAAGGGCCCCCTTTTATATTTTCCCTTTTTTTATTTTTTCGTTTTATTATTTTCATTTTCCGTTTTTTTCCGTTTTTTTTTTTTTTTTGTTTTCTTTTGCTCTCTTTTTTTGTTTATTCAATTCAAACAATTTTTTATTTTAGGTGTCAACAGTGCCTTCTCCCCATGTTTTGACTCAGCCACCTTGATCATGCATGCCTTGGGGTTAGCTTCTTCCTTCATCCTCGGTGGATCAATCCAACCTCCAATCTCTTGCTTGATTCCTTGGTTCGGTCTTGGTGAGATCGACGAGAGACTCGGCTATGCTAAGCGCCCTCACGAGAGTACTCACATCCCGACGCTTCAACTCAATTTGAGCCCATGGCTTCAATCCATCCATGAATGCACAAAGAGCCTCCTCGTCACTTAGGTTGCGAATTTGAAGCTTGAGTTCCGTGAATTCCTTCACGTACTTTCATATCGCACCTCTTTGCTCGAGGCGATGAAGCTTGCTACGGGTTTCTTGTTGAGCAAATTTGGGGAAAAAGTAATCGCGAAATTCTCTCACGAAGTCATCCCATGTCTCCACGGGATTGGCACCGCGTCTAGTCTCATCACACCTATTTCGCCACCAAAGTATCACGGTATCGGTAAGGAACATCGAAGCAATTCTAACCTTGATCGACTCATCTCGAATGTTGACGGCGCCAAAGTATTGCTCCATGCTCCAGACAAAGTTGTCCACCTCTTGGGCAGATCGGTTGCCTTTGAACTCCTTGGGCTTCGGCACCTCGATCTTGGGTACCGCTTGTGTTGTCGTCACACCATTAGTGATGCTTAATTTGCATAAGGCGAGCTTAGTCTTGAGCTCTTGGATCTCCACCTTCATGGCTTCAACCTCATCCCTACGTGGACCTTCTTCCTCGGTCACTTGGACGCGCTCCTTCAAGACATCAATCGATGCTTCAAGGGCTTCATCCTTCTCGTGCAACGGGGCGGTAGCTTCGTTGAGGCCGGTCGTGAAGTCCTCTCGGAGCATGGATTCAACCTCCATGATCCAGTCTCGCACATCGTCAAGACCTTCCATGAGTTCGAACACGGCACTCCGGACCTTCCCGATCTTCTAATCGAACGCAGCTACGGCATCCATCAAGGCATCCCTTTTCTTTGTCTTGGCGCGAGTCTCCTTGACTTGCACAATCTCTCCATCCATCGCAGGATCTTGGCTCGATATTCTCTCGAACAATTGGTGCTCTTCAATCTCCGGAAGTGGATCTCACTTTAGCTCTGATACCACTTGTCACAGGCCGATCGATTGGGATCGTGACCACGTGGCGACTCGGGCACTTTTGGATCACCCAAGCCAAGCCTTGCTCGATTAATCGCACAACTCGCTCGCACAACCCGAATCATAAAGAGAGAAAGCTTCTAGAGAGAGGAGCTCTAGAAAGAAATGAGCTTTGTATTGCTTGAAAGGATTGGATGATACAAATGAGGGGGGAGGGGACATCCCTTCTTATACTCAAGGCCCTCGAATTACATCCATTGATCTAGAACTTATCCAGCGGACGAGATCGCACCACCTCAACTACCGACACTAATGGCGGTTACTAACCATCGACATAAACGAAAGCTACCAACTACATGTGGCATCCCAGAATATAATGAAAATCCCTAAGTATACCTTGAGCCATGGATAGGCAAGGGAAACCACTGTTATTGTATTTAGTGGCCTTTTTATCCATAATTCGCAATAAGGTTTATGGCCGAGCTTGTAAGGGATAAATTTTGGACGAAAAGATTTATCCTTGGCCATGTGAAGAACAAAATTAGAATTTATGAATTTGTGATTTCAAGTGTATAGTTACTTAGTTTGCAATTTAGTACTTTAATTTAATAAGGATTTAACTAGTTTAACGGGTTAAAATTTGATTTGATTGGGCTTAGGACTTAGGCCCAAAAGTATGGACCTAAGATGGGCCAATTTCGGCTGGCCCATAAGCCCATGAGGAGGGCTGCCGTCGACCCAAAAGGGGTAGGAGGAGGCCCATCTTCAAGCCCATCTTTGCATGGGATTTGCCAAGTGGCAAAAAGAGGAGTTACTCCATTGGCTATCTTGGGTGGCCACTAATGATAACTAATGATTACAATTTAAGGGAAATAAAAGAGAGGCCGGCCGGTTTAGGGAGAGGAGGCTGTCGACCGTGAGAGAGGGAGAGAGAGAGAGGAGAGGAAGAGAGAAAGGAAAGGAAGAAGGAAGAATAAGAGGAAGAAGCCGTGACCGTCGCCGCCGTGTCCCGTCGCCGTTGAGTCCGCCCTTTCCGTTCGTTTTTGCTGAGTTTAGAGGTAAGTTAGATCCTTGATCTACTCTTGCATGTTGTGTTTGATGTGTGTGGTTGATGGATGATGAATCTCGGAGGTCTAGAATGTGCAAAACCGAAGTTACAAGAATGGTTCTTAAGCTAGTATACTGTTTTTCGAGTAAACAGGTTAACCCGAAATGTTGCAAGGGCTTGCATGCGATGTTTGGTTCGGATTTTGGCTTTGACTCCTTCACGAAAGTTGTAGATAACATCTTAAAATATAACATACTAAAATTTGAGACAAAATGGATGAGTTTTGAGGGGTGAAACCCTCCCTCTACGAAAACGGTTAGATCTGGAACTGTTTGTTGACCTCTCAGTGATTTCAGGTGTTGCACTTTTATTAAGAATTTCACTTTGACCCCTTCATGAAAGTTGTAGAGGACATCTTGAAGATCAACATACTCAAATTTGAGGTAAAACAAACAAGTATAGCCTAGTGAAACGAGTTTTCTATTGAAGACATTGGATTTGGACAAGTTCTGTTGAACTCCAGTGACTTCGGGGACAATAAGATGACTTTCCTCTGGAAATTTTACCTTGACTCCTTAATGCAAGTTGAATTAGACACCTTGAGACAAAACATATCAAAAATTCAGAAGAAAAGAAGGAAGATAAGTAGGTAAAATCGTGATTTTTCCAAGACGGTTTAGCTTGGAAGTTTCGGTACTAGGAACAGACACCTCCACCGTCTATAATTAATTATCTAGGATGAACTTGGCCTTGATGTCTTCATGAAAAATCTACCTTAGGATCTTGATTATCATGTGGTAAAATTTCATAATTTTTTAAGGCCATTTGGGTATTTAATTTGGGATAATCCTAAAACCATGCAATCTGGTATGTCCAAAAATTGTAAGTTGTAATGCATGGGCTGTATCTTTTTGTGTAAGGTTCCTTTGGGTATGTGTTCTTCAGAAATTTGTGCCTTTATGTCTTGACTATCATGTGGTAAAATTTCATAATTTTTGAAGGCTATTTGGGTATTTAATTTGGGATAATTCTAAAACTGCGCAATCTGGTGTGTCTGAAATTTGTAAACTGTGATGCATGAGCTATATCTTTTTGTGTGAAGATCTTCTGGGTATGTGTTCTTCATGAAATTCCTGTTTTTATGTTTCAACTATCACGTGTTCAAATCTCATAATTTTTAAAGTCATTTGGGTATTCAATTTATATATTTTCTAAAATTGTGCATGCTAGATTTTGTAAGTTCAAAAGCAATGATGCAAGGACTATTTTAAGTCATATGAACAAAATGGATTATGTTGTCTTAAGTGATTGAATCATACTGCACATGTGATGATATTTGGCATTTCATATAAGCATCAAATGCTAAAAATGATCTTGTTACCATCATCATATGCCATGTTGAAATTGAGCCATAAATGTGAATGTGAATTATGATAAATGAGGATGCCGTCTGAGGTATGAGTCGACGATGCCCCGGGAGTGTCGGGATGCCCGGCTAGGGAGTGTATGCCGGATGCCGGTTGGCCCAGTGGCGTAATTCCGGATGTCCTCGGGAGTTTCGAGATGCTCGGTGGTATACGGTACGTAATTCCAGGGGGAAATGGCTGGTGGTATGTCGGTACGTAATTCCGAAAGCCCGGAGGGTGTGAGCCGAGGAATACCTCATGATGCCAGTTGGGGTACAAGATGCCCGGCCAAGGGAGTGTAAGTGCCGGAAGCCCGAAGGTGTGTGCTGGAGGATGCCTCGTGATGCTAGTTGGGGTGCGAGATGCCCAGAATGTGGGGGTGCTGGATGTCCGAAGGTGTGTGCCGGAGGTTTCTCGCAACGCCAGGTTGGGTGCAAGCAATACATGTGCAATGAAATTCCTAATCCCGGGAAAGAGAAATGTGATGGCCCAATTAAAAGAATAAAAATTGAGAAATTGAATTTGAGTCATGCATGGTATGGTGACATGTATGCATGGATGCTTGGTGATGAGTGCATGGATGCATATGCACCTATGGCATGATGGTATATGCATGGATGCATATGCACCTATGGCATGATGGTATATGCATGAATGCTTGACGATGAGTGCATAGATGTATATGCACCTATAGCATGATGGTATATACATGGATGCTTGATGATGAGTGCATGATGGAGTATGCATATATGGCATGATGATGTATTCATGACTACAAGGTAAGAAATGTTTGGATGCATGAATGATATGTATTATACCATGATGTCTTGATTGTTTTGTATGATGCATGAGTAGCTATATGGATCTTTTACCTGCTGAGTGGTTGTACTCACCCCTTTTGGGGATTAACATTTCAGATTAGTAGATGGATTGAGTGGTTGGATATGACTGCAAGGAGGAGGATAGCAAAGGAGGAAACTTTTGGACGCTGACACTAGTCGATGGACCTTAAGTATACGACTGTGGGAAAAGATGTCGGTCATCTTTTGAAGTATAGCCGAGTGTAGAAGACCTTGGCATTTTCATGTACCGATTAAAGATGTCCATTTGCTTTATGTAAATAAAAGTATTCGGCTTTAACCTATAAAAGTTTTAGTTGGTGTGCATCGCTTTAATTTCAGGACGGGGAGTAGTTGGTTATGCTTCCGCTATACGAACTGCGCTAGGACCGTTTTTTTTTTTTTAAAAAAAGGGACTAAAAAGGGGAGAGGAATTTTGTTAGTCAACCCCGATAGTTCCTCTCTAATTGAAAAGCCTTTAGACTGGCTTGTAATAAGTTAAGTCGTAAGTACTTGTGGTGACCCTACGGGTGTCGGGGTGCCGCACTACCAACAAAAATGAGAAGGGCTTCTAGAACATGACTCAATAACGGTTTCACCCACCCTTGGAAACTTCGGGAAGAAGACTTGGTGGAAATCCGAACGAGCACAAGAGATCTTCCACGGATGTGTCACGGTCGTCCATTGGGAACCTCATGGATCGGCCTTCTTTCGGACCGTGACACATACGTAGAACAATTGGTAACATGGAAGCTTTTAGTATGGTCAATGACTAATCGTTTTTGCTCTGGTCTTGTGTAAATACTCTTTAGACCTGAGGCACAGTGTTAACTTGTGTGATAGATGACTATGGTTCACGGGTACGCATATTGGCAGCTCATTGATATGTCTCTGTACAATGATCATAACTCGTTCACATACAAAGTTACATGTGTGCGCAACATGGAATCTGTCTCCTTGTTACATACAAGGTACAATAATAATGTCCTATGCGATCTAATTGTGACATTACATTGAAATCCTCAGTCGAGGTTATAACTGAGAACAAATTGTTTATGTTTCGTATAAAATGCAGGTCAATTAGGTTTGTGCATATGATCAAATTGATAACTTGACAAATATTCCATGGTCTTTATTCAATCGGGACATAGTAAGACAGAGGGATTGAATTATATTGTAGTCAGAGCTGACAAGTTCATCATGTTCTTAAAGCATTCATGCTGTCTAGGTAACCAACTAATCATGACATATTGCTAGATGTCAATCATGGCTTGTGGGACCTAGAGATTAATCAAGACCATCAATTCTCTTAGGAGTACTAATGTATTGGTGCAAGTCTTACTACCAGCTCAGTGATAAATCTAGGGATGTCACATACCATAACCAATTCACTCGATCGGACACGGCCCACTTATAAGAGCTGTTCTCCTACTCACCCAACTTCTGGAGGAAGTAGTTAATAACTTATTTGAGAAGTTATAGACTAACTTCTGGAGGAAGTGGTCAATAACTTATTTGAAAAATTGAAGACCAATTTCTAGAAGAAGTAGCTTTTGGAAAAAAGTAGTCAATAACTTCTTTAAGTGGTTAAAGACTAACTTTTAGAGGATGTTAAATGTTGACTTCACCAAGATATTATAAATAGAGCAGAGAGAGGGTGAGTGAATTATGTTAAGAAAAAGAGAGAAAGTTCAGAGAGAGAACTATATGGTTACCAAACGGTTGCTAACCACGTGCAGAGGATTGTCTCTACAAGATTGCTAGCACAATTAAAATGGTGATTACTTGCGAGCTCTTTTTCGTTCGAGATGCGCTGGTGGTGTTTGAACTAGAGGCTCAACATTTGTGGGGCTCGAACTGAAGAACATTTGAATCAAGTCTTCTAAAGTGCGCTTTGAGAGGTAATCCATAAAACCCTCTTTGATATTCTGATTTTTTATTAAAATGCACGAACAACACCTTTGGAGGAACATGTATAATAGAATTTTATCTTTACTTCCGCTGCATTTATGTTTATTTAGCCATATATGTTCTGTCAAATCCCAACAGGCAAGACCAAATATAAAGATATCGAGTATAATTTTATCAAAGATATGATTGCATGAAAAGATGTGAACTTATATCTACGCATAGAATGATAGTAGATGAAGCCAATACTTAAAGATGTGTTTTGTGATCATATAAAATCTAGAGGTTGACATACTGAATATTATAATTTCTCTTAAGTATTCACATTTAATGAATTTGTATTTCATTATTAATGCTTATGTGTCTTTCTTAAATGTTTATGCATCATAATGCTTAGTGCATCATTATGCTTAGTGCATCATATAAAATTGAGAAAATATGTGGGAGAGCTAAGAGAATCCAATAATAATGGAAAAAGTTTTGATCTCGAGTTTTATATCATGAGACTTTTGAAGAAAGGAGTTCATCAATTTAATATCCCTCGTGATTCTTACTTGTTCCTCAATTCATTAATTGATTCGATTTAAAAAAATGAGTTGAACTGAAATTGAGAATTTCAAAAAAAGAGGAAGATCAAGTTTCAGATATCACATTCTAGCTTTGTATTGACTAATCAATTAATTAATATTGTTTTTGGATAATCATAATTGTGAATACAATATATCATTATTAAAAAGAGAAAAAAAGAGAGATATAAATATATTAGGCACCTGCATAATATATCTACTAAAAAAAGTAAAGCCCAATAGATGTATAACAACTAGCTTTCAAAGTATGTTGATCGCACGGATTTTTTCCTTGTATGAAAGTTGTAGAGAGGTGAAGAATGAGTTCTATTTAGCCATATTAAGCCAAACCTGGCCCATAAGGAAAGTAGAGGGGAACTTATTTTTAAGTGTAAATAACTACAATATATAAATAAAATGGAAGAACTATGAAAGCATTCATTTTTCTCCTTTTGCGGCCATGGTGTACTCCTTTTAAAGAACGAAACTCTAAGACTTCAATCGATTTTTCTAAAACTACAATGAGTACTTATTTTGTGGCAAACAAGGTATGTCATTTTTCATGATGTCTTTTTGTTGGTGTTACGTATTTTTTTGTAAACGTTTCCGCATTTATTTTGGGTATTCGATCGATCGAATATCAATTCGTTTTCTCTTGTTTGCAATCCATTTCCTACACTCACCTAAGACCTATGTTTCGTCCAGGTGGGCAGCGTCCTCCTTGCGAACGAATCGCTCACCCTCATCGTGGTCCTCCCTCGCCCATCAACTCTAGCCGAGCTCTCTCAAGCTCTCCATGTTGGGGTTTGGATCCTTGACATGGGTGAAGTCCTCCGCAGTATTAGGGTGGCTGGGGTGCACAAGAGTAGTACGTGGCGGTGGGGAGGGGCCCAGTTGCAATGGAGCTAGTAGTGTGAGGAAATATGGTGGCTTGGAGGTAAAGTGGGTGGGAGGTTCTTGCAGTAGAAGAAGAGAGGGGGGAGAGGAGAGAGTGAGCTGTGTGGAGTCGGAGTTGGGCAAGTGGGCGAGCCAAGCGATTCATGAGCCCAGTTAAGGCGAGGTGAAAGCGTGCCGTTTGCTGTCAATTTTTTGGAAAGTTTTTGCCTCTGATACCGAGATGATCGTCTCCTTCTATTCTTTTGCGCCGGAAAGGTTCCTTTTGACGACTTTTGGTGGCTTTTGCTTTCCATGCTGACGTGACTTTTTTTTTTAATACTGATTTTAGTGGAGATTGTCTTCCTCTAATCCTCTTTTTATTCGTCGTCTTCTAAAGGACCATAACAGTACATACACACAAACATATATGTTCCTACGTTGCTCCTTTTCTTATGTGTTTCATAGCTTGAATAACTGCTAATTGTCACAATTAGAAAAATTGATCTAACTCTGTCCAGGATTTGAGGAAAATTTTGTTTTCTTTGATATTTTGATGAAGAGATAATGAAGATAATAATGCTGAATCGTGGAATTGTTAACCTCTTTTATCATTCAAAACACCGAAAAAAGAAGAAGATATGCTTAAATGCTCTGTTTGTCAATTGAGGCCAAGTAGCTTTCTCTTGTGATTTTGCTTTTGAGATGGGTTTATTGTGATTCTGCTTCTGTGTTGAGATGGACTTGCGCACTTGCGATGTTAAATCAATATTACTTTAGAGGATCTTAGCAAGAATTATCGTAGTCAAAGATCTCATCGTTACACATATTGAGGCCCTTGCATTTTGTTCCCATTTGAGAGACACTAATTGAAGCAACTTCAAAAGAAGAAATTCAATGATCACTTGAAATGGCACAATCGCATTGGCAAGCTTTGTTTTTTTGCCTAAAAAAAATGGTGAAGTGTAAAGGATGGGCACGTGAAGACTTTAGCCGATGTGTTAGTCCATGCATTATGACCGAGAGGAGGTTTCATGCGCATTTTAATTGTATACGAGGGCTAGGAAGTTGTAATCCATGGACATTTTAGCCAAATTTATGAGAGAACTAAATCATACGTTTCATTGAACCTCATCAGGATAGATTATATAGATAGATTACCTTGGCATGCTTCACCAAAAAAGGACTAAACCTCATCTAGGTATATTACATAGGTAGATTATCTTGGCATATTGTAAGCTGATGAAGATAGATTATATAATAAGTTTAAAATAGGGAAGAGAATCAAAGAGACATGGCGTTCTGACGTTTATCATACTTAATTTAAATTTGGGATTTGCTATTAACGCCTTTTGATTCAAATTCCTTAAATAAGTCCGGTAGCATTTGAAGCCCGGCATTTGAAATAGAGGCCGTTCTAAGTTGGAGGCAAACCTAACTAGAAGTTAGGATTTCATCAGACGAATCAGAGGTGTAGTCCAATAAACCATTTTACAGGCCTGCCCATGAATGAAAGAGCGTAATTTTCTTCCGATATCGGCGGTTTACGTATGAGCGAACCAATAATGAAATTGCATGCTTAGCTTCAGACCCGGTGAGCTCAAGAGGCGCCACAATCAATCCACTAGTATTGATCCACCCACCATGCCGCAACAGGCGCCCACCACTACACAGGCGTTACTACACACCGTGCTGCATTCCTCATTATCCGAACCTTGCCCGTCCATTCAACAAGTCTAGTCACTATCACTAACCTTGGCAATCCTCCTTTGAGGAGTACCACTTGTTCTAATTTTAAACTTCAACGAGAATCCTCCCATAATTTCTACCTTCGTAATCCTTTCCCATCTCATTCAATCCCATAATTTCTACCTTCCTAATCTTTTCCCATCTCATTCAATCCACAGCAGCACAAGCATCCACTCCAGGAACACCACCTCCCACGTCTAGATCAGAAAACAAGTACTGCCAACCGAATTATAAGAATATATCCACCTACTCCCGACTGACACCTAACAATCTACCTTGAATACCAGAATCTTGTTAGGAAAATTACATGCCATGCTAGGGATAGAAGTCACTAAAATAAGATTGTTCATGCACAATTCCCATCCATGTAAATTATGTCGTCACAAAGGTTATCCAACAGAATTTTTCCCATTTCATTTCTTCCATCTAAAGTAGAAACCCAATGGCATGGCCACCCAAAGCATTAATCTGCTCCCTAACAAAAGCAACAAAACAAGTTATAACATAAACATCACATGCTGAAAAAGAAAAAAAGAAAAGATCATGACACGATTAAGGATTTATAAACCATCAATTATTCAAACTAATAGTCCACCATACCACATGCAAGAAGCACTCGCAATATTTTTCAATGAGATCTAATGCAATAATTCTTACCAACAATTAACTTAGACTTTTCCCAGAGTTGCATTGCTCGTGTCCTTGCCCATGTCCTTGCCGGCTAACCTGTCGCATTGGAAGAGCAAAGTCAAAGAGGGAAGCAATGGAATTTAAAGTAAACCCATAAATAATGCTTTGTATATACGGAGCATCTAAGAAACTGCAATTCAAGTCAAATATGGTAATCATCTATGAAGATTCACAATGTCCATAGAAGTCTATGAACAACATTGACCTTTGGACTCTCCGCCATCCTCTAGCTCCTCTAGCCTAGGAAATCAACATCCTTCGCCTTGATATGTGCTGCTCAAAAGGGGCATTGTTCTACATTTCTTTGGAAATGAATGTATGGAGAATGAATTACCCCTAACTATTAATAATAAGCCTCTCTCACATTGATTTATGAGTATCAATCATTGATGCCGATGGTCCAGACGGTCTCTACAACTATCACTTAAAACAACAACAGAACACCTTAAAAGGAGGAAGGGAAAAGAAGGCAATACTTGTTCTGGGCAATCAACCAGCCAGCGTACTTCCTTGCTTCTCAAATTCTATGGATGCAACAATAATTAAGAGACTTTGGAGTTGAGGAAACATCTACAGAAATCAAATGTGACAACACAAGCGCAATCAACCTCACAAAGAATCCAATACTACATTCAAGAGCAAAGCACATTGAAATCAAGCATCATTTCATTAGAGATCATGTTCAAAGTGGTGAAGTGGTGATTCAGTTCGTTGATTCAAAGAATCAATTAGCAGACATATTCACAAAGCCCCTAGAAAAGGCTTACTTTGAATCAATTCGCACAAGACTGAATATCGCAAGACTTGAAGATGTTCAGACTCAAAGATAGAGTCTTGAAAAGTTCAGACTCAACGCAAGGTCTGAAGGCGTTCAAACTCAACGAAAGGTCTAATGGTTCTCATACTCTAAGGTAAGGTCTGAAAGAGTTTAGACTCTGAGGTAAAGTCTGAACACTCTCAGACTTTGACTTAAAGTCTTTTTACGTATTTTAATTTTTCGTATTCTATGCATTAATTTTTTTTGTTAATTGCTTTTTGAAATTTTGAAATCTCTTTTTATTCGAAGTCTGACATGTATTTATGGCAGTTTACTTTTTCAAAATTGCAGTTTACTTTTTTTGAAATTGGCAGTTTTTATTTTTCCTTTTTGGCGACGGTTCAGTATCTCGATTTTATTTTTTCCTACTATTTATACTTTCGAATCGTTATCTTCATCCGCTACAACACTTTTTGAAAACCATCTCTTTTACTCTCGCTTTCAAAACCCTAAAAAGCTCCATTACCGTTCCTATTCCATTACCTTACTCGACAAAAAATTTCATCTTTTGTTTGCGAACAAGTCGGATTTTTACTTGTGATCCAAGAATGTCATCTAGAAAGTCTTCAAGACTCGCCGGTAGGGGACCACAAAGACAACGAGAATGTAGTACAAGGGTGGACCTCACAGGCGAAGAATCTCCACAAAGGGAGACTCAAAGTCAGCATTCCAAGGAACAAATTACTGAAGCAGAACCGGTAATAACCCTAAAACCAAAGGTTGCGTTTGATATGTATAGTAGGCTAAAGGTTGGAGGAGTAAGCCTAAAGACGATCGAGGACTTTCTAAAAGAAAGAGGATATAAGAGTGAGTACATCTTCTTGCAAGAGATGGAGGACTTGAAAATCGTTGAGAAATGGACTGCTCAAAGAACTCTCGAGAATATTTCGAGTGATCCTCTTTACAGTACTGTAAGCCAGACTTTAGACTATGATGAGAGACTTTACTCTCATTTCCAGCCTCGTTTGGGTGTTGCTGTGAACTCAATTTGTCCTTCGGGTAGTCTTTTTCAGTCTAAAGAGCATGAACGAACGTACACCAAGTTGTTGAAGAAGGGTGTTGTAAATCCGAGAAGTGTGAACTTCGACTTTCTAGATTCATTAGAGATAAATCTTAGAGAGAAGTTTGTTAGGCTACAGTTGGAGAAATTCTGCACAGATATGACAAATGCCTACCCTGAACTTACAGCATATTTTTATTCGAATTTGTCGTTTCTGGATGCGAATAGGTTGTCCTTTTCTTATATGGATAAAGAGTATATTGTTGATGTTGACACATTGGCTGAAGTTGTTAGGATGGAAAGAAAGAGTTTCCAACCAATAAAAGTGTCCACAGCCTTTGCAACCCTTGACATTGTGCGTGATAGAAAAGTGGAAGGCAAGATATCCTATTCAAGGATGAATGCCTCAAACGTGTTGCTGCACAAAATCATCATCAACTGCCTGAGGCCCAAGACAACCTCAAAAACCGATGTCTCCAAGACTGAAACCAAGCTAATGTTTGCCCTCAACCAAGGAAGGCCCTTTTCATTTCCTCATGTTATTCTTTTCCACATGTACCGAACTGTGGTTAAGGATAAGGGTCAATTGCCTTATTCGTCTATCATCACCAAGTTGTTCAGGCATTTCAAAATTCAGATTCCTGCACCTCTATGCCTGACCAAGTTAAGTCTGATTCTTGTTGGTTACAAGATGGTGATGAAGATGAAAATTCCAGAGCTAAACACTACACTGAAAAGGTTGAAGGAGAAGACACCCTCAAAGAAGATTGCCACTGTTTCTTCAAAAAGAAAGGGCAAAGAGCCCATGGTTGAGAAAAAGCGTAGAAAAATCATCTTGCAAGACGAGGAGGATGAAGAAAATATTGATGATGCCATGACTTTGTCTACTCTCTCAAAATTGAGGAGCTCAGTTAGCTTGAGAACTGATGCTGGAAAGAGGGCAAGGAAAGAAGCAGAGGAGAAAGCAGCAGCAGAGAGAGTGAGGAGAGAAGAAGAAAAACAAAGGAAGAAGGAAGAAGAAAGGAAGAGGAAAGAAGAGGAACAGAGAGAAGCAGAGAAAAAACAGAGGAAAGAAGAAGAGGAAGCACAGAGAAGAGAACAAGAAGAGTTAAGAAGAGAAGAGGAAGAAAGAAGGAAAAAAGATGAAGAGGAGAGCAGAGCACAGGAAAATATGGCTACAGGATTCGAGCCATCATTTGCTCAATCTAGGAAAGAGACCGAGAAACATCACACTGTTGAAATGGAGTTTAGCGAAGAATATTCGACTCTACCCACTGGCATGAACACAGGGGGAGTTGCTGCAGATCAGGGAACAATATCGCCATTATATTATAGTGATGCGAGTAGGTCTGGTGCTGATGCTGAGGATGTTTATGCATCTCATTTCCTAGAACATGAAGAATCCTCTCCATCTAATAGGGAAAGGGCTGAGAAAGATGCGCTAAGTTTTCAAACGCCAAGAACTGATTTTGCTGGTCCAAGCACAGGTAATGCTAACTCGACAGCTTTTACACATTTGTTGGATGTTATCTGGACCTCAAGAAACAGATCTTTCGCATGGATTATGAGATAAGGGATCTCAAAAAGGCGATGCTAAGTACTTCCGTGAGCATGCAAGATCAAATCAACGCACTTAGAGCTCAAGTGGAATCAAATGAGAAGAGTGCAGAGTTGATTTCAGTAAAGGAAGCGCTTGCAAATCTTGAGAAGACTATGCAGACTCTTAGCAAATTTCGTCTTGTTCGCATGCCCGAAGAGCCCTGGTTTCTTTTTAAAACCATTCTTAACCACTCTACCTCTTTTGATGGGACAAAAAAAGGGAGAGTTTTGCAGATTTGAGATCGATTTGAGATCGATTTGATTTTGAACTTTTATTATTTCATTTTCTTAGACTGTTTTCATTATTTTTTTATTTAGATTTGGTTTGAGCTGTCTATTTGAATCTCTATGACTTTATGCTTAGCTTATTTGATGTTTGGATCATTAGACTTGTGAATTTGCAGGAACATTATATTTGAGGATAATTGTTATTGGACTAACAAGTTTCTATCTTGCAGAAGTAATCCTCAAAATATATATGAGTTATTCTTTGCAGGTTTTAAATTCGCAAATCTGCCAAGGTGTTTTGTCACCATAAAAAATGGGGAGATTGTTGAAGAAAAATCCCTTGAAGTTTTGAAGTTAACAAAACAACCTCGTTAGCAAAGTCTAAAGAATCCAAGACTCAGTCGGTTAAGTCTGAAGAGTTCAAGACCCAAAAGTTCGGTCTGAAGTTTTTCCGTCTGAAGACAGTCGACCCGATTCATGATCTCAAGATCTCCAGACCCAAATCTAAGTCTGAAGACAGTTTGCGATTTTGCCAGGCTGACAGCAAGTTATTTTTATGGTTAAGGAAATTAAGATTTGAATATTATATTCCCTAACTTATCCATGGAATATCTCTGGTTGTGATTGTGAGCTCGAAAGATTTATTTTTTGGATTTTATCCGTTGAAGATCAAGCGAATTTTTGGAATGATCTAATTTTGGAAACTCAAGATCCTGATTGTATGGGCGAGCAGGATTGACAAGCTATTTTCTTCTTATATTTTCGACAACATGAAGATCACTTAAATTGATTCAATCCAACGGGTTGATTGGATGAATTCTTAAAAAGTGCCAACGGATATAGAGGCACGAATGTTATTTAAGGTGGATCGGAGCTGTTCGAAAGTAATGAGAGAACTGATAGAAAAATTTCGATGTTAGAACCTCTGAAATCTCTTGTTCTGTAAAATCTCTCGTGCTCAAAGTTGTGTATCAAAGAGTCAATTATAGTGCGAAACAGCAAGAAACTGTAGGAGAGACTTTCTGCTGAAGAAGTCTAGTTCGTGAATTGTAACAGCTCTCATTTGCTACATAGTGATTACAGCTAGTTGGCTGCCAACGTGGAGAGTGGACGTAGGCTTATAATAAGCCGAACCACTATAATCCTTGTGTCTACTTTCTCTTACCCTACTCTATTTACTTTATGGATGCATGAATTGACTATTTCTGATGTGATTTTCATATTAAAGTTCATTTCGTGAAAGAATTGAAAAAGAATTGCATAAACACCTATTCACCCCCTCTAGATGTATCCACTAGCCTTTATCAAACGGTGACTCTTGTTAATTCGGGAAAATCGTGGGAGGTGAAGCTCCATGGCTATAAGCGCTTCCACACTGCAATTCTTGGCAGCCGGTTGGTCAGCGTTCGCAAGAGAAGCTCGCTTGCGCAAAGGAGATGCCTGCGCGTTCGAGCTCATCAATAGGGACAACATCATGCTCAGAATATCCATTTTATGTAGTGTAAATAAGGAAGTGATCTGCATCGATTGAGGTGAACCAATGGAAGTGTCGCGTATGAGGCTGTTTACAATGCCGAGAGGAACTCGAGAAACTAATTTGCCAACACTACTTTATGCCTCCCTTTAGCTATTGCTCGATTAATCGATGAGGAGCTGGCATCTGCTCGCTCACATAAATGTTCTTTTTTTTTCCAAGGTGATTACAAATAGAGAATGTAAATCCACTTGAACCAGAACGTTGCCCTGAACATGTTTACTGATGGGTTAGAAGAAAAACAGGGGAAAAGCTTGTGTGTTGGGGAATGAGTTTCTTCTTTTATTTGTAGATTAAGTCTTGTTAGCATTGAAATTTTTGGCAGGGTGTCGGTCGGTTAAAGTATTGGGAGATTTTACGAAAGATATATATAAACGGAAGAAGAGCAAGATATTATATGTGTTCTTCCAAAGGCCTTTAATCAAAAGGATTAGTTGTAAGAGTTTTCCTCTAATGTTGACTAAACTAATTGACATTGTTATTTACTGTTTAACGTTTACCGTTTTACGGGGTTTGATCTAAGGTGAGATAGAAGGTTTCTTAATTAGTCTAATATGGGACTGGCTAGTGTGGGCCGAGTTGAGCCTGGCCCGTAATGAGGGGGACTGGCTGGAAACTCTATAAATAGTACTCAAGTTTCTCCTCTAACCGTAATCTCACATATCCTCACCTAAGGGGCGTTATTCTAATGCTAATCGTGAGGGGCCGCCTCATTGAGCTAGTGATACGGAGGACAATAAAGGAGAAGCATTTGATGCGTGGATAAACCCCTTGAGTGTGGGCAATCCCTTACCGCTTCCGCTTTTAAGAACAAGATTCTAAAACAGGTGCGTTAATCTTCTACTCTCTGGATGTATTCTTGTTCTAGTTATGGAGATCTTGGGGTTGCGCAATTTGCGTCCAACATGTGGTAACAGAGCTTCCATAACTCTAGAACTTGAACCCTAATTGATTTTGCCCTAATTATACTGATTTTTCCTAATTAGTATGAATCTGACCTAATTTGTGATTTTCGAGACTTTTTATTCAATAAAAATTAAATTAAATCACAAATTCGGACTGGGGGAGACGAGACGGTCAAAACTGTCGCCGGCGCATTGCCAAGGGACGCCGCACGGCCCCCACGCGTGGCCACATGCCGGTGGGGCGTCGAACATGCACCCCACACGCGGCCACACGCCCACACGCGCGGGGCGTGCGACGCACGCGGCTGCTGACGTCAGCACCCGACCCGCTAATGTCAGCGACCCAGGTCCGACCCGATGCATGCGCCGCACGTGCGTGATGACGTCAGCGCCGACCGCTGACGTCAGCGACCGACCCGACCGTTGACCCGACCCGAGCCGTTGACCAACTCGACCCGACTCGCGATCGACCCGACCCGGGCCGTTGACCGACCCAACCCGACCCGCTGACCGACCCGACCCGATCAACTCTTTGACCGGACCAATGAACCGGTCGGACGGGACGGTCGGACCGCCACTGATTGTACCAGTTTTGGGCCGGCTTCTTCACACACGCGTGAGCCTCACGCGCCACGCATTCAGGCCGCGCGTGCGGGCGCGTGGGGCCCCCTTTTGGCGCGTGGTTGGCGGCGTTGGACTCGTATGGTCCTATGTTTATTTTATATGTTTGATGATTTTATGGATGTGAAAATACATACAAAGCCCTAAATACATGTATTTTTGCGTATTTTTCTTGTATTTTCTGTGATTTTGGAAATACAAGTGTTGGGTTATAGGTATATTATCACATAATCATTATAAAGGTGTGATTCGTCAATAAAAATCAAACTTTATTATGAATTGAAGCTGGCTTAATGAGATACAATCATTATGAGATAGTTATTGAACTATATCTTGAGATAATGAGAAAAAAACTTTTGTTGCTCATGCATACTCCTTTACATGCTGGTAACCTTTGAATGTTGGACGTCTAAAAATCTATGACCAAACCGATTGTTGCTATTGATGTTGATTGGTGATAGATTCTCTAGATCAACATTAAAAAGAATCATTGGAATCTATAATTTTGGTGCACAAGAGAAGTTTCCCGTGTGTTCTTTGTGATTGGTGATCTCATTGGAATCGAGTCTTTCGATTATATATATATATATATATATATATATATTTATATTTATATATATGCATGTTTAATTTTATTAATGAATAAAGTAATGTAATTAGCATGATATGTGATTTCAGTGATATGTGCCCCTATCATTAAAGTTGAAATCACATGTATATGGTGTATGTAAGATGTAGATTTTATATCCCAGGTATGAGAGAGTTTCAAAGATCCAATTGAGTAGTGACCGCCAAAGTGGCACGCTTGATTGGGTTTGAGAAATTTCGGTCTTGTATGTTGGCTGGGATGTCTCCTGGTCTAATGCATGGTCATACTCCCAAAGGAGGTGATTGTGTATTAGTTCATAAAGGGATACATGATTTGTGGTGGAGAAGTGTTTGATCCTAGTGGTTCATATGCCCAAAGGTGATGAATTCACGAAGATTGGAACATATTCTCATAACCGCTATCATGTGGGGAGTGTACAACTGCATGTCATGTATTCTACCCAAAGGTGATTATATGATTATGCGTGTAACTCTCTGGATGTGTACTTGTACGTCAAGTTACACGGTGCTCACATGATGCTAATTATATACATTGCTTGTTTTTTAGTCACCTTTTCTATAATTAATAACTCCACTATAATTGAGGTTTTTACTGTTTCAAATTTTAAGTTGTGGACATATAATTTGTTGCTTGAGAAAAGAGTAATAGTATTAGCTTACCGTCCATGAAGTGTTACATTTTGGAACACTTGAAATTTGGTTTGCCTGCTAACTGCACTGCTAAGAGATGATTGAAGCCTTAGTGGCTTGTAATTATGTCTTGTCTAATACCGAAATTAGGACACATCTACAAAAATTGCGTTTAAGTCCTAATGACATATACATCTAGTATATGATTAAAAGGTTGTCAAGCTTAATAGTGGCCGTGAGTATTTTGGCAAGTATGACAATAATAGCTTAAAGGGTCATTTGTCAAATACTTGGTAGATTCTGGGTGGTACTTAATTACTATATCTGTAAATCCTGACAACAGATTTGGCTGAAAGGCATATTTGCACCATAATTAACATGGTGATGAGTATGATTTGTAAGACTAATTTATTCGGTCTTTTATGGGATAGTATTTTGAAAAATAACCTTTTCACACATAAATGTTGTTTCTTATCCTCAATTAAGTATGTGTTTAGATGCCATAAAAGGCGATACGCAATCTATGAAACATGTTTGGAAACTTACTGACTTGTCTAAAGATCACAAGTTCTTTAGTTGCAAATTGGCGTACAAAACTAAAAGGATTTCAAAGAAAGATTCTGGAGTTTAAAGCTAAACTCGTAGTTAAAGTTTTCACTCTGAAAGAGGGGTGGATTGTTAATAGTGAAGAAATAAGTGAAGAAATAATTATTTCTTTAAAAGATTCTTTCAGAGTGAATGTGGCATTAATAGTTTATTTATTTAGTTACGCCAAATAGATACAAAATCTATATAGTGCAACTGGAGGATTTTGTAACAGATTTAAGTAAACTTGTGTGTAGATTGAAAAGTCTTATTAATTATTTTTATGTAAGTTTCCAGACAATATTAATAAAATTTCATAGTGTTGTTATTATTTTGTTCAATTAGGAACAAAGTAATTCAATATATTGCAAGGTCAGTGGGAGGAAATTTATTTTTCTCATATTCTATGTAAATGATATTTTGTTTACAAGTAGTGACCTTGAAGCATTTTTATCCTTTGCACTAAGATCCGTAAGGATTGTTCTTGTCACATATATTGGATTTTATATTAGATTTTCTTGGAGGATAATTGCTAATCGTATTTTGGAAATATTCAATATACGTCATTGCAAGTCATGAATTACTCCTGTTGTTAAGGGTGATGGAGTTAATCCATTACATTGTCCTTATTTAGATATTGAGAAAATCTAATTAAATGGTGTACCTTGTGTTAGTGCACTTAAAAGTATAATGTATGCTTGATTTTGCACTAGATTAAATATCGTCTTTGCGATGGGACTCTAGGTAGATATAAATTGAATCCAGGACGCAATCACTGGGTTGTTGCCAAGAAGGTTTTGAGGTACTTTAAAATGACAAGAGATTATATGTTAATTTACAGACAAGTTTAATTCTTGCAGTTAGTAGGGTATTTAGATATTAACTTTGATAACTGTTAGGATGTTATGATATCAATAACATGATACATATTTATGTTAACATTCTTTTAGGCTGTTACTTGAGCTATTATACTTCGAGACCTTATGAAAGAGTTGACCGATTTGACTTTATGGATAGACACATACGGTTGAGTTGAGACAATAAATTTGTTGTATTTTTTTATTAATAACAAATTTCTCAAGGGGTCTAAATATATGGTGGTCAAATATTTTTTGACCATAAAAAAAAGGTACATAAAGGTGACGTTAACATATTTTCACAGATGATGTGGTTGCAGATCCACTAACTAAAGGCTTACACCCATGTGTATTTGAGTGACATGTCATTAGCATGGGCCTAGGAGTATCTTCGGATACTGTTGTTTAGTTGGAGCTACTCTGGCTTTACTCTGATAAAGTTCACATCTGTGGTTCGTTACATTTAGTAACGGTTTGATATGTTTCAACTTTTGCATTCAATAAGATATTTTTGAATGTGTTGTTATGTTGAATACATATTGATAAAGTCTCAAGGTATTACTTAAATCTTGAGTGAAGGCTAGGGGCATCCGGTTATTAGCCTTGTGCATATGTTCTTGTAAAAGGTTAACCATAAGGACAAGACATATGTGGGTTCATTAGAACCATAATTTCATTCTCTTGTGACACAAGCTTTTGTGTCGCCTAAGTAAGAGAATGGATCTAAGTAGGTTAGCTAACCTATTCATAACAATACATGATCAAACTTGCAAAACAAATGCACCGACTTCAGTAAGGGTTTTGATATAGCCAACGATACTCAATTAATACGTGAAAGTCCCCACATCTGACTCGAAAATAAATCCAGCAAACCCCGTCCCATAGAATTCCAACACCAATTTCCATCCCTATTCAATACAGCAATCGTTCGCCTCGACTACACAGCATAGAACACGGCTTAATCAAATATCTACTCAGCTCAAGATCAAATCCGAATCAGAGCCTAAACAGATCCTCTAAATCCATCAATCAACAACGATGACGACAACGACAGCATCTAAACAACCGACATTTATCGGGAGAATCTCGATAACTTGTTCTTCCTCACCTAATTGAGCCAGAGACAAAGCAATAGAGAGAGAGAAAGACTGATCGACCGATCTAGCGAGTAGACGTCCGATCTCCGAGAAAGAACCAAATCCTCACGATCTCCCACTACCGGCGCTCGATCTCCGATCGCACACCAATGGAGGAAAACCTTCGCCTCCGACCAGAGCTTGGGAAAGAAAAGCGAAAACTGAGAGATCCAAAGTGGGATCTTTGAGAGAGAATCGAGAACCAAGAGTCTCTCTGCTCGAGCAAGCTAACCTCCGATCTCCAGAAAGAGAGACAGATCTGCTATCGTCGTCATCGTCGATGTCGCCGATCAGAGAGCCGAACCCGCTCGAGAACCATCGAGAGAGAAAAGAACCAAAGAGATCGAGCAAGAGTCGCCTCGTGTGGACGAACCTCGACAGCGAAATTGTAACGAATTCCAACTCCACTCGCCGAAGAGGGGAATTTTAGTGGAGGAAGAGGTTATCACCGCCGAGAGAAGAGAGAGATCTGGAGATTTAGGGGATTCTCTCTCTCTCTCTCTCTCTCTCCCTCTCTCTCTCTCTCTCTCTCTGGAACTGCTCCCTCTCCGGCGAGTGGAGTTGGAATTCGTTACAATTTCGCCATCGAGGTTCGTCCACACGAGGCGGCTCTCGCTCGATCTCTCTGGTTCTTCATTTTTCTCTCTCAGTGGTTCTCAAGCGGGTTCGGCTCTCTAATCAGCGACATCGACGATGACGACAATAGCAGATCTGTCTCTCTTTCTAGAGATCGGAGGTTAGCTTGCTCGAGCAGAGAGACTCTTGGTTCTCAATTCTCTCTCAGAGATCCCTCTCTGGATCTCTCGGTTTTCACTTTTCTTTCCCAAGCTCTGGTCGGAGGCAAAGGTTTTCCTCCATTGGTGTGTGATCGGAGATCGATTGCCGGCAGTGGGAGATCATGAGGATTTGGTTCTTTCTCGGAGATCAGACGTCTGCTTGCTAGATCGGTGGTTCTCTTTCTAGATCGGGCTCGCTGGATCAGGTTCTCTTTCTCTCTCTCGATCGCTCTGTCTCACGCTCGATCAGTCTCTCTCTCTCTCTCTCTCTCTCTCTCTCTATTGCTCTGTCTCTGGCTCAATCAGGTGAGGAAGAACAAGTTATGGAGATTCTCTCAATAAATGTCGGTTGTTTAGATGCTGCCGTTGTCGTCATCGTTGTTGATTGATGGATTTAGAGGATCTGTTTAGGCTCTGGTTCGGATTTGATCTTGAGCTAAGTAGATATTTGATTAAGCCGTGTTCCATGCTGTGTAGTTGAGGCGAACGATTGCTGTATTGAATAGGGATGGAAATTGGTGTTGGAATTCTATGGGACGAGGTTTGCTGGATTTATTTTCAAGTCGGATGTGGGGACTTTCACGTATTAATTGAGTATCGTTGGCTATATCAAAACCCTTACTGAAGTCGGTGCATTTGTTCTGCAAGTTTGATCATGTATTATTATGAATAGGTTAGCCAACCTACTTAGATCCATTCTGAAGATTTTTTTTTTTTTTTGTGCATTGATCTAGGACTAAGTGTCTTCATCACATTTTCTCTTAACATCTAGCCCTAAAACATACCAAAATTTCATAAAATTCATGCATCATTCAACTACGATAATGGCTGAAAATTTGTATGTGATGTTCTGTTTGCTTTGGCCTGATCTGTCCATCTATGCAAATGTCTTTGTTTGAGCTTAAAAAAAAATCTTAATGAGACTAGTCTTCTTCTAGAGATTTGTAAAGGATTTCTCAAGCTTTAAAACGACATATTATACGTCCCATTTGGACATCGTTTGATACACCGAACACTTTCCTAAAAATGGGTTCAAGTTTGGAACTTTACCAAACTGATATGCTTGATGTGTCTTTATGGATCCGACTACTTGTCAATTTTGTGCACGCTGATTTTAAGGTCGGGTTAGGAACCCTCTGCTGAAATGGGGAAAGCATATAATAAGATTCAAACTTTCGAGTGTGGTTCACACTGACATGATCTTCATCGTATCTCCATTTTGAGTTGCTTTTCTTTCTTACATTTCCTTATGTTGGATTCACATATGATTTGAGTCGCTTGGATTTATGGCAGTGAAATTGAATGAGGTACTTGATTTGGCATTAGTTGCATTGATTACAGGTTGCCTCAAAAATAAGTATTAGTATGAAGTAATTTTGAAATTACCATTTAGTCTGGTTTTTCTTACCTCTGGAACGAATGCTTATATCTTGAACCTTGGGTGCATGCTACAAACACATTGAGTTGCTGCTGCTGTGTTCATTTTTTAGAGTTCCTTGTTCACAATATTGAATATGTTCTCTGCCAAAAAGTTGTGAATTCATTGGTGCACTTTAATCTGGATTGCTGTCTGGCGTTTTGCCCCTTGATGAGTTTGTAGCTGTAAGTAGACCGCACAGTTTGTTTTGTTTCTTTTAGCTGATTTGATCACTTGTATAAATATCTTCACTTGAGCTGAGAAATGAACTTTATTAAGCTTGGTGCCTCATAGGAACTCATAAGAACATCATAAGTTTTTTAATGATGTTTGGTTTGCTCAATTTGCCTACCATTTCCCCTGTTGATTTTTTTTAGATCAAGTTTTGAAGTTTGGAATTCATTTTGACTCAAAATGCTGTCATGACTTTGTGGGTCCAACTATTTGCCAGTTATATGTGAATATCATGCACCCATTTGGCTAATTGCAATTGAAATTTGTCAAACATGACATTCTTAGTTCCAAGTCACTTTGCAATGTTAATGGCTTGTGTGACTTCTTTGCATTCTGATTTAGGGTTAAATGTTTACCCAAACCTTTTTCGCATTCAACCTTATGTCATGTGCAAGTTTCACATTTTTGTATATTGTCTAGGTGATCTTACGAACCTTTAAACATGCCTTGTATTTTGTCCTGTTTGTGACTTGAATTTGCTGGATTTATGTTCATGTCTAATGTCTATGTCTATTCGTTATAATAATGATTTCTATGCGTCTTAGTCATATAAGATGAGGCAAGGGATCCTTGCTTCTTAGATTAGGTTTAGATTAGGACCCCAAAGATAGAGAAGGTGTAAGGTGTGAAGATGGTGGAGGTCGATGTCCACTTCGACCGTTATCATATAATGCTCATTTTCCCGACGTATGTCTCGGGTTCCTTGTATTGTATAAAACCCGACGAGTTGTGAGTCTTCTATTTTTCTCTCATTTTTCTTAATTGTGCCCTCTTTCATATTTTTTTTTAGGATTGCATGATTAGGTTTACTGCTTTTTCTTGATTATTTACTTCCTGTCTTTCAATTTCAATTTCATTGATTGATTTCCTTTTTTCTAGAAATAGAATAGAATGAAGGTAATCCACCACGCATGGTCACTTAGTATAAAATTGATGATCCTGAGAATGTAAAAAGGAATGCATGGACATGATAGAAAAAACACAACACACTGTTTAGGTACCGAAAGGACGTTAATAGAAATATTAGCGTAACCCAAGTCCTCGAACCTAGATATCTAGTTGCGTAGGAATCGAGGGAATTCTCTCGACCCTTGATTGGGTTTTCTAGCCGACCTCCAAAAATAAGGCTAGTGGCGACTCCTATATATTTCTTAGGTTGTTAAACAACTAGATCACAAAAAAAACTTGTCACGAGGGATATAAGCTTGGGAGAGCTCGTGATCTTGTGAGGGAACTCACATGATCAAATATCCCTAATCCCTTTCCCCCAAGGGTAGTAGGTTGCGACACCCCACACTTTTTCACCTCCTCCACCACCACGCAAAATTCACTAGAGCGTTCCTTAAGTACATTCTTTCGATCAGTTGACAACTAGATAAATACGGCACTGGTTTGGTAACAGCAATAAGCTCTCGGACATGTTCCCTTGATTGTTAAAAAAAAAAAATTCAAAAAATTTGAATATATGATGTAATGTTAAGTAGATTCATTTCGGTCAAATCTATGTCAAGTAACCTCCACCTCAGTGTAATGTATTACTCTTAAGATAAAGAGATTGCATTCCTCATTTCGTTTCTAGTTAATAACCGGATGTGAAACATTGGCTTATGACTCTAGAAGAGTATTGGCTTCTGACTCCTTATTCCATTGGCACCCCCATTTTGAGAGAGCATGAAAGGGAGATGAGCTCGAAGAGGAAAGGTGGGAGAGAGGAGCGAAGGGAGATGACCTCTGTGTGTGAGCAAATTTGGCAGAGAAGGGATGGTTGTATAAAGTTCCTGCAGTGCAACCCAAGTGCGCGAGCAAATCAAAGAGGAAATGTGGGAGAAAGGAGGAGCCGAGATAGGTGGAAAGAGCTGTATAAAGTTCCTACAGTGCAACCCAAGCGGCTAAGCTAGCAGGAAATATTGTTGGGTTGGGTTGCACTGTAGGAACTTTATACAACTTATCACGTTTCTGGAATAGGGCCGTTCCCACCCTTTCCAGTTCCACCCACCTCGACTCCTCCTTTCTCCCATATTTCCTCTTCGATTTGCTTGCGCACTTGGGTTGCACTGTAGGAATTTTATACAGCCATCCCTTCTCTCCCAGATTTGCTCGTGCACTTAGAGCTCATCTCCCTTCGCTCCTCTCTCCCACCTTTCCTCTTCGAGCTCATCTCCCTTTCATGCTCTCTCAAAATGGGTGTGCCAATAGAATAAGGAGTCGAAGCCAATACCTTTCTAGAGTCAAAAGTGTCACGCCCGATCCTCAAGCACGCACACATCCCTCACCTTTGGTCGATTTTAAAATGCGATATCCCAGGATAAGTATCACCGACCCTTTCTTTTTATTTATATGCACATGCGGAAGTAGTTAAAAATCCCCAGACAATAAAACAATGGGATAGAAAAGCATGCCACAAATTTACTTATTGAAACTCACGACTACACATGTACAGGGTTTACAAAAGAGGATAGGACTATGCTTGGGATCATCGTCCCAGTCCTTCTCAGGTCTTTCACCACTAGACTCAATTTCTTCAAACTCTTTATCTCCTTCTTCTCGCTCATCTTTGACTTCAAATGCTGGCTCGTCTTCGGGAAATCTAGGGACCTAAAATGTAATCCCACAACCGGGATGAGACTATGTCTCAGCAAGTTCTACCCCCTAAGACCCGATTAGTAAACTAATACACCTTAGGGCTGCCTAAGCACAACATGAGTCGAGGGACTTACCTTGGCCTCAGATTCCACCTACATGTTAGCTCAAATCAAACAGGCACCCAAGCAATCACATCACAAATCGAAGCATCGATCAAATCGACTTAGTCGATCACAAGCCAACAAGTCCACTCACGGTCGTTCCCACTCAATCAATCAGTCAATTCACAACAATCAGATCAAATCAATGATCAATCGAACCATTCGATTTCATATCCAACAGACTAAGCAATTCCCACAATGCATATCAAGATGTCGAGCACACGTGCATTCTCTTAGGCACCCGCTTCACCAAAGTGACGCATCAAATCACCGAGCCCACGTGTCTCTTTTATGATGCCATACTTAAGTCTCTGGGCCCACGTGCCTTCTCCAAAGTGATGCATCAAGTCACCGAGCCCACGTGCCCTTTTTACGATGCCATACCCTGTCATCGAGATTCAATGGCTTTATGGTCCCACCCGACCTTTTCGAGATTTAATGGCTTTATGGTCCCACCCGACCTTTCTCAAATTCAATGGCTTTAAGGTCCCACCCGACCTTTCCGAGATTTAATGGCTTTATGGTCCCACTCGACCTTTCTCAAATTCAATGGCTTTAAGGTCCCACCCGACCTTTCTGGATTTAATGGCTTTATGGTCCCACCCGACCAATTTCAACACTTAGTGGCTTTCCTGGTCCCACCCGACCTTTCAATACTCAAAACTCGTCATCGAGCCACGTGTCCTTCCCGTGTGACACTCCAATTCACCGGGCCACATGCATCCTCTAGGTGATTTACCAACTCACTTTTTATACTGACAACCGATGCTTGACGGTTTCTCAATCAAATAATCAAATCAACTCAATAGTAATAAATCCTAAAAATTTATAATTAAGTCAATTCCATACAAATTGAAGCTCAATTAAATAAACAGACTGCACCACGATGATCGGCATGAAATTTCGGTCGTTAGCCATCTCAACCTTAATTTCCGAAAATAATTAATTAATTAATTAATTTCGAAAATTAAATAATTAATACTAAAATTCAATTTAACTCAAAATAAAGCCCGATTAAATAAACGGACTTCACCACAGTCATCAGCATAATATTCTAGTCACTAGCCATCCAAGTTGAATTTCCGGGAAATAAATAAATAATTAATTAATTTCAGAAAATAAATAAATAAACACAATAAATTCAATTTAGCACAATATAAAGCTCAATTAAATAAACGGTCTGCACCACGATCATCAATATAAAATCCCGGTCCCTGGCCATCCTTATTGAAATTTCGGGAAATAATTAATTAATTAAATTAATTTCGAAAATTAATAATTAATTCCTAAAAATTCACTTTAGGCCCGAATTATTAAATTGAGACCCGATAAGGGACGGGAAAAATCCCTAGAAGCATTCAATAATTAATAAGACAAGTCTACTTGCTAAATGCACCTTCAATTTAACTAACAATCACTAATAAGTCTCTAATTTAATTATTGTAATCTAATCTAACCACCTAATTGCAATTAAATAAATCTAATCAACCCTTAAACATCATTAGCAAACTAAGAAGGCATCAGTGAGTAAAACTCACTTGCGCAAAGCGAAAACCGGGGCACTGCGACGACGACGCAACGGCGGCCGAATTCCAAAATTTCGGCGGCGTCGATGGATCCTCGGGCCGGGTCCAAAGATCTTGCCTCGCGGGCTTGGGCTTGAAATAATCTGACTTTCACTTGGGCTGAATTTGTTGGGCTTCGTTGGACTGGGCTTCAACTTTACTGGCTTGATGGACTGAGGTCGTGGGCCTCAAATGGTCCAATTGCTAGACCGAACGTAGTTGATGAAGACACGAAGCACGGAGCAGCTTCGGTGAAGACGTTGCTGCTGTGGACCGAAGGGAATGCGTGAAGATGGGGTGGCCTACTGGCGCACGGATCTGCTGGTCTTCGAGGGAATCGGAGAAGTTGACCGATCCAGCTGAGGACACGAGGAATCAACTAGCCTTCGTGGCCGCTCGCAAGACACAAATGAGATAATGGACTGCTTCGGTGCTGCGTGTGAGCTGGGGGATTCACTGGTCTTCAGCTGGCATGCAGTTAATTGACTCGGTGGGGAACATAAATTGATGGACGGCGTGGCAGCTTGGGGTTTCGGTGAATGAAGCCGCCAAAGGAGAGAGGGGAAGACGTAAAGATGGAGAAGTGATGAGGGAAAGATGGGATGATGGCCCTCGGTTTTGGAGCAACGCCCAATAAGAAGAAAAAAAAGTAAAAGAGGAGTAGAAGAAGACACAGGGATATGGCTTGGTGAGAAAAAATGAAAAGAATAAAAAAAATGAAAAGCAAAGCAGAACCGAGGGAATTGAAAGGGAAGCCACGCAAAGAAGATAGGGATGATGATGGCGTGCTCGAGAATTTCAGAAAAAGGGGAAGAAAAGTCCACCCTTTATCTCTTCCATTTATGGCATGTCCCCTCCTAAGGCCCACATAAATATCTTAATATCTCCCATTTACTTTCCATCAAGAAATTTCCCACAATTTGTCCAAATGGAAGCCAAAATTCCAGCTCTTACTTGGCATCCGAATTTCATTCCTTTTTTTCTCGGTATCCGATTTTCCAAACAAATAAATTTCGTTGGAGTCCAAATTGAAGTCAGAAAAAGCCCAAACAACTTTCATTCGCCGAATCACTTATACCAGATGTCAAAAGTTTCTTCAAAATGGCCAATCCGAATTTCCGTTCATTTTCCGCATTTCTGACCTGGTTTTCCGTAAAAATCCTAAACTCACCGAATTTCCTCAAAGGTGAGTCGACGCTCTTAGAATAGCTCGTGACACCACGTAACTTCCAATTTTTGAAATCGAACTCAAATTGATGGTTAATTTCACTCCGACGCGTTTAGTGTGACCTAGGCTACGAGTAGTTTTCGAACTTTTGGGGCAAAAGACCCGTGGTCGATTTTCTTCGAGCCACGATAAACCCACTCGACACATTGGCGACTCTTGATTGTCGTGAAAATCCCAAGGATTCAAATACGGACACGAGGGTACCAAAACGACAAATGAAATCAAATTAGTGCCGGTCGACGAGAGTTTTCCAATTTAGTGGAGTCACCCACGATCGGTCATTCATCTCGCCGAACCGACCTATCTCGATTTCAAATCGATTTTATACTGTGCCGCAATAATCTCTAAAGATAAGCACGGTCGAGAAGTCGATTCCTGGTCGAATTCTCAAGTATATTTGCCTTAAAGTCCTTAATAACTCACCCAACTAGTCTAGTTATCTCGTGAGTGGCCAACTCAGAGAAAAGCACTGTAGTCGCGCCGATGAAATGCCCAATCTATCTAATCAAAATCAGAACCCAAAAATCCGGATGTCACAAAAAGCCAATGTTTCGCATCCGGTTATTAACCAAGAATGAAATGAGGAAATGTAATCTCCTTATCTTAGGAGTAATACATTATACTAAGGTGAAGTTACTTGACATAGATTTAATCGAAATGAATTTACTTAACATTGCATCATATACTCAAATTTTTTGAAATTTTTTTTCAAGAGAACACGTCCAAGAGCTTATTGTTGCTACCAAACCCAGTGCCGTATTTATCGAGTTGTCAACTGATCGATATAATGTACTTAAGGAACGCTCTAGTGAATTTTGCATGGCGATAGAAGAGGCAAAAAAGTGTGGGGCGAAGATTATATTCGGAGATATGCAACAACATGTATTGCTTTATTGTTTGGGGGTTAAATGATGATTTTGTGACATTTTGTTCTTGTTCTTATCTTTCAGAGGATCCTGATGGATATATACCTAGGTATGCCCCCAAATAGGAAACACCTGTTCCATTGGTGGAGTAAGGTGGAGATTCCGAAGAATGTGTCAAGATTGATCGAGGAGCAATGTCATATTATCCTTGAAAATCTCGAGTTATTTCCCTCCACCGAGAAGGTTGTGCCGCACCAAAGAGACGAGTGAGTTCTCTTTCCATTAAATAAATGATAAGGCTCCAGCATTTGTCCTGATATATTATTTTATATTTTTTTGTTAATACAAATTCATTTTCAAAGAAATGCTAAAAGCTGCCCGAAAGCATCCTTCTCTAGTTGCCATGGTTGGCCAAGCCCACGTGCCTGGACTCTCATGGCATCTGATAATGTGGGCTCAGGACATGGTATCTAATAATGAGGGCTCAGGAAGGGTTAAGCAATAAGCAACCCTTTCTGATAGAGATCATCACTGTGGATGTTTGAAAGGCTAATTATGCTTTTGTGGAACAATCGATCCTGAATGTTAGGCGATGTTTTTGTGCGACAACCCCCTTCTATTTTGCTTATGACTTCTTTTCCTTCTCTCTATCTCTCTACGCCCTTGAAAAATCACAAGAGAAACCTGTCATTTTCTATTCCTCCTCCAATTTCTAGACTTGTTTTAGAGGAGGGAAAAATTATATCCTTTAAGAGCCAAACAACTAGATTTATGTTTGTTGCGATCTACCCTCGAAAAGAGGGAGTAGGTTTAGGGGTATTACCTAAAGACGGGTTTACGGCCCATGATTAGACACGGGTTCTCCCAAACTCATACTTCGCGCGACGTTGGAGTGTTCTTAAGAATTTTGTAATGAGGAGTCGTCAGTAGCCTATTGGGATCGGCTAGAAACCAAATGAGGTATAGGAGTATATCTCATTTCCTACGCTACCAGAAAATCTAGGCTCGAGGACTTGATTACAATAATTAACCAATTAGTGCCCTTTTGATACCCAATATTGTTCATTTTTAAAAATTATTCTTGTGAGGCAACTTAGATTAATTTTAGGCATATCCGCCAACACGTGAGGTTATTATGCAGGTGTACAGTCATCAACATCGACAATCAAAGAAAGCATTAAATGCACATCATGGGATAGCAAAAATTTAACATTAAGGAAGAGGTAAATATCAATCTTAACTAGACTAAAGGGATTTGTGCATAATAAGATATATCAATATTGTGCATTCAAAGGAATTTGTCCCTAAGGACAGTTGAAACCCTCAGGTAAAGCCCTAAAGACTTAATCAAACTTAAGCATAATTCCAAATTGAAAGGTTTCCTATTTTTAGGAGAAAATTACTTCAGAGATTAATTTCAACATTTTTGAGGAAATTTAAATTTTTTTTTAGATTTTTTTAGATTTGTCTTTTAAAAAAGGAATTTTTGAATTTTCCCAAAAAAAATTGGATTTTTGCAATTTGTTAATTTTTTTAATTTTTAATTATTTAAAAAAAAGTCGAATTTTTTAATGTTTTCTGAGTTTTTTAATTTTCGGAATTTTTTGAATTTTTATTATTATTCGAAGTTTTTGATTTTTTTCGAAAATTTTTGAATTTTTAATATTAATATTATTATATTTTGAAAAAGGGGTTCGGACCTAGTAGGACTGATCCGACCCGCTGAGCCGATCCGAGCCTAGGTCTAACCCACGTCGGATAAAAAAAAATTCTTTTTTAAATATATATATTTCTCTTTTTGTCTTTTTCTGCTGCTCTATTCTGCTTGATACATTCTTCGCAGAACACCCACTCCCACGTCTTTTCCTCCATTTTGTCCATTTTATTTCTTTTCATTATACCTTTTTTCATTTCTTTTTCTTTTCTTTTTATTTTGTTTTCTCTCCTCCCTGCTCCCCCTTTCTCCTTTCCGAAGACCGTCTTCTCCTTCCTCGCGACACTCCTCACCGAAACTGCTTTCTTACCAAAACTCATTCGAACAATAACAAAAGTCGAAGCACCCAGCGTCCGTTTCAACACCAAACCACCCCGACCGGCGCAAATCGCTGCCGGCCACCTAACTCCGGCGACAACTGAACCATTTTAGGATGCGGACATCCCCGGCTTAAACATACATGATTACTTCGCGAAAATCACATGAAATCATAACGAAAACACAAAAAACGGGCACGGTCCTGCGTATATATTATAGGACGCAAATTGCGCAACCCCAACATCTCCATAACTAGAACAAGAACACACGCCCAAGAGTAGAAGATTAACGCACCTGTCTTAGGATCTCATTCTTGAAAACGGAAGTAGAAAGGGATTGCCCACACTCAATGGTGTATCCACGCATCAAATCCTTCTCCTCTGTCGCCCTTCGAATCACTGGCTCAATGAGGCGGCCCCTCACGATTAGCGTTAGAATAACGCCCCTTAGATGAGGATATGTGATATTAGGGTTAGAGGAGAGACTTGAGCGTTATTTATAGAGTTTCCAGCCAGCCCCCTCATTACGAGCCAGGCTCAACTCGGCCCACACTAGCCAGCCCCATATTAGACTAATTAAGAAACCTTCTATCTCACCTAAGATCAAACCCGTAAAATGGTAAACGTTAAACGGTAAATAACAATGTCAATTAATTTAGTCCACATATTAGGAAAATTCTAACATATATGACCAAGCGCAAATCAGAACGAGTTTAAACGCAGATTGTTTCTCGGTTCTCTTTGAAGCATTTTGTCAAACATATGAGGTGCATCAGCTAGAAGGAGGACCTAGGCTCACTTTGGGGCATGGATTTGAGCAAACATCAACACGACATGCACGAGCGACACTCAAGACCCGCTAAGGGACAGATTAATCACATTTGGAACGGATATGAACAAAGAATAAACTGTCTCCCAGCTTTAACAAACTTGCAGGACTCAGAATCGTTTACATATTTTCACAAGCATTTGGCGTGCGCTATTTTGCCTCGATCGAAACTTAAACACAGGGCTAGGTTCCTAATAGAGCACACCAGAACACCCAGAAACAAACGTGAAGGATTGGTAGGACCGCAGCTCGCATGAACTGGTCAGCCGCAAGCTCCGGCCCGACACCTCTCGCGAGAACAGAACACAAGCGCCCTCGAGAGACCTACCCGGTTTCACAGGAAGGGCTGTGACGGACGGTGGCTTTCGGGCGGACGACTGACGACGGCGGAGCTTTCCTTCGAGCTCCCTCTCTCCCTTTAGCCCGCCTTCTACTCTCTCAAGCTCTCTCCCACTCTCTGTCCTTTGCCCTCGAACCAAAGAACCAACCGAGAACCCCCCCTCTTCTCTTTGCTCTCTTCCTTTTAAGCTCGGCCAATGACAGGCACTCATGGCTTCTCCACCGCCAGCCTGTCGTGGACGGCGTGATCCCAGGGGATCACGCCGTTAGCGATCCTCTGCCTCGCCCCTGTGTTGCATGGCCTCCGACGAGGCCCAAGGTCGCACACCCTCGATGCAGAGACGTTGCGCTTGTGATGGCCGACGGTCAAGTTGGATTGGTTTTCTCCGTCGGCCCTCAAGCGAGCTAATCAATTCACTCTCTCTCAAATTTTATTCTAAAAATTACTTTTCGAATTGGATACCAAAATTTGTAAAATAAATGTTCATCAAACACTATTTACATTTTTTCCAAGTTCCTTCGGGCTAAAGGCTTTTCCAGAATGTTGTCTCCAAGGGCATCCTAAATCGTGTGAAAGCTTGAAAAGCCTTCTGCATGGACTCAATCCTTCGACTATTTGCCAGAAGATCCTTTTCAGTATTGCAAACATCTTTCTTTTTAAAATTCTTGAATCTCCACGTAATTTAGTGCGCCCCGATCATACCCATGAAATCCTTGATCTGTGCGCGCCGGTAATGATTATTTTGTCCGCTACTTGTAATTCTTTCTCGTGCAGCAAGCAAAGAAAAAAGAAAACACAAACATTATGCTCGAAACAAAAATCCATATTCTAATCAAATGATTGAGTCGTACACATTATCCCAATTGGACGTTTGCTCAATCCATGTTACGCTTACGAATGCGATTGACTTTGATCCTTTTGATTAGGAGTTTACTCAACCCCGTTCATTTGCATGCAAGAGTCAAACGGAAGAGATCCTTATCCGAGTTTTTGCGCAATAAAAGAAACCATCCGATTTCTAGAATTACGAGATAACTGCTCGAAAGCCCATGAACTTTGGCTTTGTTGCGCAATTACCTTTGAAATTAGAGAAGCTACGGATTATCCTCATCAATTTGGCACCCTTGCACAATTGCTCCTGAACTTTATAAAGTTTTTCCCCTTGAGTTTTGAGTTTTAGCGTCGCTAGCCATTTTGTCTACAAAACCACCGAGAGTTACCCGAAAATGAACATGTTCAATTTTTTACCAAAATGGTCTATATTATATGGTTAATGGAGTTAAAAAAAAAAAAAAAAGATGGAGATTAAACAGATATCAAAGCATCTAAAATTAGATTCGGCAAGCTATCATTGTAATTCCAATCGATGTGTAGAACCAAGAAGGGCCGGCAAGAATCAGCACGGGACTTTGCTTGTCACGTAATGCGATCTTATGTTCTAGAAAATTTAGTTATTCAATTAAATTACGCAGTTTTCATCATTTTCTTTTTTAATTTTTTTTTTTCAAAAGCACATTGATTTGTTCAAAGCAAAAATGAATCAAACGTGGGATCATACATAAGCATCTTCGCATCGCCGCCGAAATACCTTCGTTCGGACATTAATGACCGGACGGAGCATCGTTTCCTAACACTAATAAAACTCCAAGTCTCCAACCACCTCCACCGCTTCCGAACCCAACTCGTCCGCTCCGACTCAGCCGGCGAACCCCGAGTTCGCCCCTCCGATCCGGCGCCGCTCATGGCGTCGCCTCCTGCTCCCGCCGCACTCCTCCTCCTCCTCCTCGTCTCCTCCTCCCTCATCTCCCTCCTCGTCGTCCCGTCGCAGTCTCGCTCCCAGCCCGCCGGCGACGACGCCTTCACGTCGATCCTCATATCCCAGAACGGCCTCGATTTCGTCAAGGACCTGCTCGTCACCAAGGCGATCGCCTCCGCGGTCCCGCTCCGCCTGCCGGACATCCAGAAATCCCAGAAGATACCCTTCGTCGGCAACGTCAAGATGGTCCTCTCCGACATCACGATTTACGAAATCGGCGTCTCCAGCTCGTACCTCCGGCCCGGGGACTCCGGCGTCGCGCTCGTCGCGTCGGGGACGACATGCAATCTGAGCATGAACTGGTTCTACTCGTACCAGAACACTTGGCTCGTGCCGGTCGAGGTTTCCGACAAGGGAGGCGCTTCCGTTCAGGTGCTGTCTCGGACTCGACCAAGTTGCTCCTAGCTGTTTCGTTGCCAAATTGATGTGTGGTTTGGTCATTTGAAGTGCCTCTAGCCCTAGGTTGAGTCTTTGTTAGATCAATTGGAGATGCCCTTCTTGCGTCAGCTTAGGGATGCTGCGGTTTTGCTTTTCATATTGCATTGAAATGCTTGTTTTGCCGCAGTTTTGTCTTTGCCTGCTAATTCCTGGGAAAAAGTTTAGCTTAGATTCGACTTCGATCTCATTACTTGCGTCTTATCGCTTAGGTTGAAGGCATGGAAGTGGGGCTAACTGTAGGCTTGGAGAACCAGGAAGGTACCCTGAAGCTCTCTCTAATGAACTCCGGTTGTCATGTTCAAGATATATCGATAAAGTTGGATGGAGGTGCAGCTTGGCTTTATCAAGGGTATGCAGTAGTGGTAGCTCGTCGATCTTTGACCTTGGCTGCTCTTTTCTTGCTTGTGGAATTTTTCCTGTTGTTGTAGATATCATGATTTGGCATTGAGTACCTTCTCATCCTTTGAAGCATATAGCTACCATAGAAAGTATCGTACAGTTCCTTATCATCCTTTGAAGCGTAACTTTATTCTGCAATCGACTTGATGTGCTAATTTTGTCAATTGGTTACAGCACTAGCCCCATGCATTTCTTATTTCTTTTTCTTCCCCAATTACAATATCCCTTTGCTGCTTCTCCTTGCCCTGCAATTTGCTTGAGAATATCCTATTAAGTAGCGTTTAGCTCAAACTGCTATTCATCATTTGGAGCTGCTTATGCTAGTTTATCATAGGCAATGCAGTTCTGAGAGTGCGTAGAGGTGAGGAATTGTGTTCCAGTTGTAATCATCTGTTTGGTTTTGGACTTTTTCTGGCAATGCAACTCTAGCATTAGTACAATTACTTTCTTTTAGAGAGCATAGAGCTGAGGAATTGTGTTCCAGTTGTAATCATCTGTTTGGTTTTGGCATTTTCTGGTAATGCAACTCTAGCATTAGTACAATTACTTTCTTTGAGAGTGCGTAGAGGTGAGGAATTGTGTTCTAGTTGTAATCATCTGTTTGGTTTTGGACTTTTTCTGGCAATGCAACTCTAGCATTAGTACAATTACTTTCTACTGTAAAAGAATCAAGGATTGCATTCATCCAATTCCTTGTTGCTTGTTGAAGCTACTAAGTTTAGGTAGAGGGTGGTTCTAACTTCTAAGCAATGACTGCATGGAAAGGTGTCTTATCTTGCCTACATTTATTCTGGTACATGGACGGGAAGTTTTTAAGGTTTTTGTGTGTTTCCTTGCCCTTTACTTTCTTCTTTACTCTGCAAGTTTTAACTACTTACCAGTCAGAGTGATGAATGCTTCCTTGAATAAGTCTTTAATGGCATCACATGTTTAGTCTCAAATGGGAATAACCATTGGTTGGAAGGCCTTTTCTTTCTTGTGACCTCCCTTTTTTCATTTTTTAGAATGGTCGATGCATTCGGAGCACAAATCGCCTCAGCAGTGGAAAATGCCATAACCAAAAAGCTTAAAGAAGGGATATCAAAACTTGATTCTCTTCTCCAATCTCTCCCAAAAGAAGTTCATGTGGATGATAATGCCTCTCTTAATGTAACATTTGTGAATGATCCTCAATTGAGTAGTTCTTCAATTGGATTTGAGATCAACGGTTTATTCATGGGACGACAGAAAGAGATACTCCCCAACTTTTACTACCACAGAAATCAACACCTTTCAGTTCTCTGTAGAGATCCAGCCAAAATGCTTGGGATTACATTGGACGAGGCTGTGTTCAACTCTGCATCATCCTTGTATTATGATGTAAGTTTAAGCAATAGTTGTACTGTTATTTTTCCGATATACCAAGCAATTGAAGTTGGAATAGAGGTTGTTCCAGTATTAATTTTAACTAACTTTTTTATTTATTTATTTTTTTTTTTTGGTGAAGATGTTGATATTGAGTTGAGAAGTCATGTAGCAATTAGCATGCTTTAATTTTTTAAAGAAGACTGGGCGTTGTGTAAAGAAACAGGGGAGCAATATTTATAAACCCTATTTCACATGACCTAATAATCAAGTACCTGTTGTTGTCAACTGCTTATAGTTTTCAATGCAGTGATAATCAAGTAGGCCAGTAGTTCTGCTTCAGATAAAAATTATGATGCTCTTGCATGTATATATCGTTGCAGGGCACCACTTAACTTGAAATTTGCGTGTGAACATATTGATTGGAGGTTGATTTGGTTGCTAGAATGGCACACATCATATGATATACCTTGGTTTGGGTGGAGTTGTATGGAGATTAAACTTCATGTGTGTCCAATCATGGTCATGCTATCTGTCCACATGCTACTCGTGATGATTGTCTGCAGTAGAAGATACGAGAAAAGATCGTTTAAGGAGAAACTTTGCTGATAGTGGATACTGCTTTGTTCTCAAAAGAAATTTGACTTTGTTCTTTTCTTTTTGGAGCTGAAGAATGCGTTACTATTGGGGTCTCTCGGATAGGAAAACCTGACAGGCTGATGAGGGTTCCTCCTTTCATTTGCCCAGTTAGTTCTGAACACGATGTATCTTGATAGAATTTCAATAATTTTAAGGTTACTAATCAGAATAGTTATTCTATGACATAGCGTTTTGTTTTCCTTAATTATCTTCTAAGATAAGTTGACAATTTTCTGTGGTCAGGCAAAGTTTATGCATTGGACTGTGGATAAAGTGCCGGATCAATCTCTTCTGAATACCGCTGAATGGAGATTTATTATTCCCCAATTGTTTAAAAAATACCCAAATGATGATATGGACCTGAATATATCATTGTCTTCTCCTCCAGAGATCAGGATATCAGAAAACAATATAGACGCTACTGTATATGCAGATCTGATAATTGATGTTCTGGAAGCAGGCGAAGTAATACCAGTAGCATGCATCTCATTGGTAAGTGGAAATACAACAAATTACTCACTGTTATAACTGATGATGCTGAAGTTTTTGCTTTTGTGAATATATAATTTTCTTGTTGGTGAATCGAGTTCCCACTTCTTCGTTTGTCTCCCTTCTCTCTGATGATCTGATTGCATCATTGTATATTTCAGTATTAATGTGCTGTAAAACCACTGTCAAGATGATGATCATCAAATTTAGTACATTTAGGTGATTTGTGAAGAACTTGGGACAATGTTGAAACTGTTGACAAGCATTAGCGTTGTTGGCTTTTGGCAATGAGGTGCTGCAAGGCAAGATGACTCTCGAGTGCTATTGTTTCCATGCTTATGCTTTAGTAGAAGTCCTAACACAGCCCATGGTTTGACTTGGACACCTGTAATATAATTTTTTCAACTATGGTGGACCTAGAAAGTTGGTGATTAGCAGTCTTTGATGGGCAACTTGCATGTTGATGTAGTTATGATGAGATAGCTGTTATTTGGCAAATATTACAGCTTGTATGCATCTAATGCTCTGCGAGTACTAATTTGCTCCTTTCCACACTATTTATTGTCCAGTCTTGTCCGTTCATAACTCAAGAGTGCTTATAGCATGATGTTTGTGCTTGCAAGACAGTTTTTTCTTTTTGGTTCATTACTTATATATTTGCCAAAGATTTTCTGATATGACGGTCTTCACTTAAATTCTTGTGGTTTTTCAGGTGATGCGTGGTTCCGGTTCAGTTAAAATCTTACAGAATAATCTTGCTGGAAGTGTAAAATTGAATGATTTTGCAATGTCACTGAAGTGGAGTAGCATTGGTAATCTGCGAATTTATCTTATTCAGGTATATGATGAAAAGAAGTTTGACCATTTTGCAACTTCTGTGGTTTGCACATTTTTTTTTTATGTTTTCTTTGACGATCTAAAAGAAAACCGGTATTTGCTTGCTGCAGCCAGTAATATGGACAGTTATCCAAACCGTGTTCTTGCCGTATGTGAACGCACACCTTGCCAAAGGATTTCCATTGCCAATAATCCACGGTTTCACCCTTCAGGATGCTGATATAGTCTGCTCTGCTTCAACAATCACCATTTGCAGCGACGTGTCCTATGCTGACGCGGGAAACTTGAAGAACCTATTGATGCGCTTCCTGTAATTACTGTTCTCAGATGCCAGTGAGAGAGACCTGTGCTGGCCTACAATTTGTACAGTGTTGTAGGATACACACAGAGAGCAGGGCATGGTGCTGACTTCAGCAGTCATGATCCACCAAGCCGGGGAAGGAAAATTGCTTTAAGTGTTTCTTCGAAGAGGGTGTTGAATATGAGTGTCTGTCATAAGCCACGGTTTGAAGTAAGTTCAGATGTGCCACTTTGCCACGGCCACGGCACAATTCAGTCTGTGGGATCGAAACCTGCACGGGATCATCCTTGGCAATTGCTCTCACTGTGTGAATCGGTTTCAACAGGGGACTGGAGTCACGACTGTCACCATCCATTGGACTCACTGTATAGGTTGCAGATAATATGTAACGATGAACATGGAAAATACAGTGGCTTTTGTTTACATGAATCATTTCGTCGCCATTGATTTCGCCTTCTCATTCTCCGTTTTCATTCGCCTTCTTTATTCCTCTTTAACCCCGAACTTTCGCACTCTACATTAGGCCACCTGAAGTTTTGAAATCGGTTGTAATGTCCATCCTGGCGTTGACTCTGACTCTTTTTTAACTGGACCTTTTGTCATGTGCTTGTCACATGACTGATTCTCTCCTTTTAGAGGGTCAACAATAAAAGTGAATTGCATTTTGCCCTTGAAGTTTTGGCACTTGTTATAAGTTGCCCGTCGATTTTTTTAGCTTTTTCCAATTTCCCCCTGAAGTCTTCAAATCAGTTGCAATACCCTTCAGTGTTGGACCTCGGCCAATTTTCATAAATGGCCTACACCTTTAATATATATATATCTAGCCCAAATTTGCATTTTGGTTTTGATCATGGCCTCCAAAACTATCGAAAATCATGTAATCAACCAAACTTTATATATCATTTTCAAAAAACGACCTCTTCGGGGTTGCAATATATAAAGACAACTTGGACATTTTTTTATGAGCACAAATTATGGTGTTTGCTTTATAATTTAATTGGTTTTCTTGTTAAACAAAAGGTACAATATTCTAGCGCCACTTTCTAAGAAATATAATATGAGTATCAAATGTGAACGCTACAAAACAATGCACTAAATTTTATTCTTATACCACATCTTAAAAAATACTTGACTTCTATGAATTTTAGAGTGAGACATCACTCGAGATTAGAAGAAACGATTTAACAATTTCTACGACAAATAAATGAAAAGGAATGTTTTAATAAAATAGAAAAGATTGGGAGAGAGGGAGGAGGGAACAGTCTAGCACGTTGGCCGGTAGAGGCTATGCCATTGCCACACGCATGAACCGAACGGCGACAAGACAACTCCCACTTAGGTTGCCTAAACTGATCTCCCAAGCAAGTTAGATAAATATATATTGGTCGAGATCCACGTTAAGATGACTCTGAAACTCATTTCAACATGCTAGGGGAAACAGTGGAAAAATTATTGAAAATTTACAGGATTGACTTACCACATGCACCAAAACTTGAGGCCCAGGAAATAAAATGTAGTTCACCATTCACCATTTGCGGTCAAACGGATTTGCCGTCCATAAGAAAGCGAACCGACCACGTGACAAGCATACTGCCGGAGCTTCAACTGAAAAAACGTTCACTCGACGCCGGGTGGACACTGCAACCGATTTCAAAACTTCAGGAGGGCACTGCAAACACTCCCAAAAAAACAAAAAAAAAAAAAAAGAAGTGGGAGCAATTTGCAAAAAGATGCTAATATCTGGGGGTGAAAATGCAATTCGCCCAAAGATAATAATCCTATCTGGTCACTGTTTCATCTTCTTCATCGCGCTTGTCGGATTAAGACTCTTCCCTCCACACCTTCACTCTCTCTCTACAAAAAACCTCCCATAAACCTCTCTCTCTCTCTCTCTCTCTCTCTCATCTTCAACCAAAGCAGCGAGAAAATGCGAATTTCCATCCCCATCTCTCCCCCAAATCCCCCCAAATCTTCCCTCTCCACCACCACCACCGCCGGCGCCACCAAATTCCCGACGTTCGCCGGCGTCCTCCCGCGCTCTCCCTCCCGGCGAGCGCCGTGAATCCCCTCAAGAGCTCCGGCTACCTGTCCACGATCCACCGGGCGATGGAGGAAGAGGAGGAGTACCGGAAGGCCCGGGCCGAGGTCGCCCGCAAGGGCGTCGACGTCGAGGGGTTCTCCATCGAGGGCGTCTCCGTCGGGGGCCACGAGACCTGCGTGATCGTGCCCGAGTTCAAGTGCGCCTTCGACATCGGCAGGTGCCCCACGAGGGCCATTCACCAGAATTTCGTCTTCATCACCCACGCGCACCTCGATCACATTGTAAGGCTCCGCCGCTGCTTTTCGTCCTCCTCCTACCGCTTCTCGTAACGAGGATGGGAAGTTGTAGGAGAAAAATGGAAATGATGTGTGTGATGAAGTGATGGAATGAGCAGATCTTTTGTCAGTGTGGGAATGCTGGAAACGTGTTCGTTTAATTTCATTCTCGAGTTCTTGGATGGAAACCAAGGGAGTTTGCGAAATCCTGAGGTGTGATTGGCTCGGTGTGTTGATGTCGATGTTGTTCTTATGTGCCTAATGCTCTTTGCATCGTATCATCTAGTGCAAGCTCTCCTTTTTCATATTTGTCCCTCCTCTTTTTCCTTTGAATTGCAATGAAAAGTGCATTTTTTTTTTTTTTATTCAATTTGAATGTTGGACTTTGATTAGCTTCCGAGTGATCCTAGTCTCCCAATGCTTAGACAATCTAATATCAAATTTTGACTGTTGGATGTTGTGGGGAGCTTAATCTGTATTATTTTTTCAGGGTGGGTTGCCAATGTATATTGCATTCCGCGGTTTGTATAATTTGAAGCCTCCGACAGTGTTTGTTCCTCCTTGCATTAAACAAGATGTGGAGAAACTACTTGAGATTCACAGCACCATGAGCCAAGTGGAACTGAATCTGGATTTGGTTGCATTAGATGTGGGTATGTGGCTTTAGTTTCCCAATTTGATCCATGAAAGATTTATCCTGTGCTAAGAATGTTGGAACTCATTCATGAATTTTATTTTATTTTTTTGGTTGGAAACTCATTCGTGAATTTAACCTCAGGAGAAACGTATGAATTGAGAAATAATCTTGTCGTTCGGCCATTCAAAACTAACCATGTTATTCCCAGTCAGGTATGACTTCCGAGGTTTTTCTTTATACTTTAAGTGTACGTAGAAATAATTTTGCAATGTCAGACTGCAACAGAACATTTTTGCTTTCTATATTTTGATGAGGATTCTGCAGAATTTGTGAAATTATGAAAGATGACCATATTGTTGCCATGGGACTGGAAAATATGTGAAAATCCATCTCTTTTCTTTCTTTGAAAGGCTCCCTGTGGATTAGGGGTGAGCACTTCTCCTTATCTACTGATGAATGTGGTCTCTAGCCAATGCAAGAGTGAGACTGCTTCCATTTGACCTTCCCAGACGTGCAATGAGGAAGCTCGCTTCATAGGGATGCTCAAACCATGTTGTGGTTTTGAGAATACTTTTAGGAGGCAAAACAGTTGCATTTTGTAATATTTATATGCTAAGTTCTTGAGTACTAGCTTTTTTTCAGATTAGAGCTAGCTATAAATTGTTCTTTTAGGGTCTTTTTTGTTTGCTATGTTTCTTTTCCAAAGTGATATCCAATGAAAGGCACTGGGAGGTACCGACCCTACATAAAATCAAAAAGTGAAATGGTTATTGTTCTTTTCAGGGTTATGTCATTTACTCTGTTAGGAAAAAACTAAAGAAACGGTACATTCATCTTAAAGGGAATCAAATTGAGAACTTGAAGAAGTCTGGTGTTGAGGTACTGTAACTCCTACAAGTTAAAGTTGGTTTTCTAGTATTCATATTAATAGGCTTTGACTTTTTTTTTTTTCTTCTCTCATTTAAACCCCCTTTTCTTTTCTTTTTTTTGTTAGATTACAGACACCATTTTGTCTCCAGAGGTGGCCTTTACCGGAGATACAACATCTGATTACATGCTTAATCCACGCAATGCAGATGCTTTGAGGGCAAAGGTTCTGATAACTGAGGTGTGAATGAAAAGGCTCTAGTCCCAATGTTAGTCGTGTTGGTATATTCATTGTTATCATCATAGAGATCATTAATGTTTGCCTCTATTTAGTGGTCCAGCAAGTGATCCTTCCAAATTATTTAATTAAAGTGAAAGTCTAGCTTGTTCCTGTGTATTGAGATGCCAGAGTATTAAAATTTATCCTTAAGCTTGGGTTATCTTAATTAGTTTGGCACTATCAAAATAGTCTAATTAAGTATGCATGCCTGCACTTTATCAATAGCCTTACTTTCTTTAGAAATCTGTTTGCATTATATTTTAATGCACGTCACAACCATAGAGATACGCTTTGGGTCCTATTTTCCTAGGTACCACATTTGCATAGGTCATGTTTTTAAGACGTTTCTCTCCATAGTTTGAAGTTTGGGCCATGGCAGCCTTGCATTAAGAAATGAGTCGGTAAGTTGCTGACGAATACTAGCTGCTGAAGAGTACAGTGAAGCACAAGTATCTTGTGACATGGTCGATTAGATGGTGTGCTCACTGTCGCTATCTATAATGAACATAATCTTGAGTAGTAGTTTCATTGTATATAATATCAAATCAACGTAACAAAATCTGGTATTATTCATGAACCAGGCGACTTTTCTTGATGATAACATAAGTATAGAGCATGCACAGCAACATGGCCACACTCACTTATTTGAGGTATGTTGATCCCCCCTCACTTGTCCATCACTTACCTCCAGAAGTTCCAAATTTGAAGGATCATGAACTGGGCTGATTCTGTTACATATGCAGATTATTGAACACGCTCAATGGATTCGAAGTAAGGCGATATTGCTCACTCATTTTTCTTCCCGTTACAATATTGAGGTAATATTCTAAAGGACGTTCAAACGTGGATGTTTATATGTCCTCATTCTATTCTTAGAGCTTTCTTGAGCATATACCACAGATTTCCGGTCGGTGGATTCTTTTATATTTGAAAGAACACATTTACGCTATATACTTTATAGCACCCTCATGCATCATCTTAATTTTTGCTAGCTGGATGGTTGTGTGTATATTTACTCCAGTGAGTGTAAGTGTACATTTTGTGTTGAACTTTTACCGTCAGAATATTTGTTGGTTAAAAACTTGAGAGTATCAATCATCCAAGGTCAGTGAATGAGGGCATATCGGTCAGTTTGGAAAGCAGTTTTTAAGTTTGCTCGCTTGGTGACTGACTTCATGAGCTGATTAATTGAGCAATGTCCACAGGATATTAGACAAGCTGCATCCAAGTTGCAATCCAAGGTGTCAGCAAAAGTAGTTACCCTTACTGAGGGTTTCAAATCGGCATACTCTTAACTTCATTTACTTCTGTTTTGTAAAATGTAGCTTGATGAAAGGAAAGAATAGACATGTAAATGTAATTCTCTTCATAATTTAATTGCATCTCACAAGAGATGTCCTCTTGAGAGCACTGTACCATATTCCCCAGCAAAGGAAATGTCATGTGCAATTTCTCTAGATGGTTGTAAGTATTTCTAGTTTCAATGCACATGATAATTTGGCTTGTTTTGATCCAATCATGGCTCACGATTTGCGCTCATACATCATACACGAAAGTTGGAACAATGAATGATTTTTTGCATGTCATGGGCACTAGCTTGCGTTGGGTGGAAGAAGCAGGCCAATCATAAGGCTTAGATTTTTGACGTGAAGGAACTTGTTAGCGGGTACATCTATCACATCGTGGGCAAAAAATGGATGACTTTTGTGGTTCAATTCGCTGATGTTAGCTGATGCTTCTTAGATCAATAAATGAGTCCTTGTACTTATGTGAAAATTACTAATGGAAAGTTACTTCCTTTAGATTAGATGGGCGTAAGCACAATGAGTTAATTATATTGATTGATGGAGAATGGATGCGAAAGCATCGTTCCAACAAACAGATTTGAATACTAATTTCTTCTCATGAAGTTATGTTGCTTGCCTCCTTTTTTTGGATCAAAGGATCTCTTGCGGATGCTATGTTCTTTAAATGGACGCTGGACCATTGTCGGATTTTCTTACATATTTAATAAGATGACAGCTACTAGCTCGCCAAGTCCCTGTAGTACGAAAGAACATGGATACGATACGGCAATTCAAAAACCATACTGCTCTTATTTCGTTGCTCTCCTAGAAACTATGAGAAGTTTCATTGATATTTATGCCAGTTACAAGATGGAAACAATATTACTATTACAAAGAGACTCAATAAATCCAAGATGTGCAATGAATCAGGAGGGCAAACCTTTCTCTTTTGCATACACACTAATTGATTAATCTACAAGAAAGATTATCATGCTACAGCGGGGAAAAAAGCACAAATGTCAAGAACAAAACCGGGACACAAAAACAGTACTACAACCACAATGCCCTAAATCTGTTGGAAGACCCTTTCAGCTGCCGCCACCGTCTTCTTGATGTCTTCAGGAGAATGCGCCAAACTGGTGAATCCAGCTTCGAACTGGGAAGGGGCAAAGTACACGCCTTCCCTTAGCATTCCTTGGTAGAACCTTGCGAATTTTTCAGCATCACTCTTCTTCGCATCCGAAAAGTTGTAAACTGGCCCTTCTGTGAAGAAAAAGCCAAACATCCCACGTATGTATCCGCCACACATGGCATGCCCAGCCTTCTTTCCAGCATCCACAATGCCTTGGACGAGTTCGCTGGTAATCTTATTCAAGTACTCATAGCTTCCGGGCTCCTGCAGCCGCTTAAGAGTGTGGATTCCGGCTGTCATTGCTAACGGATTCCCACTCAAGGTACCTGCCTGGTACATCGGTCCAGCTGGCGCAACCAACTCCACAATGTCCCTCCTCCCACCATATGCACCAACAGGAAGACCGCCGCCAATGATCTTACCTAGAGTTGTCAGATCAGGAGTTATTCCAAAATACTCCTGCGCACCACCATAAGACAAGCGGAATCCCGTCATGACTTCATCGAAGATGAGGAGAGCATCGTTATCTTTTGTAATCTGGCGAATGGCTTCGAGGAAACCGGGTTTAGGAGCAATGTAGCCTGAATTTCCCACGACGGGTTCCAGAATAACGCCAGCAATCTCCCCCTTGTGGGTCTTGAAAAGCTCTTCCACAGCAGTGACGTCATTGAATGGAGCAGTCAGAGTGTCTATAGTGGCTGCTCTCGGAACTCCAGGAGAATCAGGGAGCCCTAGAGTAGCAACACCACTGCCGGCCTTCACAAGGAAGGGATCAGCATGACCATGATAGCAACCCTCGAATTTGAGTATCTTCTCCCGCCGAGTGTAGGCACGGGCCAGTCGGAGCACGCCCATGCATGCTTCTGTGCCAGAATTGACAAACCGAACCATTTCTATGCATGGAACTGCAGAAATAACCATCTCAGCCAGAACATTCTCCAGAAGACAGGGAGCACCAAAACTGGTTCCCTTTTTCATTGTCTCGGCAAGGGCTGCCAGGACCTGCAGGCAGATATTTGGGCCACATAAGAAATGAATTGCGGCACCATGAATGTGATATGCAGTAGAGAGATGGACAACACCAAATGAGCCATCATGCTAAAGTACTTTCACAATTTGGTAAATCAGAAGTTCCTAGAAACTTTTTCTTACTTCCGGCCTAATCTAAAACATCTTGTCTAGGTACTTATGCACACTTCACTCAGAGCGAAAATCAATTTACACCGCAAAGAGATATAGACACTGGTTACATCCATTACAACAGCTAGTAAAGACAGATTCCAAACTCCGAGAATTGCTTTTCATGAAAAGACAAGATGTGAGACGTTTCTTTAGGTTAATGAAATCTGGATGTCAGCAATGCGAGGCAGTGAGAAAGAACAGGACATCGTCATTGGCATACCCAGTAATGGCAGGACCCCAAGACCCAACCAAATGAACCACCATGCTTATTTATTTTCACATTTTGAGTAAATCCGAAGTTCCTTGAAACATTTTCTTGCTTCTCGTGAAATGTAAACCATCTTTTCTAGGTACTTATTCCCACTTCACTCAGAATGAACATCAACTTAGAGCACGCACAGATGCAGACACTGGTTCCACCAAATGCAATAGGAAGCAAGGCACGATGGTTGAAGTTGAATTCAGCCAAAGACATTTAAAAAAGAAAAAGAAAAAGAAGAACTCTGAGAATAATATATTGAAAGATTAGATGCGAGATGGTGTTCGAGTTTAATATCATCAGGATGCCACAACGTGAGGCGGTAAAAAGAAGAGGACCTCATCATCGGCATGACCAATAATGGCAGGACCCCAAGACCCGACATAGTCGATATACTCGTTGCCATCGATGTCCCACATGCGAGATCCCTTGACAGAATCCATCACGATAGGCTGGCCGCCTACGGATTTGAATGCACGGACGGGGGAGTTCACACCTCCGGGCATCAATTCCTATCAACAACAGGGACACACGCCATTATTCATCATCATCACCACCACCACCACCGAAACAAAATACAAAGAAGGCTTGTGATGGCACACGTAAAGCACCAAAGAAGCATAACATCCGCATCTCAAATGGAGTAGGACTGGCATCGGATAAACTGATCAAATCGGCTCCAAATCCCACCCACATCAACTCAAAACACACCGGGCAATGCTTTCAGCACAAACCAAAAAGTCGCTAGCCTCAACACAATCGAATGGGTACCAGCAGCCGATGAATGGGGGGGAGCCCAAATCTTCCTCCGGAGGCATTTCTAACGAAAAGGGTCGACCAGAAAAAGATCGGATTCCCGGAAAAACGCAGGCTTTTCGTCTTTTTTGTTGAATGTCTTTCAAATTACCTTGGCGGCGCTGAAAGCTTCTTCGGATTTCTGGAGGGTGTACGCCTTCTTCTCCTGGTCGAGAGAGACGGCCATTCTCACGCAAGCGCGGGAGGAGGGCGGCCTGGGGAGCTTGGAGGACGACGGCCTCGCCGTGATGGTGAGCCCCACGACCCCGATTCCGCTCGCGGCAGCCATCGTCGGCACTTTTATCAGCTTCTCCCTCCGCCGGTCAAAACAACAGAAGGCAGAAAGGATAAGAAAATTTCTATCTCCTCTCCCCTCCCCAGTCTCTCTCTTTATTTCGCTCCCAAGCTTCGCAAAAGCTAAAAGGTTTCTGATTTGTTCAGTAGCGGAGGATGCCATTGGCGTGATCGCCGTTGGATCGAGTTCGGCTTCATCTGGACCGTCCATTCGGGTGTTCGGCGTTCCATCCCAAAATCTCAGCGGTTGGTTCTTTACGATCGATCTCGGCCGTTCGAGCCTTTGACTCTGCGCGTGCGACTGTCGAGTGAGGGCGGCGGACAGCCACCCCCCCGCAATGATAAGACAAGGAAAGTCATTACATAAGGACTCCCATTCGTGGTCAACTCAGTGATATGACTTGTTAAAATGAACACGACTTGAATGATTACAAGGCTCTCGTGCTATTTTCACCTCTTGAGTAATTTAAGACACGATATAAAATTTAAATAATTTAACGTAACCTTCACCAGCACCGATAAGAAAAGAGGGGAAAATAGGCTTTTTATAATCAACCTTTCCAAAATCATTGCCTCCTCTTCTTTTATGTCAAAATCGAAGAATTTTACTTGTCCTTCACCTTTTCCCGAGTCATGTGATATTCGTTTGCTTTAATAAAATTTTAATGATGGGGAAATTTGTTATTAATATTATTCTCTAGTTTAATTTTTTCTTTGGGAAAATTCTTTGGTTATGATTGTGAACTCAAGATTCGAACCTATTACAAAAAATCCTTCATAAAAATCAGTTTGGGCAAAGTAGTAAGTAAAATAGAGAGAATCAAACTTGCATGAAAGAACAATAGAAAAATAACTGAGGTCGTGAAACAAAATATCTTTGTTTTTATTAATACGAATAATATTGTATTTTCGCAACATTTGCATTTTCAATAAATAACACCTTTCACTCTTTTTTTTTTTAATTAATCAGTTCTCGAGATTATTTTCATCAAACTCAATAAGTTAAAAAAAGAATGTTATAGTCTCTCCATGTGTGAAATAACATGAGCCTAATTGTAAAAGTGAAACATTTCCTCTTGTTCTCATTCCCCTGGCCCTCTTCTCCAGGGAAAAAGGAAAATCCTTTAGCCTCCAATTGCACCATTCATGCTTTGCTTCGATCGCATCTGCAGTTTCCATCGAACAGCCTCTTCACATTTCAGAGGCAGAGTATTGAGTGCCGACACTGCATCTAAGCTATGGAGCAGTGGTGAACAGTAGTGATGTATTCGTTCCTCCAAAGCCAAAAGAATTGGACATTGCTGCTCTCACTGGCATCTCCTTCGAAACAGTCAAGGGCATGAAGCCATCAGTGAACACAGGATCAGGTCTGGTAAGATTAAGAGTCAAAGGGGCGATTCCCTGCAAGAACACCATTGAGCACCCACTTAGACTCACAATGACAAAGTTCATGGAGGTGACAGTAACCCAACTTAGTTATCACTTTTAAAGCCACTGAAGGGTATGTCCACCAAGTTGCTCAGACCTAAAGACAACGCATCTGTATTTTCAAATTATGCTCAAACAACTGGAAATGGTAAGACCATGAACACTAAGAATTGCTTCATCCATTTGGCCATAAAACTTCCATTATCTTCTGGCAAAACCATGGCATACACAGAAATGCTAGAGGAACTCATCTAAGCATAAATGATACTAAAGCCAACAGATGTTCATGTCCATTAAAACATCACTCTATAATCAGTCATATAAGGGCAGAAGAAAGGAAGCAAAAAAGATTGCTCTTTTTTTAGTGGAATCAATTAAGGAGCAAGAAAGACACAAGGAAAGATTGCGATTGCTCCTCCTTTTTTTTGTAAAATGGAAAAAAGGTTCCTCACTTTGTGTATGGCCAAAACTGCGAAAATTGCTTCCACCGCTCCAGCCGCTCCAAGCAGGTGACCAATAGCACCCTGTAGACAACAGAAACTAAAGAATAAGAAAAAATCCTATTGAGGTCAGTGAGTAATGAGGACAGCGATTGGATCAATGCCAACTGCATTGAAAATGCCCACTCTGAACATCACCGAGTAAGCGGTAATCTGAAGTTGGCAAATGGCAAGTAAAAACATATGCAATTATAAGCATTCCAATTAGATTAAACTAGAACGAGGGCAAAAGGAATTAAACTTGAAACCATTGAAAAGTACACAAACTGTATAGCCCTATGCAAGTATGAATTAGCATTCTGAAGGGACCGTAAAGCGTAGATTATAGTTCATGGCAGCAATGCAGGGTCATTTTGTCACTACCATGCCCCAAGAAAAGCCCATTCCCATTCAATGAAAAGAACCTATTTAAGCAAAAGAATTACCTTAGTGGAGGAGAGGGCCAATGAACCTGATGATGCATGGTCAGAAAATATTGTTTTGATTGCTTTCGCTTCCACTGCATCACCTGCACAAAAGTTTTGCTTTAATCATCAACCATGCTGTGAAATTTCTCATGCATTAACTTATCAACATAACTAACAATTAGATCAATCAGCAAAAAGCTGTCAAGTTTACCCAAAGGCGTAGACGTCGCATGCGCATTTACATAATCCACCTGGTTAGCATGAACATTTGACTGCAAAGATGAAATCTCAGGCTCGTTATTGAGAAGGAAAGAGGAGCAAACAAAAGAAATTATAGATATTATTGAGAAATATTTATGAGCATAGCACCGTTTTGAAGGTCCACTATAACGTAGATTGAATAAGAGATTTAGCAATAAAGCTGAACTTTACAGTAGTTAGATAATTATTACTTTGCAAAACCCCTCTCAATGTTCACCAGCACATGAAACTTTCAAAATGACCAGACTTATCATGGATCATTCCCGTACCTGCTTTAGTGCACGTGTCATTGCCAAAATGGCACCTTTTCCATCACCATGTGGCTGGGTAATGTGATAAGCATCCCCTGAAACATCGCTACAGTAAGGAACAAGAAAACAAGGCACCCTTACAAAACTGTTAATTTGTTTCTTGACAGTTTTGATGGATGACCTGACATCCCATAACCACGGAACTCAGCATATATCTTTGCTCCTCTTTTCTTTGCATGCTCAAGTTCCTATAAGGCGAAAAAAACAAGATGGTAATTCAGTTGAAAGTAATAGAAAGGAAAAGGAATATAGGTAATTTCCAAAGAAAGAGATCTTCAACTCACCTCCAACACTATGACGCCTGAGCCTTCACCAATTCTGATATTCGAGTGCATCTTAGATAAGGAATATTACTAATCACCTAAAAGCAGCAATTGCCAATAATACATAAAAAAGCATTTACTTACACAAAACCATCTCGACCACAGTCAAATGGCCGCGATGATTCCTCTGGGCAGGAATTGTACTTGGTGGTCAGAGCCCTCGACCTGCAATTCTCTAGCATTAGTTTTCCGTGTGTCATAGCCTTTACTGGACCAAAAAGAAGAAAGATAAAAGAAAGAATAAAATAGGGTTTCCTGAAGAATAGAAATTGCTATTCCAGAGATGCCACCTGGAAATAAAATATGCTATTCTGCAGGCGTTTACCTGCAAAATCCTGCAATAGATAAAGCATCTATGCTGGACTCTGTACCCCCAGCAACCATGACATTTGCATCTCCAAATTGAATCATCCTTGCAGCATCACCTATTGAATGTGCCCCAGTTGCACAAGCTGTTACTGCAGCATGATTGGGCCCCTATATGAAGGCAAACATTGGATAAAGCAAGGGTATTAATTTACAAATTGACTCGATTACTTATTTTTCAAAGATATGTGATCAGTAGAAAAATGTACAAAGAATGAAAGACCACCACATGAGAGTTAATTACAATGAGATGTTTTCTAAGAATTCTAAGAGACATGGAGGAAGGCTAGGTTTGCTTAAAAAAATTACATGATCAGTTGAGAAAAGAAGCATAAATCTCAAGGGTCATATCTTTATTAGGAGAATGAATGATGCAGTGAGACATCAGCAGAAAGTTATCCTGTTGTCTTTTGGATAGTTTTATCATACGAAATCATCTGGCGACATTTGTATACTCACCTGGAAACCATATTTCATGCTCACATGACCCGATGCCATGTTGATCAAAATCCTAGGAATAAAGAAAGGGCTAAGTCGACGAAGACGCTGCAATAAAGAGCAAGAGATCGTTCAAGCTTTCCATTGTCATAGAAGAAGGCAATTTATCAGGTTCGAGACTGCAGGAAGAGTTAATGCTTTGTAAATGACTGATGGAATGGTAACATATAAACCTTCTCACAAATCATTCGTGCTGCATCCAGTATGTCACTGATGCTTCCAGTTCCCCCTCCAATAGAAACACCCTGGCGTTCTTCAAGTTAAAAGAAGGTACATCACCAAAGAATTTATAAAGCATAGCATTCTCCCAAAGTATCTGCAAGAAATATATCAATTACCGTCATTTCTTTCTGCTCCTGTTCAGTGGGTAGCCATTTTGCATCTCTTAAAGCCTCATCAGCAGCACAGAGTGCATAGCCTATGAATCTTGCAATCGAACGATGCTCCTAAACAGAAAATTGAGAAGGGATAAAAGTCATTATGCAGCATGTATGAATGACTTCTTTTGGAATTAACAGCCTATTGCCTCAGCAGATGATGGGACTGATTTGTCATATCACAGGAATTCCTCGTCCCGATGAAAAATGGAGTGATCAAGCATAATGTGATCAGGCATAGCAAAGTATATGGATATCACTTTTCCACGGACTATAAAATCATGAGCAAACTCCAGACAGTGCCCCCAACTCTATCGGGTTACTAACTTGTAAATTTCAGTATCTCACTGTCACAATTAAATTCATTTACTACCACAGCAGTTAAATCAGATATATATTCGAGCCAGACCTGCCAATGCCAACCACATTGAAAGAAGTCATAGAATCTGCCATCGCATTGGAGATTAATACAAATGTCCCACATGTTCATTACGGCCCATAGCAAAATCATTAAATGGTTACGAGCTCAAGAATTCTAATCAGAGACATAAGTAGCTTTCAAAATGTCAAGGTTGCATGTATAACATTTGCTTGAAATTGGCACATCAAATAAGCATGCACACAATTACTTTTCAGTCTCAGTAAGCAAACTAAAATGAAAAAACTCGCCCTCATCCAATTCCTCCGATCACCCATCTTGCATCATCCATGTTGCACAGCAAGGCAAAGGTCAGTTAGTGGGAGTTCAAATTTATGCAATCTGCCATCAATCTACACTGTACTCTCAGGCGGGAAGCCCCATCACCAGATCAATTTGCATATAAAGGTACATCGTCGAACAGAAGGAAAACACATGTAAAGCAGAGTACCAATAGTCACGAGGAAACAGATTATTTACTTTGGAATTAAGCCACAACTCCTCATTAAATTCGCCTCGATTAGTACCACCAGGCACCGTCGCGGCAACTTTGGACGTCAGCTGCTCGAACGTGTGCAGCCGCGTCTCTCCATCGAAATTATCCATCTTGAGATCCTCGGGCGTGATCGCTCTGATCCCGCATTCCCCATCTATCAGCCGCTTCCACGTCGTTCCCACTCCACAACCGAGCGGAGTCACCATACCCAAGCCTTGAAAATAAATTTAAAAAACCAATCTTTATCATGAAAAGCCAAGAGTAAACCTCCCAAGAGCATGAATCTGACATCGTCCGAAGTGGAAAAAAAAAAAAAAAAAAAAAAAGACAACAACTGACTGAGCTTTAAGCTGAGTAGAAGGAGCGCGCGGTGCGGACTCACCGGTGACGACGACTCTCCGAGGCGTGACGGCGGGCGGAGGTTCGAAGGGTTCGAGCGAGGAGGAAATGCGTCGGATGCATCGGGAGAGAGGGGGAGAGAGGAGCATCCGGCGAGAAGGGCCTGCCATCGCCGTCGGTCGATAAACCCTAGCGCGCCAAACCGGTAGGATTTTGACTCTCTCTCTCTCTCTCTCTCTCTCTCTAGCTCGCTCGCGGTTGAACCGTTTGGAAGACGAAAGGGGAAGCTTCCGCGCAAAGGGGCTCTGCCCCGTTTCAGTGTACTCTGTTCACATTTCGTTGAGGGCGAATGCGTATTCTAAACAAAATTCAAAAAATATTATATTGGTAATTTAATTTGTCATTTCCATTGCAGATAAATATCTTAAAATCTGTTTGTTTCGCGAAAATCAACTTCCGCCTGAAAAACGTTTTCAGCGTTTGATTCGAAAGACTAGACTTGACGAGACATTTTTTCGTCAATAAGAAAAATATATTTGAAGTTTCTTCTTCCCTTCTCTTTCTTTCGTTCAGATGCCTAAGGCGAGGCTCGAGTTTGCTCTTTTGGTGAGCCCCACTTGGGCTTATGGCAAGCTTGAAGCTCGCTAGATCGAGCGAGGCTTGGCGAGCCGAAATATAACAAGCTCAAGTCTCGCTAGCCTTGGGCAAGCTCAGGGCTTATGGTAAGCTTGAGCTTTGTTGACTTAGCTCGCCTATGACCGATCAAAGAAAAAGCAAAGAGAAAAGGAGAGAAAGAAAAATGTAATTAAAGATATATTAAAAAAATATGATTTTTAGATAATTTTTTTATGATTAAATTTTCAACATAAAATAGCAAAACATATTTTCTAATTCATTTCAACCAAACACCAAAAAGCATTATTATTTTCCTAAAAAACAAATTTTTGAAAAATATATTCTGAAAATAGGATATTTTCTGTGAAATAAATAGAACTTTATATTTTCAACATGAAAAATTCAAATCTCCCCATCTTACAATCAACCAACCAATTCAACATGAAAAATGCACTAGGAAGGTTATATTGCTTGCCGTATTAGGAGCAAAAATTTGATTACAAACTCTCATGATTGCGCTAGTCACCATGCTAGAAGTGCGCTAATGATAGCCAAAATCAATCATATCATCAAATAAAATTTCATTTGCCTCTCATGAAATACATAAAAATAAGCAATGTTTCTAAATAAGCTTTTTGACACATAATATTTTTGGGATAAGAACATAAAAGATCTCTACACTTTGACTTAACATATAATGCGATCCCTGAATTTTTAATTTGTTCATTGTCATTTATGAACTTTGGCCCGCTATTTTAAATTTATTCTTGGTGAATGTTCAAACTAGTCATCGAATTATATGAAAATATCCGATATTAAGTTTATGGACAATATTAAACGTTATTTTATAGTCCAAGGATTAGTTTGAACATATGCTTAAAGCCTAAGGACTACATTAAACAAATAAAAAGTTCATGAAAGATATTGCATATCGAACTAAAATCTAGGTACCGAATTGAACAAATCGAAAGTTTGTAAATCACGTTGTATGTTGAACCAAAGTTCAAGAAACGATCATGTCATTTTTCCATTATTTTTTAACATATAAACTATGTAATCAGGAGTACCATGCCAACTGGTCGATTGAAAGACACTCGGCCTAGCAAGAGGGATTTCACCTCCCTCTCCCACTTTCACCAATAACATCAGCCTACTATAGTTCTTCAAATAACTTTAAAAAGAGTTGCAATGGAGTCTACTTTCTCCATTTCAATTTCTAGATATATTTTAAGCAGTTCAAGGACATACTTAGATTACACGGTAGCTAGTTAAAAAAATTGACTTTCTGTGTTCCCCAATGATGTCTTGGCTCGAAAAATAGGTTGCCCTATCAATCAACGGAAGAAAATCCTTCGCAGAGTAGCCTGTTGTCAACATTGGCAAGGTCATGCCGTACACCGAGCTGGATTCTTAAAACCCAAGCACTCCCCCTATCCCCCCTCACCCTTGATCTCATTTTTCAAAGATTCCTTTCCGAGGCTATAGCCTTGAAAGCGACTCAGTGGCAATCTCAATCTCAGTCTCATTATAAGACTTCGCTTCCTACCTCTTCTCGGCAACTCGCTCTTCAAATTTAGTTCGGCTTTCCTAATGAGCTTTGGGCCTTCAAAGCCCCTTGAATTTTTTTATTTTTTGGTATTTGGTTCAGCATTTGGAGCTCCCCTTCCCAAAATACTAGCATTTGAAATGCTGAAAGCCCAAGGCAGAGCAAGTTCGAGTCGATGAGTACCGATCTTTTCCCTTCTTTCCTTTCTCACTCTCTGTGGTTGAGGGGGAGATTGTGATCCTCAGTCCCTCATGCTAGAAGCGCGCTATGATAGCCAAAATCAATCATGTCATCAAGTAAAATTCATTTGCCTCTTGCGAATTACGTAGAAATAAGCAATGTTTCTTAATAACCTTTTGACACATAATTTCTTTGGGATAATAACACAAATGATTTCTCAAATTTGATTTGATATATAACGTGATCCATAAATTTTTAATTTGTTCAATGCTATTTATGAAATTTAGTCCAATATTTTAATTTATTTTTGGTGAATGTTCAAACTAGTTCTCGGATTATACAAAAATATCCAATGTTAAACTTTCTCAAAATGTTAAATGTCATCCATGAATTTAAGAATCAGTCTTAACATATGCTTAAAGTTTAAGGACCATATTAGATAAATTAAAATTTCATGAATGATATTATGTATTAAACTAAAATTCAAGTGTCGAATTGAACAAATTAAAAATTCATGAATCATATTATACATTGAATCAAAGTTCAATAAATAACAGTATTATTTTTTCCTTTATTTTTAATACACCGACCGTGTGACTAGGGATATTAGGCCGACAAGTAATCGAAAGATACCGTACGAAAACACAGGTCAGCCTAGTAGAAAGGCCTTCACGTCTCTCTCCCACTTTCATTGGTGCGGGCGGTTATCGTACCGGCTCACTGGTTCCTCGGACAACTTCCGAAAATGTTTTAATGAAGTCTACCCTCTCTGATCCATATCTTTTTATCTTCCCTGCTCAAGAGGGAATACCATTTTCACGTCCTCTTCAGAACATAACATCTTAGAATATACAGACGAAGGTTTAAGGACATACTTAGGTCCCACGACAATTAATGGAAAAGAAAAAGAATAACCGACTTTCTGTGCACCCCCATGATGTCATGGCTCGAAAAACAGGCTTAGCCCCTGTCAATCGATGGAGGAGAAAATCATTCGCGGAATGGCCTGTTGTCAACATTGGCAAGATCGTGCCGTACACCGAGCTGGATTCTTGAAGCCCAAGCACTCCCTCTCCCCCCTAATCATTCGTTTTTAATATTCCTCGTCGAGGCTGAGCCTCGAAAGCGACCCGGTAGCAATCTCAATCGCTCGATCTCTCAATCTCCATCTCATTATAAGACTCGACCTTCCTGTCTCTTCTTCTTCCCAGTAAAAGGACGGCGACTCGTTCTCCGAGTGGACTCGGTCCCCGCGTGTCCGAGTCGGGCGAGTCCCCGATCTTTTTCTTCTCTTTCCTTTCTTTGCTTGCTCTCTTCGGGGGGATGACCGGGAGGAAGACTGTGATCCCCCGGTCCCTCGACGCTCGACGGCGGCCGTTGGATCGCGGGCCTGATCCGGACGGAGGCCGTCCGATCCGACTGATATTTTGTGCTTTCCTTTTTTTTATTAACGCAGCCGTGGCTCTTTCGTACTTGCACCGTCTGCTATAAAGGACAAAAACATCAATCAGACGCTTCCTCAGAGAAAAAAAAAAATACAATTCAATACGAAATCTCCTAAAAGCTCTCTCTCTCTCTCTCTCCTCTCACGCAATCTCGCTCTTCTCTCTGCATCTCGGGGGTGCGTTCCTCGTATCGTGAATCCACTCGAGACCCGCGTTTCCTCTCCCCCCGAATCGATCTGGGTCGGCGGCAGTTTCGCGTGGGCTGAATCGGTTCCCCCGAATCAACAGCCACCGCCGCCGCCGCCAGCAGCAGCAGCAGCAGCAGCAGCAGAAGCAGCCATGAGGAAGAGGGAGAGGGAGAACCCGTGCGGGGTGTGCGGCCACTACCACAAGTACGAGGAGGGCGAGGTGTGCGGGATTTGCGGCCACCGGATCCCCATGGCGGCGGAGAAGGCGTCGGTCCACGTCAGCGCGTTCCCGACGGCGATCCTGCCCGATTTCCTCTACCTGGGGAGCTACGACAACGCCTCCCGGTCCGAGCTCCTCAAGACGCAGGGGATTTCGCGGATTCTCAATGTGTGCATCGCTCGATTTCAAAGTTTCCTAATTGATTGGTGAATGATGATGTCTGTCGCTGCTTTCTTTTCGCCTGCGCATCGATCGGTCGGGTTGGCCGCGGGATACGGTGGATTGGAATTTGTAGTAGCTTTTGCCTGTCGCGCTGCGCATATGCTCGTATTAGGTCATTCGTTTGTCATTGAATCGCCTGATATCAGCGAGAACGGGGAAGTTTCAGTTCGGTCGGAGCAGCTATTTGTGTTGAGCGAATTTTGTCTGTGGGGTTTTTGATAGAATTCTTCGGTAATGTGGCATATGCAAGATTTGGCAGATCAAGGAATGCTGACTTTTAGATGTCTATGTGACCTTGGATGTATGATGGAGATGATTGTGAAATTTACGCTTGGAAACAGTTGGAGGGATAAATTTTGGGCAATGTTATTTGAGTTCTTTATAGGATCGTGTGTCTGTTTGTTCCCTTTTCTTTGTCGGCTATTTGGTTATCTCTACATCTTACTGTGTGCAACAGTTTCAGCTGGATTATAGTTTTGGTGATAAATAACTTGAAAACTGAGGGCTTTTGTACCAAGTCAGCGATGTGAAAGTTACCATTGGTGAGATGTGAATATTCACTGTAATCTGAATTATCGTCCTGACTCTAATATAGAGTTTCTTCTAATCTGTTTTAATACTGTGATGTATTGTATTTATTTGTCTTCTTGATCGGTTGCTTATGGCGTATTATATATATGTGGGTCGAAGTCTGAAAGTTTTATTCGTTGTTGTGTGCAGACTGTGCCTGCCTGTCAAAATCTCTACAAAAACTCATTTACGTATCACTGCCTCCAATATGACAAATCCTTGCCCTTTGACGATGCGAACCAGTTTCTAGGTATTTCTACCCTTACCTGCAATAGTCCTTTATGTGTTGATTGGCATGCTCACATTCTTTCCTTCTCAAAGTTGAAATCTTGGGAGTCCTATTTGTTTGTTAGCAATGAGAACCCTTGAAGTGGTGGAACGATTCATGAATGACCATGATGAAGACTGGAAACGGCTGGTTTTAGTTCTAAAGAACTTGAAGTATGTAGAAGTTTTAGGAGCCTACTATCTTGTGTTCTGCAGGATGTTTCTTTTTTTTTTTTTTTTTTTTTTTTTCGAATTCTGGTCTTGTGTCAGTGTGACTGAGTTTTGGCTATTGGAGTGATTAAGATGGTGACTCATACTCTATGTAATCAACAAGGCACTCATGAGTCTGTTTGACTCTAGCAAGACACTTGTCGATTGGAGGTTGCCATGCTTGGTTGAACAACCATATTATATAGCTAAATGTCCTTTCCTTTTTTTTTGAGATGCTACCTAATCATCTTTACCATAGGGCTTCAATTTTTTGGACCTTGCTCTGAGCATATTTTTATTCCCCTCTCTGTACTTTCTTTGTCAATAATGTTGCTGTGGGACCATACATCAACTAAGGTGAACTTGTTCTTGCTACTAACTAAGATAAATGTGTTTATCAGCTTACGCTTGGTTTGAGAAATTGGCCTGTTCATTTTACATGTATAGGATGTGTCTCATCTTTTTCCTTTGCAGAGCAATGTGAAAGGGACAAAGCCCGAGTTCTTGTGCATTGCATGTCCGGGAAAAATAGGTGTGATTTACATGCCCTTTTTCTCCCTTCAAGAAAAGTTCGGGCAAGCATGTAATTGGTGATTTGAAGAATGTAATAATTTGGCCATAACTTCAAAATATGCAATTTTGCACGTAAATGGATGACATTTCAGAGTTATTATTGTTGAAATGGTCTGATCAAAGAATACCGATGTTTTTTCTGTGACCCAATTATTGATGCTTTTCTTCTGACAGGTCACCAGCCATTGTGATAGCTTACTTGATGAAGTCAAGAGGATGGAGGCTTGCAGAGAGTTACCGATGGGTGAAAGAGCGGAGATCATCGGTGGAAATAAATGAAGGTTTGCATCCTTATGTGCAAAATGACCTCACACTGCCCACCCTCACCCAAAAAAAGTTTCACATGCACACATGCATAAAGTGAAGGATGAAAGATTATATTGCTAGTAGGTATTTCATTTGCACGTTTTAGACATCACTGGTTTCACATTATTAGTGCATAATTGTCATATCTAGTCTTGTGAGCCGAGTTGTTGGTAAGAACCCAGAAATTAATTTTCTTTTTTCTCATTTGGTTCTAAAATTGTGTTTGTTTTTCTGCTTGCACGATAGGAAAATGGCAACTACGCCAAATTTCTCACAATAATTTCAAGACCATCTTGCGTGCCCTTAACTGACTGTTGTATGAGTAGTATACATACGTTGCCTATATTTGTTTGTATGAGACATGAACTCCCAAAAAACGCAACGTGTCACTAATTCTTAACTTTATGTTAGCTGTCTCGCCTAAATGTTTTCCCCACCCTTTCGGCTTTTTCCATAATGGGCATGTTCAATTGCCTTGTCCCAACTGTTATCTTTGGTGAATCTCTCACATATCTGTTGACTGCAGCTGTCTTCCAGCAATTGCGAGAATATGAGCAGAAGATTTTTGGTTCCATGGATGGATGTGATGTAGCTCCACCCGTCTTTGTAGCTTCACCCGTCTTTCCATCTATAAATGCACAACCCTTCAGTTTCGGCTTCTCAAATGTTAACGACCCAGTACCACCTCCTGCATTTAATGCTGGTGCTACCTCAATCTTCAGTCGCCCTGCGTTAGATATTCCTCCACAAGAGTTTACTTTTGGAGCAAGCCAATTGCAGAAAAGTTGTCACGAAAACCCTCTCACAGCAAACTCCACAAACTCAAATGGCGGCGATACACCGATGGACAGTGCTTAAATTTCTCGTCATCTCCTCTGGCTCCAAAATCGTCCATTTGTTGGGAGCATCCGGTGCTGACTTAACGAGGCTGTTCATGTTGTCGGGTGTAAAGTTGGGCGAATGTTAAAAACTTGCTCTCTTGGGATGCATGGGTAAAGGAATTCGTGCTTTGGTTCCTGATAAGATTTCTCAAAAGGCAAGTGTTTTTTTGGGGGCTTGTCTGTAATAACATTTTCGCAACTTCAGTTGTTAAAAGTCTCATGGTAAATTTGCTTTACATTTCCTTCACTTGTTATTAAACTTTGATCTATTGTCGATACTGTTTCATGTTTGTGCGTTCTGTGTTGGGGTGAGAAGTGAGTTCGGCTAAGATGTTTGCGCCTCATCTGTAGCTATTCTATCGTTGGAGAGTGGCGAGGTGATGCTGTTTGTCTATTGCGTTGAGGTGAGAAGATGAATAGTGTAGGGCCAACGTGAACAAAAATGACGCTTTGGATCAAGGACCATCATCACTTTGACATTGTAATGGTGTTGATGAGAAAATGCACGACTTAAATTTTAGATGCGATTTCAACGCCTGTGGTGTGAAATTAATTTGTTAATAGCCAAGTTAATAGTGCAGAATTCCTCGAGGATGAACCATCTGCTCGATTTTTGGTGGCTCGCTGGAGGCGTCTCAAGAGAACGCATTCCTTCATGTATCTTCTCAACATTGTCGGATTTTCCTTTCGATTAGACAACCCAGACATGAGTCCATCAGTGTGAAATCCAGTAGCTTGGCACACTACGCGGCAGCAAGGCGCTAGAAACCAATGAAGAGGTCACAAAAGACATGAGAATCTGAAAGACTAAAACGCACTCTTGGAACGGACCAATGCAACAGTATTACAAGCGGGAGAAATTTCCTGCTATAATTCAAGTAAAAAGGTTTGATAACATAATGCGTAGATATTACACTCGAATAAGCTGTTTTGGCATGCAAATATCCCATCATACATATACGCAGACCGGTTTATTCAGAATTCAGGTGAGTACCCTTGATATACAAGCTCTCCTACGGAGACGGACAGAATCATCGTACGCCAAGAACCATATCGTACAGCGCGCTTCTCAAGTAAAGAAGAAACACACGTTCTATACAAGTGCAGGATGTACAAACAATACCCTGTATGTGTCTATCTATAGTTGCACATATTCCGCAAATCAGCAGCTGGCCATGCATGTTTCAATGGTGGATTTAGCAAGCCACAACAAGCCAGGGTCATTCCGCTTCAACACTAGACAAGCTTCTGCTTTACCAGTATCAGCGAACAGTACATCTTCACTGAAACCAATCAGAGACAGAATTTCCACGGCAGCTGAAATATGCACAGAAGGAGGTAATATTAGAAACTCTTAAAAGCTGGATGCAGCATCCAAATCATACCAAGTGAGATGAGCAACTCAATGAATTTCAAAGCTTCATTTTTACTGTTCCTCATAACCATTTCATTTCTTTTATCCAACTGACCCATGAGACTATGACATATACCACAGAGGCACATTATTTGCTCGAAAGTTACATAGTTCGAAACGCACGGGACAAACTAAGCCAAACCCCCACCAACCTTATCTTTTTCCTACATTTCAATGAACTATGACTCACAATTGCCACATTTCATAATTAATCAGCTTAAGACCCGGAAGAAGATGTACCTGCAGAATTTGCAATATTCCTTTGTATTACAGGATTAGCCTGCAATTTATAATTTATCAATGATCAATAAACACTGTTGATACTGAAAATATCCAAAAGGAAACCCAAACAGGAAGGTAACCTAAAGATGAGAAATCTCTGTACCTTACGGAGTCTTTTGAACTTCATCTCATCCGGATGTTCAATCACGTTCCTGCCACAAAGAGGTTATACTTGCAGCTGTTAAAACTATACCATCGTTATGTTGTTCCACGTAATTTTCAAATGGGGAGGTTCACGCCCTTCACCCTACTCTTAAGTGGGTGAATGACTGATTTGTAACAGAAAAATCGACTAGTGCGCCCTGAGAAACAAAAAGCATAAATCTCACCTTATTATTTTCACGAGTGTTTCCATGACCTTCATAGCCTCCATGGGATTGACTTGTGACTGCAGCATCTTCATTGCCTTCTGTATACGACTACAGACAAGACTGACAGGGTCTTGGATTATTTTCAACTCTTGATCATCTGGATCTGGCTCATCAATCTGCATTATGGATTCTCCAGTTGGATCTTTAATACCATCATCAGGATCGGGCTCTGCATGCTCGAATTCATTAGCCTGAAATTCACTCAGTTCAGTCTCTTCATGAGCTTTTCTAGCTTCTTCATGGGCTTGCTCTACCACAATCTCGTTTCTCAATCTTGTAATGTTTTTAACTTCTAAATCATCAGGATCAGGTTCTTTCTCGGTTCCCTCCTGAACTCTATCCTCCAGGACATTGGAAACTAAAGACTGGTCGAGTTCAGATATAAGCATAACACTGTCCTTGAGAGAATCCAAATCATCAGGATCAGGTTCCCTGGACATTTTTAGACCAGCAGATATCTGACCATTTATCAGAGGAGACTTTACTTCTGTCATCTCAGAATCATGAATATTTGATCCACGTTTGACATTGTTTGCAGTGTTCTTCGAAGCATCACCACCAAGATGATCATCGGGATCAGGCTCACAGCTTGCTTGATTGTCAGGAACATCAGGATGGCATTTGCGATCAAATTCGTGCCTGCTCAGGTTGTCATCATTCATGTTTTTGTTTTCAACAGAAACCTGGGGAACACTATCCTTTACAATAACAAATCCAGAATCATCAGGGTCTGGTTCAGCATGCACTTCAGGTACCACATCTCGATTGATTGAAGCCATTGACATGCGCCTATAAGCAGCAGCAACTGATGATGCACGGGCACCGGCCAACTGATCTGACATGTTACCCCCAAGCTTTCGTGGAGGAACATTGATTTGGCCCATACTGTAATCATCACTTTCATAATTGGAATCCCTAATTCCACTAAGCGTTTGGCTTTGTGATCTTGTCCAATCTAAACTAGCAGCTTCCTGGTTCAGCTGCTCAGCCCAAGAATAAAAAACAACGACTTCAACACTGGATAAAAGAAAACTTACACAACTGAGATTAATCATTTACCTGCTTATCAAGAGCATAAAAGTTCGCATCGTGCTCTGAGTACACCATGTGAGCCTGAAATTAAAGAATAACAAATAAACATATCCTCCAGCAAGCATAACCAATAAAATAAGAAATGATTGCAGGACCTACACTCAAACAGGCAAAAGGTCTTGAAACCGCCTGACCACTTTTCTCCCAATAATCAAAATTCAAAAATATAAAATTCAAAGGCAAACAATCTATATTAGGAACTCAAATTAATCTTACAAGCTCATGAAGAAGAGTCTTCTTTATGCTTTCATACTTCCTAAAACCCTTGAGATCATCAGTTCGAAGACGCAAGGATATCTCCTCTCCATAATTCTGCAGGATTACATATTAAGGTGAAAAGAATTTTAAAAAATGCATTATGCACGAACTTAATCAAGTTACAATTAGGGAGCAGCAATGGGTAATTACCTTGTTGAGACCAAGAATACATTTGGGGCTAATCCCAACATAACCAACTGGAGCCATCTCAGACATAACTCCAACGCGCCATCGATGCTTAAAAAAATGAAAAGTAAGAGATTGTTGGTACTGAAGTATACCACTATAAAACCAAAACGCCTAGCTATTTATGAACCAAGCCTTATAATACCTTGTTCATGATGGCCACAATTCCAGGATCTGCAGCAAGCATGTGCATTCTTCTTAATGCCTCTGAAGCCGGTGGATGCAACTGCAGGTTTAAATAAGGGAAATTAGATGAAAGTAACTAAAGTGATGGACACTGTTTTGGTAATTTTCATTTAGACAATAACCGTACAGACAGACTCTTCAGCTCGAATAATATCTACACTCTGCAGAAAATTTGTCAGGCACATCGAAAACTCTTCAATCCAAATAAAAGCGAGAGAGAAACTATTGAACTGCTGGTAACGTTTCCCATAGGATATCAACTATTATCCTTAATCAGATCTAGATTACTACATTCTGATCCAGTTTTGTCATTCCTGGCTTCAGAATGGAAATAGTCAAGGATGGTCTGTCTATTCCTTAATTTTATTGATCCTCTGATGGCAAAGGATAGGGCTCTAGCTTACGGTTTTTCTTTATTCTTCCACATTGAAGACTTAACAGGTTGTTTCTCGTAAAATGTAAGGAAAATTATGGGTTGGGCTTTCTATACCTAACTGTACTGATCCTAATGGGAAATATAGGGATTAGTCAGAAGTTTTCTTCATTCAGCTACCAGCATGTAGTTTATTAAGAAGATTGCAACCAGTAATTAATAACCTCCAAGCAGCTCTCGGCTTGACAGATTTCAATCAAGCTCTAACAGTATTATTCAATATCAAAATCTTTACACTTGGGCTCTTTCCATGTAATATTCTATGCTAAAGACCAAGTTCCAGCATCAGCAGAACACAATATCAGTACATTGGTAAAAGAGCTTGGCCACTTCCCATTTATTCTTTCGCAATCTCAAACATGAAACCCATCTACTTTAGCCCACACATTCTTCCAAACACTTCTCCAAGATCTCTTAAAGGCTTAAACAATCAGACAAAGAAAAATCCTAGCTTAAGAAGTACCTCTACTCCTGGAAGTTGAAGTGTGCGAAATTCACAAAAGATATAAGCTCCTTGAGGAAGTTGTATTGACCCAGAAGGCCGGTCTAGCATCCGCCTAGATCTCCTTTCCTCCTCATCAAATCCAGCAATCCTCGAGTCCTTCTTTGCAATTTCCAGCACCTCATCAACCTCAACTTCAGGCACTCCCATCATTCTGATAGGTTTACCCTGAAATGGCATCTCCCAACATTTAAGTAAAATGAAAGATGGCTAGAATTTGACTGTCAGAACAAAACAAAACTAAATCATAACAACAATAGCTATTATAATAATAAAAGCAAATAAAAATTACTAGGAAATTCTTTTCTCTGTAATTGAGTCAATTATCATTTCTTTTTGTTACATCAAGACATGTCTACCAGTGGAAAGATAAATTTTCAGTGTTAACAAAGGAAAATCTTCAAATAAACATGACCAAATGACGACAAAGACTTTCAAAAACTACGATTGATACAGATGATAAAGATAACTCAGGAGAGAGAGAGAGACAGAGAGAGAGACAGAGAGACAGAGAGAGATAGAGAGAGAGAGTTATGTGGATAGTTGAAATGTCATCTTCTGAAAAGATTACCAGTAATCTTGTATTTGATTCAAGGAAGCAGGAAAACCTCACCATGGCAGGAAAACAAAGATAAGCTCAAATTCAAGGGGTGAAAAAAAGAGTTACCTCATTTATAGGAATTTCCTGCAATCTTAAGGAAGAGTGTTCATCTGAGAAAGGATAAAGCAATTTGGAGCTCTTGCTAGAAAATTGAGGGACAATGAACCGCATAGTTTCAGCTTTTACATCTGTCAATTTCTGCAGCTCATTTCCAAAATCCTCAAGGGTAGCATCCATATTCATTTCGACGATTAGCTTTTGTCCCCTCCATAAAACGGTGGTTTTCAGTATGCTCTCTTGTTGTGGCATGTTTTTCTGCGACAAGAAGTCAAACATCTACTAAGAAAGAATTGCTTTTCAACGACAGTTCCCAAAATGGGGAAAGGTTTCCAGGAGCCAATACTTACACACATTTGTAGTCCACTCCTAGACAAAGAAGATTGGGAAAAAAATTTGAAAATGTAGAATAGCTGCAGTCAGCTATCTATCTTTGAATTATTATAAAAGAATAATAATAACAATTCTGAGAGGAGACACGACTTCCTTGAGAAACATGTGGTCAATACTGTCATATTCCTATTAAGCAGGAGGTTTAACCAGGAATAAGGAATAACAAGAGATGTTTCATAGATGCACAAGGTAATCGGATATATATCCGAAATCACTAAAGACAGAAAAGAATCGTGCTTGTGATATATCTCGTTCATTGATGGAGGTTCATGAAGAGAAATTAGCAACACTAATGAGGTAGCCATTCTACACATCCCTATAATTGCTTCCGGAACTTACAGATTACAAATATCAAGAATTCGCAAACAACAAACGTGCACAAACTAATCTCCCAACTCACACAGCTAAAGACACAATCGAGCATGCAAATTAAATAGACGCTACGATCTGCAGGCGCCACCACAATAACATGCGGATGTCGTTTAACATGGAATCCAATGACCTTTCACCGGGGAGGTCAATCTCAATCCCTGTTTCACCGAAACCCTAGGAAGCTCAAACGGGCCCTCACTTCTCATAAAACAACCTCACTTCCGACAGCATCCTCCCACTCGTCCACCACAACACGAACGGCGCTGACATCACAACATTCGACAGCTTCCACAAGAAGGTTACCGTGTCCGGCTCCAATTCGAAGGGAGGATCAGACGAACAAGCGGCGATCGAAGTCCCAACAGGAGCAAAAACCCTAGGGAGGCCACGGGGGCCAAAAACGACTCGACAATAGCGAGGCCCGTTGGCCGGCGGCCGACGATACCCGGCGACCGCGGAACGGCACGGGAACTTCGCGGCGCGATCGGACGGGAATCCACGGAACGAGAATCGCGAGCAGAGAAACGCAACTGACCTCGGGGTGCTTCGGCTCGCCGGAAGAATTCCCTCTTCTTATTGTTGTTGTTGTTGTTGTTGTTTTTTTTTTTTTTTTTTTTTTTTGGGCCCCTTCTCTTTTCTTTTTGAGCTCGCCGGACCGGAGACGGCGAATAATCTGCTGTCGGAACGCGAGACGTTGACGAGGGACGGAAGAAGTTAAATTCTTATACGGTAAGAGGCGGTTCACGTGAGCATCAATGTCGACGCATCTGCTGACGTTGCCCGTTGGGAGAACGCACCTTTCGAGAAAACCTTTAGAAAAAAAAAAAAAAAGAGGAAATATTGGACGGACCGGTCGAGCCAATGACGTAACTCCCTCTCAGCCATCTATTTTGTCGTTCATCCCTAGTGGATTTGTTAACCTCGGGCCTTTAACTTATGTTAAATGTGGAGCATTTATGGTTTAATCTGATTATTTTAATGGACTTTTGAGGTTAGAGCTTATTGTCTCTCTCCGACGATTTCATATGTAAGGAAAGAAAAAAGATAATTCCTTAATTTTTTATGTGCTGTAATCAATTAAATTTACCTCCATTACAATGAATGTATGTCCAGATCAGATAGTGTTATTCTATGAAGCCGGTATTTTTTTTAATATAAAGTTATTAGTTTCCATATCTTTAATAAGGAGATTTTATTTGTGCGCAATAACATTTTGGCAATGAAATATATCTATAGGCGGTAATTCTTGCACAGGTGTTGTAACTATTTCTTAGAAGGAAAAAGTTGCAACAAACCTTAAATTTTGCATATTGTGACACATTTATTCTAAATTATTTCTTTGATACAAAAAATCTTAAATTTGTATTTATGTGACATATTTATCTCGAATTTTTATCCCAAACTTTTACACCTTTAACATAAAAAACTTCAAACTTATAGTTGTAATACTAATTTTTCTGGATAAATGTGTTACATGGATATAAAACTAGAGTGCATAAAAAATTTCGGGATAATGTCAACATTGTTACATTGGTCCAAGTATGGGATTTTTGGTGTAATAAAAAAAGTTTAAGATAAATACGTCACAACGAGCATAGTTTAGAGTTTATAGCCAGTGATTTGAGCCTCGGACATTACCCCTTTTCAAGCCCAATTGGGTTTGTAGAGATGACCCAAACTTGATCCTCTAGGTATCTGAATCAAATCGAACAATATTGGACATCATCATCGAAATTTTGTGGAAAATGACCAGTAGCACGCCTGTTCTTGCGATAACATGCATTGGTCCGCTTATTCCAGCTAACTCGCGCATTTCTTCACAGCTAACACACATTTTTTCACAGCTAACACACATTTTTTCACAAAAGCTGCAATCTGCTCTTGCTTCCTCACGTTGAGTACCGCATGTTTGGAGGAGAAAGAGTGGACACCCATCATCGAACTTTCGACAATCATGACATTTATGCACAGAGATGTGTAAAACATGGATGTCGTCGGTACCACTACATGTGCTCATTTCTCTGAGAGCAAGGTGAAAACCACTTATTTATTCTAAGCGCAGCTCGTCTCTGAACTGTGTAGGGAGAGAGATCAAATGGAAGTTGCGGAACTCCCAATGTTTTTAGTTGAGGTGGATGAACTATTCTATCGCACCCGCTTCATACTTGTACGAGAATTCGTGCCTGGCAATTGGATTCATTAGCACAGTAAAAGATTAGTCGTTAGTTGTGCATAATCGATTTAGAATTACAGTCAGAAAGGAGGAAAATATTTGATGGACTTACGCAGAATTGACTATCATTTCAAAGTACTATTCAAAGTCCAAGGCATGCATCAGATGAGCGAAATAGCTGTTTGATCCACAATGAACGAACAAACTTTGCGACTTACTCAAGTTTGCGCGAGAGTTGGTATGTGCAGATTGAAGCCATCCCGAGGCTACTACTCAAGAGGTTCCAGTTCTTCTGAAATTCCACAAATTCGAGCATAATGTATTAGAAGTCTCAGTAGAAGCCAAAGTGGAGTTCGTTGCCGAATGAGGGAACTTCCAATTAGAACTGTCGAATGTTTTGGCAGTGAAGTACTGCTGATCTAGAACTTTACTGGGGTTATTACTGAGCTGTACCTCGCCCAGATGAGTCCGTTCATTGTGAGAGCTGATGGAAAATTATGAGAAATGAATAATCATTCTATCCAAATAATATTGCTTGAAGTTATAACGTAGAACTGGTGCCATGGAGAGGACGCTAGGTTTTTCCTTTTGGGGAAAATTAGAGTTTAATCAAATAACTAATGACTAAACTTAGAACAGGAGGCGACAGAAAAAGTCAGATATCTACGTGCCTGATTGCTGAGGATAAGAAATTTCCTCCGGAGGCTTCGAGAGGTCGGCAAGATTTGCTATGGTGATGCCCCATTTGAACAGAGGGGCCCAAAAATGAACTGCAGCATGAGTTTAGAGAAGAAAAAAAGAATCAGAAATATTTTCTATAGAGTAGATGATTAATCCAGGAACATTTCCTTTCAAGCTCAAAAGTTTCATGTTGGTAGGTTGTATAAAGTCAGATGACGCGTCTTTCGATCTAAATGATCTGCCAGAATCCGAACTCTGAAAGCTGGACATGAATACTATTTTCATATTGTGGGGGATATAGGATATCTTCTATCTGAATGGATGCGTATGTTCCGGCCTAACCAACTGATGATCATCTATCAGAAGAAGAAAGTCAACTGATTTATGTACCTGGAAAGTTCGAGTCTTTGAAAGGTTTATTTAAAGCGGCTGATATATATACCAGCTAAGTTGAATCTTTTGGGTGGTTTATTTAGCGGAAGGAGCTTATACAGGACCATCAACCGTAAGAATCTAACCAATCTTTACAATTTTTAAGGTTTAAGACGTAAGGTCGGCTACATGGTCGAATCATCGGGACATATGCACTACACAAGCATCTTAAAAACTGCCAGGCCTTTGAGAAAAACCCTGAGACACCCAGATGGAATATACATGTGACTGACTCGAAATCACAGACCATACATGTCCTTGTTGTTACTGCGTCGAACCATAGCCACACCGAAGAGAAGGATCGGTTGAAGATGCGAGCTCAGAAAATCATGAAGGTAAGGCAGAAGAAGCAGTTCAAATCCAGAAGAAGGCAAAATGAAAAGAAACAGATCCTTAAATCACAGGCAAAAGAAGGGAAACAGATGAGAAGTGAACCTACTGGTCTTGGGCCCTGCAGGATGGTTCCAAAAAGCTTGAAACTTGGAAGCTGCCATGACTCTCTCTCTCTCTCTCTCTCTCTCTCTCTCTCTCATAACATGGCAACTCAAAACGGGGCAGTTAGATTTAATGGGTTTTTTTTTTTTTTTTTTTTTTTTTTTTTTTTTTTTTTTTTGTGAATAGCAACATCACATTGCATATGAATATCACCCACACCACATGGCAGTTGAGCACTCTCATATGAATAGATTAGTCTGCAAAAGCTCAAGTTCATGTTTCCATCAGTAATATGAAAGAGAATATCACTTGACTCCTTAGCAAAGAAGAAAATGAAAGTCCATTATGCATGAAGTCGACTAGTAGACTGGACTTGGGGCACATATTATAATATTATATCCTCTCACAAGCAGCTAGTGGAGTCTTCAATAAGCAGGGAACACGTCGGTCAAAAAAAGAAAGGGAAGCAAGGTTCAACTTGCTAACTTATACTTGGACGTGAAGAAAAAGTTGCAATAGATCCTTTCACGTTAAAAAGTCGGCAATGAAGGGGGTGGAACTCCTATAAATAAGGCTTCAGGAGAAGCATTTGAAGAAAGGCTGAAAGGCCTTGAAAAGAGGCTTAACAGCCTCAAACCACCACGGGGTAGGCTTAGAGCATCAGGCCAGGGAGAGGGCCTCACGCCACATGCAAGTGGAGAACCTCAGGTCAGAGAGGAAGCCGCCAAGTGCAAAGTTGAGCTTTAGGGAAGTCACACATATGTGTATGTGAGCTTCAGAGATGCCTCCAGCAGTGAGAGCACTAGGGACAACGGTGATCTTTAAGTGAGCCTTAGTAGCTCTGCGTGAGGGAGTTCTCTCTCCATGATCGATAAGGAAAAATAGAATAGTTGAATGTGTGCATATATCAGCTAGTTTATTTTGAGTCTTTTGAGTATGTGGTGAATAAGAATATATTGTAATAGTCATGTCAGAGTGATTATTCTAGATAATATATTTGTAATGCAATCTAGTATAACGTGTTTTTTAGTCGTCTATTACAATTCTCTTGTGTAAACATCATTATGCTTCCACATATCTTATAAGCTGCACACTCTACAATTGGTTACAGAGAGCAAAAGGTTGTGTATGCTACACTCTACACTGGTTTCTTTTGGAGCAACATCTGTTGTACGGGCTTGACAGAGGCGGCAATATTGAATCGTGGACTGGAGATTGAGAAGCAAAGAGTTCACTGCCGGAACTACGATCCGCCGATAGAGGCGCAGGAGGAGGACCTCCTCTGCACGGTTTGATTTGGAGCTGCCTCTGTGGCGAGGGTTCGATGGAGGCAATAGATTCATTCTCGTCGCATGTAGGCATCATCATTATACAGATTTCGATTTGATTCGAGCCAGATTATCTTTCTTGCAAACATTCCGACATGGCTAATTCAGATATGAACAGGACAAGACATCATCAGATCCGTAGCAATTGCTGGCAAAGGATGAACATGAAAATTTGGAAGGAGAAAATAAAACAACGACAAGAAGAAGAAGAATCACCCCAATACAAATCGAAACATTGTCAAAAGGAAAAAAGCCTTGCTCAATGCCCCGTAACAATCAACTCTGACTTACAGCGAGCACCTCTGTCTCGTCAACGTTCGAGGCCCTAGTCGGCGCCGCTTTGATGACCTATGCATCTCCAGCACTGTCGTCCTCTTGATTCATCGTGTCCGTTATTTTGTTTTGTTTCAAGAATTCATTTTGATTGAACTATATGCATAGTTTTTTTGTAGGTATATAAGAGGAATGTCTAGCGATCTAACTAGTTTAATGGATAGTTTCTATTCATTTTGATTAAACTAGGATTGCAAGTAGGCCATTATACTTCTCTCCCTAATTAATTATTTAAATTTTTTTATTTGATGAATTTATTTTGATTAATAAGTGCACCAAAAGTAAATGAAAAGTAAAGGGAAATAAGAAGAAGAAGAAGCAAACTATTATGAATTAATTTTTTTGGGTAAATTTAAGTAGTAGATTAAACATGCCCATGTTTGTGCCCAATGTTATAAGTAGTAGAGTATTCAGAGATTTCTTTGAATAAACTCAAGTTTTCTAAGTAAACAAACTAGAATGGATAGATTTATCTTGATTAAACAAGACCACAAGTAAAGGAAAAACAAGAGACTAAACTAAGAAATTAAACTAGAAAGACCATTAGATAGTTTTTCATCTTAAAAGAGACCATAGGTTTTTCATCCTATGTTTCAAGCTTGGATTATCATTATCTTGTTTGGATTATTCAAAGTTTATGTATCATTAACTTTTTTTTTAGAGGAACTTATCATGAATCAACTTATTTCTTTGAGGGTTAGCTATGTGGAGTTTGCTTGGAGTTGGTCAAGGTAAGGTACTTAAGAGTATTGGGATTATGGAAATCCCATAATTATTTTGTTTTGTTTCAAGAATTCATTTTGATTGAACTATATGCATAGGTTTTTTGTAAGTAAATAAGAGCAATGACTAGCGTTCTAATTAGTTCAATGGATAGTTTCTCTTTATTTTGATTAAACTAGGGTTGCAAGTAGGTCATTATTAGACTTCTCTCAATAATTAATTTTTTTATTTGATGAATTTATTTTGATTAAAAAGTGCACCAGAAGTAAATGAAAAGTAAAGGGAAATGGGAAGAAGAAGTAAACAATTTTGAATTAATTTTTTTGGGTAAATATAAAAAGTAGACTAAATATGCCCATGCTTGTACCCGATGTTCTAAGTAGTAGAGCATTAGGATTTCTTTGAATAAACTCAAGTTTTTCTAAGTAAACAAACTCGAATGGATAGATTTATTTTGATTAAATAAGACCACAAGTGAAGGAAAAACAAGAGATTAAGCTAAGAAGCTAAACTAAAAAGACCATTAGATAGTTTTTCATCTTAAGTAGACCATAGGTTTTTCATCCTTTGTTTTAAGCTTGGATCATCACTATCTTGTTTGGATTATTCAAAATTTATGTATCATTAACTTTTTTTTAGGAATTTATCATGAATCAACTTATTTCTCCGAGAGTTAGCTATGTGGGGCTTGCTTGGAGTTGGTCAAGGTAAGGTACTTAAGAGCATTGGGATTATGGAAATCCCATAATTAGTTTGTTTTGTTTCAAGAATTCATTTTGATTGAACTATATGCATAGTTTTTTTGTAAGTAAATAAGAGCAATGGCTAGCGTTCTAACTAGTTCAATGGATAGTTTCTATTTATTTTGATTAAACTAGGGTTGCCAGTAGGCCATTAGACTTCTCTCCCTAATTAATTATTATTTTTTATTTGATAAATTTATTTTGATTAATAAGTGCACCAAAAGTAAACGAAAAGTAAAGGGAAAGGAGAAGAAGAAGTAAACAATTTTGAATTAATTTTTTAGGGCAAATTTAAGAAGTAAACTAAACATGCCCGTGCCCGTGCCCAATGTTCTAAGTAGTAGAGCATTAGGATTTTTTTGAATAATTTCAAGTTTTTCTAAGTAAACAAATTAGAATAGATAGATTTATTTTGATTAAACATGACCACAAGTAAAAGAAAAACAAGAGACTAAACTTAAAAGACCATTAGATAGTTTTCATCTTAAGTAGACCATAGGTTTTTCATCATTTGTTTCAAGCTTGGATCATCATTATCTTGTTTGAATTATTCAAAGTTTATGTATTATTAATTTTTTTTTTTTTTTGGAGAACTTATCATGAATTAACTTATTTCTCCGAGGGTTAGCTATGTAGCTTGCTTGGAGTTGGTCAAGATAAAGTACTTAAGAGCATTGGGATTATGGAAATGCCATAATTATTTTGTTTTGTTTCAAGTATTCATTTTGATTGAACTATATGCATAGTTTTTTTATAAGTAAATAAGAACAATGGTTAGCGTTCTAACTACTTCAATGGATAGTTTCTCTTTATTTTGATTAAACTAGGGTTGTAAGTAGGTGATTATACTTCTCTCCCTAATTAATTATTTTATTTTTTATTTGATGATTTTATTTTGATTAAAAGTGCACCAAAAGTAAACGAAAAGTATAGGGAAATGGGAAGAAGAAGTAAACTATTTTGCTTTACCAAAAAAAAAAGTAAACTATTTTGAATAATTTTTTTGGGTAAATTTAGGAAGTAGGCAAAATATGCCCATGCCCGTGCTGAATGTTCTAAGTAGTAGAGCATTAGGATTTTTTCAAGTTTTTCTAAGTAAATAAACTATAATGGAAACTTTTGGCCATTTCTCCTTTCTCAGGTTACTCTTCATCTTTTCTCTCTAGCTTGTGCCCGAGCTACTATTCCTGCCGTTCTGGTGCTGCGCTAATTCTGGAAGATTTAGGCGACTGTTGGAGCTGATTTTTGGTGGCTGGGATGTCCTGTCCCTCTCCTCATCCTTCCCAAAGCAATCTTTTGGTACGCCCTACATGTGCTGCAATGTTCACTTCAATTTAGAGTTTGAGGTATCTTCTTGAGATCCTCTGCAAAACATGGCCACTTCATCTGCTACGATGGAAGGCTAGTTAGGTAAGGCCCATCAAGCTACGGAAGATTTACGCGGGGAGAGGGATACAGTCGCTGATCTTGGTCAGGTCCTACAAAAGACGGTGAGAGTAGTAGGAGGTTAGGAGCGTTGGTATGTATTGGCAAGGAAGAAAGCTTTTTGCTTTTTGCCATGTTGTTGCCCGGCTCATAGTGTCTGATGGTCATAATAATTAAGTACTAGAAGCAAAGTGGAACTCGTACTCACCTCCGAATTCAAGATGAAACTTTAAGTTTCTGAACTTGGTGGTAGAGGTATAGTTGTTTTTAGTCTTCTGCTTTCTTTCGGTTAGAAGCCAATCTAAAAATCATTGAAAATTCAATTAAAAAGATATAAATAAATTAAAAATATTATTAAGATGAGTGTACAAGAAAATATTATGTAGGGATTATAATTGAATTTAATTTTTTTAAAAAAATAGAATTCTCTTTTTTTTTCCAAATCGATTTTTAATTTTTTTCTTTTTTTCTTCATCTTCGGGCCGATCTTTTTTAAAATATAAAATTAATTAAAATTTCGACTTTTTTAGAAATATTTGAAGATTCATTTTTAATAATAAGAATCATTGAAAATTTGATTAAAAAGAAATTAAGAAATTAAAAATATTATTAAAATGACAGAGATAACTCCGGCCGGTTTTTACTTTCGCATACGGAGAAAGAGAGAAAAAGAGGGGGAAGGGATACGGTCGCTGATCTTGATCAAGCCCGGCAAAAGACGGTGAGAGTAGTAGGATGCTGGGAATGGTTTGTATTGGCAAGAAAGAAAGCATTTTGCTTTTTGCCATGTTGTCGTCTAACTCATACCAGTGCTTGATGGTTATAGTAATTAGGTACTAAAAATAGAGTGGAACTCGTACTCAACTTCGAATTCATGATGAAACTTTAAGTTTTTGAACCTGGTGATAAAGGTATATTTGTTTTTAGTCTTCTGCTTTCTTTTGGTTAGAAGTTAATCTAAAAATCATTGAAAATTTGATTAAAAAGAAATAAATAAATTAAAAATATTATTAAGACGAGTGTAAAAGAAAATCTTCTGTAGGTATTACAATCGAATTTAATATTTAAAAAAATAGAATTTACTATTTTTGCCAAATTGATTTTTAAGTTTTTTTCTTTTTTTCTTCATCTTTGGTCGAACTTTTAAAAAATAAAAATAATTAAAATTTCGAATTTATTTAGAAATAATTAAAGATTCATTTTTAATAATAAAAATAATTGAAAGTTTGATTAAAAAGAAATAAATAAATTAAAAATATTATTAAAATGAGAGAGAGATAACTTTGGCCGGATTTTACTTTCTACGTATGGAGAAAAAGAGAGAGAAAGAGGGGGACGGATACAATCGATGATCTTGGTCAAGCCCTGCAAAAGATGGTGAGAGTAGTAAGAGGCTGGGAGCGTTGTATGGTTTATATTGGCAAAGAAGAAATCTTTTTACTTTTTGCCATGTTGTCACCTAGCTTATATCGTGCTTGATTATCATACTAATTAGGTACTAGAGGTAGAGCGAGAACTCGTACTCATCTTCGAATTCATGATGAAACTTTAAGTTTTTAAATGAACTTGGTCATAGAGGTATATTTGTTCTTAATCTTCCACTTTCTTTAAGTTAAAAGTCAATCTAAAAAATTATTGAAAATTCGATTAAAAAGAAATAAATAAATTAAAAATATTATTGAGATGAGTGTAAAAGAAAATATTATGTAGGTATTACAATCGAATTCAATAATTCAATTTTTTAAAAAAAAATTGGATTCTCTTTTTTCCAAATCGATTTTTAATTTTTTTCTTCATTTTCGGCCAATCTTTTTTAAGAAATAAAAATAAATAAAATTTTGAATTTTTTAAGTAATAATTGAAGATTTATTTTTAATAATAAAAATCATTGAAAATTCGATTAAAAAAGAAATTAAGAAATTAAAAATATTATTAAAATGAGAGAGATAACTTCGATTTGGATTTTACTTTCTCGCGTACGAGAGAAAAAGAGAGAAAGAGGGGTGAGGGATATGGTCGCCGATCTTGATCAGGTCATGCAAAAGACGGTGAAAGTAGTAGGAGGCTAGGAGCGTTATATAATTTGTATTGGCAAGGAAAAAAAGCTTTTTGCTTTTTGATATAATGTCGCCTAGCTCATATCGATGCTTGATGGTCATAATAACTAGGTACTAGAGGTAGAAACGAACTTATACTAATCTTTGAATTTAGGATGAAACTTTAAGTTTCTGAACTTGATGGTAGAGGTATATTTGTTCTTAGTATTTTGCTTTCTTTCGATTAGAAGCCAATCTAAAAAATCATTGAAAATTCGATTAAAAAGAAATAAATAAATTAAAAATATTATTAAGATGAGTGTAAAAGAAAATATTACGTAAGTATTGTAATCGAATTTATTTTAAAAAAAATAGGATTCTCTTTTTTTTTTTTTCGAATTGATTTTTAATTTTTCTTCATTTTCGGCCAATCTTTTTAAAAAATAAAAATAATAAAAATCAATGAAAATTCGATTTAAAAAAGAAATTAAGAAATTAAAAATATTATTAAAATGAGAGAGATAACTTTGGCCGAATTTTACTTTCTGCGTACGGAGAAAGAGAGAGACTTATATATAGAAAGCCCAAGGTGGCCAAATTGTGCGACTTTTTTAAATAACTTCATTCCTCACTCCACATTTATAAGACTTACATATTCATACCACAACATACACAAATTGTTGATATTTTCTAAAGATCATTATGTTATTTCACCACATGTTACGAATGGTGTTTAGATACTTTTCGCGGCATGCCACCACTCATCCGTTTGAGTAGACTTTTCTTAGCAAGCCGACTCCTTCCTTCTTTTTCAACTCCCTAATCTCGCACACAAGGAGGAGACCAACCGTATAAGAAGCTCCAATTTGACCAAATTGTGCGGCTCTCTTGAGTAGCTTCATTCTTGACTTCACATTAATGAGACTTACATATTCATACTACAACATACACAAATTGTTGATGTTCTCTAAAGATCATTTTGTTGTTCCACCACATACTGCGAACAGTGTTTAGATACTTCTCGCGGCATTCCACCACTTGTCCGTTTGAGTAGATTTTTCTCAATAAGTCGACTCATTCTTTCTTTTTCAACTCACCACCCTCGCACACAAGGATGAATCCAACTATATAGGAAGCCCCAAGGTGGCCAAATTGTGCGACTCTCTTAAGTAGCTTCATTCTTAACTCCACATTCATGAGACCTACATATTCATATTGCAACATACACAAATTGTTGATATTCTCTAAAGATCATTGTGTTATTTCACCACATGCTATGAACGATGTTTAGATACTTCTCACAGCATGCCGCCACTCGTCCGTTCGAGTAGACTTTTCTCAGTAAACCAACTCCTTCCTTTTTCTTCAACGAATCAACCTCGCACAAAAGGAGGAGCCCAACCATATAAGAAGCCCCAAGGTGACCAAATTGTGCGGCTCTCTTAAGTAGCTTCATTCTTGACTCCACATTCATGAGATCTACATATTCATATTACAACATACACAAATTGTTGATGTTCTCTAAATATCATATTGTTGTTCTACTACATACTGCAAACGGTGTTTAAATGCTTTTTACGGCATTCCACCACTCGTCCATTTGAGTAGACTTTTCTCAACAAGCTAACTCATTCCTTTTTCTTCAACTTGCCACCCTCGCACACAAGGAGGAGTCCAACCATATAGAAAGCCCCATGATGGCAAAATTATGCGGCTCTCTTAAATAACTTCATTCCTGACTCTACATTCATGGGATTTACATATTCATATTGCAACATACATAAATTATTGATGTTTTCTAAAGATCTTTGTGTTGTTCTACCACATGCTGCGGACGGTGTTTAGATACTTCTCACGGCATTCCTCTACTCGTTCGTTCGATTATACTTTTTTCAGTAAGCCGACTCATTTTTTCTTTTTCAACTCGCCACCCTTAGACACAAGGAGAGCTCAACCATATAAGAAACCCCAAGGTGGCCAAATTGTACAGCTCTCTTAAGTAGCTTCATTCCTGACTCAATTTTCATGAGACTTATATATTCATACTGCAACATACACAAATTGTTGATGGTCATTTTATTTAAACAGGCATGCAGTAACTTTTCAGAAACTCTTTGAATTCACTTTGAAAAGCATGGAACAATTCAAATGCCGTGTTCTTGGGGAGTATGATGAGCTTGAAGTGCTCATAGATGATGTGAAAATCATCCAAAAAACATAGCAAAACAAATCACTAATTGAAATAAATAACAATTCTCGCTTGAATTCCTTTCATGCGGCCTGTTGCAAAAAGGCAGTTAAAGGATTATACAAATCGTTTGAGACCAAACCAAAAGTAAATCCAATAGTAGGTTTTACTTGGTTTTCGTTTTGTGATACGATGCACTTAGAATAAAGTGAAATTTAGTTACAACCACAAGACAGCTACAGATGACATAATTATCTTGTTGCAATAGAATTTTGTTTAGTTTGAGGAACACCAAATCGATGTTAAGCATTGTTTTCGTCAACACAATATGCATTATCAAGAACCTATAGAAAAGAAAATGAAGTCATATAAGATACTTCAAAGAAGCACTTGTTTATTAAGATTTATTTTAAGCTACAACAGGCTATCTCCCGCCCTCTTTTTAAGCCAACGGTGTCTGCAATACTTATATAGAATCTTTGTTTCCGCTCGGCAATTGCATTGTTCACATTCAGTATCATCATAATGGTCGATGTCATGTGTCCATCTCCTTCTCTTGCAATACTCGATTTGCATCTCGCAATCATTGTGATGAAGCTCTTCTTTAAAGAGTATTGTGTTATTCTACCACATGCTACAGACAGTATTTAGATACTTCTCGCAACATTCCACCACTCATCCGTTCGAATAGACTTTTCTCAACAAGCCGACTCCTTCCTTATTCTTCATCCCACCACCCTCGCACATAAGGAGAAGCCTAACTGTTGACACCTAAATTTTCGGGGGTTAATTTTTGCTAAATTAAAGAAAAAAATAAAACATGGCATATAGTTTAGGGACATTTGTTGTTTTATTTTATTGGACCGCCGATGGGAGAAAGATTTTTCACATATTTCGTTCAGAATTTTCACATATTCAGGTGATATACACTGGGGAGTGTTTTTTGAGCAAAAAGGAAATTTTTTGGGTGGAATATACGAAAAAAGACAAAAAAAAGAATATTGCGCAAATATGTATATTTCACTAATATATTTAGGGTATTATGCGTAAGCGAAATTGGAAACAAAATATGCCAAAAAGATTTAATTTTTTCCATTATAAAGGTGTGTTGTTCACGTACGAACCGGGGGGGCATACACATATGGATACACACGGCCGCACGTAGCGGTGGACTTCTTTTTTCTCAATTAAAAAAGAGGAGTCGAGCACACTTAAAAAAGGAGGAAGAGAGCTTCGTTTTTGGGGTTTTTCTTTGCCGAGTGGGGTTCATTGAAAAGTCAAAGGAAAAAGAGAGGGGTGACGTGAATAGGAGGGGAAAAAGTAAAAGCCAGTAGGAGGGAATTGACAGGGCAAGAAAAAAAAAGAAAAAAGAAAAAAGAAGTGTTCCTGTTCATCTTCCTTAACGACACTTCCTCTAGTGTCCGATCCTTTCATTGGTGCACCACCCTACCCGTGTCCTTCGATTGCAAATTCAGAACCGATCGCTGAGCCACCGCACGCCCTAATACCGCTACCGCTCGCTGATTTCTCTTCACCCATGACGCTAGGTCGCCTCAGCCATTGCCCGTCTCATCGCGCTGGTTTGCAACCATTGCCGCTGCCAAATCTGCGGCTCTCACCACGGCCCACGCTCCCGTGAGGCTGAACCTGAGTTAGATCCGCCCACCGCCTTACCACATCGCAACCCAGCCATGCCGCAACCCAAGCTCGTGTGCCCCACTTTGAGCGTCGTTGCTCCGTGCCCCAAAATCGGAGTAAAGAACACCTGAAGTGCCATAACTTGGCACGGGGGGACACTTAAATGCCATAGCTTTTTTTCGGTACACTTAAGTGCCACTTTTTTTTTTCAAATGGAACACTTAAGTGCCAATATTGGAGTAAAATGGAACACTTAAGTGCCACTCCGGCGAAAATCCGACCAAACGGCCGACGTGGCAATTTTCCAGCGATGAAGGTCCAAAACGGCGTCGTTTTTGCATGCCGACGTGGCAAAAAAATGCAAAAACGACGCCGTTTCGTGTATGACGTGTAAAAATAATAAAAATTAATTAAATTAAATTAAAACTTAATTTTAATTAAAAATACTCTAAAAATTAAAAATTAAAAAAAAAAATGGGTGGGGACGAAGGGGCGGGCGGGGCCGAGGGCCGAGCCCTCGCCGCCGCCGCCTCCCCGCCGTCACCGGGAAGGGCCGGCGACGGAGGGGGAGGGTCGGCCGGGGTCGCCGCCCCGCCGACCAGCGGCGAGGGCCGCGAGCCCTTGCCGCGATCCGCGAGGGTCGCGGGCCCTCGCCGCCGCCCGCCGTCGCCGGGAAGGGCCGGCGACGGAGGGGGAGGGTCGGCCGGGGTCGCCGGCCCCGGCCGACCGGCGGCGAGGGCCGCGAGCCCTCGCCGGAGTCACCGGCCCTTCCCGACTACGGCGGGGGAGGCGGCGGGGGCGAGGGCTCACCCTCGCCCGCCCGCCCCTTCGTCCCCCTTTTTTAGAGTATTTTTAATTAAAATTAAGTTTTAATTTAATTTATTAATTTTTTATTATGTAAACAGCGTCGTTTCTGCTGAGTCAGCGCCGACTCAGCTCTCCGGTGAGCCACGCAAGCATTAAAAAATAATAAACACGTGCCACGTAGTATTTCCAGCAAGGTCGCCGAAGGTGGCACTTAAGTGTCCCATTTGAAAAAAAAAGTGGCACTTAAGTGTACTGAAAAAAAGTTACGGCACTTAAGTGTCCTCCCGTGCCAAGTTATGGCACTTCAGGTGTCCCAAACTCCCAAAATCGCAACGCCACCTTTGCCCAAGCCAAGTTGAGTCGCTTCACCCACAAGCCCGCATCCTTGCACCGATGCTGTTATTGCTCCATCCAAGCCCGTGCATCTTGCAATCATAGTAGTGAAACTCTTCTCTAAAGATCATTGTGTTGTTCCACCACATGTTGCGGATGGTGTTTAGATTCTTCTAGCGGCATTCCACCATTTGTCCGTTCGAGTAGACTTTTCTCAGCAAGTTGACTCCTTCCTTCTTCTTCAACTTGCCACCATCGTACACAAGGAGAAGCTCAACCATATAAGAAGCCACATGGTGGCCAAATTGTATGGTTCACTGAAGTAGCTTTATTCCTGACTTTACATTCATGAGACTTACATATTCATACTGTAATATACACAAATTGTTGATGTTCTCTAAAGATCATTGTATTGTTCCATCACATGCTGCGAACGGTGTTTAAATACTTCTTGCGGCATTCCACCAGGACCACCACTCGTCTGTTCGAGTAGATTTTTCTTAGTAAGTTGACTCATTTTTTATTTTTCAAATTGCCACTCTCGCACACATGGAGGAGCCCAACTATATAGGAAGCCCCCAAGATGGTCAAATTGTGTGACTCTCTTAAGTAGCTTTATTCCTAACTCCACCTTGACGAAATCTACATATTCATACCCCAACATACACAAATTGTTGACAGTTGTAATTGGCATTTAATTCAAACAAGTGAAGAATTTCAGCTTAAATAAAAGGTGATATGACAAAATTGGTAGGCACTAGGAACTAATTTGATTAAGCCTTGGTATGAAAATTAATAAAATTTCAAATTCAAAAACCTTGAAATTAAGGATGGGTAATCTTTCCACTCTACTAAACCAACGAAACAATAAGAGCTCATAAAGCATAAAGTGAGTATAAAAGAGATTGAAACCGCACATTCCACTCGATCTCTTGAGCAAAATTCAAGTAAAATTTCATATTCTTCTGAAAAGACTAAACTTTAAATTATCAAGCTATGTCAAAAGTAATTAGTGAAACCCTCCAGGTGCACGAGGCGAGGCGTCCATCTTCGACGGGGGTGAAAAAAACTTAAGCACAAAAGCCCATAAAAGCCCATGAAACGAAGCTGGGCTCCAGCCAAAATTAAGTCCGATTGTTTTCCTTGGTCCATTTTCCTAATACCACCTTTAAAATGAGTGCTAGATCTTATTAGAGAAAACTCCCTTATGTTTTAAAGCGAACAAAACATCTTCATCAATCTAGTTTGAAGAGTTCAAGACCCAAATGTTTAAGTCTGAAGATCTCTAGACTCTATCATTAAAGTCTTAAGATCTCCAAACTCTACTATCAAAGTCTGAAGATAGTTAGACTCAAATTTCAGAGTCTGCCCAAGTTGACAGCTTTCCAATCTATGGTTTAGGATTTTACAGATTGGATAATATCTTCATTGATCTGTTCTATTTTATGGAAGATCTCCAGCTGATTTAGCTCGAAAAATATTTGGTTATTCTCATCAAGATCTATCTCGATTTGAATATCCGTTAAAGAACAAGTCAAATTTGGAAGGTTCTACTTATGGAAACTCAAGATCCTAATTGTATGGGCGAGCAGGATTGACGAGCTATCTTCCACATTTATTTGACAGCTTGAAGATCATCTTAATTGATTCATTCCAACGGATAGATTAGATAAACTCTTTTGGAAGGTGCCAACGGCTATGAAGGCACGAGGGAGTATTTAAAGGTGGAGTCATTGTTATTCGAAATGTGCGCTGATAGAAAAATTTCAAAATTTGAATTTCTGAAGCTCATTGTTCTCATAATTCTTTGAGCTATAATTGTGTACAAGGGAGAGATACATACAGTGAGAATTTGTGTGTGTAATAGCTAAGACTCTCTACTGAAGAAGTCTACATCACAAGCTGTACAAATCTTTTTTGCTTCATAGTAAAATCCAGCTGATAGGCTATCAGCGTGGAAAGTGGACGTAGGCTTAAATTAAGCCAAACCACTATAATCCTCTGTGTTCAAATCTTCTTACCTTAATATCTTTATTTATATTGCTACACAATTTATTTGGTTGAGTGTTTTACTTTAAGTCTTTGTACTCTGATTTATAATTCAAAGTTGACTGAATCATCTTAAAGTTTTCAAAAGAAAATTATAAACACCTATTCACCACCTCCAGGTGTGTTTATTAGCCTTTATCAGATCCTTCCCGTGGCATCATTATAGAACACTAGAAAACCACAAAAATTCATGCCCTCGTTCGCTACCTCCTTCCCCTCCCTCCTCGACCACCATTAAACTCTCCCCCAAGCAGATTGGGCCTCTTGTCATGAAAGGTCATAAACTACTAGAAAATAGGCTAGGGAAATGGAATGAGAGAATAAACATTTCTTAGGTTTGGGTAAAAATGGACTAAAAATGGATCTACTCCACTAGGAAATATTATTATGTCCATTTCATTCCACGAACAGCAATAATAATGTATTTCAGCAAGATCATAACTAAGTAAATGTAAGAAGAGAGGAACCACCAATCAACATGTGGAAAAGCATAGATAAAAGGTGGTCGAAATTGTAGAAAGAGAAGGACAAGGTACAATTTTCATACTCCTTGTAGTAAGACAAACAAAGCTAAAAAGGCAATTTCCAATCAAATAAAAAATTTAAAATAAAACAAAAAGGCAATAATCGCTTATATAAAACAAAAAATGCTATTGAAATGAGAATTCTAAGAATGAGGAATAATAGGTATCTAGCTATATCATCAAGGAATAGACGTGGAAATTGAATGCAATTTGTATTAAACTGAATAATAATGACTAAAAATAAGTTTTCAAGCCCTTGTTGAACATAAAGCTTCCTAATTGTCTGGAAGAGGATGCTCCTACTCCTAGATCCAAATGATCCGTTCTAATATATTGTTACGGATACGGGAATGAATAAAAAGTGGGGCACTTCTATTGAAGATGCAATTAAAGCGGCAATTGAAAGGGTGCCCCCATTGCCTTGCATAACTAATTCTCATAGCATTTCTTTCAATCATCCAATCTAAATAACAATAACCCCCAAGGTCAAGAAGTTGTGGACCACCACGGGCTTTGGATTTTGTATGATTTTTCTGTACCGTGTGCGTAGGCTGAGCATATAAGCCTTTCATCCATCTATCTTGAATGAAGAGAATAAAGTATTACTCAAAGTATTACTTGAGGGTGATTATTTCAATATTTTAATTAAAGACATATTGGTTCTAACCAAAAAGGAAAAGGAAAAAAAAAGTTCTAATATTGTTGCCATTGATATCTCTCGTGAGAAGGCTTTGCAGCTAGTTTCGTAATTAGTTAATAGCCTTGTCCTTTCAAGGTGTCCTTTCCATCTAAATGGATTTTTTTTGAATTTTTTTAATATTTCAATATTTTATTATTCTAAAAAAAGGGATTCGGATGGGGTTCATCCAAATAATTATTATTTTAATGTTTTATGATTTCAAAGATATCTTGCACTAATTATTCTGCATCATGCCAAGTCAAGCCGAAAAGAAAAAGAGAGAGAGAGAGAAGAAGAAGAAGAAGTAAAGAGTCTTGCTGTTCAAATTCCATATCGAGTTTCGTTTCTCTGTCTATTTAGCATTTAATTATTGTGGGTATAACATTTAGTTGCTGATGGACAGTTCAAATACATTATAAACTATATACAAAAGTAATGAGATGCAAAAATTGTAACAAAACATAGCATTCTTCATTGTCATGCTACATTTTCATTAGTGGTGACCGAACTTTTGTAGATGTTGCATTTACGTCACTACTTAACGCACTAAGGGTGCACATGACAATATTTTTGTTTCTCTATTTCTCTCTTTTTCTGTTCTCAGAACAAGTTTGAAACAGAAATCCGTTTGGTAACACAATTTTATTTTTCTAGTTTTGGAATAGATTTCTATTCGAAAAATAGATTTGGAGCAGAAATCAAAAGTTAAAACTTTTCTATTTTTGAAATAGCCTCATCGTTCACTCTCGTCATCACTTGTGGGATGCTGGATGCCCACCGTTGGTGGCCGCACACCCGCCACTGGCCCTGACCGCTGGCCGCCGAACTCTGGCTACCCATCACCAACCGCCGACCACTGGATGCTGGACACCCGCCGATCATTGGCCACTCATCACCAATTGTTGGACATTGAAGGCTCAGCTCCAACCACTGAATGTTCGTTGCTGATTGTCTGCCGCTCGCCACTGCTCGCCAATCGCCGGACTTCAAGCGTCGGACGCTAAATGCTGACCATTGATCGCAGGACGTCGGATGTTGAACTTCAAGCTTTGGCCACCCGCCGCCGATTGCAGGACGCCAAACATCGGTCACCAGACGTCAGACTCCAGCCATTGCCACTCCTAGAAATAGAAATTTTGTCATACGCCTCCTAAAATTCTGTTTTTCTCTCTTTTTTCACTTGGTGCACTTTGACTAATATCCGGTCAATTTTTCCATGACGAGCTTGGTGTAGTGGCCACATGGCATTGCGTCCAAAAAAATTGGCCAAGTTTCAGACACATCACTAATTTTACCGGAAAAGGGATTGGTTCCGGTCAAAGTTCATCATATGCATATATCGACCCTGGTAATGTCGGATCTTGGTAACTCCACAAAAGAAAAGGCTGGTGCTAACTTAGGGCCGAAAAATAGAGAAGTTCAGGGGTGAAAAGAAGAACAAATCCTAATCTTTATTCAGGGACATATGCTAAGCAGTTAGAATATAGGTCTATCATCCTCAAATAACCTAATGCCACAGTCAAATAATTAAAAGATCTTGATCAGACTGATAAGAAGGATGCTACGTAAATGTCCCGAGCTCTCAGTCAAGATCCCCACATGATGTGGCACTGGATTACCAATAAGCAAGATAAATCAAGCAGTAGCTGTGTTTAAAGCGTGTTGATCAATATTGCATGCCAAAACGACAAGAACATCCTCAACAAATAAGAACACTAACAATAGTAGGTTGTTTTCCCTCTTTCAAGGTAAGTCAGGGAGGCTAAAGCAATGACGTGTTTTATACAGTTAAGCTGCTTAGCCGCCTGCAATGCAAGAGTAGACATTGGTCAACAAGTTATTTTTCGTAGGGATGTGACGCATCCTACGGGATGATAGCATGACCATAGCCAGTGAGAAGAGGTCGCTAAACTTCTGCAAACTCCCTCAGAGAAGTCTGAAGTGATGGATGAAATCAAGGCCAAGTTGGAAATGTGTGCCCTGGCATTGTGTCTTGTGCAGATACTATCGCCCTCACAGCCCGAGGATCTACTGTTCTGGTACGTTCTATACTCCTATTGTATTATTCACTCTTTTTATATGGTTAAATGTCAAGATCAAATCCACAGGTCACTTTGACTTAAGCTCCCCTGTTTAAGCTTCGGAAAGGTGTCCATATTCCAACTAACACTGTCAAGACCATCTGAACTAAATCCAGGAAGCTACGTTTCTTCTGTAGTTTGCTTTCTTAGATTGGCTAACAATTTACTTCTTTGAGATTTAGCAGAGTGGTGGACGAAATTGAGAGAATCCTCTTGGAGCGACGGACTCTAGAACAGCAAGTCTTTCAGGCTCTAACAACAACATTCCCCCACCAAACTCCACGATCCAAAATCTCATCACGCTATTCCTGCGCCAAGGCCTAAACGAAGTGAATCTCATCGCTCTCTCAGGTACCAGCAATCATTCAGCACTGAGAAAATCGTTCACTAGGCCCTTTCTGTCAGCCATGTTCTAAACTAATGTCAATTACAGCAAGGCAAATAAATGACAAACGATAACTGTAACTGGCATTACAAAGTCTGTATACCTCATCTGAAGCTATTGGCAAAAGCAGAGGTTTTAAGGTTAATTCTGTCGGCTATAATATTAAGGTAGAATAATTCAATCATGTACTTCCTGTGTATGATTTGGTTCCTGTTATGTCCTTCAGAAAACCAGCAAGAGGGTCCATTTGTCAAGCATTAACATAGTGAAGTTAGTCAAGCTAAGGTAAGATCGTGGGCTAAAAAATCGTCACAAACATTAGGAAAACGTTTCTTTCATTTTCTATTTCATGTCATCCATAATACGACATCGTACCCCATTTGTGAAATTATCTTATTGACAGAGGAGGAGGACCGCCTCTGCAGCGGCTTATTTTGGAGCAACCTCTGTTGTATAGGTTTGAACCGTGGACCGGAGGAGGCGCAGGAGGAGGACAGCCTCTGCACCGTTTGATTTTGAAGCTGCGTCTGTCGTGAGGGTTGGACAGAGGCAATAGATATGTTGCCATAACGTGGATTCGGCGCATGTGTCAACCTTTTCATGCATCTGCATGCAATATATTCATTCTCGTTGCAAATAAATTTCATAATTATTCAGATTTCGATTTCATTCTAGCCAAATTATTTTTCTTGCAAATATTCTGACAAGGCTATTCAAGATATGAACAGGATGAGACATCATCTGAACTGAAGCCATTATGGGCAATGAATGACCACGAAAAATTGAAAGGAGAGAAATAAAACAAAGAAATGAGGAAGAAGAATCACCCTAATATAGATCGAAACATTGTCAAAGGATAAAAGCCTTGCTCAATGCCCCAAAACAATCAACTCCGACTCTATAGTGGGCACCTCTGTCGGGTCGGTGGTCGGAGCCTTAGTTGGTGCTGCTTTGATCACCTCCGCATCTCCAGCACTGCCATCCTCTTGATTCATCGTGTCCGCACCATCGTCCACCGCGCTGTTCCCTCCAACTTCGCCTCTTGGAGCTGGGCTCGAAGCCGACGCTTCACACGGGCGGTCACCTCTGCATTGGCGCGCAACGCCATCAGCATCGCCAGCAGAACCCAAGACCGTGGCCTCGGCACTAGAGTATGACAAGAGCACGAGAGACACGAGGGCAACAAGTTTTTTCATTCTTGGGATAGTAGCCATTAGTTGCAGTGATGAGATAAAAACTAGTTTAATGGTTTTGGTTGAGGAAGGTCTGACGAGAATGCGTTTAAATAGAAGGGAAATTTTGTTCGTGCTATTTATGGACTCTAAACTTTTTGTGGCGACAGAGGCTTCAGGCTAATTTTGAGCGAGTCTTGCGGAGAACTCTCATGCTGAAAATGGAAAGACTGAGAATTATCCATTTTGCAATTTATCTTTGGGTTAATACCCTGAAAAATTCCAAACCGGTACAGTGACAAATTTACTTATAACTATTTTTTTTACCATTAAAAACCCAAAATTGTATTACATTTAACAAATTTACCCCAAACTAATACACTTACGACAAATTTACCTTCTGCTAGTTTTCGTTAAATTTTACTTCACAAATTATTAAGTTATTTGACACGTGACGGTTGACTCCAGTATACCAATTTGAAATTTCACACTCCGTTTGTCACAATTTACAATTTTTGTGATTTTTTTGTGGTATTAATCCAATTTAGCGGAGGGTATATTTTTCACAAATTTACCAGGTTTGAGATTTTTTGCGATCAAATGAATTAATTTGAGATAAATTTGTTATAAATGTATCGGTTTAGGATTTTTTACGATCAATCGAGATAAATTTGTCACAAGTGTATTAATTTTGGATTTTTCGTGATAAAAAAATTTTGAGTAAATTTGCCACGGGTGTCTGGGTTTAGAGATTTTTAGGATGTAAAATAAAAACGAAAATTGTTGTTATTTTAAATTTTCTTTTTTAATTAGAATTTCAATCTTATTTATATTTAATTTATTTATATTATTTAATTATTATTTAAATTTTCTTAATTTAAATTTAAAAAGTTTGTTATTCAAGAAAGTTAGTTCGACCCCCCCATAATTTTTTTGGTTCCATTTTGAGGACTTATATTTTGAATTTGTCTCACAACCCAAAAGAATTCTTTTATCTTTTGAATTTGTCTTATTCTTGTCTTTTCTCGCCCAGCCTTTTTCTGTTGCACTTGCTATTAAGCACGTTGCGGCTAGATCGAACAACTGATTAGAAAAAAATGGTATTCATATCACGGAGCAAATCGATCATGGAACTGTGCAGCGAAAATCATGTCCCTGATGTTTATAAAGGAGATACATATGAACACAAGAATCAACTGGGACAGTGGGACTGGCAAGACACTGCAGAGAAAATGGGAGTGCCCGAGGATGAAGCAGCACATATCATCATAAGTAACAAAGAGATCAATGTATCCTGAGACATAATTTTTCATGCCTTTTTCATGTGTTTTTGGATGATCTCGGTTTCATGGTCGATCGCAATAATTGGCATCTGTAAATGCTCGAGGAATCGAAACCTGTTTTAACACTACAGTTTGGTCAACAAAAGCGTTGCATAGCTCAAGACATGTTAAAAAAGCTGTGAGTATACATACCGCAAGCCTAAAATATGTTAAGGAAAAAAAACGGAGGTTTCAGGGCAAGCAAGAAGCGCCATGTGTCAGCATAGCTGTCCTAATACTCCACTTTATTATATAAACGACTAACATAGAGCACATCATAAAGTACAAAAATGGAATCCATCAAAGTAAAGAACTCCTGCTAGAGTCCATTGTCACTATGCCGATAATGAGGATACTCCTCCTAGTGTACTCAACTCGATCAGTTCAACTCAAACAGCAAATTCCCTAGAATAACTAAAGTCAAGCCATATTTTGTTACCTTAGTCTCTTCTACTCGATCAGTGTGAGCTCCGAACTAATTAAACTAAACAGTTTCATCCATAATTAATGTTTGTTTCATGAAGTATAACTTGCACTGTAAGAGACCTGTATCCGACAGGATATGGTTCCCAACTTCCCACTGACTAACACGAGAAAGGATCAGATCATAGTCCACGCCACACAAACTATGGATTCTTCTGTCCTTTTATTTTACTCAATCTCATCATCTTGATGTTGGCTTCACGTAGTCTAGTATGGTTGATGCGGCTATCATGCTTGGGCTGCCGTACAAACACTTGCTGCTTGATCCCCATTGTGCTCTCTTTGCTACTTTTTCCAAAGGCCACAGAAGCTTCATAACCTCCGGCGCAGCGAGGATTTGCTGTTCACGAGGCCGCCCATCATGGATTAGTTCCCTGCAACGAGACATCCCATCAAATCATAATATATGAAGATCAAGTCTTTCCATTCAAGACCATAAAAACTTAATTACACCAGCTCAAATCTATGCAGAAAAAGACTGAAAATTTGGCATTTAGTAGTACCATTCACTCGTTCCATCAAACCTATCCATTCACCAAGTCTCTATCTTTAATTTTTACACCCACCCCAAATCATTAGGTATTAAAACTTGAACTATAATATAACTTGATCATGCACCAAGTGATAGAAGGAACTACTGTAATGTGTATTTCCGTTTTAAAGATAGTGAATCTACTCCACAGGCATTATATACAATGTATTTAATCAAAAAGACAATCAAAACCAAATGAAAAGGAAAACACTTATGTTCAATAACTTCTTACATGAGCAAAGGAGTCAGGTTCCCAGGTGTACATTGTTGAAACAAGGCTTCTGGAATGACACTTGCATTTAAAAGGATATTGGGGAGAGAGATGTATGGTATCTTCGCTTTGTAGCGAATAAACAACTCCGTTAGAAAATGAGCTCGGTAGGCAACAACACATGGTAGCCGTGCAAGTTGCATTTCCACAGCAACGGTGCCAGAAGTACACAAAGCAACTCTGCTTGCCTGCAAGGAGTCAATTAACTCAACTATGCAGAAGTTTCGACAGAAGATATGACGGCCAAATTTGTAGGTGCCAACAAAAGAATTCATTGCTGAGAAAGTTGAGAGGTGACAATAATATGTTGCATTTGGATGTTGAAGCATGCAAATTGTGGCACCCTAATGCTTAGAAAGAGGAAATTCCCATGCGAGATATTTTGTCCACATATCTCCCTAGTAACAAGGCAACTGGTGTACAGTGATTGATTAAACAGCATATGCAATAACTAGGCACGAAAGCAGGGTGGAAAGTAGTACATCAACTAAACACAAGAATATTCACGACAAAGATAATTACCCAACTAAATTTGGCCTAGATAACAAATTTTTGGAAAATAGATCAACTCAGAAGCTCAGACTTCATGAATCCAGATCATGATTTGACTTCATTCACACACCAAAAATATAAAGTAGCCTTACACTCAAAGCCTCATATTTTGGCTGTGTTTCTCCTCCTGGAACCAATATGACGGGCACTGGCCACTTCTGGACAAATCCTTCCACATAGTCCTCCACATGCTGATTAGATGCCACGTGAACTACTGTTAATAGCTCCGAGATGGATGATTTCAGCACCTTAACAGTCTCTGCAAAGATTGGAAGCATCCGTGCAACCTCTTGCAGTCTACTTCCGGGGAGCAAGCTAATGATTGTACCTCCTTAAGGCCCATACAAAGTGTCAAAACCAGGTTAAAGAAAGGCTTGCAGCAAAAGGAAAGGTCAAGGCTTCAGAAATAAGTTCAATCACATAATTTGATACAGAAAAAAATAGCACGAAATTGGTTAACAGGGTTGAAAGTGACCTTTCATTTTTCAAGCATGACCCTACATCTCATGCCCACAGCCAATGCAAAAGGTCTTTTTTCTGGGCTAAAAGGCACTAGGTCTTTTTATTGTCAATGAAACATTACAAGTGCAGATTGGCGAAGAAAAAGTTTAGGGAAAGATTAGGACACCGAATTCTCTTAATTCACATTGCCTGAGCTTGCCACTGCACTCACAATATCTTCAAATGCCACTCCGACAACAGATCAGTATGCACAACTTGCCATATTAAAATTTTAAAATGGGAGTTGAAGACCCAGTCCTTCACATTACCTGAAGGTACCCTGTATTTGGACCAAAAGCTTTCCCTACTACCAGCCAACTTCCATATTCTTGATGCATCTTCTCCCTAAATATGCATTTCTTTCAGGTGTCAATATAAAACAACATTGAGAGCAAATAGAAGGCATAATATTGCGTCATTAAAAAATCTTAAAACGAGTAAACATATTCAGATGGAGCAGGCACTAGCTCAGTGAGCAAAGGCTAAGTGCTAGAAGATTTGAGCAACAAAGACACCCAAATGATTTCAACTGAGTACATAATCATACAATCCAAGTACCATAAAATTAGAATGCTCAACTCTACATAATACAGGCACACATCACAATCTCGGAAGATAAAATGACATGGAGTACCTGATTCAACTCCAAGGCATCTTCTAATATAGGGTGGCCCACAAAATTCGCTGACAGTCCATTCAACTTGCAAACTTCAGCCTCATTTGGGAGTATACAGAAAATGTGGTCCACAAACTTTGCAAGGTTCGCTAGCCTTGCTTCACCCCCTTTCCATGCCCAGAATGAAGGTGCAACATAGTGGAAGTGAACAGGGCCATCTGCATACTGCTGATAATGTCTAGCTGCAAAAGACAGTCCAATTTCCCTATACCATACAATCTGCAGAAGCACTATGTGAAAATGATTTGGACTACTCCAAGGCATTACAAGTTACCCCTCAGCAGCTTCAGGAGACGAAAAGAGAAACCCTTGGAATCCACTGTCACCACAATGTGAGGCTGAAAAAGAAGAGCAGCATCCACTGTTTCCTTCAATTTAACCTGTCAATTTAAACTCCAGTATTCATAGACAACTTAAAATGCATTGTATAAACCACCAAAAGCGTCCGCGAAAAACAACATGAAAATTTTACATGTTTCATGAAATGCACAAGCACGACATGGCATTGCTCAATACTCACTCTGATTTTAACCAAATGAGGCAATAGCTCCCAGATACCCATCACTGAAATGTCCTCCATAGGAAACAGGCTTTTCAACCCCTGCTTAGACATCATCGACCTGAGATAGCATGGAGACAAGTCCCTCTGGAGATGAAAAAGCAACATGCTATGCACTTTCCCTTCAATGTATGCATAAACATTTAAGTCTAACGCAAAATCAATTTTCTTGAAAATGACCTTTTTTAGCCTAATCCAGGAAACAAAGTTGACTTAACGCATGTTTATCACCAGAAGTGCATCATCATTCACACAAATTTCAGCAAGCAGTTTCTTTTCCCTCTCTAATTCAAACGGTAGCTTTTCTCTGACCACGAAAGCACAATGCTGAACTGCAAGAGCAGCAATACATGTACAGAAAGCACTTGGCGTCAATCAAACACTGACCCAACTTCAAATGCACCCAAAAGTTCAGCCCACTAAAGTAAAGGACTAAATTCCGACCAAAAACAAAAGTAAAGAACTAAAAGAACATACAGCGCGCTAGAAATAAGCGGCGACATATCATTTACCCTCCGACGCCGGCGAAACGAACCGGAAAAGGAGAGAGAGACTTGAGACAGGCCATGAGGCGAGAAGCGATGGTGTCCCCTGAAACCTCCCCTGCGACGACGAACACCCTCAGCTCGCCGTCCCTCGCCGCCATGCCCACCACGGACTCGCCCGACATCGAGGCGTGGCTTCTCCATACACCCAAACCCACGGTCGACGGCGATTTCCGTATAGCTTCCGCACCGTCCGGAGTACCATCGCCATTTCCTGCGACCGATCGTCACGACATAGCCGAGCGACGCACCGGATATCGACCGAAACGAAATGGAAGGAGATGAAGAAGCAAGTTAAGAAGGGCAGTTTCCTCGACGAACGTTGCCTGGGTCCGTAACATGACGTGATTGATTGGTAAAAATCTTAGGTAGAAATGAAGTTCCCAAGTTCTCTCCAAGTAAAAATCAGATATATTTTGTTCATAATGATTTGATTCTTCCATTTTTAAGGACATTTAATGATTTTAGATTTTGTAAAAAAATTCTGGAAAAGAGAATTAAAATAAAGAATAAAGACAAGATATTCCCTTTTAAAAGACCGTGAATAATGCATGGAAATATAGTGAAAATTAGAAAAGCGAGACAAATTTCTCTTTTAAATTAGAAAGTTATGTACTGCATGTGGAACATGTCAATTTTAGTCTACATCAATATTTAAGAGAGACCACCGAGCGGTGGCTCTGTTGGATAAGACCCTACTAATCCTTAGCTCAGAGATGAGGGGTACAAAATTCGGGAAAGTCATTAAATGTATTAAGCGTGACGTCGAGGGTGATGGATCCTCCCGCTTACGTGTCACTTCAGGATTTACCTTTGAAATTGAAAAAAAAAAAAAAAAAATTAAGAGAGCATTTGAAATTGAAGCACTTCTCGAAGTCCAAAAGCACTCTCACAAATTTATAGTTCTTTTGCTCGAAATAGGTAAATTTCAAATGAAGATCTAAAATTGAGCCTTTTTAGAAGATCTTAAAATAACTTATGTATAGGGACCTCTTCTTTGTTTTCCCATCATTTAATTGTTGTCTTCTAATAATGTATCCATCATAAAGTCTTTTCATGTACATAAAAGACCCATTTGGAAAAACTAAATTCTCGAATGTGAAAGAAGAAATTGAATTTGAGAAAGCAGAATATGGCAAACTAGAGTAATTATGTGAAATTGTGCGATGGAGCATCTCTCAAAACTTACAAATAAATGAGTGAAATTTCTTAAAAGAATAGACATGAGCATCAAATTTGACTTCCTAATGGGTTCTCTACAGCGCATTGAGTGCTGGGAAAGATGAGCTGTGTGGCTTCCTCTAGTAGCATGCATGGGAGCTGCATAAAATTGGAGATGTTGCATTGCAATATATTACAAAGTTAAATTAGTCGATTACATAAGGGAATAAAAACGTGAAAACAGGGCGGCGCACATATTCTAATTCATGCTAAACCAGTTTTCTATTTAGCTCGTTGTCCATCCACTTGAGTTATTAAGGAGAAATATCAAACATCATTCACATTTCATGTGATGACCACTCACATCTTTAGAGATACCAAAATGCATGCACACATTTACGTTTAAAGATCATTTTGCATCTCTATATAAATTTTCCTCTCGTATCCCCATTTATGAAAATATTATTTTCTTTCTAAAAATGCTCATCCCCAAATTTTAAATTTTATTCATCCAAAATATTCAAAACCAACCAAAAATCAGACCAAGCAAGATGGTAAATGAGTTCGCAATAAGGCATATTTCAGTCTTCTTCTTAGCGTTGGATTTTGCCTAAAGGTATGTAAATGATATTCGCAAAAACAAGAGATGTAAATGGTCGTTGACTACTCATAGCGTGAAAAGTGAGGTAAATTTTTTATGTTTTCCCAAAATTCTTATATTTTAGACAAATAAGACTGACCTCTCTGACCTACTTAACATCTGCGTCAGGAGAAAAATCTCACAACCAGAAAAACTGAGAACAAGTACACCAGCAAGACGAACATCGGACTTTCTATTACATTTGAGCAAATATCCAAAAGCAAATAGTCAATTTTGCCGGACCTCCTCATTCTGTCTCCAAGTGTAAATTGGTCATAACTCATCCTTGTTTGGTGCATCCTCGCTCATTAGTTCCTCGAGAGAAAATTCATCCTCCTCAAGAATCTCTCCATCTTTACCATCCCATGGCTCTGTCTTCACGATCACTGGGGTGCCTTCAAAAGGCAAGTTGCCCTTACCACCCAGCCCGGCTTCCCTCACAAACTCTCTGACAGGCAAAATTGAGTACGATATGTCAAACTGTTTATAGACATTGTCATAGATACTTAAGTAATGTGGTGCCTGAGACTTACACAATATGGTTAAGTTCGAATGCGCTCCGAAGCGGGGCATATGCGCCTTTCTTTGCATTTAGTGCCACCAAAGCAGGGTACCCATATCCACCCACACCAACAAGTTTCTCTAGATCTGGCTGCTTACCAGCGGCAGCCCAAACAAAACTGCACCAGGTGGAATTCAATTTTTTAATTGAGCTTAACTAAAACATGTTTGGAAACCACAGGCATTTTCCATGGAGAATGTTAAAGAGAATCCAAAGGAAAGCATATGCATAAACGCCGCAGACAAAATTCAGTGAGCAAAAGCACGGTGACTAACCTGTAAGGACTTCTTTTGAACTTTTCTGCTGCTGACAATAGCATCTGAATATATCTGTTCCTTCCTTCTGCCTTAGAGTCCAAGATATCGGGCAAGAAAGCAACAAAACAGATGGCAGCTGAACCGCATTTCTCTTCCATAACATCCTTTTGAAATAATAACAGTGTCATGCTAGCACAGTTACTAAAAGTGAACGAAGCAGAGACCTACAGCCATGAGAAGAACTTACTTGGCTGGTCAGCTCAGTCACTTCAGGAGGAGCAACATTTGTCTCCAGCTGCTCTAGAGCATAAGATTCAATAGCAGAGGCAGTTCTAGCACCCTCATAAGGAATTGGACTGTCTTTGTCAGCACCAAACACAAGGATAGTAGGGAAGCCTTGTACATTGTACCTGCTCATTAAAGACTGGCAATCCCAATCCATCAGAATTGTACAGAGGAATAATTTTGCAAAACATGTTAAAAAAAATTAAGATATTTGTCAGTGTGCACTAGCTAGGAAACTAAGGGCTGGAGCTTGCCAGAAGAAGTATTTCATTTCAAGAGCATTTCCCTGGACAATCCACAAATATAAAGTTTTTTCTCTTTTAAAGATTTGACAGTTAAATTGATATTTGTCAGGGTTCACTGAGAATGCATCATTTTTAGTGGCAAATAAAAAATGTGAATCCGATCAGGTAACAGATTAAAGTTCAAAATGATGATGATAATAATTCTTACAAACATGCAGGGGCTCAAGCCTTTCATTAAATGAAGATAATTGCATGTAGAAGCAAAAATTACTATCAATTTCCTATTTGTTGTAATGATGAAGACGATTGGAATAAAAAAATTATAAATGGAAGGACCATTTCCTTCTAAATGTGGAATTAAATATACTACCTTCTCGGCATCACAGTCAACATGTCCCAACTTCACTTTTCCTTTCAAATTTTTGGCAGCCTTCTTCCACTCAGGTGCCAGTTTCTTACAGTGACCACACCTTCAAAAGCACAAGAGGCATAAACTTCTTGAGAAGCTAAAAGAGCAAAAATTAAAAGTGGCCATTAAACATATAAAATCCAAAACGAGACAAGTGAATAAAAATTGTTCTTATCAAGATGATTTCTCCTTCTTCTTATTATTACAGCTGTTTTCACTATTTAAAGATGCATAACTTTGTTTTAGCAACATAAAAAACAAATGAGTTTACAATCAATGAAACTGTATACAGACTTCTAATACAAGGGGAAAATCGAACTCATATTGACAAAAAACAACAGGTAGTCATGATTAGTTGGTGACATATTACACTGTAATCATATAATTGAGCACCAATTCTCAAGAAAAAGTTCCAGTAATCAAGTAATCAGCTTGTATCTGACTAAGATCTAGACTTCTCCATAATTTCTTCTGTCAGTACAAAGATGGATTAAACAAGCTAAGAATTTATTCCAAGCAGCAATAAACAGACTAGCTATAAAAACCAAAGAGATCAACCAGCAAGGAAACAGAATGTACCATGGAGCAAAAAATTCTACAACCCAGAGTTCTTTACTTTTGAGAACCAACTCATCAAAATTGCTGGAAGTCAGCTCAACCGACACACTGGGTTCAGATTTCTCACTTGATCCTCCAGTTGATTTACCATTTAAGCGATCTTTGAGAAGTGCCTTAACCTGCACACAGATACAACCATTGAGAATTGAGCATATTCATGTAGACTCTGTTCAGTAGATAACTAAAAATTTAAGAGTAAGACACAAGTCTGCTTTTCAAAGTATACTGAGTTGAACACAATCAATGACACAATAATGCATTTATTATCGAAAAAGTCAAGAGTCACAAGGAGAAGGCATTTATGTTCCTATCGTTAATTTTAGTACATTGAATGAATGCAAACCCATGAGAAAATACTATGCCTGAGCCTGGAAAAACAGATATATAAAAGTTTGAAGCTCATATCGTGTATTAAAGATGAAGACTAAACCTAAAATTCTGAATCTAGAGATGTTATATGTCGTTTAAGTATTAATTCTATATAGTTCGTTATCATTTAAACAAAATTATATGTTTATGTCAATTGCCATGATCTGAGGAGCCCCACAAAGGTCTCATGATCCCATCCCTCGGGCACCCTCTCTCCCAAGCTGGATTTTTCCAACAACCTTGATTATTACTGTGTTCCAAAACAGTCAGATATGGTACCCCCCCCAACCCAAAACAAAGCTCCACCCCATAAGGACCGCTCTCTAATAATCTTAGAGATTCCATGCAACAGCAAATAGTTACTATCCTGTGGCTCCATTGCAAGCCATACCAGGAGACAAAATACTACAGTGGAACAACTGTTTGCAGTGCATTTTAAAGGCCACAGAAAGGACAAAAGAGAAATAAAAAAGTAGACTCAACCTCGGGGAAATTTGAGTTTAGTCCTCAATTCCATCTAGAAATAATATTGTGAGATCAAAAATGTGTATAGGATTATTTATGCAGATTTCTCAATTGTATTTCTCCATCAGGCAGTGAGGTGTTAGTGGCCACTAAAACCTCTTCTTATTGCTATCAAGGCATGGCCATGGCTTACAATTGGTTTCACAGCCGAAAAAATAATGTAAGTTAAACTTACCTTAAGTCTAATTCCCTAATTAAGCTGGCAAGCAATGATCAAAATCCTATGTAAACCCTTCCGCAGAAATGCATAGATGACAAAAACATAAACAGGGTAATCCATCAGTCCAATCAAGAGAGAAATAAAAGCAGACCTGTTTTAATGCAAATTCTGCAATAGGTTTGACCTCCCTTGCTCCTTGGTAATCAATAGGAGGTTGCCCAGGTACAAACACCTTTATGGTTGGAAATCCTCTAATTCCATACTCCTATACAGTAAAGTAGACAAAAAGTACATAATCAGAGAGGCAAGGGAATATAATCTGAGGATATTTAAATTTCTCATGACAATTGTTACCCACGCTGCATAGTATAATAGAAAGGGAAATAATTCGCTTCAAAGGCCCATATTATGAATAATTTGCGCCTCATTATAGATGTGAAGAACCCATGAGAAACTAGTGCTGTCTACTTTCTTGTGCATTGTGGTGCCTAAAGTTGCTTCTACTGAATTGAGGGACGAGAAACTCTCAAACCGAAATTCGAGTTTCGAGAACCAAAATCGAATCCATCAACTAAAGATATCCAATGGAGGGAAAACCTGAGCGAGGGACTGGTGCGCATCGGCATCTAGAGCCGCCACGGTGGCAACCCCTTTCAATACAGTGGCTGCCTTTTCCCATGTCGGTGTTAGAGCTTTACAATGGCCGCACCAGGGAGCAAAGAACTCGACCAAGACAACTCCATTCGAATTCAAAACCTGCAAGCACGAGTTTGGAATAATCCAAATCCATTCAGCTCTCACAATCACAAGAACGATATACACTAACGGATCACTAAGAACAAACAAAGAGCGCCTTCGCGCAAAATCAAGCAGCCTCGACTACACTTTCACGCTGTCCGAGACGAGACAGCCGATGCTCGAGAAGCGAAGCAAAGCAAGAGCGTAGAAGGAACTCGGCGCATCTTAGCACGCGCGAGCCTCGTTCCTCATCCGATCTACAGCGCTCGAATATCTCCGGACGAAAGGGAACACGACGCGCTCCGAAACCAAAATGCTCGCCGACCGCGACGGCGGAACGAACCGAGCTCGAGACGGCGGGAATCCCTAAACGAAGCCGCGCGAAGCCACGATTGGAGGGGATCAAGGAGGGGGCGGCGGCGAGTGAGTACCTTGCTCTTGAAGTTGGAAGGGGTGAGCTGCACCACCGGGGAGGACGGCCCGTACAGCGCGTCGCAGGGGCCGAGCGCCAGCAGGAGCGAGGCGATCGCGCAGACTAGCGACGCCGACGCTGATCTACCCCGCATCTCTCTCTCTCTCTCTCTCTCGCTCTCGCTCGCTCGTCGATTAGCGCAGAGAGTCTCTCTCGCGGAAACAGACCTGAAACTTCACTTGTTATAATTACACAGGGTCGGTCCGGGGAGGAAGAAAGACCATGGCTCGTTGCCATTCCAGTCGTCGCCCGAGGCAACGTGTTCTAGCCAATGGGATTCTTACACGTCACCAGGGTTCGCGGATGCACCGTAATTTCCTGCTGCTCCTCTACGTCGCTGACACGCTGTCGTGGCCGGTTGTTAGCCCAATGGGCCAATCATTTTTCATTTTCCTGTCAGTCTCCTTCCGGGACTCCGCGTAAAAATTTGTTTCACAAAATGAGTTGGTCCCTGAAAGTTTGAGTGAAAATACATCTCTAAAATTTTAATTTATTCTTCCATCAACTTTTGATAAATATTCAAATAAATCTATAAATTATGTAAAAATATTCAATAAGTACCGGCATGAAATATTTTCATATATGAAAAGTTTATGAATCATATTAAACAAAGTAAAAAGTTAAGAATGATAGTGTATGTTGACTAAAATTTAAGGAATATATTGAACAAATTATTAATTTAAGAATCACATTACATATTAAATTTTAAAATTCAATGATCATTTATGTCGTTTTCCCTTCGTAAAACATCATCTATATAAAGTTATATTCTCAAAATTGATCTCACTTAAAAAATAACACAATATACATATAATCATTTTTAATAAAATACTTTGCCAATCACGAATTATCCTCCAACTAACGCCTTTTTCATTTTCATTTTTCTCCATATCTTGAGATAATCACAATCCGATCTCTATTTTTAAGTATCGAGATTGAACTTTTTCGCAGATCAATCATGTAAATGCAACAATGTAACTTATATTTTAAACTCACAGTGATTTTATAAAACAAGTAAACCAAAATTCATATGTAGAATTACATATTGTCCTTTCTAATTTTGACACAGGAACAAAAGTCCCCGAAATGATGGCGTTCCATCCCCACGATTCATTCTCATTCCCCCGCCATTCAACCGGATCCATGGTAAACTGATGCCTCGTCCCCATTCCCTTCCTAAAACTCCCCACTTACCGAACGAGGCCCGCAAGTAACAATCCTGTATGCAATTTGCAAACAGCGCTCCAACAAGAATAAAGGACACTGGACACACGAGCCATGACACTATCCTAAGGTTCTCCCCTTGTCCAGATGACATATCTCGTATGCACAAAATATAGTTGCAGCCAACCCATCTCCAGGAAAAGAGAAGAAAGGAAAAAGTGAACCCTCTTCTGAGATCAATAAGCACGCCCAACCTTCTTATCCCAGCGAATCCTTGTATGCACAGGACACAATATCAATCACTCCGATCAGCAGAAGTGGTGACAGATTAGCTGCCAAGATTTATAACTGTGAACAAGTGCGAGTGGACTCTCTGACATTGCGCGCAGCAGTAGCATCTTCTAGTAAATTCTCGGATGCCTTGGTTGTGGTCTCGGCTGCCTGGATCTTGCTCAATGATCTTCTCAGGAATTGGAGTTTCAAACCTTTCGGCTTTATCTGGCCCAGCAATTCCCACCTCCTCGGCTTTATCTGTCCCAACAATTTCATCTGCTCCCTTCTAAACTTCCTATTTGCGTGCCATTTTCCACCTCGCCAACCCAAGGCATAGCTGCAATCATAGTGAAGACGAGACAGTAGACAATAAGAGTGCAAGATATGAATCAGAAACATCCATATCAACTTAACCACAGTTCAAATAATTTTCAAGAATGTCGAAACACTAAGGAAGCCATGGAAAAGGATCTACCAACCAGAAATCTCTCCCAGGGAATTACAATTTTCAGTCTTCAATCAAAATTGTCAACTAAACTCTACAAAAGTAAACCAAAGTCTTCTTCCAAGCACAGCAAAGGAGGTAACATGCCCATGTCTATAGACATATAGAACACCTGTTTATTTTCACTGTTCTAGCTTCTTCCAACCTAACCAATAAAGGGAGGTAATGGTACCACAATTATGTGGCATTTTGTCTGTCTTACGATCCTAAACTTTTTTTCTGTTCGATTAAATGCCTCAACTTTTAAAATTTGACTCGATTTGAGGCATCCATAAAATAAATTGTTGCTATGTAATGTGATTTGGCTATCATGGCTTCCTTACTCAGCAAAAGTTGAGCAAAATGACGTGGCATATTCACTCAACAAAAATTATGTCTTCTCTATTTAAATGTTGGGTGATGAGGAGGGAGAAAGGTTGTTGACTTGGATGATCTTAATCATCCAACATGTCTTGCTGACATAGCATCATCCCAAGAGGCCTCACTAGATGCCAAATTGACAGCTCTTTAACAGCATTTATCCATGATGGCATTTTCTTTAACATTTTTAGCAAAGGGCTCACATAGAGCCAAAATTGAAAAGTTGATGTACTTGATTGAACAGAAAAAAGATTAATGATCCAATGTTGAATTGGTAAAGATTCATACAATTGCGGTGTCAAAGGATCCAATAAAAGGATAATCATGCACCTTCCTACTGTTTTCTCTAACAATGCACATTGACGGCTTATTAAAATAATGTCCCTTTCTAGAGTATGCATCTTAACCAACCTCCTTTTTCGCCATGCTTCAGTATGCCAACTATTATAGTGCATGCACAAATCAAATTGCATGGTAAGCATACTCAAAATTCTGGAACTGGTTAACTGTAATTATGGCATACCGCCCCTCTTTATACCAAAGAATTGCACAGAGATCTGTTCAAGCTGCAGAGTATTAGTACAAAAGTCATTCTATGCTCCTCAAAGAAGCAATCTGCAATTGCAAAAACTTTGTCCAATTCATTGTGACATCTAGTAGACGAATGCTGCAGAAATTCTAGCCACCACCCCCAAGATTGGAATCCCATTCCACCATCACATTCCCCACATCAAAAATATTAAACTGGAATAAAATTTTAAGGTTCGTCCAAAAATGAGACCAAGCTCATTATGGCTGGACAGATTTGTCCAGATCATCATAGATTCATCCATCACTCCCAATATTTCATGAGATAATCTAACAACAAAATTAGAAACAACCACAGTTCTGCCTTCACCTTTATAGGAGTGAAAAAGGAGAAAAAAATGCATCAATGATAAAGAGCAGGAAAGCAAGTGAACGTGGACCAACCCAATCACTAAAGTGGTACCGGCAGTGGCAATATAAGCCGCAGTACTGAAACTTTCTCGACCAACAATCTTCTTAATTTCCTCATGTTCAAATTGATAATTATTCTTCATCTGCCACAGAACAACAATAAGCACTCATCTTAGATGCAAGAAGTGATGCCAAGTAACAAGAGAGGATAGAAACAATTGGATTGGGTAGAATTGACATGTGATTTTAAAGAGCATGCTTGATTCAGAAAACAAGTTGAGTGTGGGTAAAAGAAAGAAAAAGGCAATGATAGTGCCATATACAAATCAAGCCAAAAGATAGGCTGACAACACCTTCTCGAACATCACAAGAACTTGTTTAAACTACATCAAATTTAAAAAACAAGCTCAACAAAGCTACTTTCAATTAAAAAATATATATGCATGACGAGCTTATATGAGATGGCTTATAGAAGTCTGAAATTCAACCACCACTGCCATGTTTGTCCAGCATTATACTGAAGGGAAATAGAAGTACTTCCTTGCGCATGACAAGTTATTTGATCTGAAATTGTGAATACCGAAGATGAAACACAAAATCTCAATAGCCAAAAAACGGGAAATACAGAAATTATTTAAATTATACAAGGGGATAAATATCGAGACAGAAGACACAACTGCATTGCAGATGGTGCCATCCTTCTAGGGAAAGCATTTCATTAATCCCTCAAAATATATTATCTAATCTAATCTGACACACAAAAATAAAAGAAAAAATTCACTGCATCCCTTTTCGCAGTCTTGGAATCTTAAATAAAGGCTTCATCCTTCCCATCCATGACAAACAGCAGAGCATCACCTCTACCTAGAGAAAACAATATCACGTAAACTTCAAATGCAAAAAGAAAGATACTCACAGCTCTTTCTATTGATTCAAGCCTTTCATCAACTTTTGTTTCGTGATAGTGGCGTATAGAATAACCTGCAGAATGAAGTACAAACCAATGAAAGGGTTACAAATACCCTTAAGAATGTATTAATGTAGCAAAGAATACATGCCCTTAAGTCAACACACCAAATAACTACACTTCTGACATGAGCAACACAGTTCCTTAAACATGTTAATAACAGCATTATTTTTTATTTTTGTGCATGGTGCCCCCCCAACTAATAATTGATAAGATCTTGAAAGCCATCAAACTATTCTTGCAGGACTATTAACCGCAAGGCCCAAGAAAAGCAAATGCCAAAGAGTGCATTTGTTCCACCTGTGAGCATTTGCGTGTTAAAAATCTTGTTCATACTCACAACGGACAAATAGGGACTAATGCAATAAAGGATCTACATTCATCTCATAGAACCGCTAAAGTTTCAGGTTTATCATGATCTTCACGAGCGCGAACCACTGTCCTTGTTGCTATCATCGTCAATCAGGCCATTTGCTTGAATGATGAAAATTTCAGTTTCCAGTCACTGCAGAAGTCGAGATGGCAGGATCTGAAGGTCTGAGCTCCCCCTGATAAAACGATGCTTAAGCACTCCTACCCCAGCACACTTCTTACCACCCAGGAGTCAGACGAGCAGCCATTCGGTTCATAGATGTCGATCAAGAACGTTTTTTTCAGTATCATAAGTTGCAGAAGCTAACAGCCCAGAAAACCCAAGTTCATTATATACATATCAACTGCAGATGAGTTATCAGCAACAGCAAACTATCCAACTGCTTAACAATTGCTTTCTCATAGGCCTTCGAGATTCATTTCGCTCAACTCGCGAGATGAATGAAGACACCCAGATGCGAATGAACAGTCGTCTTTCTCCTAATTTCAAAACAAGTGCCAATTGTCCAATTTTGCCGCAAATAAGGTGCCAATTCAATCACCAAAATCCACAGCCTTCATGAGCAATCATTAAACGGAAGAAGCCCAAGCTAAGAAGAGAAGAAGGGAAAAAAAAAAAAAAAAAAAAAAACAAAGCGTGAAGCGAAACGGAAGAAAATCACCTGCCCATGCCGTCACCACGGAAGCTATCGAAGTTCCGACAGTGAACACCACCCGGTGCCTCTCGAAAGTATCCTAAACAAAAAAAAACGACCGCCGAACCGAAATCAACAACGACAACAACCGAACCGACCTAAAATCCCGAACAACAAATTACAGTTTTTGGCTATGTCTTCATTCGAACCTTGGTGGAGAAAAAAGTGTCCTGAACCGCCGCCCACGAATTGAGGGCTTTCTTCTTCAATTGCGGCGCGGCCAAGCCGCCGAAGAGGGACGTCCCCCTCCGCAGTCTCTGCATGCTGACTGCTCCGTCGCGAACGGAGGCGAAGCCAGGGAAACTCGTGCCGTCCCTCCTCCTCCGCTCCGGATCGCAGGGATCGAAGCTCGACCACTCCTCCGCGCCCGGGACACGCGAAGTTTCGCGGAGCAAATCGCCCGGTCCTTCGATCAGATGGGCCCGTCTGGCTCTTTTGAGCTTTTTCTTTTTTTTTTGGGTCGGTGGCTCTTTTGAGCTTCGAAAAGTTGAAACTGATGCCGGTGATTTTTTGTATTCCCTAAAAAATAACACAATTGGCCTCCAAATTTTGATTTAATGTGTTACGTGGGATCCGAACTTGGAGGCCAATTGTGTTATTTTTGGGATTCGAGCAGAATATTCTATATGTCCTTAAAAAATTGGATTATTCACAGCTTGAAACTTTCTGTTGCCAGAAAACAAGCACTTCTCCTGTCTAAGAAGAAAAAATGGAGAGAAAAAAAAGAAGGCGAGCCGAAGAGAACCGGAGATGTCCTAATTTTTGAAGTGTGAATTGCCATTTCACATCATGGAGTTGTTCAAAGCAAGACCGCACCATTGCAACTAAAATTACAATTACGAGTTGCATATACGAAAAGTAGCAAGGAATGCTAGATAATTTACAACATGTCACCTGAACGGAATATTTTCCGTGCTTGGAAATTCCTTCTTCAATCTCTGAAAAAAAAATACAAAGAGTCCACCTATTGCAAAAAACCATCAACATCACTGAAATACCACATGCAAGAAGAACTAGTTAATTTATTTAACGTGGTAGCTTAACTTTTGGTTTGTCTTCAATTTAGATCATGGACATTCATTGAACATTTTTATATAAATTGAACATGTACAAAAAGTTAAGGGCTCATATTGAATAAATTAAAAGTTCATGAATCATATCAAACAAATTAAAAATTTATGGGATATATCATGAATTTCCGATACATGTTTAATTTTATCCATGTGCTACATTGAAGATTTGACTAAAGTCCATTAAAAAAATTAAAAGTTCAAGAACTATATAATTTTATGGATTATTTGTGTCGTTATTTTTTAAAATAAAATGAGTCTAAATTTAAATTTGCATTTAGCTTATAAGGATTATATTAAATCTTTCATGCCTTTATAGTATGCAACTTACTGCTAGCCAAAAGAAGAAGAAGAAGTTAAAAACAGAAAAGATCCTAAATTAATACATTTCATGCTGCATTTACATCAAAGTAATATTTTCAAGTCACCAAAAATCTGAATTAGTATGCCCGCACCACGATTTCTCCAAATTACTTTTTGTTGCAAAAAGTCCCAAACTACTATACCCATATCTCGTTTTCTCAAAAATGACTTTCTTATAACAAGAAATCCTAACTCACCAAAATATTTTGGTGATTTGGGATTTTTTTGTGATACAAAAATCAATTTGAGGATAATATGGCACGAGTTTATTGATTTGAGATATTTTGTAATATAAATATTTTTGAGTAGATGTGGCACAAATGTATCTATTTGGAATTTTTTGCGATGCAAAAATTATATTAGGATAAATGTCATTGGTGCACCGATTGAGTTTTTTTTTTTTTTTTAATGATATGAAAATTATTGTGAAATAAATGTGGCAACAGTGTATGAATTCCAATTTTTTGATGGTGTTAATTTAAAAAGTATATATATAGCGGCCCCATTGGACAAGCAAAGAATGCTTACGGCTAAAAATACAAGTGTAGTTGACATTTGGGCTCCAATGCAATTCTTAATCTATAGAAACGAATTAGGAAAAATAATTTTTAGTCAAAGTAAAATTGCAAATAACACATTTGACTTTATCCGAAGTTGTGTATCTATTTTGCATTTGGTTATTGCCGCATTCTAATTGCGGGCCAAGAATTCGAGATTAAGGGCGCCCTTCATATAATAAGGAAAATTTTCTTTCAATTATGATCAAGTCGCCGATGAATGTCTCTTTTCAAATGACCGTAGAAACAATTCACACTCGATTGTAATCGATTATTGCTCAATCGGAGGGTTGTTCAACGATATCTACGGGTACAAAGTTTTGTGGGCGTGTTACAAGCATGATTAAGTCGGGATGACCGAGAAGTAGTGAGGAATGTAGAGGATTTGAATCTAGAAGATAGGAATAATAATTTACAATGTCCAACGAGATAAGTAATCTTATATATGAAATTTCGATATATTATAAATATACTGAAAGCTATACTAAACACCGAGGCGACGAAAGACAAGGAAGAACTCTATGACCGCCAGCTCCCTTAATCAGTCACAGCCTTGTCAGTAGGCATTTGTATGCTCAAAACATGGCTCCCTAAGAAATTTCATCTTTCGAGCCCTCAAATGCCTCGAGAGAAAAAAAAAAAAAAAAAAAGTCATTTTCTCCTAATTTTTCTTTTCATATTTGAGCATGATGGCGACCTGTGTTGTTATGCCACTTGATGATCCATTACGAATCAAATGTGTGGCCCATGAGTTGCTTGGTGGCAATTCACTATGGCATTGGCTCCCACAACTTTGTAGTATAAACACTCCATAGATTCCATCTTGCTTATTTATTACTACCGTTCGCTCACATTTGAAATCTAAACTCGTGAATGTTACTTTCTTGTAGGTTTTCTATCGTTAATTAACGCGGCGAGCAATACAGATTAAAAGCAATATCATCCTCATAAAAACATGAAAATAAATAAGATTTGATGATTTAAAAAAAAAAAAAAAAAGCTCGTTGCTTTACAAATTAAATCAGATTAAAAATGAATAAAGGTTGTCAAATAGTATTTTCATAATGTTCCAATGGATTTATAAATTGATTTCACTTCTCATATCAAGTCATATTTATATTTTTTTTTTGTCATCTCCACCCTATTCTTTTTTGACGAGACCATCATTTGATGGGGCCGCCACAACCATATCGAAACCGGACCCAATCAAATCTCCAACATCACCATCATAGCCGTTAGCATGAGCAATTCAATGATAAAGAGGGAGGTCTCAATCTGTTTCAATCATTCATTCTAGCTAAACCTAAAAACTATAGAACCTCCCAAAGCAAGCAAAAAAAGTGTCATGTTTCAATAAAATCAAAATTACATATTAATAGGAGATAAACATAATCAAACCACAAAAGGTTCCTCTCACGAAAATTACATATTCATTCTTTTTTGGCGACATAGTTGGTTGGACGCAGGTTCCTCTCACGAAAGGCCCTGTGTTCAAACCACGACTATCGTCTGCCTTGCGAGAAAGGAATCCACGACTTACCCGGATAGCAGGGGTGGTGGTGACTCTACTGCTCCCTAGGGTTTAGTCTAATCGCGAAGCGGTGTAAAAACATAATCTCCACCAAAAGAAAATATTAATTCAAAGCCAGTGGCCAAAATAAAATAAAATCCAGGAAAAGGACAATTCTCTATCATGGAATCAAGCCCAATAATTGAGCCTTTTTTGTAAGGGGATCGGCTATACAATTGGAAGTCAAAATTAATATAACATTATAGTCATGCAATGAGCGGACGATTTTGCTTACATATCCATGAAGTGAATTTTGTGCAGTGCGTCAAGAGGCTGATAAGAGTGGCATTTAAATAATTTTAGGCAATTTATCTATTGAGGCATTTGCCTTTTTTTTTTTTTTTTTTTTTTTTTTTTTATGCCCAAGGAAAGGCAGAAGTTACATGATTTACCATCTAAAGGGATGTAAGATTTATTGATTACATCTAGTTCTTCTTTCATGTGGTATTTCGGCGATACTTGGTTTTTTGCATGAGGTGGACCATATGGTTGTCCCAAGATATCTACCACTTCACATTTCTCACGGGTTTTCCCTACAAATTCACGATCCGAACGAGAAGTTTTGTATTTATCCTCATCCCGTCGTAGGAGCAGACCTCTCTATCTTTAAGCAAAATTGAAGTAAGGTCTTCTTCATCACGAGTGATGTCGTCTTTCAATTGGCGATCAGCAAATGGCGTGATCTACTCCATCTTTTGGTTTTCCATTGGGAGTATATCTTTGTCGTCATCCCCATTAGAGGTGTTAAATGGGTTGTGCAACCCATTTTGGAGCCATTTATGGTTAAATGAGTCAAGCTTTATTTCATAAAGCACCCATAATGGGTTTTAATGGGTCAAGACTAAGATATATGAGTTTTAAATGGATCAGCTCTCTGACCCGTTTATGACCCATTTATCAACTCATTAAAAATGAACCTATTTATTTTCACTCAAAACCTCACCATCTCTCTCTCCTCTCTTTAACTTTACAATTTTTTTTTATAAAAACCGAAATTATAATTATTTTTTTTTTTTTCTTTTTCTTTCTTCTTTTTTTTATTCTTTCTTCTTCCTCCCCCGTCGCCGGCACGGCGATGGCGGCGACCGGCCATACGAGCCTTGAGCTCACTAGGATTTGGCGAGGCGGAGGCCTCACCGACGCCCGCCGAGGCTTGAGCCTCACCGATCCGGCGAGACTCAAACTCACAAGCGTCGGCGAGCTCGAGCCTCACCAGACCCGGCGAGGGCAAGCTCGAGCTCGCCCGACGTCGGCGAGCCTCGCCAGATCCGGCGAGGGGTGAGCTCAAGCTCGCCGAATCTAGCAAGCCGTGAGCTCGCCGGCGTCGGCGGCGAGTCGGGCGAGCTCGAGGCTCGCCCGTGGCCGGCCGCCGGCTATCGTCATGGCCGGCGACCGGCCAAAGAAGAAGAACAAAAAAAAAAAAGAAAAAGAAAATTAAAAATTAAAAATTATATTTAAAAAATAAAAATAATTAAAAATTTAATTTTTTAAAAATAAACATAATTAAAATTTGATTTTTAAAATAATTATCTTAAAAATTATAAAAATTGTCCAATGTATAAAAATATTTTAGTTTTTAAATATATATAAGAAATAATTTTTTTGAAAAATTATAAAAAATTGAAAAATTATTGATTGGATTTGTATTGCTTTGAAGCTTTTTAGTAATATAATCTTTAAAAAAAAAAACGTAAGAATAAGTTTTCCTAAATTTGGTTAAATATGAAAATATTTTATTAATATGGGTCAAGTCGGTATGGGTCGAAAAATTTACATTAGACATAAATGGGTTAATGGGTCAATTTGGGTCGACCCATTAATGACTCGACCCAAACCCGACCCAACCCACTCGTTTAACAGCTCTAATTCCCATAAATCATGTTGACATCTTCATAATGCTTTGGAAGGGGATTTTATTGGACATTCGGCACTGAGTTCTTAAAAGTAAGTAGCATTTTATCCAGTAAATTCTGGATCTTAGAACGGAGCACCAGACGATTGTCCACATGATGACATTTTCTCCCATATGATACACACATGTCTTGTTAAGGTTGAATCCGGCAAACTTTGGCAGATGATCCCGTGATCTCTTTTGCAACAAAATGACTTTCGATCAGCATTGGAAGTAGTTGGGACATGGGTCTAGGCAACGAAGTAAATTGCCTTTTGAGGGGTTTTTCCTTTGCGCTCAAAGTTTCGAGAAGAACTCCCTACCTCCATGGTAGGTTTATGAGCTTGAGGATTATAGTCTCTGAGAAGAGGAATTTTGTATATAAGCAATCTCCACGGTCGATTCCTTATCTCTCTTCGGGGCATGTCGACGATTCGTGTTTTCAGTCAACCTTCCTTCATGCATGATCCCCTCAATGCATTCACCTAACTCCACAAGAATATGATCTTGCACCCATGATCTAGGATCATTAGTCTAGGATCATAAAGATAAAAACTTTAGAGAGACAAGCTCTCACTCTATATTCTACTTGAGAATGAGATGATATAAATGAGGAGGAGGAGATATCTATTTATACAAGTACAAGGCTAACCATAACCATAAATCTCCTCTTTGATCTAACGGTGGATATGAGATCTCCGTAACTACCACCTACCCATATCATATCGCTCACTCCCAGAAGCATTTTAGAATCACTTCAAGAAAACTCTAGAGTGTGGGAGATAAGTTGAGGGTTATTTGCTCACTGATTGGTCATAGCCTTCATTTAGGAGTCCTTCAGATCATGTCGATTTATCAGGCCGTGACACATGACCGGTTCATGTCTGGTTCATGTGCAATCAATTATGTCAAACTTCAAATGACCAAATTCGCTTAAGCCTATGCACTTAGTTTTCGATTATCTTGAGAAGTGCTAATGTTGACTAATTTATGGTCTAGTAGCTCCCCGATCTTCATACACTTTTGATGTGAGGATAAAGTGGTCTCCTCACAACATGTACTGCAAAAAGCAATGAGGACCGGGGGAACAAAATGTCACCAAAGGCTCGTAAGGTGGTTTCTCTTCTTGACTACCTCTTCTAACTCCGCAATATGTCCTCATAATGCTTGAGGAACACTGCTAGTTTCGAACAAATTTTGACTATAATCTCAACTCCCCATAAGAGGATAAACAAAAGTATATTTTTGCCAAACATAAAAAATTAGCCAGATCCATTTTGTAATTTCCCTAGCTACATATTCAAAGAATTCGATCCATTTTCTACTATCCCATGAAAAAAGTTGGGGCGGAAAAAATAGACTATACATCGATCAATTTTCACGATATTTGATCCCAAGATTATTGTAAATCAATTTGTGGAAGTTGTGAAATCTGCAATCGTTTTATGGCTGAAAGACAGGCCAACGAATGAGAAGCCCACGAATAAGAGAAATGCTTAACTGCTTGAGAAGAACAATGTCACCACCTTATCAAGGAAAATTCAAGTGCAGGGAAAATAAGCTTTCCTTGTTTGGAAGAAATGCTTAGCTGCTTTCGGTGGACTATATAAGGTGGTGATGGGGGGACTTACTACTCCCATGGACATGGTAGGATCAACAAAAGACAGAATTTCTAACACGACATTATTTATAGCATGGTTAACGGGGAAAAACAGCGGAAAAAAAAATACCATAGAGACAAGAATTTGAACACGGAGATATATATGTTTGGAAGTAGGGTCTCATTGATCCCGATTACGGACTTAAAGCTGTAAGGATTAGAGCGCTGACAAATCTACCAAACTGAAGCCCAGATTTTATCTACAATTCTGGATATTCAGTCAGACAAATTAAACAGTTCTCATGGCCCCGAAGGACCCATCTGATGATATGGACTCCAGTAACTATGGTGGATAGAGCATCTGAGTTGAGGAACCAGCAAGAGAAAAGCTATAATAGATCAAAATGAGTTCAATCATGCATATTTTAACTAACAATTAAAATATACCCCCCACCTCTATGGGAAATTTTATGCTTAGATTGTAATCTATCATTGTGTTCCAAGTCTACTTAATCGAATGCAAATTTCAATTTCGACCAAAAAAAAAAAACTAACAATTTTTTTTTTTTTGGGTCGAAAAGATGCGGATATATATATTAAGTGGCAAAGTTTTTAGACAAAGATGGAGGAGTACAGTCCATAGCAAGTATATCATAGAGGGGTAAAGGTAGAGAGTTTATCCATCGTGCGGTCAACCTCTTCTCCCGGTGAGTGTGCGCCAGCCAATCTACCGCCCGATTGGCTTCTCGGGGACAGGATCGTACGGTGAGGAGAGTGGTTTGGTGAAGTTCCCTCTGGCACGCTGTGGTGATTTCTCGAATATTCCAGGGGGAGCTGGACCGGCCCAAGGTGTAATCCACGAGGGGGGAGCAATCAGTTTCGCAGATCAGAAGTGAAAGTCTTCTGGCTTCCTTCTCTCTCCCCGAACTGAACTCCTTGAGGAATCTACCCATAAGCAATGCTTTGGCTTCCGCCTGTGGAGCCGATGAAGCCCTAATCACTGCTGCAAATCCGTTGATCGGTGTTCCATCGGCGTCTCGGAGGATCCCTGCAGCAGAGCCAAGGTGGTCACCGGGTTTCCAAGACGCGTCCACATTCAACTTGATCTCATTTCTCTTCGGCGGATGCCAGATCTGAGGTAAGATCTAGTTTTTTCTTGTCGTCTGGGAGGAGTTCAACCCGTTGATTAGCGTATCGCTTTGTTCGTGGGCTAGGTCAAGGATGGCTTGAGAAAAGGGGGTTTTCCCCCTGAAGACCCATGCGTTGCGAGACTTCCAGATCTGCCACAACATCTGCGCCATATGCACATGATCAGGTACGTTGGGCCTCTCCTTGAAGAAATCTAGCAACCATTTGTCCGTTCCCTATAGATCCGCAGGGAGTAGGCGCAATTCCCTTCTGTGCTTGCCATACCTTTTGCACCCATTTGCATAGAAATAACATGTGTTCTGTGGTTTCGACATGTTTGTGGCAGAGTTGACAGAGAGGGTCCGGAGTGATAGATCTTTTGTACAAATTCTCCCTCGTAGAGAGGGCGTTGTGGCATATGCTCCACAGAAATAGGCGAACCTTTGGTTGAACTGGAAGATGCCATATCTTCATCCATAGCGTTCGTGGGGGCAAAAAGGAGCAAGAAGGTAGCTGTTGATGGCTACTATTGTGTTGGGACAAGGCCTTGTTGTAACCGCTCTTGACTGAGAAGGAGCCATCCCTTGTACCAGTCCACAGTAAGTTGTCCGGTTTAGATTCCAGACTCAGAGGTATGGCTAATATTTCGTTTGTGGTACTGGTATCAAAGAGTTGCTCTATTATCGGCTGTTTCCATGAGCGTTGCGCATCATCTATTAATTCAGCAACCATTCTCGGTGCCCCCTGTACTGGTCGGTCATTGAGATGTTTCTGTAGCCACTTATCTTGCCAAATATGGATTGATTTCCCGTCTCTAACCTCCCACCTAATGTCTGTTTTGATGGAATCTCTGCCTTTCAAGAGACTCTGCCAACCCCATGACGCTCTCTGTTTCTGCTGGACCTTCCAGACGTCGCTCGTGGGAAAGTAAACACTTTTGAGGACTTTCGCCCACAGAGCAGTAGGGGAGTGGTGTAGACGCCATACTTGTTTTCCAAGCATAGTGTCATTGTATGTTGGTAAGTCTTTGAAACCAAGCCCCCCTGAATCCTTTCGACTCTTCAAGGTAGCCCAATTTTTCCAGTGCACTCCAGGTTGATTATCTCCTTTTTTCCACCAGAATGACGCAATTTTACTCTCGATTGTTTTGCAGATGGAGAGTGGAAGTTTAAAGATAGCCATAGCATATGATGGGATGGCTTGTATGACGCTTTTGATGAGGACTTCCTTCCCTGCCTTGTTCAGTAAGGTTTCCTTCCAACCCTCTAATTTTGAGTTGACACGGGTTAAAATCCATGCGCACGTATCCTTTTTTGACTTCCCCCATTCTGTTGGCAGCCCTAGATACTGACCAGTTTTCTCTATGACAGGTACCCGAAGCTCCTGGGCCAGGTTTCTTTTCAAGGTTGCTGGGCACCATTGACTGAAGGTAACCCCTGATTTGTTTAAGTTTACGGCCTGCCCTGTTGCGTGACAGTATTGAGACAGGGTAAGTTGTAAGTTCTGACATTCTATGAGTGTCCCATTGAGAAAGAAAATGGCATCGTCGGCAAATAACAGGTGAGACAATCTAGGGCTGGATCTTGTTAATTGGATGCCATTAAGGGATCCATCTGCTATGGCTTGTTTCATCATCCAGGATAGAACGTTGGATAACAATATGAACAAGTAAGGGGATAGAGGATCACCTTGTCTCAATCCTCTGGATGGGGTGAAGAAGGGGGTAGGGGAGCCATTAAACTTGATGCTGAATGTGGCTGTTGTGATGCATTGCATAATGAGTGCAACCCATTTCCTAGAGAATCCCATTTTAAGCATGCAGTCTTTAAGAAAATCCCATTCCACCCTATCATAGGCCTTCTGCATGTCGAGCTTTAAAAATGCTTGGTGTTTGCTTCGACGCTTTGTAATGCGTAGTTGATGTAGAACCTCTTGTACTATGAGAATGCTGTCTTGAATTTGTCTCCCCTGTACAAAAGCGCTCTGTTCTGGTTCTATAAGCTCTGGTAGCCATATCTTTAATCTATTGGCTAGGACTTTAGAGATAATTTTGTAGATGAAATTGCATAAACTAATCGGTTTGAATTGGTTTATGGTTTCAGGGTTTTTTACCTTAGGGATGAGAACTATATGGGTGTGGTTAAGCTGGGGATCCATAACCTCAGAGTCGAAAAAGTTCTGCACCATCTGAAAAAGGTCAGATTTTAACACCTCCCATGATTGTTGACAAAATGGCCGTTAAAGCCGTCTGGACCTAGGGCTTTGAAAGCACCCATTTGAAATACGGCTGATTTCACCTCCTCCATGGTAAGTGCAGCTTCCAGTTCTGCATTGATTTGGTCAGTAACAGGTGAGCTGCATTGGTTTAACACTGGATGATAATACTGGTTCCCTTCAGAATAATAGAGCTCGTTATAGTATGCTTGGATATGAACTTTGATGGCCTCAGTGTCGCGACTCCATCTGTTCTCTGCTAGTTTCAACATCAATATGTTATTACGACGACTTCTTTGAATGGTTGTCGCGTGAAAGAAACGAGTATTTCTGTCGCCCCAGTGGAGCCATTTAATACGAGATCTCATCCCCCAATATAACTCCTCTTGCTTCCGCAGAGTCTCTATCTGGTGTATAATGCTATTGGATTGCTGTTTAGTATATCCCTGAGATGTATCATTTGTGATTTGTGTGAGGAGCTGTGATAGTTCACGGATTTGCCTGGGTGCATGGCCATACCTTTCCTTGCTCCATTTCAGTAGTTTTTCAGCAGTAGTCCTTAGCTTTTCTGAGAAGGTGGCTGTAAAAGGATGGGTCTGATGCCAGATAGAAGAGATGATTGCATGATATTCTTCATTGTCCATCCAATAAGCCTCGATTTTAAATTCTTTTTTCCATCTGCGAGGTGGCTGATATAAGGAGAGTACAAGGGGGCTATGATCAGACCCTATGGTCGGTAAGGCTTGGACCACAGCTTCAGGGTATGTGGCTTGCCACTCTACTGTGCAGAATATTCGGTCCAGTCTTTCCTTCACTAACTCCTCCCCCTCCCTTCTATTGTTCCAGGTAAAGGCACACCCCTGGCTGTCCATGTCCATCAAGGCTGTGGCGTTCAACATATTCCGAAAGGCTGTTATCCAGGTATTATCTGCTTCCCTCTTACCCACCTTTTCCCACACATATAATATCTCATTAAAATCACTCATGCAGATCCAAGGAATTGAGGGCTGAGGTTTTAAAACCTGTAGATGCTGCCAGATTTGTAGCCTTTCACTGATATTCGTGGGCGCATAAATAAAGGTAATTTGCATCGGTCTATTTATGCCTGCTTCAGTGCATTTAACATTAATGAGCTGACTTGAACTCTCTATGATTTCCACTAGTGCAGAGTCATTCCACATCAACGCCAGCCCTCCTGCAAGGCCTTGGGGATTAATTAAGAAAAGGTGCTGAAATTTTAATTGCTTGCATACATTCTCCACCATCGATGCTTTATTTTTGGTTTCTATTAAGAAAACTAAGCTGGGCTTTTCGCGAACATTTAGAGCCTTAAGCTCTTGAATTGTCAGGGGATTGCCCAACCCCGAGTTCAACCGATTAATCTCATTTCGTCTGGGGTGGCTTATTAGGGCTAGCCACCAGAGCCCATTCAGCACCTTCCTGGATCAACTGGACAGGGGTTTCCAGCAGGTCCGAGTCATCTATAAGAAGAGGGTAAGAGTCCTCCTTACATTTCTGTTTTTTGGCTTTTTGCACCTTCATACTTTTCTTGCTGCTTTTTCCTATCTTCAAAGAGTTCTGAATTGGGTCTTCTATGTTCATGACCTGTTTTCCCCGGTTTTTAGAAATTGCCAGAGGACTGACATTCTCACATTGTATCTCAGGATCCTGCTCCAGCTCTGATCTTTTTTTGTTGCAAGCAACTATTTGCATATCCTGCTCCTTCACGGTGGTGGCTGGTGCTGGTTTGTGCTCTTCGGTAACCTTCACAGGTATGGTTTCTTCCACACAGAACTCTTCATCAATATCACCATAAAAAGTATTCCAGTAGGGGCTATGCTCAATAGCTTCCGTTTTCAACCATGGTCCGAATGGACCAATCTGATTGTTTTCCCAGGGAGATTCTTTGTAAGGAATGATGGGACACTCTGAGGCATAGTGCCTTATTTGACCACAAGAATAGCAGTAAAAAGGTAGCCTCTCGTATTTGAACTCAACCCATAACCATTTAGATTCTATGTCCAATACAGCTCCTGACTTTAGAGGACTTGTTAAATCCAGCTCGACTTTAACTCTGGCGTCTTTTCGTTATGCTATCCCTAAGGATTCCAGTTGAACTTCTTGGACATGACCTATCCTGCTGCCCAGGTCCTGATAAACCGAAGGAACACGCCAGCCAGGAGGTATGCCTCCCATTTTCACCCAGAAGGAAGTTTTGGAGAAAGTATAACAGTGTTCTGGTATGGCAGGGTCGCATGCTTGCAAGACCAGCAGATTCTGGGAATAGCACCATGGTGACTCTTTGAGGATCCTATCCCTCTCTTCCTTGGTAGGGAAGATGAAGGTAAAAAGACTTGGTGCTTTTTGAACACTGAGCACTGCTTCTGATCTCCATGACCTTTTCATGGTAGAAATAAATGCTATGTAGTTCACGTTTGGCCGTGAGTAGAGCTTACCCAGGACTGTGCGACTACATTCGTCTAGTTTCTGTGTCGAGATCACTGGATTTACTTCAACCACATCAGTTCTGACCACATGTGTCCTAGTAGGGGTGTGCAACCGAACCGGGTCAACTGATTCCCGATTCGGCCCACCCGAAAACAGTCGGGAACCGGTTCTGTTGAAACCGGTCCGGGAACCGGTTCCCAAAGTTCGGACCTGTTTGAACCGGTCCGGGAACCGGTTCCGAGGGAATACCCACCCGGGAACCGGATCGACCGGACCAGTTTGGGAACCGGTTTTTGGGCTAAAAAAAAAAAACCCTAATCGTTTCTTTCTCTTTACTCAGTCTCACGCACACGCACACGCAGCACGCTCGTCGCTCTCTTAGCCTCTCACGGTCTCACCTCCGCCGATCCATCCGAGCCGAAGCAATCGCCTTCCTCCGCATCGCGCCCCCATCTTGGTCCCGCCATCCTCGCCACCCCGGCGCCGTCGGCCTCGCTGCTCGAGAAGGTTTCGGAGGCCTTTGCTCACAATCTAGGGTTTCGGAGGGCGACCTCGGTGAGGGTCCGGCGAATCGGCGATGGAAGGTGGGAATTCCGGTGCCCCCTCTTTTTCTCTCGTCCGTCTGCGTCGATTTCTGCACTCTTTTGCTTTGTTCGGTTGGTGCTTCGTTTCGCTGAATTCCGATGGTCATTCGTCCCTCCGCAGCTCCGAATCGGTGGTTTTGCACCACCTTCGAATTGTTCTTCTCTCTCTCTCTCTCTCTCTCTCTCTCTCTCTCTCCCCGTCTCTGCTTGCTCGTTGCTTGATTGGGTTCTTCATTGTCGGTTGGGGTCGATCCTTGTCTTTCTGGTTTTTGGTTTTGTGGGATATTGCGTGTTGTGGAATTGGGACAGAAAAAAAGGATGATTTTTTGGTCGTTTATTTAATGCCATCCCCTCGTTCGAGTGCTTCCCCTCTGCGGAGTGAATTAGATTCTTACGCATCTGTGCGTGAGGGCATTTTGTGAATCATCGGAAAGGTCGGTTTTTTGAGATATTGAGTCGCGCCTCCATTCTAAAGGTTTCGTCTTGTTAGATCAACTAGCCGACGTCCTCGTAGATAATTCAGTAATGTTGAACGGTCTTTGTTAGTCTTCCTAATCTGATCGATATCGGCGCTTGAGTGTGTTATAAAGCTTGGTCTCAGCTTCTGCATGACGTAGTTATGCTACAGTCATGCCAAATTCTAAGATCCTGCATCTTGATTTCTGAATTTCGAGGTCTCGTTGTGGTGATTTGGTGTGGATTTTGAGCAGGCACTGAAGGGAGGGGTGAGAGAGAAGGTGGAATTGGCGACCAAGTTTGGGCTCTGCTACGCAGATGGAAAGTGGGATGTCCGGGGCAATCCGGTGTACGTGAGGGCGGCCTGCGAGGCCAGCTTGAAGCGGCTCGACGTCGATTGCATTGACCTCTACTACCAACACCGTATCGACAGTCACGTCCCCATCGAAGTTACTGTATGGATCCCTCATTAAACCTTTACCCCTGTTGAGACTTTCTCTGAGCCACATGATGAGTTGTTAAACTAGATTCGTGTTGATGACGCATCCTCGCATCATTAATAGTCTGGGGGATCTTGTGGCGATTTAACTATTTCCTTGCCTTTGACTGGTAAGGTTTTGTTAAATGAGATTTTGATATTCGAGATCGAGATGCGGCACGGTGTTATTCAAGAGGTTGTGGAGCGTAGTCTTTTCAAAGGGCTGAGCTTTTTGTCTTATGGGCGTCTTTTACAAGTTAAGGGTCAACAAGCATGAAAATTATTCTGGATATTCCTTCGAAATGAAAGGGCTATGGGGTTGATCCTAATTTATATAAGGGAATATGGCATCAAAAGTTGTTCTGGACTTCCTATAGAGACCTTCGATGGTTGACGAGATCATTGTGAAATGAGGTGTATGATGAAGACTCGCTTTGAAAGAAGAATGATAATACTTCTTAGAATATGAGAGATGTATTCTCACTTTGTTTTCCTTGGTTGACTGTGGATTTCAAATGATCGAATTTATTGGAAATCTGAAGTTGAATGTTCACTGTTATTTGTGTGTTCCTCTAGATGCTAGACTCTTACTTGAATCAGCCTTATAGTAAACCGGGGGGATAAATTTCTCCATCTTGCGGGAAAATGGCCATTCGTCCATGTATACTTGGATTTTGAGCACCTTTGGTTGGTGGAAAAACCGCGCACTGTCAACCCGATGCTTTGTTGTTGTAGTTGGTTTCTTATGCATTTGCCTAATTTGTGGTTTTGTTTACATCAACGGTTCTACTCCCACCAAGATCCATTTTACTTAGTTTTCTCGAAGCATGAATGTTAAATGCTTTATTTTAAATATGAGTGCTGTATATTAATTTTTGCAAAACAGCTTCCAATATAAACAGGGTTGACCCTATTCCCGGACCGAAAAAAACGGGGTGGGTCGGGAACGGGGTTCAATGTAAACGGGGTCGGGAACAGGGGTCCAAAAAAGAGAACCGGTTATAACAGGGTCGGGAACAGGGTCCAGGTTTAGACCCTACCCACCCTGGACCCGATCACCCCTATGTCCTAGTTTCTTACACAATGCTGCCACCCGCATCTCATTTTCCTTTTTGGCTTCCATCACTAGAATACAGGACAATCGAAACAACACACAGAGCAAGAGGTGGAGGAGCGAGGACTATTCACACTAAGAGCGGGCTAGCTAGATAGGTAGCCAGAAACAGGGCCTCACACCACCGATCTTCGCAACTGGATGTCTAGAGCCGAGAAAGATGGTCAGCCCTACTTAGCTACAGGGAAAGCGGAAGGAGTACCTTGGGATGAGCAAGAACCAGTCGCGATCGCCGGCCAAAAACCCATCATCCATGGGGGCAAACCAGCCAGAGCCTGAATCTGTCATTTTCACAAGGATCCTGCTCTGTGATGCCGCCCATCGAAGAGAGGGACTCCACAAACCCTAGACGGCAAGGGTTACTGTTCCATCGAAGAAAAAAGGGAAAACTTGGGGAAACTAAAGCTATTTTTTGGTTTTTGTATGATTAAAAGGGAAACGGGGATTTATAGGCAGAAAAACATGGGGAACAGGCTAAGGATTAGGGCTTTGTCGCTGGAAAAAGTAGGGTGCTGAGGGAGAACGCTACCATGGCGGTAGAGAGAAACTCGCAAGAGTGAGAGAACTCGGAGGCTATTTTAAAATAATTTTAAAACTAACAATTCACATCAACCATATCACATGAATTTTTATCATATTCAATCAGTTGACTTAAAGAAAAAAACAATTGACTTTGAATTTGTCTTGGACTAGAAATGAATGTAGTAGATCACAAAGAAATTCTCGCTTCACGCGTATTCTTTCTTTTCACTTCCATTGCATCTATATACCCTCGACTTAACTAAAACACCTCCACAACCATTCCCACAGTTACACATACTTGTTCATACAGGCACGTAACCAGAAGGCAGTTTGCAAAGCAGACCGTATTACCATAAGGCAGTCCTTTATCATTTTCTTCTTTCGGTTAGGCTGCAATTCTGCAAGGCAGCATTATATATAAGTCTTGACTTAAAGAGTATTTTATCTATCAAATGTTAATACTATAAAACACAATCACTGTCAGTCCATCCTGCCTAACGAGTCATCAACCCTGAAACATATAATTCCTATATCCATGATAGCAAAAATCAGTTAGCTTAGAGTTCCCTTGTTCTTACTTCACCAAGAAGCAGGATTTTTAGTCCAAGCGTCTACTGATGGTGAGACTCCAGGTGCATACCTACTTAGCTGACACCAAAGAACAAGAATCTGATCAAACATGAACAAACCGTGAAGCCAATGGTAACAGATGATTCTCACAACAACTATATGAAACCGATGGTCTCCAACCTAAAACGAGTATGGAAAGTGCCAGATTATGGACAAAGATCAATCTATCCTTTGCGACTCCATGGAAAAGGAGACACAGATTCGTTAAGCCTCTATCTGTCCATCTATCTCGCCTAATCAACAAGTTGAAAAGCTAAAAAATGCAACTATCCCAAAAGACTTCAAATGAGGAAAAAAGAAAAAAAACAAACAAACAAACAAACAAACAAACGAAACAGAGAGGCAGAGAATTGCAAAAGAACTGTCCAGTAAAACTACAAGAGAAACTAAATTTGCATGTCGTGTACGAATATTATTGAAGTTTAAATCATGTGCAATAATGGTAGCTTAGATTCAAATAAACATGAGAAAACTAAATTGCACACTAGTCCTAGCCACGGCCATTGCAAATGATTAAACCTACGTCACCACGTAAGTACATAATTGACACAGGTGATCCAAAAGCCCTAAAAAAACATTGTCAAATTTGGCAATGCAAATGCATGTCAGAGACCATATCAACACGATCTAACAAGTCACGGATAGAAATCTAAAATAATTTCTTCTCTATTAGAATATGTAACAATTCAAATGTGTTCATAAGTTTGATCCTTTTGTTCCGTAACTCAGGCATATTAATTCTAATAGGATCACAATAATTTAATTTAATTGGCATAAGTTAAAAATTGAATGGATATTAGTATAAATATTTTCAACTTCAGTCGGGACACCCCCACTGAACTTATGCTGGAACGACCCCTGCTTCTTCTCTCTCTCCTCCTTTTTTTTTTAAGTAGAAGCGATGAAGTCTGATGCAGACAAAGGGCCATATTCGTCTTTCTCCTAATTTCAAAACAAGTGCGAATCATAGATTTTTGGCGCAAATTCAATAAGGTGTCAATTCAATCACCAAAATCCACAGCCTCCAGGAGCACTTATTAAACGGAAGAAGCCCGAGCTAAGAGGGATTGAAAAGAAAAAAACAATGCGTGAAGCGAAACGGAAGAAAATCACCTGCCCTGGCTGCCCATGCAGTTGCCATGGAAGCCGTCGAAGTTCCGACAGTAAACACCACCCGGTGTGGATTTTTGTATGATTTTTCATTTCGCCTACTTGGAGTGTTTAACCTACCTAATATTTTCTCCCACCCGGTGCCTCTCGAAAGTAATCCTAAACAAAAATGACCGCTGAAACGAAATCAACAACGATAACAACCTAACTAAACCGAACCGAAGTCCCGAACAAAATGTTGTTCTTCGCCGTGTCTTCAATCGAACCTCGGTGAAGAAAAAAATGTCCTGAATCGTGGCCCACGAATTGAGGGCTTTCTTCTTTAATTGAGGCGCGGCCAAGCTGCCGAAGAGGGACGTCCCCCCTCCGCTGTCTCTGCATGCTTCCCGCTCCGTCACCAAGGGAGACGCAACCAGGGAACTCATGCGGGTCCTCCTCCTTCGCGGAGGGAACCGCTCGGTATATCGTTCGGATGGGCCTGTTTGGCTCTTTTGAGCTTCGAAAGGTGGAAGCTGATACTGCTGATTTTGTATCGAGGAGAATTACATAAGCAAGCTCTAAACTTTAGCTTAATATGTAATGTGATTCCTGAATTTTTCATTTATTTAATGCAGTACATGTTTAATTTAGTCCGTGAATGTTCTTTGAATATTTCTATATAAATTAAACATATATCAAAAATCAATGAACCACATTAAACAAATTAAAAGTTCAAAAATCATGTCAAACAAATTAAAAGTTCATGGACTATATTTACGAACTTCTGGTATGTGGTTAATTTACTCCATGGACCACATTGAAAAGTTGACGAAAGTTTAGAAATTACATTAAAAAATTAAAAGATCATTAACTACATTGTATATTGTATCAAAATTTATGGATTATTTGTATCGTTATCATTTTGCAATAAAACGGGTCTAAATTATATTTGTATTTCATGTGTTCATAATATGCAACTTACTGCTAGAAAAAAAAAAGAGTTAAAAACACAAAAGATCCTAAATTGATGCATTTCACGTCACATTTACATTAAACTAATATTTTTATATCACAAAAGATTTAAACTGGTATGCCCATGCCACATCTACTCCAAACTACTTTTTATTACAAAAAGTCACAAATCAGTACACCCATACCATGTTTTCCTGAAAATGACTTTGTCAACACAAAAAATCCCAAATCCCAAAATGTTAAATCGGGAAATCTCTAATTTTGGTTAGTCAAGATTTTTTGTGATACAAAAATTAAATTGAGGGTCACATTACATGAATTTACCAATTTGAGATATTATAGAAATATAAAAAAAAAAAAAATTGGAGTAGATGTGGCATGAGTATACCGGTTTGAGATTTTTCATGATGCAAAAATTATATTAGAATAAATGTGGCATTGGTGCACCGATAGATTTTTTTTTAGTGATATGGAAATTAGTTTGAAACAAATGTGGTATCAATATATCAATTTTAATTTTTTGATGGTGTAAATACAAAAAGGAAAATATAGCAGTTCCATTGGACCAGCAAAGAATAGTTACAGCTAGAAATACAAGTTTAGTTAACATTTGGGCTCCAATGCAATTCCTAATCTATAAGATTGAATAAGGAAAAATAATTTTGAGTCAAAGTTAAATCGAAATAGCATATTTAATTCAGCTGAAGTTGTATATCTATTTTGCATTTGACTATTGCCACATTATAAGTACGGACCAAGAATTATTGTTCGATTTGGAGAGTCGTTCAACAATATCCTCAGGTGCAAGGCTTTGATTTTAAAAGACAGGGTGAATAATTCACAATGTCCAACAGGATAAGCAGTTTTATATATGAAATTTCGCTATATTATAAATATGCTAAAAGCTATAATAAACACCAAGGCGACAAAAGACAAGGAAGAGCTCTACGACCGCCAACTCCCTTAGTCGGTCATAGCCTTGTCGGTAGTGCGCATCTGCCACTTGGGTGCTCAAAATGTGTCTCGCCAAGGAGTTCATCTTTTAAGAATACAAATGCATAAAATAAAATAAAAAAGTTTATTTTCTCCTAAATTTTTCCTTTTCATGATTGAGCATGATGGCGACCTGTGGTAATGCCACTTGATGATCTATTACTAATTAAACGTGTGGCACACGATTGCCAGGTGGCAAATCACTATGGCATTGACCCCCACAACTTTGTATTATAAACATTTCATAGATTTCCTCTTGCTTTCTCATTTCCACCATTCACTCACATTTGAAATCTAAATTGTAAATATTATTGTCTCGTCGGTATAGTTCATCCTGACTTTAACGCGGTGTGAACCACTCTTGAAAACAAAATACTCTCAAAAGCAATATCATCCTCACAAAAACATGAAAATAAATAGAGTTTGATCATTTTAAAATATGCTCATTGCTTTACCAATTAAATTATATTAAAGAATGAATAAAGGTTGTCGAATAGTGTTTTCATAATGTTTCCATCGCGTTTGAGTTAAAATAATCTAATCTCTATTTTATGTTCGTCCACGTGGGAAGCTTTATAATTTGATTTCCTTTGTAATTCCACATCATTTTTATATATGTTTTCTATCATCTTCTTTTTTGATGAGACCCACGATCTCCAACGTTACCGCCAAGCCGGGCTGTCAGCCATCAAAGGAGGTTTCAATCTGTTTCAATCATTCATTCTTACCAAACAAATCAATAAAATCTCCCAAAGAAGGAAAAAGAATCAAGTTTTTATAAACAAAATCCAATATTAACAGGAAGGAAAAAAACACAATCTCCAAAAAAAAAAAAAAAAATTCAAAGCCGGTGCCCAAAGAAGATTAAAATCCAGGAAAAGAAGAAACTTGAGACTTGCCATTGAGCCCATTTTGTAAGGGGAATTGGCTATATGACTAGAAGTCTTTAGTTAATTTAGTAGTGTTGTCGATCAAGATAAGAGAGAGGGTGATTTTGAAAGTTTTTTTTTTTTTTTTGATCCAGCTGCGGACCAACAGTCGGAGGTAAATCACTAGGGACGACACGTGTTAGTCACCACACACGTGCCACCGAATAAGTTACCAAGAGTTTCAAAACCAGTTAGACTTCCTCGATGAAAGACTAATGCCTGCCCAGCCAAGCCACCACGGCAGGTGGTACGATTTTGAAAGTTGAAATCCACTAAAGAGAGTTGTCAGATGGAGGAACGACGACCTTCTCCCCCATCAACTGTCAACAGGTCATACATGCATAATCCAATTGACAGATGGACGCCGTCACTTCACAAAGTCGGACCCTAGTAAAACTAAAATAGTCTTCTCTTCCCGTGGGCTCGCGAAGAGACAAAAAGGCTGTCGACACTCTGTATCTCGGCATGCAAGACTTTGTGAAGCCAGCACAGTCGGGTGCCAACGTTGGTGGTGATCTCTAATCGATCCAGTTTTCCATCATCAATTATATATAATCACATAACAAAATTTTAATCCTAGCACAAATTCATGGATGTCATTGCGATATTCGTATTTACATTTATGCAACGAGAAATCTTGGTTCTTATCTGGGAATAATGCAACCGGCTAAAAGAAGATAGATTCTCTGTACAGAGCACAACAAATGAAAAGAGAGGAATACTGCATCATATTCACATGATCTCCAACTTCAATCTTCAAATTCATACGTACAATTGTTTCGGCTCGTCGGTCAGATCATGTCCGCAGCCACAGTTCGCGAATCTTTTCGAACTAAATCTAACTCGGCGGAAAAAAAACCAAAGCAGCCAAGTTTTTTTTCCAGATTTCTTTTTTTCAATCAATGAGAGTGAGAAAGAAAAAAGTTTGAAGCCAGAAAGATGGAAGATAACACAAACTCCAGAGGCCATAAATCCATCATCACAGGCGCAGAGCGGTGGCCAGATCATCACCGTTGAGATCGTCGCTGCCGCCCGCGCAGTCCATCTGCGGTGGAAGATTGAGATCGAACGGCAGGGCCCGGCGGCTGAGCGGCGCCGCCGTCGCCGTCGCGCAGCAGTCCTCCACCTCATCGACCACGGAGGAGGAGGAACCGCAGTCGCTGTGGCAATCGTCGCCCGGAACCGGCTGGACCGGTCTCCGGTCGGCGGCCACCGGGACCCGGTTCGCAACCCTAGGCCCGCCGAACGACTCCACGGTGCTGCTCAAGTTGCTGCTCGTGGGCCGGCTGGCGTCGAAGCCGTCGCTGGCCACCTCGCGGTCGGGCCGGTTGTGCGCCTGGTCGAGGCCCGTGGCCTGGGAGCCGACGGACTTGGGGTCCGCGGCGAAGTTCGTCCGCGCCTTGGCCCCGTAGATCTCGCGCGCCGCCGCGTCGTAGGCCCGGGCCGCGTCCTCGGCGGTGGCGAAGGTGCCGAGCCAGATCCGGCACTTCTTCGCCGGGTCCCGGATCTCGGCGGCGAACTTCCCCACGGGCGCTTCCGCACGCCCCGGTACCTGATCTCCGGCGGCGATCGGGCGTCCGCCGCCGCGAAACCCGCCGCGCCCGCGGTAGCCCCGGGCCGTCGCATGGGTGGGAAGTGGGTTGGGGGTGGGGAGGGTTTCGGGGGGACGAGATGGAGACGACGGTAGGTGAGTGTAGTTGGGGAAGGGAGAGAGATTGGTGGAGTTAGGAATTTGTGCGCGTATATGTCAACCACCTCGTAACAGAGATGGTTAGGTTTTCGACCTCTCCATGAGCGAGCTCGCTCTCTCTCTCGCGACGGCTCGCGACGGCTCGTCGTCGGCGTCGTCGTCGGCGGCGGCGGCTTCCTCAGCTCGCGGCAACGGACTGGTTGAAATCCGTTCTCAGCTCTTTCTTCCCCTCCTTTTGATATTCGCACCGGACATGGGGGTGGGGTGCGAAATGACCGGAGTGCCCTCCTCCCGGTGGTTGCAAACTCGAATCTCTTTCCCAAATCGGGCCAAAATAGGAGTCGGATTGATGGACTTTATTGGTATGAAATCGGAACGGGCAACGCGAGAACGATGCTCTTGGCGGATTTTCAATTCGATCAGAGGTTTTGACTGTGTTCGATTCGGTTCTCGTGCATTTTTTAGAGTCGAACGAATTAATTTTTTTTTTTTTTTTTTTGCGAATTTGTCTTGTCATTCAAACACAAATCTAGGAATTACGTTTACTGAGTTGTGCATGAAAGCAACTACGTTGACAAATTCGGAATAGAAAAGCGTCACCCTAAGCAAAGATGATCACGCATTTTGAATCAGAAACGCTCGCTTCACCTTGTTAAAGTAAACAAGTTATTACCTCCATGCTCCAACACCAGGGATCTATCTTACAATTAGCAAGCTATCATGATTAAGTCCTGACTTATTTATTAGTTTATCAGATACATGGAAGGATCTAAAATTTACTAAGAGGTCAATATGGATTATATGAATAAAACTGCGTCCTTTGAATAAGAGAAGGGCAATTTCATTTCTTCTAATACTAAATTTTCCTCCACCTCTATTTCTAGTGCTCTAAAAATGATTATTTCTTGCCAGAATTTTTCTGCTGCTTATACCCTCTTTGATGACAATGAGAAAAGGCCCCTTGATAAAAAGCTAACGGTAATCCGGTTTAAACTGCTGACGAAGACATTCCCATAGTCTTCGGGGAGTCAATTGGAGCAACACAAATGAAAAGGGGGAAAAAACTCGCAGGCTAGGGTACTGCAATCAAGATTTAAATCCATGTGAAAGATTAGCTGATAAACGAAAGATCAAAGAGCAGATCACACCAAACTGGTGATCTAGTAAGAAGACCCGATGGTCATATCTTCAGAAGCTCGAGAGCTATACAATGCAGAGACGTTGACTTCCTTCGACATGAAGCACTCAAAAAATTTTCCTATTCACAAAACTGATCCCTTCAGGTGTTTCCTATACTTTGCTCTTCCGTATGATTAACCTAAAATGCGGCCAAACTAGAGGTCGCCTGCATATAAACTTAGTACCTAACTCTAAAAATTATGGACATCAATGGAACTAGCGGCATTCACAAAAAGCAGTGACCAGCACACTAACAGAAGAACATAGAACTTCTGACATTCTCGTGCAACCTGGGAAGCTCAGGTACAGGAGGAGCAGATGCGATGCTTTCTTGTCCAGACGAGGTTTCTGATAAATCCTCGAACTTCACAAACTGGGACATCTGCTTCGCAGCAAGGTGTGCATAATATATCGGAGCAACTGCAGAGGGAAAAGGTATTCATTTAACTATCAAGATGGGCATCAACAGGGCCGCAAGAACTCCTAAATAGAAGGCTGGGGAATGCAAGAGCGTCTATGTAAAGAACATTACCAATGGAGATAGCAGTGGTGCTCCTCTGATACCTGATTTAATACAAGGAACAAAAAAATGTCAACGGAGAATCGAACTGATTGCCAAATAAGAGAATCAGCAAAATACTTACACATAAGATAGCGAGTGAATAAGATTTTGCAATTCATCAGCAGAGAAACCAATCTCGTCGATCAGAACGTGATAGTGTGCCGGTCTAGAAGTTCCCTATTGTTCATGAAAACCAAAAAATATGATGTTAAACCAAAATAGAGAAAGAATGTTGGGGTTGAGGTTGCTGATGAGTGGACCATACTCAAAAGGACCTACTGTTATTTGGATTATAGCAGCCTCAGCCTTCGTAGGCTAATGGCAGAACCAAGTTCTCAAAAGATTTTATCTTAAGCAGACATGTATTTCAAATAAACCAATTTTTTAACAGGCTAATTGAGATGCATAACTTCAGATTATCTCCTAAAAACACAAAGCACTCACAATCATCCCGGCTTGAGCACACATGTAGAAGTCGTAGTTTCTTGGATGTACGATCATTGAATCCACCACTGTCCCTGGAAAGGAGGGGGGTTGGGGAGGGGGAAGGTCAGGGATGAGAAGGCAAATACTATGCTAAAGAGAAATATCAATTACAAGGAACATACCAGGTGGAACATTTTCTGGAGAATTGGCTTGAAAAAGCTTTGTGTGGTGATTCTTCTGCGCCACGATAACAGTGAATCGTGGAATATTGGTCTCCTCCAAATTCTGATAGGCCTGTACCACACATAAGGACCACAAAACCCATTGCATATGCTCACAAGCAGTAAGAGACGCAAATAGCAAGCTTTGACATTTCATGCTGTGTTCATATGAGAAACATCAATCCCATGTCACCAACTTGAAAAATGTTTTTCCCAGGGGAATTATCTAATCGAAATTTAATTACATTAAAGCTTCAGATACATCTGCCTGAATGCAATCTGAATAGGAATTTAAAGATGCTCAACATGCATGAAGTCATTAATGATTTTTCATGAGCTAAATACCTAATGGGCCAAAGACTGAGACTAGCTCACCATCCACATACAATATTTCTTCAGTGAATAAAAAGGGAAACAAAAGATGATAACTAGAGCCATACCTTGACAATTTGCTCCAGTTCAATGTTTAAAACTTGATTGAACTGTGACTCGCTCACTCCATCCCTAAGAAAAGAGAACAGATCAAGGCAGAGAAAAGCAGGTAATGACCCCATGTAAAAAAGTCAGTTCTGCATTGGAAGAGGACAGTAACTATTTAACAACACCTGAATGTCAACATGGGTTTGATCAGATGCTCTTCTCAGACAGCTAAGCAATGACGGATTATCATTTAATGTTCAACGCCAGAGTGCCAAATTAATTGAATTAAGATAGTCTAATATGATTGGACATCGAAGCTAGTACTACATATTTCTACTAAGCAATGGAAAGAAAAATGGAACTTATTCTTATGTTAAATAGCTAATAGTCCATAAAAAATGGAGTATATCACTTGCACCAGAAAGATGATGAATGTGGCAAAATGAAGAATATTGTGAGTAATGGACATTAGGAAACACCCTTGAATGCAAGGCTGATCAAACAATAATCATATTGCCACGTTTTACTAAGGAGAGCCACTCAAGGTATAAGATCCCAAACAGCAGTTCATGGCTTCATATACAGAGTCCAGTATAGAGTGACCAAAGCCCTATGCAGGCAAATTGGCAAAGTAACTTTTTGATGAATGACACTTTTGGTGAGGTATCTATTGTTGTAATTAGGTTTAATATACAGCAGTTATCACATTATCAGAAAGAAAGAGAGGGCAAAATGAAAAATGAAAAAGAAAAAAAAAAAAAGAAAAACAGAGCTATCCTCAATTTCGCAAGGAGATCATAGAACAATCAGACAAACTTAGATATTTAAAAGCAGGCAGCAGCATGACATAATAACATTTTGACTTTATAAAGTTAAAAATATCACATTTGGGAACTTATTAGGCAATGAGCTGAGCTGCCAGGAAGTGATCCATATGGTTGAGATAGACGATTAGAAATTACTTATGGCATTCAAAAAAATCAAACGCAACAATACCGGAAAACAATTATCTGAGTCGGCTTGCGTCCATTGCTTGACTGATAGAAATCTATGAGCAGTTCTCTGCAAAAGGACAAGGAAAATCTCCCATTGTATAAATATGCTAAGAAGAATTGTGTCACAGACAATGTCTACTAGCCGCCAAAGTCAATACATGGAGATGAAAATAATAAAACAAAGACCATAGAGAAACGGCTGAAACCCTTTAACACGGAAAACATGTGTTTTGAAATCAGTGCGTACGCATAATAAATCCACTATTTTTACGTAGCAGATGTTCATAGCTAGTGTGCATACCAATGACAAAAGTACCCAAGGATATAGAAATATGGTCGCATGTGCACAATCAAATGAGAAGTTTTATCGTTATGAAATAAAGTATAATTTTCAGAGAAATTCAATGGGACATTAGCACGCACTCAAACGCTCCTATGATAGCTAGCGCTGGTTAAGAATAAAACTTGAAAGGCACGAGATCAAGATATACATACCGCACGATACCATCATCAACGATACCATCATCAACCCCGTTAGCCAAAGGCTTGAATAAAGCATCAATCATCTCCACCTTCGGTGACTGTGTTCTTACAGATGCTCTATATCTTGAAATCAATGGCCAACATCGAGAGCCAACAACCTACTCAAGATGCAACAAAATTGTCACAGGAACAACACCCACAATGATCATTATAATGTTTAATATTTCTACTCAGACCATTTACCGCAGCAACGGATGGCATATCTGATCGACCAGGAGAACCATGAGAGACATCCATGCCCAGGATCATCGTAGGAGTATCCTTTATTATGGGGACACTTAAAGAGCGCTCTATAGCCAACAAAGAATTTATTCCCCCGCACTGCCAAAAGTAAATGTCAGCACAGGAAAGAGCCAGAAAATTTAATTGCCACCTCACACATTTACCTTTGCATTGACTTTAAGAAGCACATTTGTCAGGTATTGATCATTTATCTTATATGGGCAAACGCATTGCGTGACAACACCAAAGTCACTGAGACAGATCTTCTTCCAAGGCCCTTTGAAGCGAAATGGACATAAAGTTGGTTATTCACCAAAAGACAAGTAACCCAATCAAAACACAACAATACTCCTACCATAGATATCAGAGTTCTTCCGCTCTGCCAAAACACACAGAATGAGATCAGGTGCACGTGATAACTTCTCTCTAATCTGTTCAAACATCCTTTCTACTCTTCTAACAGGACTCTCCCTTCGCAATAGAGAACCTTCCTCGACAAGAGCCAGTGGACGTTCAATTTGCTGTGACAGAGAGAGAGATAGAGAGAGGTCAAAAAAGGAAGGGAATGAACTGTAAATGACTATTTACTTTCGTTTAACGTACCACACCCTTGTTCCGACCGCAGTCAATGAACTCACGGGAAAGGCGACTAGTATCACATCGAGCAGAAAAGTTGACAATAACCCAACGTTCAATCTTGGAAGGTTGCAAAAAGGTCTACAGAACAGGTTCAAGGGAAATTGGGGAAAGAAATGAACAAGTGATTAAATAAGATGGAAACGGAAAATAACAAGATTAAAAGTACAATATAGCAGATTTTCAAAGGGGAAAAAAAAAATCATAATTCATTTTCATCATTCTCAGAAGTCCAAGACAATACCCTTTGATTGTAGTTCCACCGTCCATTACGAGGGATGCAATCATTACCATTCCCCACTTTCAGCTGTCAGTTACAAAATACACGTTAACTAACACAAAGCAAGAACCCTTTTAACGTGCCTTTTGCTCTATAAGCTCTAAGGCATGTAATGCATTAGAATATACCTTTGGGGATTCAAGAACACGGCCTTTGATTTGGATCAATTGCTTTTCTAAGGAAATACCACACTCAGCAAGCACAGGATCCTCTTCATAACGGTAGTTCCTCAAAGCCTATAATTTCAAGAGAGGAGATTGCATCTTCAAGATCAAAGAAGAACAAAAGGAACAGAGACCGGTGAGGCCAAGAGGTGTGCAGTGTGTACATCAACTAGAGTTCTCATCCTCTCCGGAGGCTTTTGCCTTGACTTTTCAACTAAAGATGCCCTCTGCATTGATGACAGCGCTTTTGTATAGCGTTGAAGTGAAACAAGTGAACAAAGCTGTAAGGTAAAAGTAAACGGGACAATATTTAGAGAGTTAGACCTCAATGATTAGGATAATAACCTTAAGTTAAACTATGGGGAAAAAGTTGCTCACCTCCAGAGGTAGGTAATTTGGTCGGTTTGGTTTGCCAACATTAAGGCATGGCAAGTATCCAGAGCATGTAAGCTCTATTCTACGGTGCTTAGTAAAATATTCAAATACAGTAATATCCACAGTCTGCTCCTCATCATCTGCGCCTTTCCTATTTCTCAGTTTCATAGGGAAACTTGGGGACAACAGGAAAATGTTAAAGCTCCTCCAGTTTTCCAAGAAAGAAATAATGGCTAAGAAGTTACATAAACATAACATACAATTGCTGATTGCATGGCTTCTCACTAAGACCAACTACTTTGTACTCCATATTGCTGTGTCTAGTCTTAATCCTCAGATTCTTCAGCATCTTCTTGGCCTGCAAGAAGGATGATATCACAAAGATTTGGAGCACTTTATAATCTAAAACATAAAATGCAACAGTTTCTTTACCTTAGCCCAGTCAATATAACGAGCTTCCTTCACATCCTGGTTGGCCAAAAGGAATTCAATCACAGGTCCTGGTTTAAGGATCATTGTCGTAGACACATCTTCATTGACAGAAAAGATAAGCATTACTGCACATGTCATGTCAAAATAAATATTAGCAAGTGGCATGAAAAGTATCCTACCCATATTCAGGGACAAGCCACCCTGAGTTGGACGAAAGCTGGCATGAAAACCTTTGACACCAGTTACACCTCCTCCGACATCAGAAAAATTCCTTGAATCATTATGGAAGAATGACTGTCTCACCAGAAGACATCCCCTGAATATCCAACAGACCCTTAACAACAAATAATAGTAACCATCATATGATAAAAAATGAGTAAAATATTGACAAGAATATTACCTTTTCGCCGCTGTCTGTCTCAATACTATATCAAGAACTCTTAGAGCATCCTGAGCATTATTATCCTTATCCATTCCTTTGAAACCAAGAAAGATCGACTTCAAGGGTACTTTTGCGGCATAGCTTATTTCTACCCGAAACGTCTTAGACTGGAAAGAGCGTTTTGACCGTTTAGTAGAACCATTTGGACTCTCACCACCACCGACGCTCTCACTTTCCCTGACACATGAAGGAAAAGTGCAACACCACACATAAATTTAGTAGCTTATGATTCAACTTTAGAAAAGGAACTTGCAAGGAAATTTATAATGTACATACCTCTTTGCAAAAGAATCCTCAAGAACCACAGTGAATTCAAACTTGTTCTGAGGCAGGGGACCCACTGTATACAAAGTTTTTTCTCCATCATAAGCAAATTTCTTATCAGCAAGTTCAGAAGAGTAGGTTTGGTATAGCTTGTCGATAAGCTTTCTCCCAATTCCCATTCCCTCAACAGCCCTCGTATCTTCTGAAGTGATAGAAACCTGCGAAAGAGACATCTCGTTGTCTTTAATACACGTATTAAGAAAGCCAACCAGATGTACTCACTTAAGTAACTACTTGGAGAAAATACTTGCACATATAACAAGCTAAACATACACTGTACTGGTAAAAAACTGCATCTGGAACATTGACAGAAACTTTAAAGTGGTTGGTGAGCAGATTTATTTGCCTTCCAGCACTCCCTATCCCACGCCTGCTGATTACAGAGTATTTAGGAATATCCATGCATTCAGGCTTTGTGTCGGGAGGATGGTTTGAGGTTGGAACAGGATGTGGCAGATTTGAACTTCCCTCCATGTTGCCAGTAACTTTGTCCATCTTCTTTTAGGAGACACCCACAACTCTCTCGTGCAAGTTTTTCCGTCAAAAATTTTGTGAAGAGGTAGAATAGTTCACTGCCCGGTCATCAAGAATCCTAAAAAATAAATTGAACAAGCTAAGGTGAAAAAATAAAATAAGTAGTCAAGATACTCTATATCTTAAATAGAGTAACCACGATGATATCAATAAGCGAATTTAGCTCTCTTTTTGAAAGGTTTCTCCATCCTCCACCAATACCAATAAGTGGTCCTAGATTGTTTTTTCTCTTTGAAAGGTTTCCCTTCTTTTTATTTTTTCAGTAGCTGCTTAGCTAGCACGAGATCAAACTCTACCAAGAACCCAGCAGCAACCAAAAGTTCTCGCAAGATTCCAAATCGGAAAAAAGTCAAACAAGGACCCGATGATGTTCATCTTCTATTGTAGATAAAATAAATTGGTGCAGAGCAGCAAACCACTGCCTAACCATAAGACAATAAAAACAGCCCGTTGCATCGGACTCGTATTATCAGAACGCCGTAACGCAAGGAGGAGACCAGGAAAACAGCGGAACATAAAACCGGGAAGGGGAAAAGAATAAGAAGAAGAAGAACGAAGCTTAGTAGAAAAAAGAGCCCACAAACCAGCATTCACGTTAATCATCCACAAGCATGACCAACAAAACCAAGAAAAAATTTTGACAAAACAGCTTCGTCGTCGATGAAGACTAGTCGAGAAACCCAAGCGAAAACCGAGGGACCAACGATTTCCGCGCACAAAACACGCGCACGCATCACGTGACCCGAAGAAATCGGCCCCCGCGCGTGCTAATCACGCGGGACGAACCCATCTATCTCCAGACGAAAAGGCGGCAGCACATTCGCAGGAAAACAGCGCCGGCGAGCGTCTCCGCGGGGACATTGCTCCCGGCGCCAATGCAGCGACGCTCCTCGGGGATTTCGCAGCGGCGCGCGACTCTTCGAGGCCCCGCGGGAACAAATCCTCGCCGGAAGCGGCCTCGCCGGACCGTGAAAAAAAACTCGAGACGCGCGACGAACATCGCACGCCCGCGACGAACCCATGCACGGATACAGTAAATACTCGAAAGCAGAAAAAGAAGAGGGAGGATTAACATACGATCGCGACGGAAACGAAAATCGGCACGAGGCGAGAGAGCTCTTAAACGGAGATCGGAGAGAAAGGAGAGGGCTTTGAACGGGAGAAGTAGAGGAGGAAGAAGAAGAAGGAGAGCAGAGAGCGTAGAGCAAGCAACGACTCAGCTCCTCCTCCTCCGCCTCCCTGCTGGTTTCTCTGCGAGTGAAAAGAGTATGGAGGGAAAAGAGGGGAGAATGTCCGCGTGTGAACTCCGGATTCCCCGGTAAAAAAAAGAAACAATTAAATTTCTGGAGATTTTGAAACTTTGGAGTGACCTTTTTAGGGTCAATCTATTTTATAATAGGTAGGTTCTAAATTTAAAACATATCCATAGAATTGATTCCTAATATCTTGAAAGAGGGTGAGATATTCTCGAGTGAGACTAAACTCATCCGTTATTGATTTTGAATTGAGAACCGAAACGGTACTTTATGAATTTGTTTTGTAAAGTTGATTTGTTTGGATTTCAAATTATAATGACTTTGTCATCCTGATCTTATTGTTCTTTTTTTTTGGGGGGGTAAATCTAGCAATTATATGAAATCATCAATCAAAATTTTATCCAAATCTGTAGAAGTCCGAATAAATAGGAAATTTAAAAAAAAAAAAATTCCAATCAGGGAAGACGTGGGTGAAAAGTAATTTTGTGTTTTCCTTTTTCGTTTTCTAATGAATAATAGGAAACTCGATTTACAGAAGTTCTTTATTAAAGGAAAGAAAATCTCCCTCGAAAACAGTCGTACGGTGCTAGCCATCATGCAGATTGTATTTATCACAAGAAGCCTTATAATAGGTTTGGCTAGATGATTGACCATCTCTAGCTTTCATTTATTGCGAGGAAGAGGAAGTGTGGAGTTCCCTCCTCCTACTCCTGCTCCTCCTGGTTCTGACAAATGAAAAAAGTAGGGAGGGAAAAAGAGGAGGGAAAATGAAAGGGGATTTTCGCGTCTGAACTTAGGATTCCCCAAAATTTCCTAGAGATTTTGAAATTTTGGTGTGTTCTTTTAGGGTCAATTTATTTTATAAATAGATTCTAGATCTAAACTATATCTATAGAATTGGTTTCTAATATTTTGAAACAGGGTTTCACCTTATAGGAAATTCTCGAGTGAAACTAAACTAGTGAAAATCGATTGTTGATTTTGAATTGAGAATTGGAGTAGTCCCTTTGTGAATTGATTTTGAACTAGCCCAATAAAGCCAAGATTGGTTTCCAAGTCAAAACGGCTTTATCGCCCTAGTAATCTTTTTTCTTGGTTTCGACCAAAAAATAATCTTTTTTTCTTGGTGAATTAGGAAAAAAAGTGGTGAAAATTAATTTTTTGTTTTCATTTTTCATGAATGAGAGGAAAAACGGTCTACACAAGTTTTTTTATTAAAAGAAAGAAAATCTCCCTCGAAGAGGAAAAAAGAAGAGTCGTATCGTGTTAGTCGTCGCATAGATTGTATTCATTGCGAGAAGCCTTATTTGAAAAGAAGAATCTTTAGTTTTTTTTTTGTTAGATATAAGATGGATATGATTTTTTTCCCCTGAATTATATAATAGGTTTGATTAGATGATTGAGCATCTCTAGTTTTCTTTATTACATGGAGTCTCGCAAGAATGGAAAATTATAGGAAAATGAAGGATAGATCTTAAGCTCAATCCATGTCATTTTAGCCGGCCACTCTAAAAAAATGAAGTAAACTTACTCACGTTGAAGGGAAGTTGCCAAATATAAAATTGTCAAGTTACGAATAATTAAGGACAATTACGACACACGGGGAAAAATTACTCGTTCGTGAATTTCTTAAATTTACGGAAAGTGAAGAAATGTAGGGAGGGAAGCTTATCAGATTTTTTTTTATCAGAAAGCGAAATATATATTAATGCTCCGAATTTACGCCACCGGTGGCTGATTACATTCAATGGCCAAAATCTCGAAAAGGGGAGGGGGAATTGAAAGAGTCCAACGGTTTGACAGCTGGCTTACACGGTGTTGGCGTGCTACCCAGTCAGCCGCACGATTAGCCTCGCGTGGGCACGATCTGACGGTCAGGGATGGAAGACGTTTTAATTCCTTTCGACAGGCGTTGACGGATGCATTTATGTCCCACGGGGGATGGGCCCAGCCCATAACACATTCGGCGAGGAGATGACTATGAGTTTCACAAACTGAAGCTGAGAACCCCTTCAGTTCCGTTTCACCCTTCTCTCTCCTCAGATCCTCTTCTCTTTCTTCTCTTTCTTCCACGAACCTCTGGAGAAATCGAATGCCGATCAGCAATGCTTCCGCTTCCGCTTGTTGAGCTGAGGAAGCTCGGATCTCAGTCGCAAAGCCATCCAGGAACACCCCATCAGCGTTTCGTAAGATCCCCGCCGCTGAGCCAAGAAACTCGCCCTGTTTCCACGACGCATCGACATTCATCTTTACTGCGTTTCTCGCCGGTGGAACCCAGATCTGAGGTAAAGTTGGGTCTTTTTGAAGTTTCTGATGCGCTTTCTTGTCGCTCATGATGTTTTGGGTTTGCTCTCGTATGAGGTCCAAAACGGCAAACGGTTGCGGGTTTTGCTTCCTGAAGATCCACGCATTCCGTGACTTCCATGTCTGCCATAAGGTTAGTGCCAGGAAGATTTGAGTAGATAGATCTAGTTTGGCCGTGAAAAACTCCTGTAACCATTTATCTATTCTTTGGATGCTTTCATTTGGATTGTGACCCTTCAGTCTCTGATCCGTCCAGATCTAGTTTGTCCATTTGCAGAGTAGCAGCAAGTGTTCCACGGTCTCCACTCCTCGGTGGCAGATCTGGCATATAGGGTCCTGCACGAGGGTTCTTTTATGAAGGTTTTCCTTCGTCGGCAGTGCGTTTTGACAAGCACTCCACAGAAAGGTTCTGATCTTCGGAGGTACCGGCAAAGCCCAGATCTTTGCCCAGAGCTATCGACTCGGCACGAAAGAAGAAGAGGGTTGCTGTGGGTGGCCTCTCTGTTGTCTGGCTCTGTCCCGGTTGTACCCGCTTTTTACTGCATAGGATCCCGATGCGTTCCTCACCCATAGTAAGGTATCAGGTTTAGGGGACGTGCCCAGAGGTATGGCCAAGATCTCATTTACAATATTAGATGGGAAAGCTTGTTCAAGCGTTTGCTGCTTCCATGTTCGGTCTGTCTCGTCTATTAGATCTGCTACATACTTCATCTCCGGTCTGTCTGGTGGAGCCGGTAAGGGTTGTTGGAGCCATTTGTCCTCCCATATCTGGATAGATCTGCCATCACCTACATTCCATCTTATATCTTTCTGTATAAACTCACGCCCTTTCATTAAACTCTGCCAGCCCCAGGATGATCTCCATTTAGGAGATGCCTTCCATACATCACATGATGGGAAATAGATGCTTTTCAAGACTTTGGCCCACAGCGCCTGAGGTGAGCCGTGAAGACGCCATACCTGGCGACCTAGCATAGCATCATTGAAAGTCGGTAAGTCTTTGAAACCAAGACCCCCGAGTCTTTCCTGTTTTTTAAAGCTGACCAGCTTTTCCAATGCGCACCAGGTTTATTGTCCCCTTTTTTCCACCAGAAGTCCGCTATTTTGCTCTCAATGCTACGACAGACCGAAAGAGGAATTTTGAAGAGCGCCATTGCATAGGAAGGTAAAGCCTGGATCACACTCTTTATCAGTACTTCTTTCCCTGCTTTTGTGAGTAGGTTCTCCCTCCATCCCTCCATTTTTGACTATATTCGAGATAAAATCCAAGCACATGTCTCCTTTTTTGATCTTCCCCACGCCGTCGATAAACCCAAGTAATTCCCAGTCTTCTCATGTATAGGTACCCGGAGCTCATTAGCCAAGTTCCTCCTCAGAGAATCAGGGCACCCCTTACTGTAAGATACCCCTGACTTATTTAGATTGATTGCCTGTCCCGAGGCGTGACAGTATTGAGCCAAGGTGAGTTGCAAGTTCTGGCATTCGATAAGAGTCCCTTCCAGAAAAAATATAGCATCGTCGGCAAATAACAGGTGGGAGAGTTTGGGGCTTGATCTTTTCAACTGGATTCCTTTAATCATGCCTGCTATAATAGTGTGTTTCATCATCCAGGAAAGAACATTAGATATAAGAATAAATAGGTAAGAGGACAGTGGGTCGCCTTGTCTCAACCCCCTAGGGTTTAAAGTAAGTGGTTGGGGTTCCATTGATTTTTACACTTAGAGCTGTGGTTGTGACACATTGCATGATGAGCTCCACCCATCTCCGTGAAAAACCCATTTTTAACATGCAAGCCCTTAGGAAATCCCACTCCGCCCTTAGGAAATCCCACTCCACCCTGTCGTATGCTTTCTGCATATTGAGTTTTAAAACGGCATAATGTTGTCTCTTACGATTTGTGATGCGCAATTGGTGAAGGACTTCCTGCACAATCAGTATACTGTCTTGTATCTGTCTCCCCTATATAAAGGCGCTTTGTTCTGGTTCGATGATGTCGGGCAGCCATTTCTTAAGTCTGTTTGTAAGCACCTTTGAAATAATTTTGTAACTAAAATTACACAGACTGATTGGTCTAAATTGACTTACTGTTTCAGGGCTCTTCACCTTTGGAATCAGCACTAGATGAGTCCTGTTAAGCTGTGGCTCCATCACCCCTGAGGTAAGAAAACTGTTCACCATATGGAATACATCTTCTTTTAAGACCTCCCATGATTGCTGATAGAATTGTCCATTATATCCATCAGGGCCTGGTGCCTTGTAGGCCCCCAGCTGGAATACCGCCACTCTCACTTCCTCCATGGTCAGATCCACCATCAAATCTACATTAATTTCCTGTGTAACTGGGGATAGACACTTATCTAATATTGGTTCAAAATACCTCTGCCCCTCCGATTCATATAGCTTCCTATAAAAATCTTGGATATGGTTGTTTATAGTGGTAGGATCGCGGCTCCAGCCTTCCTCTCCCACCTGAAGCATGGTTATGTTGTTGCGACGCCTTCTCTGAATTGTAGACGCGTGAAAGAACCTGGTATTCCTGTCTCCCCACTTAAGCCACTTAACTCTCGATCTCATTCCCCAGTAGCATTCCTCTTGCTGATATAGTGACTCTATCTGCTTTGTCAGGGTTCTTATCTGCTGCTGGTTGTGGCCATGAAGGGATTCGTTTGTAAGATTGGTAAGCTGCTCAGTAAGCTCCCTGATCTGCCTTGATGCATGGCCAAACCTTCTCTTACTCCATTTAGTTAGTGCCTGGGACGTTTCCCTTTGTTTCTCCAGGAATGTGCCAGTAGTGCCCTTGTTCCGTTGCCAAATTGAACAAATAATTTCCTGGTACTCCTCGCATTCCACCCAATACGCCTCTGTTTTAAATTCTTTAGGTCTTCTTGGAACCTCCCTGTATAAGGATAAAACCAGTGGACTATGGTCCGAGCCTATGGCAGGCAGTGCTTGGACTGTGGCCTCCGGGTAGTTAGCCTGCCACTCAACAGTACTTAGCATTCTATCAAGCCTTTTTTTACTAATTCTTCCCCTTCCCTTTTGTTTGACCAGGTATATGCGCAGCCATGGCTCTCCATATCCATTAAGGTCGTCGCATCCAGCATACTTCGAAAAGCTGCTATACGGGTACTGTCCGCTTCCCTCTTCCCTTCCTTTTCCCATACGAATGATATCTCATTGAAGTCGCCCATGCAGATCCATGGGGTCGATGTTGGAGGTTTAGTGGTCTGGAGGTGCTTCCACAGCTGAAGCCTTTCATTGAAATTGGTCGATGCATAGACACAGGTAATCAACATACTTCGATTATATCCTTCTTCCTTGTATTCAACTGTAATGTGTTGCTTGGAGCTCTCAATAATGAGTACTACCGCAGGGTCCTTCCACATAATTGCCATTCCTCCCGCCGCTCCCTGAGGATCCACTAGGTAAAGGTTCTGGAACTGGACTTTTTTACATACTTTCTCCACCACCGAGGCTTTATTTTTTGTTTCCATTAAAAAGATGAAACTGGGCTTTTCATTTTGAGAGAGAGCCTTAAGCTCTCGAACTGTCAGGGGGTTGCCCAACCCCTGACAGTTCCAGCTGATTAAACTCATGGCGTGTGTGGTGGCTTATTAGGGCCAGCCACCAGAGCCCGTTCATCGCCCTCCTGCACCATATGGATCGGGGTGTCCATTAAATTAAACTCATCCAGCACAGATAAGTGAGTTTCAGTTACACATTTATGTTTTTTTGCCTTTTGCACTTTCATATTCTTCTTGCTCCCTTTCCCAATTTTGAGCATACTAGAAACTGGCTCGTCAATTTTGAGCATACTTTCCTTACTACTTTTACCTATCTTCAAAGAGTTCTGGATTGGGTCCTCTATGGTCATGATCTGTTTACCCCGGTCTTTTGAGCTCGCCAGAGGCCTAACGTGCTCATATTGGTTTTCAGGGTCCTGCTCCAGCTCTGGTCTTTTCTTGCTGCAGGGTACTATCTGCATGTCCCTCTCCGACACAGCAGTAACAGGTGCTGGTACTTGCTATAGTTTCTTCCACACAGAATTCTTCATCAATATCACCATAAAAGGTGTTCCAGTAAGGGCTATGCTCATTAGCTTCCGTCTTCAACCATGGTCCGAAAGGACCTATCTGGTTATTATTCCAGGGGGACTCTTTGGAAGGAATAACTGGGCACTCTGAGGCATAGTGACCTATCCGGCCACAAGAAAAGCAGAAAAAAGGTAATCTCTCGTATTTGAACTCAATCCATAACCATTTGGAGCCAATATCCAGTACAGCTCCTGATTTGAGAGGGCTTGTTAACTCCAGTTCAACTTTAATGACTCGAACGTGTTTGATGTTTTGGGAAATAGTCAAAAGTCATCTGAACAGGTTTGGTTAGATTAACCATTTCAAATCTGATAAGCTAACTCCATCTAACTTGACAAATACTCTCGCTCTGGCGAGTCCCTCTCTACCACCATGGTAGTTTTTCCACTCCCATTTCCCCGCTTTTCAGCGACAAACCCTAATCGTTAGCCTATTTCCCAGTTTTTGTCTACAGTTCCTCGTTCCTTTTTACACTCACAAAAAACCCAAAAAAACCTTTCTCCCAAAGCTTCCTTCCGATGGAATAGTAGCCATGTCTTCTAGGGTTTGAGAACCTCTGTGAAGTGTGGCTTTGCTGAGGCAGATCTTAGTGAAATCGCCAGATCCCGACCCCGGAAAGTCTTCTCCCAGCGGTTGATGGGTTTCTGGATGGTGTGATGTGATGAATCCCCTGCTCCATTTCGGGTAATCTCTCATCTGTCCCTGTAGCTAAGTCGGGAGTGTTTTCTCTTCAAAGTGCAGATCGGTTGTGCGTGGGTACCCATCTAGTCAGATTGGTTGTTGTGTGAATCGCCCTGTTCCTCCTGTTGTATGTGTGCTGGTTTTTGCTCATCCTGTAGTCTCGCGATGGAGGCAAAAGACGAAAATGAGATGAGGGTGGCAGCTTTATGCAAGAAACTAGGGAATATGTGGTCTGAAGATGACATAGTTGCAGTAAATCCAATGATATCAACACAGAAACTAGATGAATGTAATCGTACAGTCCTGGGTAAACTCTATTCCCGGCCAGATGTGAACTACACAGTATTTATTTTGACTATGAAAAGGTCATGGAGATCGGAAGTACTCAGTATTCAAAAAGCACCTGGTCTTTTTACTTTCGTCTTCCCCACCAAGGCCGAGAGAGATAGAATCCTCCAGGAGTCCCCTTGGTGCTACTCCCAGAACTTGCTGGTCTTGCAAGCCTGTGATCCTACCATTCCAGACCACTGTTACGATTTTTCCAAAGCTTCTTTTTGGGTAAAAATGGGGGGCATACCTCCTGGCTGGCGTATTCCTTCGGTTTATCAGGATCTGGGGAGCCGGATAGGTCATGTACAAGAAGTTCAACTGGAATAACCAAACCTGTTCAGATGACTTTTGACTATTTCCCAAAACATCAAACACGTTCGAGTCATTCGGTACTATGAATAATTAGTATGCTATCTTAATAAAGCACATGACAGATTTCTATAACGTCACTCGTTTATTTCCTCTTTACGTAATTTTTAGCTAGAAATTATCTAACCTGGAATAATTAGTATGCTATCTTAATCACACGTGCATAGTATCAAAATTTGAGATTTCAACCCATCTTTAAATTTCAAATTTCGGACTTTTGCGGTATATGAAAATTAGGTCTTATTTTCTTGGGTTAATATTTTGAAAAATCCAAAACTGGTACACTTATTACAAATTTACTAAAACTCTAAACCGGTACATATTTGACAAATTTATCATAAACTAGTACTCGTGATAAATTTATCTTATGTTAATTTCTGTTAAATTTTATTGTCAAATTACTAAGTTTAATGACACGTGACAGTTGACTAATATATCAATTTATGATTTTACTCTTCATTTGTCATAGTTATACAATTTTTATGATTTTTTGTGGCGTTAATCCAATTTAATAGAATATACATTTGTCATAAATGTATCAATTTATGATTTTTGACGGTTGAATAAATTTGTCTAAAGTAAATTTATCACAAATATATAGTCATTTGGGATAAATTTGTTATAGGTATACCAATTTAGGATTTTTTATAATCAAACAATTAGTTTGGAATGTATTTGTAGCACATATACCTATTTGGAATTTTTCAACATATTTTCCCCATTTTCTTCAAAAGAGAAACTATTTTAGCAAATGTCCCCTTTGTTTGGGTTTCTATATGACAATTCTCAAACCCGTCTCAATTTCCTTTTGGGCTTTTGTAAACATATTGACAACCTTAAACAACAATCCATTCAAGCCCTATTAATTCTAGGATGGGTTTTGATTGCGCAATTGCCATGCCAAAATTTTACGATCATCGCGAGAAGTTAGTCCTAAGCAATTAAAAAAAAAAAAAAAATTCATGCCATTTGCAATTTTTCGTGAAAAATTGCCGACATTAGATTCTTCAACCGTACAAGACTTTGAGACAGTTTATTATCTTTGAAATAAAGTTATTACCGATTGTCATCAACAATTATTGACATTGTACAATTGTTGAGGATAGTCATGGAGCATAGCCTATAAATTTGGTCGGTTATGATAAATTGAGACAATTCAATACATCATCGATTAATTTTCTAAGTGCTGATATTTCCTCCTTGTAAACTATAATCTGAAAAGCTAACCGTAAAAGATAACTTAATTGGTATGATCCTTGGTATGATAGTATTGACATTTATTTCTCATTTCAATTATCTCGCTTTTATAACACCTTGACTCTTGCATTTTCATCTGTGAAGTAACTTTAATATATTTGATTACTAATTTTTTTAGATTATCGCGACTGTTGTCACAAGGACCAAATAAGTGATTTTGTCTTAGCTCAATAATAGACCAAATAAAGAATTACAAGAAACCGTGTTGTTCTGTTATATCTAGTGCCTGCTATATCTAGTACCTGTTAAAAGGGCACTACTGCTTTGTAAGATATATGGCGAATTCCTTTCGAAATTTCCACTTTCTCGTGAAGCCATACCCGGCAATAAATCATCGTTGGTCATGTCCAGGAAGTTGCGTAATTCGAGTAAAAGAAGGCCGTCATTTGTGTGTTGAGATGTGATAGTTTTAGAACACAAAATAAATATCATGGATTGATAAATTATATGCGAAAGACTTTTGGTTAACTAGAACGGTTGCTTCCGATGACCTTTTCGGAAAATATCATCGATTCAAAACCATTGTTATTTTTCCCTCCACCTTAATTTCTAGCTTTTTCGGAATGCTTATTTCTTGCCTCATGATTTTTCTCCCGCTTTCACCCTCTTCGATGACACGGAGAGACCTGACCTGTCCAACACTCTGGTTAAGCTGATAATAAGAAGGTTTCTGATAAATTCGTAGACCAGGGAGCTGCAATCAAGATTGCATTTTTCATTCAGATAACAATCATGTGAAGATTAGCCAATAAATGACGGATCGAAGAGTAGATTACACCAAACCGGTGATCAAGTAGTAAGACAACCAGACGGTCATATCTTCCGAAGCTCGAGCACTTCACAATTTAGAGATATTAACTTCCTTTGGCATGAAGAACTTGAAATTTTCCTGTACACAAAACAGATTGCTTCCGGTGTTTTCCTATACTTAGCTCTTTCATATGGTTAACCTATAAAACGACTAAACTAGATCGCCTGCATATGAAATTAGTACCTAACTCTATGAATTATGAACATCAAATGAACTAGCGGCATTCACAGAGAGCAGTGACTAGCATTCTTAGCAGAAGAACATAGAGCTGCAGACATTCCTGTGCAGCCTGGGGAGCTCGGGCACGGGAGGAGCAGATGTGGTGCTTTCTTCTCGAGATGAGGTTTCTGATAAATCCTCAAACTTCATAAACTGTGACATCTGCTTTGCAGCAAGGTGTGCATAATATATCGGAGCAACTGCAGAGGGAAAAGGTATTCATTTAACCATCAAGACGGGCATCAACTGGGCCGCAAGACCTCCTACACAGAAGGCTGGGGAATGCAAGGGCTTCTATGTAAAGAACATTACCAATGGAGATAGCAGTGGTGCTCCTCTGATACCTGATTTAATACAAGGAACAACAAGATGTCAACAGAGACAATCGAAGCGACTGCCAAACAAGAGAATCAGCAAAATACGTACGCATAGCATAGCGAGTGAATAAGATTTTGCACTCCGTCGGCAGAGAAACCAATCTCATCAATCAGAACGTGATAGTGTGCTGGTCTAGAAGTTCCCTATCATTCATGAAAACCAAATAATATGATGTTAAACCAAAGAAGAGAAAAAATGTTGGGTTTGAAGTTGCTGATGAGTAGACCATACTTAAAAGGACCTACTGTTATTTGGATTATAGCAGCCTCAGCCTTGTTAAGCTAATGGCAGAACCAGGTTCTCAAAAGATTTTATCATACGCAGGCATGTTTTTCAATAAAACCAGTTTTTAAACATGCTAATTGAGGTGCATAACTTCTGATTCTATCCTAGAAACACAAAATACTCACAATCATCCCAGCTTGAGCACACATGTAGAAGTCGTAGTTTCTTGGATGTACGATCATTGAATCCACCACTGTACCTGGAGAGAGAGAGGGGCCGGGAATGAGAAGAAAAATACTTTACTAATAGAACCACCAATTACAAGGAACAAACCAGGTGGAACATTTTCCGGAGAATTGGCTTGAAAAAGCTTTGTGTGGTGATTCTTCTGCGCCACGATAACAGTGAATTTTGGAATACTGGTCCCCCCCAAATTCTGATAGGCCTGTACTACACATAAAGACCATAAAACCCATCTCGTATGGTCACAAGCCATGAGAGACACAAATAACAAGCTTTGACATTCCAAGCTGTGTTCATTTTAGGAACATTGATCCTATTTTGCCAACTTGAGAGATGTTATTTCCAGAGGTCTGAAATTTGAGTACATTTACAGCGGCTTGCCAAACACTAGACACAATCTTAATAGGAACTTATAGATGCTCAACATGCATGAAGTCGTTAAAGAATGGAAAGGGAAACAAAAGATGCATAACTAGAGCCAAACCTTGACAATTTGCTCCAGTTCGATGTTTAAAACTTGATTAAACTGCGACTCGCTCACTCCATCCCTATGAAAAGAGAACGGATCAAGACAAAGAAAGCAGGTAAACAACCCCATTGGAAAATATCATTTATGCAATGCAAGGCCAATGTTACAGGAACTAAACAACAGTGCCAAAACATCAACTAAGGTTCGATTGGATGCTCTTCTCAGACAGCTCTGCAATTAGGATTAAGTTGATGAATGTGGCAAATGAAGAATTCAAAGGATTAATGGACATTTAGGAACAACCTTGAATGCAAGGCTGATCGAACAATGATCACAAGGACATTAAAATCAGCAAGTTTTACTAAGTTGTTAGAGCAACTTAAGGTATAAGATTTCAACCAGCAGTTCGTGGCTTGATATACAGAATTCAGTATACAATGAGCATACCCCTATCAGGAAAATCAGCATAATAAACTTCTAATGAATGAAGTTTCTGTAAGATATTTATCGTTGCAATTGGGTTTGATATACAACTGTCATCACATTATCAGAAGAAAAGACGGGGCAAAATGGAAAAAGAAAAAGAAAAAAACTGAGTGATCCTCAATTTCTCGAGGAGATCACAGAACAATCAGACAAACTTGGATATTTAAAAGCAACCAGCAGGCAGCAGCATGACATAATAACGTTTTGACTGTATAAGTTCGATTTATCACATTAAAAACTTATCAAGCAATGGGCTGAGCTGCCAGACAGAGATAAATATGGTTGATATAGACAGCTAGAAACTATCTTTGGCATTCAGAAATCAAATGCAAAAATACCGGAAAATAATTATCTGAGTTGGCTTGCGTCCATTGCTTGACCGGTAGAAGTCTAAGAGCAGTTCTCTGCAAAAGGAAAAGGAAAATCTCCTAAGAATTGTGTCACAGAAAATTTCTAATTGTGGCCAAAGTCAATATATAGAGATGAAAATGACAAAACTAAGAGCACAGAAATATGGCCAGAACGCATTAACACAGAAAAATATGCCTTGAAATCAGTGCATATGCATGATAAATCCACTATACTTGTGTCGCAGATTTTGATAGCTTGCATCGGTAGCACGCACACCAATGACAAAACTACTTGAGGAAATAGAAATATAGTTCCACGTGCTCAAAAAATTGAGAAGTTTTATCGTTATTAAATAGAGTATGGTAATCAGAGAAATATTATGGGACATTAGCACACGCTTGAACACTTCTATGATGGTGAAGATTGATTAAGAATAAAACTTGAATGGCATGAGATCAAGATATACGTACTGCATGATACCATCATCTTTCCCATCAGCCAAAGGCTTGAATAAAGCATCAATCATCTCCATCTTCCGTGACTGTGTTCTTACAGATGCTCTGTACCTTGAAATTAATGGCCAATGTCGAGAGGCAACAACCTACTCAAGATGCAATCAGATTGTTACAGGAACAACACCAACAATGGTCGCTATAATGTTTAATACTTCTACTTGGACCATTTACCGCAGCAATAGACGGCATATCTGATTGACCAGGAGAACCATGAGAGACATCCATGCCCAGAATCATCGTAGGAGTATTCTTTATTATAGGAACACTTGAAGAGTACTCTATTGCCAGCAAAGAATTTATTCCCCCGAGCTGCCAAAAGTCAATGTCAGCGTAGGAAAGAGCCAGAAATCTATTTACCATTTAAATTGTGGCTTCGCACATTTACCTTTGAGTTGACCTTAAGAAGCAGATTTGTAAGGCATTGATCATTTAATTTCAATGGGGAAATGCATTGGGTGGCAACGCCCAGTTCCTTAAGACATTTCTTCTTCCAAGGCCCTTTGAAAAGACAAGGACATAAAGTTGATAATTCACCAAAAAATAAGTAAACCCAAGCAAAACATAATAACACTCCTACCATAGATATCTGAGTTCTTCCGCTCTGCCAAGACACATAGAATGAGATCAAGTTGATTTAGATCAAGTTGATGTGAATCTGAAAACTTCTTTATCTGCTCAAACATCCTGTCTACTCTTCTAACAGGACTCTCCCTTCGCAATTGTGAATCTTCCTCAATAAGTAACTTTGGACGTTCAACTTGCTGAGAGAGAGAGAGAAAGAGAGAGAGGTCAAAAAAAGGAAGAGAATCAACGGTGCATGACCATTTACTCTCGTTTAACGTACCACACCCTTCTTCCGACTGCAGTCGATGAACTCACGTGAAAGGTGACTCATGTCACAACGAGCACAGAAGTTGACAATAACCCAGCATTTGATGTGGAAAGGTTGCAAAAGGGTCTACAGATCAAGTTCATAAGAAATTGTGGGAAAAAAAATTAGAACAGATGATTAATTAAGAAGGAGACCGAAAACGAAAGATCAAAAGTGCGATGTAGCATATTTTCACAACGAAACATTGAGGAGTCCAAGACAATGTACTCTTTGATTGTAGTTCCATCGTCCATTACGAGGGATGCAATCAGCACTATTCCCCACCTTCAGCTGTCATTGACCAAATACACGTTAACTAACACAAAGCAATATCCCGTTTAACATACCTGTAGCTCTATAAGCTCCAAGGCATGTAATGCATTAGAATGTACCTTTGGGGATTCAAGAACACGGCCTTTGATTTGGGTCAATTGCTTTTCTATGGAAATACCACACTCAGCTAGCACAGGATCCTCATCATAGCGGTAGTTTCTCAAAGCCTATAATTTCAAGGAAACAGATTGCATCTTTATGCTCACAAAGAAGGGGAAAAAGTAACAGAGATCAGTAAAGCCAAGTGGTCTGCAGTACATCAACTAGAGTTCTCATCCTCTCCGGAGGCTTTTGCCTTGATTTTTCAACTAAAGATGCTCTCTGCATTGATGATAGTGCTTTCGGATAGCGTTGAAGCGAAACAAGTGAACAAAGCTGTAAGATAGAAGCAAACGGGACACCATTTAGAGGGTTAAAACTCAATCCTTAGGAATAACCTTGAAGTTGAATTATTACCGAGAAAAACAACAAAAGAGGGAAAAAAGTTGCCCACCTCCAGTGGTAGGTAATTTGGCCGGTTTCGTTTGCCAACATCAAGGCATGGCAAGTTTGCAGAGTTTTTAAGCTCTATGCCGCGGTGCTTGATAAAATATTCAGATACAGTAACATCCACAGTCTGCTCCTCGCCACCTGGGCCTTTCCCATTTCTCAGTTTCATAGGGAAACTTGGGGACAACAGGAAAATGTTAAAGCTCCTTTTGTTTTTCAGGAAGGAAAAATGGCTAAGAAGCTACATAAATATCACATACAATTGCTGATTGCATGGCTTCTCACTAAGACCAACTATTTTGTACTCCATATGGCGGTGACTGGTCTTAATCCTCAGATTCTTCAGCATCTTCTTGGCCTGCGTAATAAAGTGACATTGCATACATTTGGAGCCATTTAGAATCCTATAGCATGAAGGCCAAACAGTTTTTTTACCTTAGCCCAGTCGAGATGACGAGGTTCCCGCACATTCTGGTTTGCTAAAAGGAATTCAATCACAGCTCCCGGTTTAAGGATCATTGTCGTAGACACATCTTCAATAAGAGAAAGGATAAGGATAACTGGACATGTCATGTCGAACTAAATACGGTTAGTGGTATATAAAGAATCCTACCCATATTCAGGGACAAGCCACCCTGAGTTGGACGAAAGCTGGCATGAAAACCTTTAACACCAGTTACACCTTCTCCGATATCTGTGAAGTATCTTGAATCATCATGAAAGAATGACTGTCTTACCAGAAGACATCCCCTGCATATCCAAGAGCCCATCAACAGCAAATAATAGTTATCATCACGCAATAAAAACGAGTAACATAGTAACAAGAATATTGCCTTTTCGCTGCCGTCTGTCTCAACGCTGTATCAAGCACTCTTAGTGCATCCTGAGCACTATTATCCTCATCCTTTCCTTTTGAACCAAGAAGGATCGACTTCAAGGGCACTCTTGCAGCATAACTTATTTCTACCTTGAAAGTCCTTGACTGAAAAGAGCGTTTTGACCGTTTAGTAGAACTCTCGCCGCCACCTAGGTTCTCGCTTTCCCTGACATGTGAAGGAAAGGTGCAACACCACACATAAATTCAGTGTCTTATGATCCAACTTTAGGAAAGGAACTTACAAGGAATTTTATAACTTGCATACCTCTTTGCAAAAGAATCCTCAAGAACCACGGTAAATTCAAACTTGTTCTGTGGCAGGGGACCCACTGTATACAATGTTTTTTCTCCATCATAAGCAAATTTCTTACCAGCAAGTTCAGAAGAGTAGGTTTGATATAGCTTGTCCATAAGCTTTCTCCCGATTCCCTTTCCCTCGACATCTCTCCTCTCTTCTGAAGTAAAAGAAACCTGACAAAGAGAGATCTCTATGTATTTAACGTATTCAAAAAGGTAACCAGATGTATTCACTTGGGTAAATACTTGGACAAAATGCTTGCACATATGACAAGCTAAACATACACTGTACTGGTAAAAAACTGCATCTGGGACATTGACAGAAACTTTAAAGTGATTGGTGAGTAGATTTATTGGCCTTCCAGCACTGCCCGTTCCACGCCTGCCAATCATCGAATACTTGGGTAAATCTGCGCGCTCAGGCTTGGTGTTGGGAGGAAGATTTGGGGTTGGAGCGGGATGCGGCAGTTTTCGGTTTTCCTCCATGTTGCCGGTAACTTTGTCCTTTTTCTTTAAGAACACACCCAAAATTCTCTAGTGCAAGCTCTTCTGTCAAAAATTGTGGGAAAGGTGGAATTTTTCACTGCTCGGTCATCAAGCATTTTACAACTAATCAAATGAACAAGCTAACGCGACAAAATATATATATCATGAAACTATCTCTATCTTATCTCGCAGAATCTTTGAAAAGAAACTAGTGATGATATCAATAAGTGAATATAGCTTTCTCTTTGCAAGGTTTTTTCATCCTCCACAATGTCAAAACTGCAGTGGGATGTTTTCAGTAGCTGCTTAGCAAGCACGAAATCGAACTCCACCAAGAACCCAGCAGCAACCAAAGGTTCTCATAAGATTCCCAAACAGATAAAAATCAAACTAGGAGCTGATGATGTTCATCTGCCATTGTATATATAAAACTGGTGCAGAGCAGCAAACCACTGCTTATGCATAAGATAACGAAAACAGCCCATTGCGTCAGACTCGTGTCACGGGGACGCCGCGACCCGAAGAAGAAGGTTGGAAGGAAAAAAGAGTTCGTCAAGAAGAAGAAGAAAGTTGGAAGGAAAAAAGAATTCGTCAAGAAGAAAAGAAGCTTGGAAGGAAAAAAAAGGTCGTCAAGAAGAAGAAGCGAAAAAAGAGTTCGTCAAGAAGAAGAAGAGAAAAAAGAGTTCGTCAAGAAGAAGAAGAAGAAGAAGAAGGTTGGAAGGAAAAAAGAGTTCGTCAAGAAGAAAAGAAGCTTGGAAGGAAAAAAAAAAAGTTCGTCAAGAAGAAGAAGAAGAAGAAGAAGAAGAAGAAGAATCTTGGAAGGAAAAAAGAGTTCGTCAACCAGCATTCACGATCGTCGTTGGAGCAGCATCATCGGACCAAAAAGAACCTCGAAAACAGGTGAACATCACGCTCCATGACAAGCCATGCAGAGAGACAGTGACCTCGAAGGAGGAAAAAGAGCATTAAAAAGAGAAATCGACAGGAAGTAAGAGTTCTTACACAGAGATCGTAGCAGAGAACGGAGAGATTGCAGGGCTTTGAGCGGGAGAAGAAGAGACGACGAAGAAGACGAGCAGAGCAGAGCAGAGCAGAGTCCTTAGAGAGTGAAAAAGAGGACAGAGGAGGAGGGACAAGGTGACCAGATATGCAGTCTAACGTTTCCCCGCAAAACCTTTTGAGAGAAGCTCGGGAGAAGACTTGGAACGAGTCCAGTGACATCGAGGGTGACCATCTCGACCGTAGATTTCTCCTTGATCTTGCGGTGAATATTTCGTCTTCCAGTCTACCAATTACCTGCATTAATTATAGATATATTTTGGAATCACAAAAAATCAAATCACATGTAATTATAAATTACTGTGATACCCACTTCTTCAAAAATTTGTAACTTACAATAAATTATCATTCTCGGAATATTTTATTTCTCTATTTCTTAAAGAAATAATTCCCGCGCTAATAATAATTATTTATGAATTAGAGTAGATTATTGTTATGAATTGTTAGGCAATCAGTTCACTTCTTTTTATAACACTCTTGAAATAATATTCTAGAATCTCTCGAAAAAAATCAAATTAATTTACAGAAAATTCTTTCATTTTAGGCAAGCAAATAATAAAGATAATGGAGGGGGAGGAATGATGACATGAACTCTGTTTCTGCATATTGCTCTCCACCCTCGTTCGCATGGCTTCAAATGTACTTCGAGAGTCCGAGACCCTTCTCGACATCACTTTCCTCGGTGCCATTTTCCGGATCTTCTGTCCTGTCGCCGTCGGTCCACCCTGCTCCGAGGTTTCCCGTGTCGGCTTCAGCTGCTAATTTTGGGGTCGGTTCTTTTCCGGCCCGAACGAACCCGTCGGTTCTCCCTCGTCAAGCGCATCTCCCACATGGGTCCTCCTCTTCCCATCGGAGCTTGCTGTTCATCAGCTTCTACAGTAATGAATGCCAAGTTGGATGTTTCCACTTATGTACAGTAACGGCTCAGAGTCAAGTTGGCTTTTTAGGAAAGCCAGCAGTGTTTTCAGATGACACAGACTGGTGCTGCATTCTGCTGGACTGCAACGGGCTTAGGTAGGTTGCCTTATTTCTCTCGTGATTTTAATGGAAGGATGGCGAGTAGGGGCGTGGTGCAATGCGGTTCCGTTCCATGAAACTGATGATCCCTGAAACGGTTTTTGATTTTTTCTTTTGAATGGGGGCAAATTTTTATTCATGTTTGAAACCATCCCGAGGATCACAAGTCATTGGAGTGCTTTGTGCAAAACAATTAAGAATCGTTCCCTAACAATTTTTGAGAGGTCCTAATGTTATAGGCTAAGCGTATAGCTACCAATATCAAACCTTGTGATATTGAACATCGCCACGAAATGCATCAAGACTTTTAATATTAATTTGACTTTCCTACGCAAAAATAAATAACCTTTGTCAATCTGTCATGACTTAAATTATCGAAAATCACTACTTATTATTACTTTTGATTTGAGTATTGGACCTTTTATTCTAAAAATCATAATTAGATTTTGTGATCTAAATCCACCCAATTTCATCAATAACCAACACTCAAAACATTTTTAAACTAAAAACTTGATATGATGGAACAACAGCTTGTGACATTGCAATAGCGAAACGTTTGAAAAAAAATCATCAATGCAAGAGGAAAATGTTAACAATCAAAACGTTTTTCTGGGCTCCCCCAGCTTGGTATTTTAAGTTCGAATAGGTTGAAATGTCTGTGTCAAGAGAGGTTTCATGGTTGCACTTTCTTCTGGCTAGGCTTATGCAATTATTTAGTTGAATGGGATAGGACTAGCAATTTATAGATAATTTTCGTGGATGGACATGCGAAGAACTTCAATCTCATATTTTGTACATGTCCTTGAATGGCCTACTATGAGGTTCACTATGAAGACATATGGATGGTTAATGCTGGCTAGAGTTTATATCTTTGGGTGAAGCAGATTAGGAATTGTAGAATATGATGTTTGGCTTATCCAAAGAAAAGAATACGATTTTGAACTACCAATTAAAAGATTGGTATGTGTGGTGAGTGGTGAGATAATGGGAGCTAAGTTGGACCTGAGTGGGCATTCCTAAGTTGCTAATTAAAGATTTTGCTGTGTTCTTCTTTAACGAGATGTAAGAACGTTTTATTTATCTAGTTTTGTCTATCCAATTGTATGCTTTTATTATAGTTAGCAACTAAGAGCACAACTTGGAGCAAGTATAGTGCTAAGGTTGGTTTGCCGTTGTTGTTGTTTGGAGAGCACATATTAAGTGTTGTTGTTGATGGTAATGTGTACAAATGGACAGTAAAGCTTTCGTTTTAGAGCACATATTAAGAGTTACTGAAGTCTTGCTGTTGCAAATGGACATCAAAGCAATGAATAAGAACCTTGCACCAGGGGACACATCTTTTTTAAGTTGGATGGCAATTTTATTCAACTTGGTTCCAGCAACTTTTTTGGTTCAGGGGTGATTGGTTTGGTTCCCATTAGTATCCGGGTATCCGAATTCCACCCCAGAAAAAGTCGTCTATGGAGTTGGCTATGATGGAAGAAAGAATCTCCACCACCAAATCATTTGAAAGAACATTGAAGGCTTCAATCTCCATTATTCTCATCAATCGGTATCTAATTTAAATGAGTGAAGAATTTCAATTTTAATAAAAGGGGATATGACAAAATTGGTACATACTAGGAACTACTTGGATTAAGTCTTGATATGAAAACTAATAAAATTCTAAATTCAAAAACCTGGAAATTAAGAATGGGCAATCTTCTTAGTCTACCAAACCAATGAAACAATAAAAGCTCATAAAGCATAAATGGGGAATAAAAGAGATAGAAAACGTACATTCCACTCGATCTCATGAGGAAAATTCAGGTCAAATTCCATCAAGTTATATCTAAAGTAATTAGTGAAACTCTCTAGGTGCATGAGGTGAGGCGTCCATCTTTGAGGGGGGTGAAAAAAACTCAAGCACAAAAGTTCACAAAAGCCCAAAAATCGAAGGGGACTCCGGCTGAAATCAAGCCCGATTCTTTTTTTCGGCCCATCTTCCTAATGCCATCTTTAAAATAAGCGCTAGATCTTTCCCACAGTATCATCACAGAACAATCATATATGAAGCTCTAAGGTGGCCAAATTGTGCGGCTTTCTTTAGAAACTTTATTCTTGGTTACATATTCGTACTGCAACATATATAAATTATTGATGTTCAATTTCTAACTTTGAAGGAAATTATATGCAAAATATTAACAGAATAAATCATGTAATTAAACACAATACGTATTAGTTATTGTCTATATAAAGCCTCCAAATTATCGCATTTAATGCACATCTGAATAAAGTGCGAAATGTTTAATTAAAATAAATGATTAATCATTTTGAAACTTTATTAGCGCAAATTGTTCAAAGAAACTCAATTAGAGAATTTGGTTCAGCTAATACGATGAGGATGTTGATGCTTCCTCTTGCTCCCAATCTGTAGTGTCAGCATGAATGCTTGGCTGGGGCCAATTAGATGGTTATGTATAAAAGGATGTGTCCATATCTTGAGATAAGGACAAAGGTCCTTGATCATAGGGGTCTTGGGAAAAATGACTTAATTAGTTCGAGGTGTTCAAATTATCTATAATCATAATCCTTTAATAAATTAATCACCTATTAGAGATTGCTTTTTTTTTTTTTTTTTTTTTTTTAAAGGGTATATTAGATTGTTATGTTATTTTTGCATTAAAAAAGTAGTCAACGGAATTGGCTGTGACGGAAGAAAGAATCTCCACCACCAAATTATTGGAAAGAATGTCTAAGGGTTCAATTTCCATAACTCTTAGCAATGGTGATGTGATTTTGATAGTTGAAATCGGTATCTAATTAAAACAAGTGAAGAATTTCAACTTAAATAAAATGGGATATGACAAAATTGATAAACATTAGGAACTAATTGGATTAAGTCTTGGTATGAAAACTAATAAAATTTTAAATTCAAAATCTTTGAAATTAATAATTGGCAATCTTCCCAATCTGCCAAATCAATGAAACAATAAGAGCTTACAAAGCATAAATGGGTAATAAAAGAAATAGAAAACACACATTCCACTCGATCTCATGTGTAAAATTCAGGTAAAATTCCATCATCTTCTAAAAGGACTAAATTATAAACCAGTTATATCAAAAGTAATTAGTGAAATCCTTCAGGTGCACGAGGTGAGACGTCCATCTTCAAGGGGGCAAAAAAACTTAAGCATAAAAGCCCACAAAAGCCCATAAAATGAAGTGGGGCTTCGGCCAAAATTAAGCCTGATACTTTTTCTCGGCCCATCTTTCTAATGCCACCTTTAAAATGAGTGCTAGATCCTTCTCGCGGCATCAACACAGAACAACTAGGAAGTCCCAAGGTAGTCAAATTGTGCGGCTCTCTTAAGAAATTTTATTCCTAACTCGACCTGAATGAAACTTACATATTCATACTGCAACATACACAAATTATTGATGTTCAATTTTTAGTTTTGAATGAAATTATATGGAAAAAGATTAAATGGATAAATCATGAAATTAAACATAACACGTACCAGTTATAGTCTATACAAAGCCTCCGAATTATCGCATTTAATGCACCTCTGAATAAAGTACGAAATGTTTAATTAAAATAAATGATTGATCATTTTGAAACTTTATTAGAGCAAATTGTTCAAAGAAACTCCATTAGCCCTTGGTTTGTTGAAAATGACTTAATTAGTTCGAAGTATTCAAATTATCTAGGGTTAATACATTGAAAAATCCTAAACTGGTACACTTGTGACAAATTTACCCCAAACTGTTTTTTTGACCGCTAGAAACCCCAAGCTAGTATACTTTTGACAAATTTATCCAAAATTGGTACACCTGTGACAAATTTACCCTATGTTAGTTTTCGTTAAATTTTATTGTCAAATTATTAAATTAAATAACACGTGACGGTTGACTGGTATACCAATTTGGGATTTTACGCTTCGTTTGTCACAGTTTACAATTTTTGTGATTTTTTTGTAGTATTAATCTAATTTAACGAATTGTATATTTGTCACAAATTTATCAGTTTGGGGTTTTTTGATGTCGAATAAACTAGTTTGGGGTAATTTTGTCATAAATGTACAAGTGTAGGGTTTTTTATGGTCAGTCGGGGTAAATTTGTCACAAGTATACCAGTTTGGAGTTTTTCATGGTCAAAAAAATAATTTGGGATAAATTTGTCATAGGCATACCAGTTTGGAGATTTTTAGGGTATTAACCCAATTATCTACAATCATCATCCTTTAATAAATTAATCACCCGTTAGAGATTGCTTTTTTTAAAGGGGCATATTAGATTGTTACGTTATTTTTGCATTGAAAAAGTCATCCATGGAGTTCGCTGCGACGAAATAAAGAATCTCCACCACCAAATCATTGGAAAGAACGTCGAATGGTTCAATTTTCATAACTCTCAGCAATGGTGATGTAATTTTGACAATTCTAATCGGTATCCAATTTAAACGAGTAAAGAATTTCAGCTTAAATAAAAGAGGATATGACAAAATTGGTATACACTAGGAACAAATTTGATTAAGCCTTGGTATGAAAACTAATAAAATTTCAAATTCGAAAACCTTGAAATTAACGATAGGTAATCTTCCTGGTCTACCAAACCAACGAAACAATAAGAATTCATAAAGCATAAAGGGAGAACAAAAAAGATAGAAAACGCATATTCCACTCGATCTTATGAGCAAAATTCCGGTGAAATTTCATCATCTTCTAAAATGACTAAACCATAAACCATCAAGCTATTATAAAAATAATTAGTGAAACCCTCTAGGTGCACGAGGTGAGGCGAGGGGGTGAGAAAAACTCAAGCACAAAAACCCATAAAAGCCCATAAAACAAAGAGGGGCTCTGGCCAAAATTAAGCCAGATTCTTTTTCTCGGGCCATCTTCCTAATGCCACCTTTAAAATGAACACTAGATCGTTCCCATGGCATCGTCACAGAACAATCGTATAGGAAGTCCCAATGTGGCCAAATTGTGCGGCTCTCTTAAGTAGTTTCATTCATGACTCCACATACTGCAATACACACAAATTGTTGATGTTCATTTTATTTGGAGACGCATGCTGTAACTTTTTAGGAGCTCTCCGAGTTCACTTTGGAAAGTATGGAACAATTCAAATGTCGTGTTATTGGGGAGTGTAATGAGCTTAAAGTGCTTATCGATGATGCTGAAATCATCCATAAAGTAGAGCAAAACAAATCATCAACTGAAACAAACAACAATTCTCACATAGATTCCTTTCATGCAACTTATTGCGAAAAGGTAATTGAAGGACTACACAAATCGTTTAAGACCAAACCAAAACCAAATCCAACAGTAGATTTTACTTGGTTTTTGTTTTGGTGGTACGATGGACTTAGAATAAAGTAAAATCTAATTACAACCACTAGGCAACTATAGATGACATAATCCTCTTGTTACAACAGAATTTTGCTTAGTTTGAGGAATATCAAATTGATGTTAAGCATTGCTTTCATTAGCACAATAGGCATCATCAAGAATGTATAGAGAAGAAATGCAACCATATCTGATATTTCAAAGAAGCACTTGTGTATTAAGATTTATTTTGAGTTAAAATAAGCTCTCTCACCCTCTCTTTAAGTAAACCTTTTGTGGTCAAGGGCGTCTGCAATACTTATATAGAATCTTTGTCTCCGCTTGGCAAATGCATTGTTTACATTCAGTGTCATCGTAATAGTCAATATCATGCACTCATCTATTCCTCTTGTAGTGCTTGGTTTGCATCTCGCAATTATAGCAATGAGGCTCTTCTCTAAAGATCATTGTGTTGTTCCATCACATATTGCGAATGGTGTTTAGATACTTATCCCGATATTCCACCACTTGTCCGTTCAAGTAGATTTTTCTCAGCAAGTCAACTCCTTCCTTTTTCTTTAACTCGCCACCCTCGCACATAAGGATGAGCCCAACTATATAGAAAGCCCCAATGTGGCCAAATTGTGCGGTTTTTTTAAGTAGCTTCATTCATGACTTCACTTTTGTGAGACTTGCATATTCATATTGCAATATACATAAATTGTTGACAGTTGTGATCAGTATCTAATTCAAACGAGTGAAGAATTTCAACTTAAATAAAAGGGGATATGACAAAATTGGTAGACATTTGGAACTAATTAGATTAAGCCTTGGCATGAAAACTAATAAAATTTCAAATTCAAAAACATGGAAATTAAGGATGGGTAATCTTCCTAGTCTACCAAACCAACGAAATAATAAGAGCTCATAAACCATAAATGGAGAATAAAAGAGATAGGAATCGCACATTCCACTATATTTCATGAGTAAAATTTAGGTGAAATTCAATCTTCTTCTAAAAGGACTAAATTATAAACCATCAAGTTATATCAAAAGTAATTAGTGAAACTCTTCGAGTGCACAAGGTGAGGTGTCTGTCTTTGAGGGGCCCGAAAAAAACTCAAGCACAAAAGCCCATAAAATGAAGTTGGGCTTCAACTGAAATTAAGTCCGATTCTTTTTCTTGGCCTATCTTCCTAATGCTACATTTAAAATGAGAGTTAGATCCTTCTCGCGGTATCGTCACAGAACAACCATATAGGAAGCTCTAAGGTGGTTAAATTGTGCGGCTCTCTTAAGAAACTTCATTCCTGACTCCACCTTCATGAGACTTATATATTCATACTGCAATATGCACAAATTGTTGATGTTTAATTTCTAGCTTTGAAGGAAAGTAGATGGAAAAGATTAAAGGGATAAATCATCTAATTAAATACAACATGTATCAGTCATTGTCTATACAAAGCCTCCAAATTATCACATTTAATGCATATTTGAATAAAGTGCGAAAGGTTTAATTAAAATAAATGATTAATCATTTTGAAACTTTATTAGCGCAAATTATTCAAAGAAACTTAATTAGCCCTAGGTTTGTTAAAAATGACTTAATTAGTCTGATGTGTTCAAATTATCTACAATCATCATCCTTTAATAGATTAATCACTGTTAAAGATTGTTTTTTTTTTTTTTAAAGGGTATATTAGATTGCTACGTTATTTTTGCATTGAAAAAGTCATCCATAGAATTGGTTGCAACGAAATAAAAAATCTCCACCACCAAATCATTGGAAAGAATGTCAAAGGGTTCAATTTCCATAATTCTCAGCAATTGTGATGTAATTTTGACAGTTGTAATTGGTATCTAATTCAAATGAGTAAAGAATTTCAACTTAAATAAAATGAGATATGACAAAATTGGTAGACACTAAGAACTATTTCTAAGTGATGGCTAGGTGCTTATTATGTTATAATTAGGGTGTAATTCATTTTTCATACTCTTTCCAAGTGAATGCAGATGACTTTATTCGACCAAAAAAGAATGCAACATGACTATGATGATTACCACAAAAAACTAGGGAAATGGCACTAAAAAATTTGACGCCTCTATAAAAGTTCAAGTTACTTGTTTTATGTTTTATCATACTATGAAGGGTAAGATTTATTGGTTAGATTCTGTGATATTTCTAGAGAAAATATTGTAAACACAACGACTTAACAAATTACTAATTCACTTAAGCTATGTTTGGTTCAGCATTTGTAAGGGACTTTGAGTTCAATTCAAATGCTGAAAGCCCAAACATACAATGGGTTTTTATGGGTATAATATATGTGTGTGTATATATATGTATATATATACATACATATAATTTTTAAAAATTGAACTAACCCTTTGCCGGATCGGCGAAAGGCTACTGCCGTTGGCAGACTAGATCGGGTGCTGGCGATCGTTGGCTGAAGTCGCCTGAGGTTGGGTGACCTCCGGCGAGGGTTGTGCGACCCAGCTGAGGGCCGCTGGAGGTTGCCCGAGGTCGCGTGACCCAGATGCCCGAGGTCGCATGACCCAGATGAGGGCCGTCGGAGGTCGCCTGACCTCGGTCGATAAGAGGGTCGCTTGACCCAGCTGAGGGCTGCCAAAGGTCGCCCGACCCTCATTGAGGGTTGCCCGAGGTCGGGCAACCTCCGGTACCCCTCGGCTAGGTTGCGCGAGCCTCGCTAGAGGTCGCCCGACTTCGGGGGATCTTAGTCGATGGCCGCCCGACTTCGGGCGACCTTAGCTGACAGCTGCTAGCGCCAAAACTGGTAGGGACTAGCTTTGAGCTTTCAACATTTTAAAGGTAAGTTGAAAATTGAAAGTTAGCTTCAAAATTGAATCAAACGATTCAGCATTTCTTCAACGGGCTTTTAGGTTTGAAAGCCCCTTAAGAATGCTGAACCAAACCGGTGGTGGAGGCGTTAACACAGGCGAGGCTTAGGTAAAGGAGAGGAGAGAGAGGTCAGGTCATCCATGGCTAAATGGAGCAAGAGCCTGACAAACGGACCCTCAATGGGTACATCGTTCAATGAATGAGCTTCCAATTTGTCCCAATTTGTCCCAATTTGCTGCCCATGCACGCCTCGCGAAGCCAATGTATTTTCGGATCACCGTCTGCCCAGCGCGCGTTGCGTGGACCATTTTCCCCCTCAATCTCCTCTCCGCGGGGCCCCACTCTCTCTCTCTCATCAATCTTTTCTGCTCCTTCTGCTGAGAACGGCACGCATCTCCTCCTCTCTCCTCCTACTCTCAAACCGATTCGCGAGCCGCCGCCGCCGCCGCCGCTTGGAAACATAGTCCACGCATGGAGGAAGTGTCCACCGGGGCTCTGGTCCCGGCGGTGAAGCCCGAGCCGGTCTCCTCGTCGGCGACCGTGGCCAACGCCCTTCCCCCAGCCGCCGCGCCGGCGCCGCCGGCGCCGGAGGTCGCCGGGGACGCGGCCGCCGCGGGGGCCTCCGCCGCCGAGCAGCTCGACAGGGACTTCCTGTGCCCGATTTGCATGCAGGTGATCAAGGACGCGTTCCTGACGTCGTGCGGGCACAGCTTCTGCTACATGTGCATCACCACTCACCTCCGCAACAAGAACGATTGCCCCTGCTGCGGCCATTTCCTCAACAGCCACCAGATTTTCCCCAATTTCATGCTCGATAAGGTCCCCGATCTGCTCTTTAGCCTTTCCATACTATTTTTGACGGCTTACGGTTTTTAGTCATTGCGGTAGCGCGTCGGATTCGTGGATAGGGACGATTCTTTATGTCGGTGATCGGTAATTGTGTCTGCTTTGGAATTGCTTCGCGGAGAGCTGAGTTGGCATCGGCAGTCTTTTGACGTCTCAGAGCCATATGTAACTGCAATATCAAGCGCCTAATCTCTATTCGCGGGAAATATCTATCTGAACACATTGAGAGCTCGGCAGATAGACTGCAGCGCACAGGCGGACAGAATTATTATTGCGAATCTCAAAATTGAAGCTCGATAGCTGTAAAACAACTATCTCATGGAAAATTTTGGCATTGGGTGTACCCGACTTGATTTAGAGTATACTTATCTCCGAACTGCGTCTCCAGTGTAAACTTATTTAATGGTATCCATGCAGCTCTTGAAGAAGACTTCTGCTCGGCAAGTATCAAAAACTGCATCTCCCATTGAACATTTTCGTGTGGCGCTGCAACAGGTTAGTCCTTGCTGGGTTTTCTTTTCATGATTTTTTTAAAAGGTGGAAGTTTCATTCAGGCATAGAGAGTCCATGGAAGCCATCTCCAATTTTGGTAAACGCATAAATGGGTATCTATATGAGCAACTATTATTTTTCACTTTCTAGCTCTGTGGTAACAAGGTCCGGGCTCTTTATGGAAGCATCTAGTGCATTACTTCATTGACCATGGCAAATAATAAGTTAGTGAGAAGGCATCTCTAACTTGAAATTCTCATTCTGGACACTTTTTTATGCGACAAAGAATGCAATTTAATCACAACTTTGCACTTTCTGCTGATATGTTCTGTTCAATTATAGTGGACTGAAGTCGTAACTCGTGATTTTAACACATGCCTTAATCAAATTTTAGCTAGATCTCTCTTCCTTATTTATTTTCTTGCTCAACATGCTATTGATCTTATGGATTATATAAGTATTAATCCAAAGCTCAATTGAGTGATCCAATTACGAGATTGCTGAACTTGTCTCTTTTGAGGAATTGAACCTGTGATGTTGATCCTTTCCTTGAACTTGTTCGTACTTCTTTATGGATAGCATTTCAATCATAGAAAGACATAGTTGACCTTCAATCTTAATAACCTGGAGATGCTATCCAATGATGCTTCAGTGCATTGGGTATTTACCAGATGTGTAGCTAAGTATCTGTGGAGAACAAAATAATTTGGACTGTGTTGGCTGTTTTTGAGTTGAAATATATTCTGCTAATATGGCCTTTTGATTATCCATAGGGTTGTCCAGTGTCAATCAAGGAGCTAGATAGCCTTCTCGTGTTTCTTGCAGAGAAGAAGAGAAAAATGGAACAAGAGGAAGCCGAGAGAAATATGCAAATTCTTCTTGACTTCTTGCATTGCTTGAGGAAGCAAAAAGTTGAAGAGTTGAATGAGGTTTGTTTTCACCTTTTATCTGTGAATGTCATCTCGTTTCTCCTTGCTAAGTTCTGCTGCTGTAGTCCTGCAGCCTCTTGCTTAACCCCTTCCCTCAAAAATAATCTGAGGGATAGTGGTTAGGTGAAAGTCCTAATTGACAATCATGTCCAGGAATTCTTTTTCTGCTACAGATACAAAATGATCTCCAGTATATCAAGGAGGATATTAATGCTGTGGAGAGACATAGGATAGAGTTATATCGGGCAAGGGACAGGTACTCTGTGAAGCTGAGGATGCTTGGAGATGATCATAGCATGAGAAAGCCATGGCCTTCGTCAATGGAGAAAACGCCTAGTGGCTTTACCTCCAGTAACATCAGTACCCGGGGAAATTTGTCCTCTGGTAGTCTACAGAGCAAGAAAATGGAAACAAAGGCTCAAGTGAGCTCCCACGGACTACAGAGAAAGGATACTCTTAGTGGGTCTGACTCACAACACATGAATCAATCCAGTCTTTCAGTGACTAGGAAAAAACGAGTTCATGCACAGGTTGGTGATATTGAAGAATTTATTTTGCATAAAGCTCATTATGAAAGCTTATCTTCTGGAGATGCTCAACTTACTAACCACGTTTCTCTATAAGCATCCTTTTTGCTGCCATGGAAAATTATGAGAATTTCTTGCATAAACTATCTCTTGAGAAAAATTGTCAAAATTGAGTTTCCATGTAGTATTGATGGTAAGATAATCTCTTTCAAAAACATTCACTTGTCTATCTTTGCCTCATGTTACTCACTTGTAGTTAATGATCCTTAACTTCTTGCCCATCTACATGGACGTAATTGTTGGGTGAATGTCTGTTTCAGTTTACTGATCTCCAAGAATGTTATCTACAAAAGCGACGCCAGTTGGCAAATCAACCACATTTCCAGGATGAAAAGGACAAAAATGTCATACATAGGGAGGGTTATACTGCAGGTCTTGCTCATTTTCAATCTGTATTAAGCACCTTTACGCGGTACAGGTATAGATTAAGTCTAATGTCCTTGTCATAAATCAGCAATTCCTTTTGCCTTGTTTCCTTCTGATGGTGCTTACATGCCTTCTCTTTTTTGTTCCTCTTGACCAGTCGTCTACGGGTAATTGCTGAACTTAGGCATGAGGATTTATTTCACACAGCTAATATAGTTTCAAGGTGATTTTCCTGTCTCTTGAGTTTTATTTAATGTGCCAATATCTGAACTTTTGGATGATATATATTCTTTTTTTACCTCTGCACAGTGTATGTTGCATATAGTAGTCCTCGCAGTACTTGTATTAATTATGGTATGCTGCATCTACAGTGATTGTATTGATTATATCTTCTGCAAGGGTAATGAATGCATTTGTATATATATGCTATGAGTTGTGTTTAAAACTCTGGTTCAGTTTAGGGGTTTGGTTAACACTTTGAAAATGAAATTAGCAAGGAGAAGTAGCATCTCATTTGTAGGTGGAGAAAATTAATCAGGTTGTGTTCAAATTCGAAGTAACTTGACCAGCCTGCAATATGTTAGAATATTGTTGTCATTGCAAAAACATTCCTATAAAAATTCAGCAGTACCACAAGTGAATAAGAATAATGGACTTGAATGGGCAAGACCCTTGAAAAAACTTCTTGTTGTTTTGTATAGCTATTTTAAGTTGGAACCTTTTTCTAGAGGCATGACATGTGGCAGTGCTGATTATGTCTGCTGGACTTGCTCTTCTTGCTGAACTGATGTGGTAATGCTTCTTAATTGAAGTTTTTAGTTGAACAAATTAGGTGTCTCTGCTTGTATGCTCTAGATTATTGAAGATCCCCTTTTTTGAGGTCTTCAGGATCAAATAATCGACAGAGACAGACCCTCACTGAATGCTCACGCATATATTGAAGCCCTGTGTGCTTACTATTCCATCCTTCTATTAGTTGTCTCCTGAAACTGAGGAAATTGGTTGATTCTGCTGCAGCATTGAATTTGATCGAGATGATGAGTTATTTGCCACTGCCGGAGTTTCCCGTCGCATAAAGGTTTTTGACTTCTCAACGGTAAGTTTCTAAGCTTGCTGTTTAATCATTTTCAGGTTTTTTGAGATTGTTGGGAGGAGCCAGGTTAGCATGTCTTTGTGAAAGATTGCAATTCTTTTTCGTTCTTCTTTGCAATGAACTCTGGTGGAAATAAATTAAACATTTATATCTGCAAAGGGAAAAGAGAATTTGAAACACTTACATATGTACCTGCCTACCTGCGTCTGTATATATATGCTCCAGATTTATGAGATCTTTGATGATCTGCCAAATTTTTATGCTTTATGTGACTCCTCAAAAGGAACCTATGATTGTTTATGTTGTGTTCATTGCAAATTGACGCGTGTATGAATTAATACTTATAGAAGAAAATTGATTAAAGACAAAAGAAAGTACCCAAGTCTGTAATTTTGATTCCATATTGAGTTCTCCTCCTCCCCCTACTCTTTTTGACCCTTAGTAATTACTAATACTGTTATCTGCTTCCATTAAATGGCTTAATTATGCCAATGCTATTGATTATCAGGTTGTGAATGAGCCAACTGACGTTCACTGTCCTGTGGTTGAGATGACCACGAGGTCCAAACTTAGTTGCTTGAGCTGGAATAAGTATGCCAAAAACCATATAGCAAGCAGCGACTATGAGGGAATAGTGACTGTCTGGGATGTGGAAACCCGGCAGGTAACGACTGTCCTTATAATTTATACAATAATTGTCATTTTTATTGTTGATGAAATACAAAAACCCAGTTTGTATCTTCGGCCGTCTTATTTGTCTGCTTTGGTTCTATTTACTTCTGTTGCAATAGTAATTCAACCTTTTGCAGAGTTTGATGGAATATGAAGAACATGAAAAACGTGCATGGAGTGTTGATTTCTCGAGGACTGAGCCTTCGATGCTTGTATCTGGCAGCGATGATTGTAAGGTACCTCCTTGCACTTTGTAGATCCTTTGTCCTCTTGGTGTGGGTTGATCCAAAGTTTGCAGTTGTCTACGTCTGTGGGTTTTGCAGTTTGACCGTTTGTAATATATTCCTCTCGATGCTTTTTTGGACTAAAATTTGATCCTTTCTTAGCCATTTGACTGCAAGAATCGTTTTGCCATGTCAGAGATTAACTTTTAATGAAAAACCATTCTCTTGGTGTGTAAAAGTTGCTAGCCCCTCAATGTATTTAGGTTGTTGTAGTGATCGCTTTCATTTTTTGAAAATGACAAACACCCTCAATTTGCCTTCATAGTAGAGCACAATCTTTGAGAAACAGCAGTGAAACTTTATTTTACTTATACGTAGAAGCAAATTTTATTATTTAAGAACTCTGTAAAGTGTTGATTCTTCTGTAATTAGCTTTTGCATGTATTTTATTAGAAAATTAAAGTTCGTGTCTGTTTAATTCTTGTTTTTTGATTACTAGGTCAAGGTTTGGTGCACACGGCAGGAAGCTAGCGTGCTAAACATCGACATGAAAGCAAATATATGCTGTGTCAAATATAATCCTGGATCTAGCAACCACATAGCGGTAATTTCCTTTCGTCCAAGATCTTATGGCACTTATCATGCCATTTGATTTTTGCTGGTAGACAGTTTGACAGGTTGTGCTTATCTACAGACAATTAGTAAGCAGGATAGTTTATGTGGCTGCTTATGTATCAAAGTTGTCTCTTCAGTATATTTATGCGTCATTTAACTTGCAACTAAGTTCATATTACACCTAGCTAGTTCAATAAACTCCGGCCAACACATACATAGAATTTTTCTGAGCTGGTATTGCAATTTCTTGATTCTTTCAGGTTGGTTCAGCTGATCACCATATCCATTATTACGACTTGCGCAATATTAGCCAACCACTCCATGTATTTACAGGGCACCGTAAAGCTGTCTCATATGTGAAATTCTTGTCCAACAACGAGCTTGCTTCTGCATCCACTGACAGCACATTACGGCTATGGGATGTAAAGGAGAATTTGCCGGTGAGTAAAACGTGTAGCGACAGGATGAGTCTCTTTAAATTTCATATATGTAGGCTTAGTTAGATGCCCTACAATCCAGTAGTTCAAGCAGCATATAAATTCTCTGAGTTTTCTCATATTGAGGAAGTTAATTCTTAGAATTGGATCAATGGAACCATTTTACTCATTCATTAGGCCCAAAATTGGTTGCCATGGAAGTTGTGGTTTCTGGGTATCAAGTGGTTGGCCCTGCCTTTAATTGAAAGCACCAGAAAAGCTTGTGTCTTCATGGTTGCCTTTTTCTAGCCCCACTGTTTGCATGTTCCCGTTCTCTCCAAATGTAGGCAAGCTATCCTTTTTTTTTTAATCTTCTTGCGACTATTATTCTGATCGAGGGAACAAACTTGGTCTCTTGGTATTGCAGGTTAGAACGTTTAGAGGCCACACAAACGAGAAGAACTTTGTGGGTCTAACGGTAAATAGCGAATACATTGCATGTGGCAGTGAAACCAACGAAGTCTATGTCTACCACAAGGTGAGAATTGCTGAAGCAGCAAATCCTATCTAGTTACTCTTCGTGTGGCTCAAAAATTGTTTACTTTCTTTCTGGGACATATCAAAGCACTAAACATTGTGTACTTTCTCTCCAGGAAATATCAAAGCACGTCACTTCGCATAAATTTGGTTCGCCGGATCCCGACGATCCCGACGATGATGCAGGATCTTACTTCATTAGCGCTGTGTGCTGGAAAAGCGATAGCCCAACCATGCTAACTGCTAACAGCCAGGGAACAATCAAAGTATTGGTGCTGGCTGCCTGATTATGTTGCAAAAGACCGGGAAAATACCGAGAAAGAGGGAAATTATACAGAAGGACCGTGAGCTCGATCCATTGTATTTGATCGTTGGCATCAACTCTTGTTGAAAACGAAAAAGAAAAAAAGCAAGCTTGTATTGCGAGGCTCGCAAGGTTGTAGATAAAGCAATTAGTGTACGATGTATCTACTTACGTAAGAAATCGCCATGTACCATGGGCAAGGGCTACAGCATTGATTCATGTTCAACTGAAAGAGCTTTAGCAAATATATCGGCAGGCAAAAAGAGAGAGAGAGAGAGAGAGAGAGAGAGAGAGAGAGAGAGAAGTTGGGCACTGCAATTTTGCAACAGAGCGCGTCAGCTGCCTACGCCAGAATCCACTCCTTTTCTCGATGGACCTCTTACGTAATTAGCCGGTTTTCCCCGTTCCGTCAATTCGCACTGGCCAGTTTTGAGTTGAAACGACCATGTGTTTGACCCTGACGCCGATTCGATTCAAGATCGACAACTGAGCGTGCGACCGTACACCAGTTAGTACCCTTTCCGGTCTGATAATCTCGAGCACCTAGAAAGCAAGCAGGGCGAGATTCTACTACAACGACCGATATTCATCGAACGCATGCCTGAATGAAAGAAAACCCGGTTTCGTTTAAAGGCTGAGGCCCTTCAGTTTGTCGTGCTCTTTCTCCTCTTTCTGCTTGAAGAACATGGTGTATATAATGTGCTTTATACCCTCCAAGTTGAGGAGGAGCGGTTTCATCTTATATTAAGCAGAGACGACCGTGTAGAATATACAAGTGACGAGCGGGCGTAGTAATATCTCTACGAGCTGATTACATTGTCATTTGCTGATATAGCTCTATGACAAAGATACACAAACACCACCTTGTTCTACATGAATGTATAGCATTTCACAACCGAAAAGAAAAGGCGAACCTTATACAAATGGATATCTTTTCCAATATCACATCAAAAAGAAAAGGCGAATCTTATACAATTGGTTACTAGACGAGGCAAAAATCCATCTCGGAAAAAGAAAATACAAGAAGAAAGGTGTGCATGCACTGATAGTCGAGCACGAGTTGGAGAGTTGCCTCCGCCGAGGCCGCCCGAATGGATACTTCAGCTCCTCGCATGAGATATCAACCGTTCAGGATCTTGGAAGTCCTATTCCAGGACTTGCAAGGTCAAGAAAATTTGAACGGACTTCGTGAAGCCCATTAAAGAGGGAAGAAGCTGGAAGAAGAATAAGCTCAGGAGAGATACCGCCACAGTGATTACATCACAATCCCATTGTTGTCTGTATCTCGAAGGAGAACGTGACGCAGACGAGATAGTAACATGGCTGGCAATGAGTCGAGGAGTAGCCAAGCATGGTTAGGAACCGAGAGAGAGGCGACGGATGATGATGGTAAGAAGAAGAAGTGGGGTTTCAGAAAGTAGGGTTCCTCCCATGGAGTTGACTCTTGCTGGGCAACTTCCATTTGGGACGACAATGGTTTTGAGGTGTGGCGTGTGCTCGCTCGCATTTTATAGGCGTGAGACAGTCCGAAGGTAATCCTCAGTGTTTTATCAACTTGAGAAGTATGGCCAATCAAAAACACGCACATACACACACAAAAGAAAACAAAACCACTCAAAAATAAGTGGTGGATTTTTATTTAAAAAGAAAAACTCAATGGTATGTGGACTTAGGTAAATTCCTATTTCACAAGACTGGATACTTTTATAGAGCAGTGTAATGAAATATCATTCGAGTTGGTCAATGAACCATGTCTTCCATGGTTTAGATTGACACTCATCTAGAAGAACCTTTGACAAGAGCAACACGAATTTGTTTCTAAGATTTCGATGATTAGTTGTGACTCATTTGATTGATTTTATGTTATATAACATATATATCGTGACGGTTATAAAAAAAAAAGTTTTAAATTCATTGTATTCATGCTAGTTTAATCTTAAATCTTTAAATTGTGCTAATTTAAATTTAAATTATTTTACAGTTTGCAGATGCAGTCCTTAATTTTGACTGAAAAATAATAACTTGATAGTCTAATCCAACCATTTAATATGGCGTGAATGGCACTAACATGAAATTCTTTTAAAAATTTCTGAAAATAAATTCATACAATTGAAAAGTATAAAATTAAATCGGTACGGGTGCAATTGATTAATTTTTTTTGTGGTAATTTTCTCCAATTACTCGAGAATTGGATGCATTACTCTTGTAATGATCGGCATCATCGTACATGGGACATCATAGCGAAAAAGAAGAAAAAGTACCAAGTGCAATTCACAAAACCACGGCCTCATAATGATGCGTACGTCGATATAAGAATAAAGCCCTCCCCACCCCGGTACGTTTGCACCTTTTTTTATCCCATGACATTTCTCTGTCGGCGAATTAAATTAGGGTTTGACAAAGGGATGGTCTCTCCCTCTCCTGCATGTGTAAAGAAAAAAGGTCAAGCCACCATTGGCCGCTCACTAGGGAATGGACCCGACCCGTCATTTTCTCCCGCAGAAGTGAATGAATGGCATGAAAAAAAACAACCTTTTCTTTTTCTCGGGATTGCAGTCTCACGAATTATTCTCTTGAATTTGTTCCCTTCCTTCATTTATTTGTTTACTTGTGTGTGTGTGTGTGTGTGTTTTTTTTTTTTTTTTTTTCCGTTTCTTTTGTTTTTGCCCCAGTTGGGTATTTTCAGAGCACAACCCTTTTCATCCATGTCAAGATTCGGAAGGCGAGAGAAATATTTACTCTCCTGCGACTCGATGAAGTTGGGCTAAGTGAGAATCGGACGCGACTCTTTACTAAAACGGGGAGTCGGGTTCCTAGTGATTTACTTAGTTTTTGAATGATCTCGATACTGCCCTCGTACATCATTAGCTACTCCATCGATTGGTGGAGTCGACCCTTCTTGGGTAAAAGCTTCATTTTTTTTTCCCATTGATTTCTTCTTTTTCAAGGAACATAAGCATGAAGAAGGCCAATGAGGTTCAGTGCATTTATCATCTTGCAAACCATGCAGAGCCATATTTGACCGTTGAATATTCACTTTGCTCCACCACTCATTTTCTCTGAGTAAAAAGATCAAGCCAAGACAAGAAAACTTCTTATCTCAACTCGTGCGTGAGAGAGAGAGAGAGAGAGAGAGAGAGAGAGACTGAGATTATGAGAGAACGTGTGCCTCAGAGGAATACACAAGACCTTGTCAGTTCTTCAGCTACAAAAATGGATGCCTCCCACAAATTTCCAAACTTTTATTGACTGTACGTTTTGTCTCCCCGCTCTGCACAGCCCCAGAAAAAAAAAAAAAAAAAAAAAAAGAAGAGAAAAATGAGAGGAAAGGCAGAAAAAGGGACCCCTGCAAAAAATCCCAAATTTAAAAGCACTCAAACAAAATATCATGATGTTGATCATGTCCTATGTAATAACTCCGCATTGCAGTCACAGAAATGGGGCCTGCAGTGAGAGGTCGATCTCACACGGTCCATTGCCAAACGCTAAGGCCCTTTTGCCAATATTGTCTTTTACGGGTCCTCCTTAATTCCCTGCCCTTTTCTTTTCACCTCCCCACCTTCACTTTGGTAAAATTGCTCTTCCCTCCCCCCACAAACCAAAAAAAAAAAAAAAAAAAGAAAACTCTTGTTTAGGTTAGGGTTTATGGGCAACGTGGATTTGGTGAGACCCGCACGAGACTCGTATGTATAAGGACTCAAAGGAACAATCGACGGGTGTGATTTATTCGGTTCATGCGGATCCGGGTCTCAGCAAAAGTACTTTTCCTTTTGGAAAGACCCAAGCCAACAAGCCAAGAAAGCTTCGTGTGGGGCTTCTTCAAAACTGGGATTTAGGTTTTTGCACACTGTGAATTCATTCCTTTTGGAAAAGGGGTTTTAATATCCTCTGTTCTTGCATGCATGCATGCAAATTCTTTACCGGAAGAGGAGGGGGCCAGGAAGCGGGAAAGGCTTCCTTTTGCTCCGGTCCTCCTTCGCTCAACGGGGGATCATTATTAGGCAAATGCGACTCAGACTCCGAGAAGAGAGCGAATTCAATTTGCTTTGCACTCCACTGCAGCACCACCCCCCATCTGCTACTGCTGCTGCTGGTGCTTCTGAATGTATTATCAAGTGCAAAGCCCAAATTTCTGAAAATCTCGCCAGCCCCACGATGGCCAGCAGCTCTGAAGTCATCATGATACTCCTACCGACAGGTCACCTCACCCTTATTGATTAGAGGGGTGGTCCAAGGGTCCTCCCCCCCCCATTTTCTTTTGTACTCAATATAAGTCGATTCTGGAATTTTGGCAAAAATTAGAAGAGTCGGCAGTTCTTTGTAATTACTACTTTGGGTATAGATATCTAGTTGATAAAATCACACCCGATACATAAGAAAATTTAGGGTAACATATTTATACCAGTTGCAACATATATACCTTATATTTATATCACGTGACACATTTATCCCAAAAAAATTATGACTTCAAAAATCTCAAACTTGAATCAATGCAATATATTTATCCTTAACTCGACGGCAAAGATAGTGGCAACGATAACGGTGAGGGCAGCAGCAGCAGCACCAATGATGAGGATTCTTTGGTGTAAAAAAAAAAAAGTTTAAAGTATATATGTCATATTAGTATAAATTCGAGGCTGGCTAAATGTATCGGGTATAAATTTTGGGTTTTTTATGGCATAAGGAAAAATTTTAAGATACATTTGTCACAACTAATACACATTTGTGATTTTTGGTGTCACAAAAAACGTTAAGATATATAGTTTGTGATTTTTTGTGATTTTTTTCCCAATTTTTTTTTTTTAAAATAAGGATGCAGGTATGTAGAGAAAAGATAGAATTTCATGAGATGAAATAGTACAACAAAATCATTAAATAAAACTATATTAATCATAGAGGCATTTTTGTATTTGGAAAAAAAGATCCTCATTTACCCGATGCGCAGAAGAAGCAATCCTGCATGCATCCGTGCAGATACGCTGAGCTGGAAATCATACATGTTCTCAGGAAGCACCGGTCTAACATATGGTTAGTAGTGTAAAGGAAGATTGAAATTTGGGATTATCATGAGTTAGAGTGCTTTTAACTTTTAAGCATTCGACAGCATAAGAAACACAAGGCTGGAACTTGGATGTGAAACCATAGTTTTGCTTCTTCAAAAATCAACTAGTCTTTTGAAGTTGACGTGTTAGGGTTATGTATATTTTTGTTAGGACTGTTAAAATGGGTTCTACATTCATATTTTAATTCCTATTTATGAAAGTAGATCGTAAATAGGCCATTTCAAATTAAAAATATGAGCCATAATAGGTTTTACTAAAAAATAAAAACAAAAAAGCCCGACTGAATTTGGGCCTTGGTGGGTTTAAAACAAGCCCATTTCCAACCCAAAATAGTAATTAGCTGAAGAAAGGGGAAAAAAAAAAAACTCTTATGGTGCTTGTTGATTCTCTCTCTCTCATCCAGATTGACGAAGATTGGAATGACTCGGCCAAAAACAATAGCTTCACCATCAACCATGCAACCGAAAACGCACAACGATTTTTCAATGCCAATCCTCCATAGTCAAAACTGATCGGAGTCTCCCCCACAATCGAGAATTCATCAAATAAAAACTGATGAACGAAGGTATGGAGCGATCAACTAATAGAATCCCAGTGAAGCCGCCAATGCAGCTCAGGTCGCCGTCGAACTTGCAATGTGTGATTTTTACCACCGCAGTTGTGGAGAAACTATGGAGTGCTCGACACCCGGCTTGAATTTGCGGGGTCTCTCACCATCTTGCTCTCCATAATGAGAAAAAAAACAACAGTCTCGACGTTCCAGGCGGGTCGAGGGTTTGTTTGGAGAAGGAGCATTCCTGCAGATGAAGAGGGTGGTGGTCGAGGTGCTTCGGTGGTTCAGGGTGGCGCCAACGGCGGAGAAAGGGGGAGGTGATGCTCATTTCGTACCTCGTAGAGGAAGGGGCGGATTGCATCTCCACTTTTTTTTTTTTTTTAATTAATTTTTATTATCTTAAATTTGCTGAGTGCTTGATCGGTATATTTAAAAAAGGAAAGATGTCACAAATGGTTCCTGGACTTTTACTTAATGTGCAATCTCGTCTCTGAGATTTTGATTTGCTTAATTTGGTTTATGAACTATTAACAAATGTACAATTTAGTCATTTAGTTCAAACCGTTAAGTTTTAACCGTTTTTCCTTTTTTTTTTTTTTTTTCCTTCCCTCCGCTAGCCACGGTGGAGGGAGGGGCGACCCTAGGCTATCTAGGGTCGCCCTCACCGACGTCGAGTGAGGGCGACCCTTGGCTGGGTCGGGCGAGGGATCCTGCGTCGGGCAAGGGCTGCCCCTGCCAGCATTGAGCGAGGGCCTTCCTTGCCTGACGAGGGTTGCCCTTACTTGCGTCCGGTGAGGACAGCCCTTGCCCGATGCCGGCGAGGACGGCCCTAGCTAGCTCAGGTGAGGGTGACTCTCGCCGGATGCCGGCTTCCTTTCGCCGGCTCCATCATGGTTGAAGGAGGGAAGAGAGAAGAAGGAAAAAAAAAAAAAAAAAAAAAAAGACCAAAATGCCTAGTTTTGTTAATTTTAACTAATGGAAGGACAAAATTGGTCAATTTTCAAATAGTCAAAAACTATATCGGACATTTATCGATAATTTAAGGACCAAATTGAGCAAATCGAAAGTTCAGGGACGAGATTGCACAATAAATAGAAGTTCATGGACCATTTATGACATTTTCCCTTTAAAAAAAAAATATGAGTTATGTGAGTAGATTTGGGTTGAATCTGGGTTGAGTTAGGTACAAGCCAATTAAATTGTTTAGAATATAAATGGGCCTTTGTGAGTTAAATAAGCGAATTTGGATTAAACCCATCAATGACCCACTCAAGGCCAACCCAACTCACCGATTTGTCGCCTCCAGTTCTTGTTTTCTTTCTTCCATCTTCTAAAACTAATCAACGGAAAAGGGGAAAAGGGGCCTTATTTGGTGGGCTTAGCCCGGTCCGGTTTGCCAATTGAGAGCCCAAGCTAGCTCAACTAGCTCGTGGAGCCCGGCCAGAGAATGAACCGTGGATCTGCGCTGGATCGTTGCCACTTAGGCATCCCTCTCGTTAGTATAATTTAGTCTTCAAAAAGTTGGTTCGATTAGGTGGACAAAGTCAAGAAATTCACATGGTTCTTACTATAGTCTCATTTGACTCGCCGAGTCCCGATCTTCCCTTTCAGCACTGTAATTAGTCCAAGCACAGAAGGGAATTTCATGGTTCGAGTTGAAAAATACAAAAAGGGAAGAAGACTACGAAATAACAAGTGAAGCATGCATGCATTTGCTGTTAGAATGAGGAACCCTTTGGCTTTGACCAGTTAGGAGGACTTAAGAAGGAGAACTAAGGTGTGCTCTTTTGATGACCGGTCACGAATTCGGCAAGGATTAGTTGAATGCTTGGAGAGGTATGAAACCTTATTATTTCCAGCTTAGGAAAGAATTCGAGAGGCCGCCAACACAGTGCAAATAGAGTTATGGCCCTAGTAATGTTTTAACATAATTAATAAGTAATTTTATCTACTCTGTTCGATCAATAGCGGGTCGATTACCTCCTTTGCTTCAATGGCATATGGATTGAGAATTCGTGATTTGTAAACTTGTTCAATATCCTTTGAGTTTCGATCTTCCCTTTAAGCACTGTAATTAGTCCGGGCATAGAGGAGAATTTCATGGCTCGAGTTGAAAAATACAAAAAGGGAAGAAGACTATGAAATAACAAGTGAAGCATGCATGCATTTGCTGTTAGAATGAGGAACCCTTTGGCTTTGACCGGTTAGGAGGACTTAAGAAGGAGCACTAACTTGTGCAACTTCTTTATAGCCGGTCACGAATTCGGTGAGGATTAGTTGAATACTTGGAAAGGTACAGAACTGCATTATTTCCAGCTTAGGAAAGAATTAAAGAAAACACCAACACAGTACAAATAGAGATATGGCCCTAGTAATGTTTTAAAATAATTAGTAAGTAATTCCATCTACTCCATTTGATCAGTAACGAATTGATTACCTCTTTTGTTTCGACGGCATCTAGGTTGAAAATCCGCAATCTGCAAACTTGTTCAAGATCCTTAAGAGTAATCACAAGATCTTGTAAATATCCAAGTTAAATATATGTTCCGAAACAAATTTTGTCTGAAAATCACATCCACCCTCCTTTCGGCAAATCGACATTAATTCTCCGCAGTCCAACATTATCCAAAAACTCTCGAATCGAATCAGCTCTGGATCTCGAAAGGAAATTTTATCCAACATCACTTTTGGCTTTGCCCTTTTTTTTAATTATATTTCTTGGGGGGTCTTTTCCATGCGATTACCCATTCCATGGTTGGAATTATCTAAATTACAGACGGCCTGCCCTTGTCTTATCTGGCATCATTTTATGTCTGAAGCACTGATTGGCTGCTCCACCGAGCCCAATCCAAACAAGAAAGTCAGATTTCCAATTACGAACAACACCAAGAACGAGGAGGAACGACCGTCGTTTTGTTTTTGCAGAGGCATCCTCGATAACTTAATATGCAGCGCCGCTCGACAGAAAACATAGAAAGATGCATAACGATAGTAATAACAATATTTCTTAATAATTGCACAAGCTGTGTGTCAGATATGATGTGGGTGATAGGATGGTCAGAGAAGGCGATGTTCCCTTCCCCGGCGACACGGCTACAGGCGCTGCATGTGAAAATTCTTTAATCCGTACATAAAAATCATGTCACCCCAACAGAATAAGACAATATATATATATATATATATATATATATATATATATATTTATTTATTTATTTATAATATGCTATATGGAAAGGACGTGAAGCGAATGGGCCCCACCGTGTGAATTTTGACCCTTTGACTTTCTATGTTTGAACTGAGCTGAGGCTGTCGTCACGTTGAAACCGTTCTCTTTTTGCGTACCTAATGTCCGGATGGTTAGCACTTTGGTACCTAAACCGGTTCTCAGATCCAAAGGAATACGGGAGAAATTATTTTAAATGATCTTACACTCCTATTCCAATTGAGTATATTGTTACAAGCCATAAATCAAAGTACATATTGGGACAAAGTTCAAATATGTACTTAAATCGATAGCTAGATTCTTCTCAATTGGTGCAATCATAAATTAATAACAATAATAATAAACAAAAGCTAATTTATTCTTATGCGTCCACACTTAAATAAGTCCCAAATTCTCCAAATCAAGCGGTCGCGATTGGGCCCAAAGTGGGGCTCGACTCCATGGCTTTCATGGCTTGGAACCTTGGCTCTTTGGCTTGGAACTTGAGAGCAGCATACAGTTTCATGTAGTCCTCGAACACGAACTTTGGGTAAGCTGCTTTGTTGGCCTCCTCTGCCTCACTCTCCACGAGTGCCGGTGCCGGATAGATCACGGCGTCACTACCCGGGTTGTAGAATGAAGCTATGGACATCCTGTTCCCATCGGTCTGGGCTACCACCCTATGCAATATGCTCTTGTACTTTCCATTAGTTATCACCTGCATTTGATTTGAAACTTTCTTGTATTAAAAGGTGATGGTTTCGTTGTACTACCTAAGCGGTACTGCGATGGATGCGTTGAGAAGCCTTTTTTTGTTTTTTGGGGTCAAAAGTGTGAGTATGTATGTTACCTCAACTTGGTCACCGAGGTTGACGACGATGGAATGGCGCATTGGGGGGACATCAACCCACTGGCCATCCTTGAGGAGCTGCAGGCCGCTAACCTTGTCGTCTTGGAAGAGCATGATGATGCCACCGGCGTCGGTGTGGGCCCGGAGCCCCTTGATCAGGTCGGGCTTCGGGCATGGCGGGTAGTTGCTAACCTTGGTACCGAAGTTCGGTCCCTGGGACCCGTAGAAGGCCTTCTTCAAGTAACCTTTCTCCAGGCCCAGGTTCTCACACAGCAAGTCCATGAGCTCCTCCGCCAGCTTCTCCAATTTCAGTGCAAACTCCTTCATGACTTTCCTGCACATCAAACGGTAGAAGGTTATCAACGATGCATGCAGTGCGGAATGTAGCTTTTCACTAAGTTGATAAATTCTCATCATCAGTTACCTGTAGTCATCGTCGAGATCTGGGATTTGGGAGATGTTGGAGACAGGAAGGTGCTTCAAGTGGAAGGTGCTTTCCCAGTCCAAGTCGTGGACCTCTGTCTGGACATACTCGAGCCCCTTGCTCGTCACCAGCTCTCTGAACCTCTGCTCCATGCATTTCTTGTAGTGCCCCTTTGTCACGCTTTCGACCGTGTCCATCAGCTCGGGTGAAATCCCATGATTCACTAGCTTCATTTGGTCATTTCGCAAGGCATGACAATCCAAAATGTTAGACCCACTTTTGTAAACATAAAATATAGGTTACAGAGAGAGAGAGAGAGAGAGAGAGAGAGGGGTACCTCAAAGAAGCCCCAGTTCTCGCAAGCATCTTTGATCTTGTCCATGGTGATTGTCCTCTTCTCACCATTCAAGTTCTCCATGTTGATCACTGGGAAGTTCTCCATTTTCTCTCTCTAGAAGCTGCAGTGAAACCTTGCTTCTCTTTTGGTTACTCTCTCTCTCACAAAATGAAGATAATGCACTTGCTTGTTTGCCTTGCCTTGTCTTGTGCATCGGGTTGTCTGGTGGGTTGCTCTATTTATAGTAGTTTTTTTTCCTACTGCACAGGAGAGGACTTCCTTGATGCCTTTCCATGTTCACATGCTGGTACAGAGCTGGATGGGCCATTGAATGGAACGACGATTGAATAAGATGGAAAATTACTAAAATTATGACATCCAGTGGGTCCCAATGGTAGTGGCTGTAGTCAGCCTGCCTTGTCCAACCTTCTCTCTTGCTCTCTGGATTTTGGACCCCCCTTTGGTGGTGGCTAAGATTCCTCTTCCTTTTTCGCGTTTATTTTTTTCTTCCCCTCCCTTTCGACCAAAGTTTAAAGTCCGCAGTGACCTTCCATGAACGTGCACTAAACTAGACATCGCAATCTACGTGCCTCATCGATGACGTGTTGAGAAGATAGGTTAAACAAACAAGATTTTCACAAGGTGTATGGCAATTACAGTACGCAAGTTGTGGGTCTTGTGACAAAAAAAAAAAAAAAAAAAAAAACATGTTTGATTTATGATCTTGTATGCTATGGTTTAAGTTGTATTTGTAGCTTGAAAATGTGACTAGTTCAACAGGCCATGAGACTTAGGTAATTTCATGTAGATACACAAATACATAGTAAGTATTACTACCAAAGTCAATATTTGGACAAATTACCCAATTGATGATAAACTTATTGTACGGATATCAATTTAGCCATAAACTTATGAATTTTGCCAATTTAGTCTCAATTTTTTATACGAAATTCCAATATAGCTATATTTCATTAATTTTTGTTAGAAATTGCAAATGTAGCAGTCTAGTCATCGTCAACCGTCCTATGCGACATACTGCCACATCTTCGATTTTTGATTGATTAGAATTAAATTGAAGAAATTGGAAAGTTGAAGGACTGAATTGATATTCGTATAATAAATTTATAACTGATTGGACAAATTTCCCATTAACGTTTTGCATATCTTAAGAATGGGTTATCAAGAAAGATCCATGTGAATCCCAAAATAACTAACATGCTAAGCACCATGGCCTGTGTGCTCTAAACGAAGTTTTTCATGACATCAGCTAAATAAATGGGACTCGATCCTTATTTAGAAGCAAGTGGCTTGTGCACATTTTCCTATTTGGGCAATCTTGTATAATAAACGTTTTGCTGTTGATTGGTTCCGTAACTGGATGGTTTACATATGATCTCGCTCATCCGCATCGTCTTGCCAATTTTTTTTAAAATTAAATTCGATCCTTATAATAAGATTAAGAGATCATATTATATAAATGGTTCAATTGAACACTAGTTAGGTAGCTATGAAGAAGTGGAGAGATTGTTGGATCCTTTTGAGACAAGATCATCCAATTCAATTGTTAGGTGTCACCTCATTGATTTTAATAGAAGAACATGAAGAGATATTTATGACATTTAAAAATAAACTGGTTTGACTGGCTGTTGAGGGTAGTTTTCTAGAGTTTAACTTTGAATTTCAAAAGTGATTTCTTGCCAAAGTTTATAAAAAATTACGGCTGATTGTGAATATTTTTAGATTGATAGATCTATAATTTTTGTAATCAATCTAATGCGCATTCTAAACTATATATCTCTGGCTCTTTAGTGTCCAAAGCTAGAACTTGAAGTCAAGAAACTGATGTATTTGATATTGTCAATGTGACAATATTTGGTAGTAATTTTTCAGATGCACCTACCCTATCGTTAAAAGTGTAATATGCATGTTGGAAATGTCGATAACAACTATCGCAAGACGTAGAAATAGTCTATGGGTTGCAGACACTATCCTCAATCATACATTTTGTTCTTCACAGAGTGCAAAAGGCACAATGCAAACATCCTTTGACATTCAATAGACATTTTAGATAGAGTGCAAGTGGGATTCACTTCTAACCACGACAATCCACTTCTTCCAAAATATAGCAGAGTACACATCATAAGAAAACAATACTTGATGCGGAATTATAGTCAATTATCGATGATATAAGAGATATATTCGGATTGTAAATGGGGCAAATAATGATGTGTATGTTTGAAAGTCATGCTTCTTTATGTACGACCCTAGAAAAAAGGAGAACCTTTTGGCCTTTGTAGTGGGAATCCAAAGAACTCGAAGTGGGTATAATATTCCTCGCTAAAGTTACGGTGCCCGAGCAGAAAAGCGGTGGAAAAAATGGACTGCAAAGGCAATTTAAGTCATTTTCCAGCTACGTTTGGTCGTTTTCCATAATCTCCACCAACGACAACCTCTTCCGCTTTTTTGGAGAGTTTTGGTTGTCAGTGATTTGACCCCAACCTACTCATTTAGCAAGTAGCTAAGAACTGAAGGGGAATGTTACTTGCTAACCTCGAAGCGATCGTGCTTTGCGTGGCAGGATGTCTCTTTATGTACTTTTCGCAAGAAGGCCAAGCAAATTTGGGTTGGAACATGATGCTGGACATCTTTTTTGATTCTCATGTGCAAACTGCTCCATTTGGCAAGGGTCTGATTAGTCTCCCTCACATGTTCCGCCGTACATTTTATCATTATGAATCACGCGCATAATGATATAAAAATCGGACACCGTTTTATCTTTTCATATTCAATTAAAGTCAATGAACCTTGCGCCGGGATTCCTACATGATAATATCGTGTCTTGTCATGATTTTCAATTGGCAACATCAGCAAAATAAATTCGGCAAGAGAATTATCAAAATAGTCCTAAACTTATTGCAATTTTTTCTTTCTCTTTTTTGTTTTTTCTTTCCTTATTCTTCTGGACCCCATCGGCCACTAGGGAGGCTTGGACTCGCTTGAACTGGCAAGAGTGAGCCTTGACCACCCTTAGTGAGGCCTCGTTATTGCTCGCGAGGTCGAGCCTTGCCCTTGTCATCACGACGTTGTATGAGGTTGTGCTCCCTAACCATGGCGAGGCTCGCCCTCACCAGAGTGCTTGATAAGGTTGAACTAGATGGCCCTATCCTTTGGTTGGTTTAGCGACCGATGAGAGGACGAAGGAAAGAAAAAACAAAAACATAAAAAAATAAAAATATTTAAAATATTAAAAATTGACACATCAGCGTCCATGTCAATGTTGGATGGCTAGTTGGCATCCATGTTAGTACTAGTCAGTCAAAATTAATCAGAAGGACTAAATTGACATAGATGCAAAAAGATTTAGAATTGAATTAACATAAAAAAAAGTTTAGCATTAAATTGGATAAATTGCAATAAATATATAACTTTTTTGATAATTTCCTCCAAATTCGACATCCCACACTTCTTGAAATGTATGAAACAACAGTATTTCACAGCCGGCATGGATAGGTTCACGTAATTCTATGCAAGTAACGAATGGTGAAACCAAACAATTCCCAAATATGCAAGATGATTATTACAACAGGAAAGTACGGAAAAGAATTAGAGAGAGAATATCGGTTATGGAATGGCGAGAGAGAGTGGGATGGTGGGGTTGGGTTGGAAAGGGTTCGATAAGGATAAAATGCATTTCCTTTTTCTTTCGTCTGTTCTTTTCTTGGAAGTGTATAGATGCACGTAGCTGTATACGGCGCATGCCATGCCATGTTCACACGTTAGACCACTTGATGAACCTGCGTCTCCCATTCCGTGTCTGCTAAAAAGTTGAAATCGACACCAACATGCGAATGTGTGCTCGTTCGACTGTTATTGAAGGCACTTTGTTGTTTCCATAGACAATTAAAAATAAGGGTTTTGATGTCGGTCTTATCTCTATGTGATTATTTTGGTTAGATTGGAATGCTTATCAATTAGTGCAGTTAAAAGAGTTAGAACTGAATTGGTCAAGGTGTAATAATTTAGTACTTTTTAGACAATTTTCCCGTAAATGATATATTATGTATCAAGTAAGTGTATTAATTGAAAAATTATCATGTGTATTGAGAATGTAGCTAAACTAGTAATATACTAAACTGTTATTGGTTCTTGAATATGATTCGCTCGGTATAAATCTACTCAGACACATTGCTTAGCAAACCAACAATCTAAACTGGTCCTTGTAAGCATAGAGCACACACAATATTTGTAGTCGATGTCGTAAAGATAGATTAGGATATGTGACGTGGACTGACCTTTGCCCCTAATTTTAGACTAGCCTATTAAGTCTATTTAAGTTATGATGTATCCGTAGACTATGTACATGTATGTCAAACTTTTCTACAACTCAAAAAAGAGAAGTTTGCCCTTACGGCACCTATAACAAAATTTCCAAGGTTTCGCTTACCAAATCAAACAGGTCTATTCTAGACAAGATCCTACTTACGCATCGCATGCATGTTATTAGGATTTAGGATGAGGGCAACTTGAACCATGCAATTCTCCCACCGTAAGCTCCTAGGTAAATAGTTAATTTATTTAGTAAGCAACCTTGAATTTTTTTCACGAGGCGGCTTGCAATTCTATCATCTCGAGTCGTCTCTCCATTCAAAAGGATATCTTCAGTAGAATGGGGACCATGCCAATTCTGATTTTTCAAATTAATCAAAGTAGATTTCAAAATTTGCTCATGTATACAAGGCTCGACTTCATTTATCATTTACGACTTAATCTCGTCTCTAATTAAGACCATTCCTACGACGTAAGCATGCATAGGGACAAAATTCAAGGAGACTCTGCATTAAATTTTAGGAAATTTCTCTTGTCAACATGTGGTCGGATCATTTGTGGGGGGCAAAGTAGACATTTTCTTGTCATTGACCTCAATTTGCTAAGAGCGACGAGCTCTTGATTACTCCAAAAGATTACAAGTACTAAAAGGAATGATCAATAATGTACTAATTTTAATGTAAATACTTCCCAATGTGTAGATTAACAGAAGATACCGAAATTACAAAACAATTGGTCCAATTACATCAAAAGATTGTTGGCTGAATTGACTGGTGTAGGTGTTACGTAAAAGATGGCTACAACTCATGTCAGTCCTTGTAAAAAAATAGTTTCGATTATGAGTCTAATTGATGATTTAATATTATTACTATAGAACTTTGACCATGAGAGAGAGCTCCGGGTCCCGCAACTTGACGAGTTTTTTTGTCTATTGAGGGTCGTTTACGGTTCACGCGTGGGGCTGCGAGGCAGCATATTCTCATGATTTAAAAAATGCACGTGATTTTCTTTTTTTCTTTTCCTTTGTGGTTTCTTGCCAGAAATTCTTGAAACCGCGAGAGGTCACGCGGCCCATGAACAATGGGGGCCCGCAAAGAGAAGCCCAAGATGTTGACGACCAGTGAAATTTCAGTCAAACCCCGAGCTCGCGAGTCTTCCCCGAAGAACAGAACAGGCTGAACAGCGAAGGCGAGGGGGCCCCACCGAAGTCTAGTCATCATGGGATTTGAAGGGTTCAAAAGATGATTTACAGATTTTTTTTGGTCGGCGATTTAGGGTTCACTGTGGTGGCCCATGATGCAATGAGCAAAGCATGTGAGCATTCTTAGCAAAGTTTGATTTTTCTCTTGACCTATGCAATTAAGAGGAGCTAAGATGGAGTGCTGAACACCCTAAGTGTTAAGACTTACACGGATGAACATTGAACTACCAAAACTTCTAAAAGAGTAGTTTGAATTTCTAATGAGAATAGAACTTGATATAATAACATATGAAATTCATGAGATTTTTTTTATTTTTTTATATTCTATTTATTTATTGTTTGGTGATTACAGTAATAAAGTCGTATATATTCACATTATATTATATTTATTATTTGGTATAAATGACATATCAATATAAATTAATAACAAATTTTATAAATGGAGATGGTGAAAATCTCTTAGAGCACTCTTATCTACTTTATTTTTATTTGTTTTTTATTTTATTTTCCTTTCTTTTTTTTAATCAATTTCTCTTCATTTCTTTCTTCCCCTTCCATCATTCTTCGATAAAATTTTATTATATAAAAAATATACTAATATACCTAAGATATTAAAACACCTAAAATATGTAATAAATATATATTTATATACTGAATTTATATTATAAAATAGAATTACATTCGAGTATATGAATAAAATAAGATTACATTTAAAAAATTATTTTTAAATTTTAAATTTTTTATTTCTTATATTAGAATTCAAATATTATTTATATTGGAATATAATTTTAAATTTGTTAATTTAAGAAATTTCTTATTTGAATTTTTTTTTCTTATTATAGATATTAGAAATCCCACATACCTTTATCCTTCCTTCTTGTGGGATAATTTTATTTAGCATATATTTCCTTTATATCAGACTTGCAAGCACCAAACAAATGATATGATAAATTTTCTCTTATCACGAATTTTATTCCAACCACCAAACGTAGTCTTAAGTGCTAAAATCGAGAAGAAACATATACTTAAGTATCAATGGTGATAAATTCTAGTCAAAAGACTCATGTGACATTTTGCGGCGACTTTTTTTTGCCTAAAGTGGCAATTAGTTAAGAAAAAAATTATCCATGTGGCTAGCTTGTCCCAAAAAAAAAATGTTGTTTTGCCCCCAAAAGTTGTTTTTTAATATAAAAATTAATTAAATTAAATTAAAAAAGCTAAATTTATAGAAAAAGGGAGGGGGCAACATCCAGTGAGAATTTTTGGGTTGACATGGTTTTGCACATTAATTGCTGAGAGTAAGTCACATAGATCACATTTATTCTCAAAATAAGCCATGTCAAATTTCTAGCTACCGTCATCGAGTTGGCATTTAAGGGCACGCATGATAATCTTTCCATTTTTGTTTTAGAACTACGTTTTAGTTTCAAACTTATTTCTGGAACAAAAATCCGTTTTGTAAAACTATTTCATTTATTTATTTATTTATGAAATACATTTTTACCTCTAAAATAGATTTAGAATAGAAACATAAGTAAAGAATTTTCAATTCCTTATTTTTGAAACAAAAATAAGAAATAAAAACTCTTTTATTGTTTATCTTCAGTACTAGCCAGCCGCCCATCCGTCGCTGTGACCATCTGCCGCCTCCGCCGCTCGCCTGTCGTCCGATAGTTGCTACTCATTGTCTCCCATCACCCAAGAAGAAGAAATTTTGTGTTGTTATCAAACAAATTTTTATTTCAGAAGTAGAAATTTTGTGTCGTTATCAAATGTGTATGTTCGCTTAGAAACTCATCGAAGAATAGAAATTAAAAAAAAAAAATTCCATATCTCTTTCATTGACTAGAATGGTTATTGTTTGTGCCATAAGTGTCTCAATTTTTTTTTTTTAAATGACATTTAATTGTACATTTTGGAATTTTTTGCACTTAAGTGTCTATCCATATCAAGTTTTGATACTTGTGATGTATTTTACCTTGCAAAGATGAGTAGAAGGAAAATCAAGGAGATTCGATTAAAGATGACACGTTACATATGTGAATATTGTGTGCATGAGATATTCTAATGTGGTCTGACCTTGATCAATTAGAAGTTCTTCTCATCAGAAGTGACAGTTTTTATGTTTTGTCAAAATCTACTACGAATATTGTGCATATTAAGATTAAAATTCGAGTGAAAAATTCTAGTAAATGGAGATATATCTTACTTGATACATTCAATAGCAACAGAGCTTTGTTTTCAAGATTTTTAACCGGATTAATCTAAGTCACCCACTTCGACCTTCTAATAATATAACCAAATCTCTGTGAAACAAGTTTTTTTTTTTTGGTTAGTCCTACTCTATTCCTACTCTAACACTTATTTTCAGACTTTTGTTATGTCTCGTGCAAGACATGGGAGTCAAAACCCACTCCTGAAACTTACTCGTCCCACCTCTACCCCCTTGAGAAGGTGGAGATTTGAATTCCTCACCTCCCCCTTTCATGTTGGAAGGGTGGCCACTAGAGCAAACCCCAGTGGTTTTTGTGAAACAAGCTTGTGCAATCACGAATTCGAGCATGATGACCTTAATTGTTCTTCTTATTCTTTCTACCCATATGAGATCCTTCTTGTTGCCTCCAGAAGGAAAAATGGGAGCTGAAATTCTCAAAGAAAACGTGAACCGGCAAATTCTAGGAAAGAACATATTTATGGGCCATCTTGGAAATAAGCAGATGGAGAGACTAGAGAGGTTAGTGGAGACTAGAAAGAGCCAATCAGGACTTACAATTCAATGTCTTTGACCCGTTTGATCGAATCAACGGATCCGATTTGCGTTCACAACCAAATTAATTGGAGATGAAGATGGAATTTTGGAACGAGTTCATCTTGATTTTGTCCCCTTTTGTTTCCCCATTTTGTTTTGGTCTTGTGGGGAAACTGACAGCATGACGGTCCATGATGCTGTTGAGGTCCTTCGAAGCTGCTAAATTACAAAGCACGTCTTAGAGATTGCGTTGGAAGCGGCCCAAACCAAGGAATCCCTTATATATGATGCAAAATGGATCTTATTCTATTGTAAGTCCACGGAAAATGAGCACCAAAGTTTGATGATAGGCTTGGACATCTTGGCTTAACTCATATCTGGAGAGGGACGAGCTTAAGAAGCATCAATTCTTAGGCCAACTGGAGGACAACGTTGTAAGATTCAACGATGGAGGAGGAAACTAACACGACTTTTTGATACATCTCATCTTTTTTGTTTTTTGAATGGATTTTTCATTTTCCCGACATTAATATATTTATGGCCATGATATGAAAATTTCATGAATAGCCAATGCGACTATAACGTTACAACACAAGTTGACAGCTCTAAGGAGAAAATTATTCATTAGGAGCAGTAAAATTGTTCAGATACATGTGATGACAAAGAGAGATCGGTGGAATTATTTGAGCACATCATGGGCTTGACAATTGACTCAATACCCTTCCGGCCCATAAAGTTTCTCTGTGGTCTCACTTTAGGCCAGTCAGCAAAAGGGTTATCCCTTGATCTGTCTTATTCATGTCTACAAATCTAATTAACATGGAAGCCAATATCAATAAGTTGGCTTGTTCTTGGATCATGACATAATTTTACCTGATCAATGATTGAGTTTGGACGGGTAGAATGAGGTATCCGAGTTAAAATTTCTTTTGAAGGCTCGTTCGTGGTATCCAACTTCTAGATAAAATTGGCTGGACTCAGGTTGGCCTTGATGGACCGTTCGGAAAGGGATTTTCCTCACCTAATACTGCTCATTTTGTCGATTGAACCAATTTGGGGAGGGAGGAATGGCCTTCACCTATCAGCCAGTTGTTATCTATAATCACGAGATTATTTTGACAATCCCCTAATGCAAATGCATCATTAAGATGTTATTTCACACATGACATGAAATCCACCAAATTTAACAATTTATACTCTGATATATTAAAGGAGATGCATAAATTCAAAGGTTGGGTGCTTCATTAATGTCAAGGGGGTTTTTTCCCCCTTTTGACTAAGCAGTTAAGGTATCTATTTTATTGATGTTTTGCTCATTGGCGAGTTATTTCGCGATGCTCACCACCTTTATAATCAATAAAAGCCTTCATTGGGTTAAAACAATGTTTTAAGTTATTAGATACTATAAAACCAACTAATGGAGGGACAACGCTGAGCTTGTGATATAACATTAGAATTTAATTAACAACACTGCACCAAAGTGTAGATAGTTGTTGGTATCTAATCAACAACGGGAATTGAGAAACTACAACTACGAAAACTAAAGTGCGATAAAGTAAAAATAAAAACATTTGATGTGTTGTTTGGGGGGCTTTTTGTTGGAGGATTTGCGGAATTTATAGAGCAATTGATAATTGTTGAATAATTACTCCTTTGGTAACTGCCTTTGACCTTTTCACATGTTCCTTTGCCTTCCTACTTTTCTCCATAATTGCCTCGATTGTGCAATACTGCCTCTTGATTTGTCGACAACAGCTGCATGACTTGGTCACTAAACAACAGCTATTCCTTAACCCTGTGGAGTCTTTTGCATTTTCGATTATTTCAACTCCAATCCTGATGTCAACATTGCTCGAATTTTGTGTCTGTGGCATTATTTTGGTATCTGGACACGTGATAGCTCTTTTCCTTACCATAGAACCATATATTTCCATTCATAGGCTCATTGACACTTAATCAAATATCCTTGTGTGTCCTAACTTTTCCTCGCTCTCGTGACTAGCACGTGATTTGTTACTACATCTATCATTGTGATCGGCATGTGACAATATGGGTAATTTTGGGTGTCTAGCATCTACGCAAGTAATGAATGATGAAATAAAAGAATTTCCAAATATTCAGGATGATTATTACAACGGGAAATTATTGAAAATAATTAGAGTAAGAATGTAGGCAATGGGATGGTGAGAGAGAGGGATGGTGGGGTTGCATTGGAAAGGATTCGATAAGGATAAAATGCACTTTCTTTTTCTTTCAACCGCTCTTTTCTTGAAAGTGTATAGATCACGAAGATGTACATGGCACATGCAATGCCATGTTCACATGTTAGACCACTTGATGAACTCGTATGTCCCATTCTATCAGCCAAAAATTGAAATCAACACCAACATGTGAATATGTGCTCGTTCGACTGTAATTGAAAGCATTATGTTGTTTCTATACACACTTAAAACAAGGGTTTTGATGTCGGTCTTATCGCTATGTGATGATATTGGTTAGATTGAAATGCTTATCAATTTATAGTCTGACATGGGGTGTATTAATATTTGAGTGAAATAATTTCTCGCAAATTATTTTTCTAGACTTTCTCACATGTGGTTAGTTGAAAATGATTGGTTAATGGAAAATCATTTATGGTATAAGAAAATATGCATATTTAAAATCAGGAAAATGAATTCCCTAATCTGGAAAAAGAAAAACATGATTTCTCGAAATGCATTTTTCATTATCACGAAATCTCCTTCAAACACACTCTAAGCATCTTTTTTCTCCGAATGGAATGTTTTGACATTTAAATGAAAGAAATCAATAGTGTCCATGCTTGAAGAGTTGCTATGACAAACTAGCAAGACATTAATGGCCGAAAAGAAAACTAGCAAGATTAATCTAACCATGGAAGGTTGCACTACGATCCTACTAAAGAAAAACTCATTTCAATCATCCTAGCAAGAGAACGACTTGTCAATGTCATTTGACGAAATCTATTCTACACCTAGCAGATGGTATATTATGTCTCAACTAATATATTAAACTGTTATTGGTTCTTGAATATGATATGCTCGATATGAACCCACTTTGACACATTGCTTAGCACACACAACATTTATAGTCCACGTGCTAAATATAGCTTAGGTTATATGCAACATAAACTAATTTTGGCCCCTCATTTTAGACTTACCTATTAAGTCTATTTAAGTTACGATGTATTCATAAACTATGTAAGCATATGTCAAATTTTTCTACAATCCAAAAAAGAGAATAGGTCCATTCCATACAAGATTCACCTTGTGCATCAAAGGCGTGTTATTAGGATTTACGACGGGAGCAACTTAACCGTGCAATTCTCACACCGTAAGCTCCCAGGTAACTAAATAATTTATGACATAAGCAACCTTATTTCTGTAGCATCAACTGTTCTTAATTTTTTTTTCCCAAGATTTCCATTTATAATATCTGAAACTTTTCCCCAGACGGCTTGCGTTCCTATCATTTCTTCTCTCCATTCAAAGGGTTTCTGCAGCACCATAGGGTTTCTGCATCACCATAGGGAGGATGCCAATTCTGATTTTTCAAATTAATCAAAGTGGGTTTCAAAATGTGCTCATGTGTACAAGGCTCGACTTCATTCATCATCAACGGCTTAATCACGTCTCTAATTAGGACCTATCCTCTTCGTGATGATGAACTCAAGATGCAAGCATGCGTAGGGACGAAATTCAAGGAGGTCGTACATTAAAATGCTTGGAAATTTCTCTTGGCAACAAGCAGTCAAATCATTTGTAGGGACGAAGTAGACCTTTCCTTGTCATTGACCTTAATTTGCTAAGAGCGACACGCTCTTGATTATTCCAAAATAATTTGAGCACTGAAAAGAATAGTTTAAGATGTAATTATATTAATGTAAATACTTCATGATTTGTAGATTAACGGAAGATAATGAAATTACAAAAAAGGGGTCCAATTGCTTTAGAAGATCGTCAGCTGAATCGATTGGTGAAGGTGTCATGCAGAAGATCGGTAAAACTCGTGTTGGCTGCATCCATGCGAAAAAGAGTTATTAGGAATTTAGTTGATGATTTAATGGTACTATAGAGGAAATTTGACCGTGCGAGTGGTCTTTGGTCTTGCAATTTGACGAGTTATTTTTCTATTGAGGGTCGTTTACGGTTCATGGGGCCGGCAGGGGGCAGCATATTCTCATGATTTGGAAAATGCACGTGATTTTTTTCCCCCTTTTTCCTTTGTGGTTTCTTAACAGAAATTCTTGAAGCCGTCGAAAGGCTACATGGAATTCCAATCAAACCCCGAGCTCGCGAGTCTTCTACAAAGAACAGAACGGCAGGCGTGGGAGGCGCACCAAAGTCCACCAAAGTCCAATCATGATGGGATTTGAAAGGTTTCACGAGATAATTCGAGCTCTCTGTTTTCGAAAAAAAAAAAAAGAGAATAAAACTTCGTTTAGTAATGTCAATAATTTTTTTTATTTTCCTTAATAAAATCAAAAAGTTTAAAAAATTTACTCCTTCGTCTCCGGGAACAACCGAAGAATAAAACAATTTTGTTCTTCTTTTCATTTTCTTTTTCTCGATGATGGCTAGTGACTAGTCAAATGAGAGTAGACAACCTCACTGGTCATGAGTGAGGCTTGGGCCGATGAGGCTCCCTTGAGGCCCGCACTAGCTAGAAGAAAAAGAAGAAGAACTTGAGGCCGCGCTAACTAGAAGAAGAAGAATTATTGGAAAAAGAAAAAAGAAAATAAAACTACTTAAAAAAATTAAAAGAAGTTTTAAGTCACAAAAAAATTTGAAGGTCATACTGAACTCATTTCAACTCCGGATATATAAACTTTGTATAATTACCAAACGGTTTCAAATACTCAGAAACTCATATAGGGAACAAAATGGGAAAAAACTATTTTTTGAGTGGAAATTATTTTTGAGAATAGAATGGTTGCCAAACAAGTCCTTAAAGTTCAATGTGGGGCCCTGTGATGCTATGAGCAAAGCATGTGAGCATTTTTAACAAAGTTCGATATTTCTCTTGATATATGCAATTAAGAGGAGTAAGTTGAGCAAAATTGTCACATGATTTGATTCAAAATGATATGATACGTATGTGAACATCGTGAGCATGAGATATTCTAATGTTATCCGACCTCGATCGACTAAAATTTTTATAAATAGCAACAAAATGTATGTGTTTATAAAATCTGCTATGAACGTCGCATATTTTCTCCTCCTTGAAGTCCCTTGAGATTGAAATTCTAGTAAATGGAGATATACCTTACTTGATATAGCCATTTGTAACATAGTTTTTCTTTTATTTTTAATGCCATTAACTAGATCAATTGACACTGCCCAATTCGGCCGTTTGAGAACAAAACCTTGCCAATTTTGAACAAGTATGCAAAATTGTCGATTCAAGCATTGGGACCTTTGACTGTTCTTCTTATCCTTTCCAGCCCGTGAGATCTTTCTTCTTGCCTCTGGATGAAAAAATTGGGAGCCGACATTCTCAAAGAAGAAATGAACCGGCAAATTCTAGCAAAAAACATTTTATGGGCCATCCATCTTGGAAACGATCATTGACAGAGCAGATGGAGAGATTGGAGAGGCTGGTGGAGACCAGAAGGAGCCAATCAAGACTTGCAATTCAACGGTGGGATTTCTCAAGAGTGAGAGCAAATTGACATGACATTAATTTGTAACACCACATCCCCAACCAAAAAAAAAGAAAAAAAGACTTTTGATAGATAATAATTATAAGTTTTTGGTCAGTGAGCCCGTCGATCACGGTTTCTAGTGGACCAACCCATGATTCGATTGCCCATACCAATGCGTGGCCAGCTCGTCTTTGAATTGACCCCTTTGATCGAATCAAGAAATTCGATTTGCGTTCACATCCATGTTAATTGGAGATGGAGATGGAATTTGGGAACACGTTCATCTTGATTCTGTCGCTCCCCACCAATTTTTTTTTTTTTTCCCATATTGTTTTGCTCTAGTGGGGGAACTGACGGCATGATTTTGACGGTCCAAAGATGCTGTCGAGGTCCTTCCAACCTGCTAATTTACAAGCACGTTTTAGAGATTGTGTCAGAAGCAAATCCATGCAAACGAGCATCGAAAGTTTGATGACAGGTTCGGGCATCTCCGAGATTAGGCAGTATTTATTATCGGGCCAATTGGAGGACAACGTTACAAGATTCAATAAGGGAAAGAAAATTGACACGACTTGACACATTTCAACTTATTTTGAATAGATATTTTATTCTTACATCGTCAATATATTTTTTACGATAATATTGAAATTTGACGAATAGCCGATGCTACTACAATCTTATAACACGAGCTGACAGCTTTAGGGGGGAAAATTATCTATCTATAACAGTGAAATTGTTTAAATGACACGTGACGAAGAAGGATGGCTAGAATTATTCAGACATCATTAACATCATGGGCTTGGTAATTGATCTAATATGCGTATAGGCCCATAAAATTCCTATGGTCTCACTTATGGCCAATTAATGGACCAAGAGTTATCACTTGATAAATCTAATTAACGTGGAAGCCAATACCAAAGAGTTGGTTGATTCCTGGATATATAACATAAGTGAACCTGATGAGCGAGTTTGGATAGATTGAGTGGGGTGTCTGAGCTAAAAATTTTATCATAGGCTTGTAATCCACCAAATTTGATGATTTATACTCCAATATGTTAAACGAGATGCGTACATTCAAAAGTTGAGTGCTTCATTAATTTCATGAATTTTTTTCCAGATCAAGAGGTTCTAGTAGCTATTTTATTGATATTTTGCTCAAGCACATTGTTGAGTTATTTTGAGCTGCTCGCCATCTTTATAATCAACAAAGCCTTCATTGGTTTGGGTTAGAATGATGTTTTAAGTTATTAGATACTACAAAACCAACCAATGGAGAGATAAATTGCACATGCTATAACATGCAATATTTCATAAATAATTTAACATGTATCATATCAAATACTAACGTGACAATTTTTCTCAAGTTTGGCGTAGGAAAAAATTTCCTTCCACGACCAAAAAATTCAGTCGTTTCCAACCCAAGCGGACTTCTGTATATGTGTATGACTAAATCTTTTGCAAGCAAAGAATTGCAAAGAATTCCCCAAATCAAGCGGTTGCAATTGGCTCCAAATTGGGGCTCGACTCCATGGCTTTCATGGCTTGGAATCTTGGCTCTTTGGCTTGGAACTTGAGAGCAGCATACAATTTCATATAGTCCTCGAACACGAACTTTGGATAAGCTGCTTCGCCGCCCTCCTCTGCCTTGCTCTCCACGAGTGCCGGTGCCGGATAGATCACGGCATTGCTGCCCGGGTTGTAGAATGAAGCTATGGACATCCTGTTCCCATCGGTCTGAGCTACCACCCTATGCAACATACTCTTGTACTTCCCATTGGTTATCACCTGTATTTGATTTGAAACGATTTTTCAATTTCAAATGCCAAACATGATATTCTTGTATTAAAAGGTGATGGTTTCGCTATATTGCATATGCAGCAGTGTGAGTATGTATGTTACCTCGATTTGGTCGCCGAGGTTGACGACAATGGAGTGGTGCATTGGGGGGACGTCGACCCATTGGCTGTCCTTGAGGAGCTGCAAGCCGCTGACCTTGTCGTCCTGGAAGAGCAGGACAATGCCACCGGCATCAGTGTGGGCTCGGAGCCCCTTGATCAGGTCGGGCTTCGGGCATGGCGGGTAGTTGCTGACCTTGGTGCCGAAGTTCGGCCCTTCGGACCCATGGAAGGCCTTCTTCAAGTAACCTTTCTCCAAGCCCAGGTTCTCACACAGTAGGTCCATGAGCTCCTCTGCCAGCTTCTCCAACTTCGCTGCAAACTCCTTCATGACTTTCCTGCACATCAAATGGTGAAAGGTCATCATCGATAGATGCGGAGTGGAATGCGGCTTTTCATCTAAGTTGATAAATTCTCGTCATCAATTACCTGTAGTCATCTTCGAGATCAGGGATTTGGGAGATGTTGGATACGGGGAGGTGCTTCAAGTGGAAGGTGCTTTCCCAGTCCAAGTCATGGACCTCTGTCTTGACATACTCGAGCCCCTTGCTCGCCACCAGCTCTCTGAACCTCTGCTCCATGCACTTCTTGTAGTGTCCCTTTGTCATTCTCTCGACCGTGTCCATCAGCTCTGGTGGAATCCCATGATTCACCAGCTTCATTTGGTCATTTCCCAAGGCATGACATCCAAAATGTTAGACCCACTTTATCAAGCATAAATATAAGTTCGAGAGAGGGGGCTCTGTACCTCAAAGAAGCCCCAGTTCTCACAGGCATCTTTGATCTTGTCCATGGTGATTGCTCTCTGCTCACCATTCAGGTTCTCCATGTTGATTACTGGGAAGCTCTCCATTTTTTCTCTCTAGAAGCTGTAGTGAAACCTTGCTTCTCTTTTGGTTTCTCTCTCTCTCTCTCTCTCACAGAATGAAGATAATGTACTTGCTTGTTTGCCTTGGCTTGTCTTGTGCATTGGGCTGTCTGGTGGGTTCCCTATTTATAGTAGTTTTTTCCTACTGCACAAGAGAGGATTTCCTTAACCACTTCTATGCTCACATGCGGGGCGAACGAGGATTGAAGAGGATGGAAAATTACTAAAATTATGACATCCAGTGGGTCCCAAAGGTGGTGGCTGTGGTCAGCCTGCCTTGTCCGACCATTTCTCTTGCTCTCCGGATTTTGGACCCCACCTTGGCGGTGGGTAAGATCCCTTTTCCTTTTTCACGTTTATTTGTTTCATGACATCAGCTAAATAAATGGGATTCGGTCCTTATTTAGAAGCGAGTGGCTCGTGCACATTTTCCTATTTGACATCGCAATCTGTATGACACACGTTTTGCTGTTAATTGGTTCCGTGGCTAGATGGTCCACATATGATCTTGCTCATCCGCATCGTCTTGCTAGATAAGATTAAGAGATCATATTATATAAATGGGTTAATTGAACAAAAATTAGGTAACTATGATGAAATCGGAGATATTGTTGGAAGCATTTGAGACATGATAGTCCAATTCAATTGTTAGGTGTCACCACATTGATTTTAAGAGAAGAACACGAAAAGATATTCATGATGTTTAAAAATAAATTGGTTTGATTGACTATTGAGGATAGTTTATAGATATTAACTTTGAACTTCAAAGGTGATTTTCTTGTCAAAATTAATGAAAGTTATCCTTGACTGTTAATATTTTTGCATAAAAAAAATGTATAGTTTTTGTAAACGATCTAATGTGGATTCTACATTGTATATCTCTAGCTCTTTGAAGTCAAAGCAAGAAGTTGAGGTCGAGAAGCCGATGTATTTGATCAAAGCTTCATAGCAATCTCTTAGATGTGCCTGCCCCATCTTTAAAAGTGTAATTTACTTGTTGAAATGTCAATAACAACTACCACAAGATGTAGAAATTGTCTGAGGGTTGCGGACATTATTTGTTCGTTGTTCACATAGTGTAAAAGGAAATGCGACTATACTTCAACATTCAATAGGCATTCTAGATGGAATGCAAGGAGGATTTACTTCTAAGCACCGCATCCTACTTCTTCCAAAACATAGCAGAGTACACGCCATAAGAAAACTATACCCGACATGGAATTATAGTCAGTTATTGATGATATAAGAGGGATATCCCGACTGCAAAGGGGGCAAATGATGATGGGTTTGTTTGAAAGTCATGCTTCTTTATGTAAAACCTTAGAAAAAAAGAGAACTCTTTTTGGCCTTTGTAGTGGACCTCCAAAGAACTCGAGGTGGGAATAATATTCTTTGCTAAAGTTACGGTGCACGAGTAGAAAAGCAGTGGAGAAAATGGACGGCAAAGGCCGTTTAAGTCATGTTCTAGCTACTTTTGGTCGATTTCCATAATCCCCACCAACGACACCCTCTTCTCTTTTCTTAAAGAGGCTGGTCGTCGGTGATTTGACCCCAACCTAGTCATTTAGCAAAAGCTAGAATTGAAGGGGAATGTTACTTGCTAACCTCGAAGCAATCGTGCTTTGCGTGGCAGGATTTCTCTTTTTGTCCTTTCTGCAAGGTGGCCAAGCAAATTTTGGTTGGAATATGTTGCTGGACATTTTTTTTTAAGTCTCTCTTACGCGTTCCACTGTGCGTTTTAACATTATGAATCACATGCAAAGTAATATGAAAATTGGACGCGTTTCATCTTTTCATATTGAACCAAAGCCGATGAACCCCGTGGCAAAGATTATTACACATTCAAATAATGTCGTGTCTTATCATGATTTCGATAGGCAGCATCGGCTCAATAAATTCAACAGGAAAATTATCAAAATAGGCATAAATTTATTGTAATTTTTTCTAATCAGTCCTAATTTTTTTTGGCCAATTGAGTTTTAAAGAGTTTGGGACACCTGACCACCGTCCTCAGCGGCGTAGCTGGCTTGGGCTCTCTCCCCCTAACGCAAGGGGAGGAGTTCGAATCCCAGAGGCGTCGTTAGGGATTCTTACCTGGAGTACTGTGGTGGTGGGTCCTGCAGTCACTCCTCCAGGGTTTATTCCCTCTCGTACCCCGGGCCGCTGTCGGGCCGTCCGCGTTGGTCGAGTGCGGGGTTCCCCAGGTTACCAAAAAAAAAAAAAAAAAGTTTGGGACACCAGGAGTGCCATAACTTGGCACGGGGGGACACTTAAGTGCCATGACTTCAAAATGGTACACTTAAGTGCCAATATCGGAGTTAAATGGAACACTTAAGTGCCACTTCGGCGAAAATCCAAGTCAAACGGGCGCGTGGCAATTTTCCGGCGACGGAGGTCCAAAACGGCATCGTTTTGCATGCGACGTGGTGAAAAAATGCAAAAACGACGCCGTTTCGTGTCTAACGTGTAAAAAATAATAATAAAAATTAAATTAAATTAAAACTTAATTTTAATTAAAATATTCTAAAAATTAAAAAAAAAAAAAAAGCCGAAGGGGGGCGGTTGAGGGCCGAGCCCTCGTTGCCGCCGCCTCCCGCCATTTCCGGAAGGGCCGGCGACGGAGGGGGAGGGTCGGCTGGGGTCGCCGGCCCTCGGCCGACCGGCGGTGAGGGCCGCGAGCCCTCGTCGGATCGCGGCGAGGGCCCGCGAGCCCTCGCCCGGATCCGGGGCGAGGGTCGCGGCCCTCGCCTTGATCCGGCGAGGGCTGCAGGCCCCCCGCCTCCCCCGCCGTCACCGGGAAGGGCCGGCGATGGCGGGAGGCGGCGGCGGTGAGGGCTCAACCCTCGCCGCCCGCCCCCTTTGGCCTTTTTTTTTTTTTTTTTTTTAATTTAAAATTTTAGAATATTTTAATTAAAATTAAGTTTTAATTTAATTTTATTATTTTTTTATTATTTTTTACACGTCGACACAAAACGGCGTAATTTTTGCATTTTCTCGCCACGTCGGCGTGCAAAACGACGCCGTTTTGGACCTCCGTCGCCGAAAATTGCCACGTCGCCCAAGTTCGCTGATTTTCGCCGAGTGGCACTTAAGTGTTCCATTTAACTTCAAAACTGGCACTTAAGTGTACCATTTTGAAGTTATGACACTTAAGTGTCCTCACGTGTCAAATTATGACACTCCAAGTGTTCTTTCCTCGAGTTTTAAACCTTTTGTATTTGTACAAATTTAGTCCATCTGATCAATTTTAACTGGCTGGTGTTGATGTGGACGCCATTGGCCAATGTTGACGTGTCAATTCTTTATTTATTTTTCTTTCTCTCTATCTTTTTTGTTTTTTCTTTTCTTTTCTTTCTTCCTCTAGACCTCGTCAGCCACTGGGGAGGCTTGCCCTCACCGGAACTAGCAAGGGCGAGCCTTGATTACCCCTCGTGAGGCCTTTCTGTTGCTCGCAAGGTCGAGCCTCGCCCTTGTTGTCACGACACTGTTTGAGGTTGTGCTTGCTCAGCCATGGTGAGGCTCGGCCTCACCAGATCAGGGTGAGGGCAAGCCTCCTTAGTGCTTGGCAAGGTTGAAATCGATGGTCGTAGCCTTTGGTTTGTCCGGTAATTGGCCAGAGGAAGAAAATACGAAAAAACAAAAAAAAAAAAAAAAAAAATAAAAAAATTGACACGTTGGCATTAATGTCAATGTTGGATGGCCAGCTAGTCAAAATTAATGGGATAGACTAGATTGGCATAAATCCAACATATTTAAAATTGAATTAGCAAAAAGAAAAAAAATTAAAATTGAATTGAAAAAATTACAATAAATATAAAAGATTGTTTTGATAATTTTCCCCGCATCCCGCACTTCTTGAGACGTATAAAGCAGCAGTATTTCACGGCCGGCATGGATAAGTTTCACGTAATTCCATGCAAGTAATGAATGGTGAAACCAAACGATTCCCAGATATTCAAGATGATAATTACAACGGGAAAGTACTGAAAATAATTAGAGAGAGAATGCCGGTTATGGAATGGCGAGAGAGAGTGGGATGGTGGGGTTGCGTTGGAAAAGGGTTCGATAAGCATAAAATGCACTTTCTTTTTCTTTCGTCTGTTCTTTTCTTGGAAATGTATAGATGCACGTAGATGTATACGGCAAATGCGATGCCATGTTCATGCGTTAGACCGCTTGATGAACTTGCGTGTCCCATTCCGTGTCTGCCAAAAAATTGAAATCGACACCGACATGCGAATGCGTGCTCGTTCGACTGTTATTGAAGGCACTTCATTGTTTCTACACACAATTAAAAATCAGGGTTTTGATGTCGGTCTTATCTCTATGTGATGATTTTAGTTAGATCGAAATGCTTATCAATTGGTGCACTTAAAATGATTATGACTGAATTGGTAAAAGTATAATAATTTAGTAGTTTTTAGACAACTTTCTCCCAAATGATATATTATGTATCAACTAAGTGTATTAGTTGAAAAATGATCATGTGTATTGAGAATGTAGCTAAACTAGTAACATACTAAATTGTTATTGGTTCTTGAATATAATTCGCTCAATATAAATCCACTCGGACACATTGCTTAGCAAATCAACAATCTGAACCAGTCCTTGTAAGCGTAGAGCACACACAACATTTGTAGTCGACGTGGTAAATATAGATTAGGATATGCGACGTGGACTGACTTCTGCCCCTAATTTTAGACTAACCTATTAAGTCTATTTAAGTTATGATGTATTTGTAGACTATGTATATGTATGTCAAATCAAACACGTCGATTCTAGACAAGATCCAACTAATGCATCGCATGCATGTTATTGGGATTTAGAATGAGGGCGACTTGAATCATGCAATTCTCATGTCGTAAGCTCCTAGGTAAATAAATAATGAAGTAAGCAACCTTGAATTTTTTCAGGAGGCGGCTTGCAATTTTATCATCTTGAGTCGTCTCTCCATTCAAAAGGATTTCTTCGGTAGAATGGGGAGCATGCCAATTTTGATTTTTCGAATTAATCAAAGTGGATTTCAAAATTTGCTCCTACAAGGCTCGACTACATTTATCATTAACAACTTCATCTCGCCCCTAACTAGGACCATTCCTACGATGGAAGCATGCATAGGGACAAAATTTAAGGAGGCTCTGCATTAAATTCTAGGAAAAATTCTCTTGTCAACATGTGTTCGAATCATTTATGGGGGGCAAAGTAGACCTTTCCTTGTCATTGACCTCAATTTAGTAAGAGTAACACACTCTTGATTACTCCAAAAGATTATAAGAACTAAAGAGAATGATCTATAATGTACTTACCATTGTGTATATCAATAGAAGATGATGAAATTACAAAACAATCGGTCCAATTACATCAGAAAATTGTTGGTTGAATTGATTGGTGTAGGCGTTATATAAAAGACCGCTACAATTTGTATCAGGTGTATCCTCGTGAAAAATAATTTCGATTATGAGTCTAGTTGATGATTTAATAGTATTACTATAGAACTTTGACCGTGAGAGAGCGGTCATGGTCTTGCAACTTGACGAGCTTTTTTGTCTATTGAGGGTCGTTTACGGTTCATGCATGGGGCTGTGAGGCAGCATATTCTCATGATTTGGAAAAAGCACGTGATTTTCCTTTTTCCCATCCCTCTGTGGTTTCTTACCAGAAATTCTTGAAACCGTCCGAAGGTTACGGCCCATGAACAATGGGGCCCGCAAAGAGAAACCGAAGATGTTGACGAGCAATGGAATTTCAGTCAAACCCCGAGCTCGCGAGTCTTCTACGAAGAACAAAACAGCGAAGGCGACGGGGCCCCCGCCGAAGTCTAGTCATCATGGGATTTGAAGGGTTTAAAAGACGATTTAGGGTTTTTTTTTTTTTTTTTTTTGGTCGGTGATTTAGAGTTCAATGGTGGTGGCCCGTGATGCAATGAGCAAAGCATGTGAGTATTTTTAGCAAAGTTTGATTTTTCTCTTGATCTATGCAATTAGGAGGAGCTAAGATGGAGTGCCAGCATCCTAAGTGCCAAAACATGGCACGGGTTGATACTTATCTGTCAAAACCTTTAAAAGGTACATTAAAGTTACGTTTAGTCATTTGAATTTCTATTAATGATAGAACTTGATAGGATATAATATTTATAAGATTTTGTTATATCATACCTATTGTACGATCACAATTATGTTCTATTTATTATTTGGTATAAATGACATATCAATGTAAATAATCATAAATTTTACAAATGGAGATAGTAAAAATCTCTCGCAACATTCTTATCTACTTTATTTTTATTTAATTTTTTATTTTATTTTCGTCTCTTTTTAAATCAATTTCTTTTTTATTTTTCCTTCCCCTTCCATCATTCTCTGATAAAATTTTAATAAACAGAAAACTGTACTAATATACCTAAAATATTAAAACACATAAAATATGTAATAAATTAATATTTATATATTAAATTTTTATTATAAGATAGAATTGAATTCGCGTATATAAATAAAATTAGATTACATTGAAAAAAATAATTTTTTATTTTTATTTTTCTTTTTAATTTCTTATATTATAATTCAAATAGTATTTATATTGGAATATAGTTTAAATTTGTGAATTTAAGAGATTTGTTATTTGAGAAAAAAAAAACTTGCTTATTATAGATATTAGAAATTTCATCCACCTTTGATCCACCTCCCATGTGGGATAATTTTGTCCTGCATATATCCCTTTCATATCCAACTTGTAGGCACTAAGCACATAATATGATAAATTTTATCCTATTTTGAATTTTTTTCTCAACTGTCAAGCGCAACCTTAAGTGCTAAAATCATAGAAGAAATGGACACTAAAGTGCCAATGGTGAAAATTTCAACCAAATTACTAATGTGGCATTTTGCAACAATTTTTTTTTTCTGAGGTGGCAATTATTTTAAGAAAATTATCCACATGGCTAGCTTGTCCCAAAACAATGTCATTTTGCCCCCCAAAATTGATTTTTAATATAAATATTAATTAAATTAAATTTAAAAAGATAAATTAAAAAAGGGAAGGGGCAGCATTCATCAAGAAATTTTTTGGGAAACGATATCATTTTGCACATTGATTCTTAAAATAAGTCACATCAGATTTTCGGTTACTCTCACTGGAGTTGGCATTTAAGGAAGCGCATGATAACTATTCTATTTTTATTTCAAAACTATTTTTCTATCCAGACTTATTTTTGGAATAAAAATCCATTTGGTAAAACTATCTTATTTTTCTATTTCTCGAATAGATTTTTACTCCAGAAATAGCTTTGGAATAAAAATCAGAGGTAATTTTTTTTTTGTTTCTCCATTTCTAGAACAGAAATGATAAATAAAAACTCTTTTTATCGTTAATCCTCGCTACGAGCCAACCGTCCGTCCATTGCCTTTGCCGCCCACTAACCATTTGTTGCTGCCACCACTGGCCCACTGTTGCTACCGCTGCATGCTTGCCGTCCGTCGATTGTTGGCGAAATGAAGAAATTTTGTGTTGTTATCAAACGAATTTTTATTCCGAGAATAGAAATTTTGTATTGTTATCAAACGTGTATTTTTACTTAGAAACTCATCCAATAATTGAAATGAAAAAATTTATTTCTCTTCCAAAAATCAATTTTCAGCTAGAATAGTTATCATTCGTGTCATAAGTGTCCCAATTTTTTTTTTTTTTTAAATGGCACTTAAATATATCTTTTGAAACTTTTGATACTTAAGTATTCATCCATGTCAAGTTTTAACATTTGTGGTGTACTTTCACCTATTAAGATGAGTAGAAGGAAAATCAAGGAAATTCGATTAAAGATGACACGTTACATACGTGAATATTGGGTGCAAGAGAAATTATAATGTGGTCTGACCTTGATAAACTAGAAGTTTTTGTTTTTTTTTTTTTTTTTTTTTTTTTTTTTTTTGATAAACTAGAAGTTCTTCTCATAAGCAGCAACAATATTTATGCTTTCTCAAAATCTGCTACGCATGTTAAGCATTTTAACATTAAAATTCCAGTGAAAAATTATAGTAAATGGAGACATATCTTACTTAGATACATTCAATAGCAATAGAGCTTCGTTTTCATCATAGCTTATTTTCAAGACTTTTTAACTGGATTAATCCTAGTCACCCATTTCGACCTTTTAAGAACGGAACCAATTCTCTATGAAACAAGCTTGTGTAGTCGTGAATTCGAGCATGACAACCTTGATTGTTCTTCTTATTCTTTCTACTCATATGAGATCCTTCTTCTTGCCTCTAGATGGAAAATTGGGAGCTAACATTCTTGAAGAAAACATGAACCAACAAATTCTAGGAAAGGACATATTTATGGGCCATCTTGGAAATGAGCAGATGGAGGAACATGCTAGTGGAGACCAGAAAGAGCCAATCAGGACTTACAATTCAATGTCTTTGACCCGTTTGATCGAATCAACGAATCCGATTTGCGTTCACAACCAAATTAAGTGGAGATGGAGATGGAATTTTGGAACAAGCTCATCTTGATTTTGTCCCCTTTTGTTTCCCCATTTTGTTTTGGTCTTGTGGGCGAACTGACAGCATGATTTGACGGTCCACGATGCTATCAAGGTCCTTCCGAGCTGCTAAATTACAAAGCGTGTCTTAGAGATTGTGTTGGAAGTGGCCCAAAGCAAGGAATCCCTTAGATATAATGCAAAATGGATATTCTCCTATTATAAGTCTGCGGAAAATGAGCACCAAAGTGTGATGATAGGCTCAGGCATCTTGGCTTAGCTCATAACTAGAGAGCGACAAGCATAAGAAGCATCGATTTTCGGGCCAATTGGAGGGCAACGTTATATGATTCAACGATGAGGAAAAAAACTGACACGACTTGACACATTTCACCTTATTCTAAATGAGTTTTTCATTCTCATGAAATTAATATATTTATGGCCACAATATGGAAATTTCTTGAGTAGCCAATGAGACTATGATGTTACAACACAAGTCGACAGCTTTAAGGAGAAAATTATTCATTAGTAGCAGTAAAATTGTTCATATGACATGTGACAATAAAGAGGGATTGGTGGAATTATTCAAGCATCTTTAGAACATCATGGGCTTGACAATTGAGTCAATACGAATCTAGGCCCAAAAAATTTCTTTGCAGTCTCACTTTGGGTCAATCAACAGACCATGAGTCGTCACTTGATCTGTCTCGTTCCTGTTTACAGATCTAAGTAACATGGAAGCCAATACCAAAGAGTTGGCCAGTTCATAGATCATGATCGTGTTTGGATGGGTAGAGTGGGGTACTTTGGCTAAAATTTCTTTTGTAGGCTCGTTCGTGAATCCAATTTCTAGATAAAATTGGTCGGACTCAGGTTGGCCTTCATTTACTGCTCGGAAAGGGATTTTCCTCTCCTAATACTGATCATTTTGTCTTTTGAATCAATTTGGGGAGGGGGGAATGGCCTTCACCTATCACCCAGTTGTCACCTATAATCATGAGATTATTCTGACAATCCCCTAATGCCAATGCATCATTAATATGTTATGTCACATGGAGTTTTGACATCAAATTCACCGAATTTAATGATTTATACTCTAATATGTTAAATGAGATGTATACATTCAAAAGTTGGGTGCTTCATTAATTTCGAGAGTTCTTTTTTTCCTTTTGACTAAGCGGTTGAGATAGTTGTTTTATTGACGTTTTGCTCATTACCGAGTTATTTCGCGACACTCACCATCCTTATAATTAATAGAAGCCTTCATTGGGTTAAAACAATGTTTTAAGTTATTAGATAGTATAAAACCAACTAATGGAGGGATCATTTCCACATGCCATAACATTCAACATTTCATAAATAATCTTACACATATCATTATAATTGCTAACGCCACACATAGGGTGACTGTTCATTAATTTTCTCTCAAGCTTGTCGAAGGAAAAAATATTCCTTCCAACCATCAAAAATTCACAGCCCTTTCTTATCAGAGAGGCTCCTATATATTTGCATGAGTGCATGTTTTGCAATCAAAGAGTTGCAACCTTTTTGAAGAAGAATTCCCCAAATTTCCCATATCAAGCGGTTGCAACTGACTCCAAATTGGGGCTCGACTCCATAGCTTTCATGGCTTGGAACCTTGGCTCTTTGGCTTGGAACTTGAGAGTAGCATACAATTTCATGTAGTCCTCAAACACAAACTTCGGATAAGCTGCTTTGTTGACCTCCTCTGCCTTGCTCTCCACAAGGGCTGGTGCCGGATAGATCACTGCGTCGCTGCCCGGGTTGTAAAATGAAGCTATGGACATCCTATTCCCATCGGTCTGAGCCACCACCCTATGCAACACACTCTTGTACATCCCATTGGTTATCACCTGTTATTGATTTGAAACAATCTTTCAATTTCAAATGCCGAACGGGATATTCTTGTATTAAAAGGTGATGGTTTCATTATATTGTGTAAGCAGCAGCGCGATTATGTATGTTACCTCAATTTGGTCACCGAGGTTGACGACGATGGAGTGGTGCATCGGGGGGACGTCGACCCACTGGCCGTCCTTGAGGAGCTGCAAGCCGCTGACCTTGTCGTCCTGGAAGAGCAGGACAATGCCACCGGCATCAGTGTGGGCTCGGAGCCCCTTGATCAAGTCGGGCTTCGGGCACGGCGGGTAGTTGCTGACTTTGGTGCCGAAGTTTGGCCCTTTAGACCCGTGGAAGGCCTTTTTCAAGTAACCTTTCTCCAAGCCTAGGTTCTCACACAGCAGGTCCATGAGCTCCTCCGCCAGCTTCTCCAACTTCACTGCAAACTCCTTCAAGACTTTCCTGCACATCAAACGGTGAAAGGTCACCATCGATAGATGTGGAGTGGAATGCAGCTTTTCCATCTAAGTTGATAAATTCTCCTCATCAGCTACCTGTAGTCATCATCGAGATCTGGGATTTGGGAGATGTTGGATACGGGGAGGTGCTTCAAGTGGAAGGTGCTTTCCCAGTCCAAGTCATGGACCTCTGTCTGGACATACTCGAGCCCCTTGCTCGCCACCAGCTCTCTGAACCTCTGCTCCATGCACTTCTTGTAGTGTCCCTTTGTCATTTTTTCGACCGTGTCCATCAGCTCTGGTGGAATCCCATGATTCACCAGCTTCATTTGGTCATTTCCCAAGGCATGACAATCCAAAATGTTAAGACCCACTTTATCAAGCATAAATATAGGTGAGAGAGAGAGAGAGAGAGAGAGAGAGAGAGAGAGAGAGAGTTTTGTACCTCAAAGAAGCCCCAGTTCTCACAGGCATCTTTGATCTTGTCCATGGTGATTGCTCTCTGCTCACCATTCAGGTTCTCCATGTTGATCACTGGGAAGCTCTCCATTTTCTTTCTCTAGAAGCTGTAGTGAAACCTTTCTTTTGGTTGCTCTCTCTCTTTCTCTCTCACACAGAATGAAGATAATGCACTTGCTTGTTTGCCTTGGCTTGTCTTGTGCATTGGGCTGTCTGGGGAGCTTCCCTATTTATAGTAGTTTTTTCCTACTGCACAAGAGAGGATTTCCTTTACCACTTCTATGCTCACGTGCTGGGCGAACGAGGACTTTTTATTTTTTATTTTTTTTATTTTGGTCGGTGGTAGAACGAGGACAGAAGAGGATGGAAAATTACTAAAATTATGACATCCAGTGGGTCCCAAAGGTGGTGGCTGGGGTCAGCCTGCCTTGTCCGACCATTTCTCTTGCTCTCCGGATTTTGGACCCCACCTTGGTGGTGGCTAAGATCCCTTTTCCTTTTTCGCGTTTATTTGTTTCATGACATCAGCTAAATAAATGGGATTCGGTCCTTATTTAGAAGCGAGTGGCTTGTTCACATTTTCCTATTTGACATCGCAATCTGTATGATAAACGTTTTGCTGTTAATTGGTTCCGTGGCTAGATGGTCCACATATGATCTTGCTTATCCGCATCGTCTTGCTAGATAAGATTAAGAGATCATATTATATAAATGGGTCAATTGAACAAAAGTTAGGTAGCGATGATGAAATCGGAGATATTGTTGGATGCTTTTGAGACATGAAAATCCAATTCAATTGTTAGTTGTCACCACATTAATTTTAAGAGAAGAACATGAAAAGATATTCATGACATTTAAAAATAAACTGATTTGATTGACTGTTGAGGGTAGTTTCTAGATTTTAACTTTGAATTTCAAAGGTGATTTTCTTGTCAAAATTTATGAAAGTTATGCTTGACTGTGAATATTTTTACATAAAAAAATGTATAGTTTTTGTAAACGATCTAATGTGTATTCTACATTGTATATCTCTAGCTCTTTGGGGTCAAAAGCTAGAAGTTGAGGTCCAGATGCCGATGTATTTGATCTGACAATGTTTCATAGCAATCTCTTAGATGCGCCTACCCTATATTTAAAAGTGTTATTTACTTGTTGAAAATGTCAATAACAACTACCACAAGACGTAGAAATTGTCTGAAGATTGTAGACACTATCCTTAATCATATTGTTTGTTCTCCACATAGTGTAAAATGTGACTATCCTTCAACATTCAATAGGCATTCTAGATGGAATGCAAGCGGGATTTGCTTCTAAGCATAGCATCCTACTTCTTCCAAAACATAGCAGACTACACGCCAAAAGAAAACAATACCCGACACAGAATTGTAGTCAGATATTGATGATATAAGAGGGATTTCCGGACTGCAAAGGGGGCAAATGATGATGGGTTTGTTTGAAAGTCATGCAAAATTATGTAAAACCTTAGAAAAAAGATAACTCCTTTTGGCCTTTGTAGTGGGCCTCCAAAGAACTCGAGGTGGGAATAATATTCTTTGCTAAAGTTACGGTGCACGAGTAGAAAAGCAGTGGAGAAAGTAGACTGCAATGGCAGTTTAAGTCATGTTCTAGCTACTTTTGGTCGTTTTCCATAATCCCCACCAACGACACCCTCTTCTCTTTTCTTAAAGAGGCTGGTCGTCGGTGATTTGAACCCAACCTAGTCATTTAGCAAAAAGCTAGAATTGAAGGGGAATGTTACTTGCTAACCTCGAAGCAATCGTGCTTTGCGTGGCAGGATGTCTCTTTTTGTCCTTTCTGCAAGGTGGCCAAGCAAATTTTGGTTGGAATATGTTGCTGGACATTTTTTTTAAGTCTATCTTACGCGTTCCACTGTGCGTTTTAACATTATGAATCACATGCAGAGTAATATGAAAATTGGACGCGTTTCATCTTTTCATATTGAACCAAAGCCGATGAACCCCGTGGCAAGATTATTACACATTGAAATAATGTCGTGTCTTATCATAATTTTGATAGGCAGCATCGGCTAAATAAATTCAATAGGAAAATGATCAAAATAGGCATAAATTTATTGCAATTTTTTTCTATTTAGTCCTAATTTTTTTTGGCCAATTGAGTCTTAAACATTTTATATTTATGTCAATTTAGTCCATCTGATTAATTTTAGCTAGTTGGTGTTGATATGGATGCCATCCAATTGATGTTGATGTGTCAATTCTTTAATTTTTTTTTCTTTCCTTCTTCCTAGACCTTGTCGGCCACTCGGGAGGCTCGCCCTCACTAGAACTGGTGAGGCGAGCCTTAACCACCCCTAGATAGGCCTTGTTTTTGCTTGCAAGGTTTAGCCTCGCCCTCATTGTCACCGCACTATCTAACGTTTTGCTCACCCAGCCATAGTGAGGCTTGCCCTCACCAGCTCTCCCTTACTAGATTTGGGCAAGGACAAGCCTCCTTAGTGCTTGGCGAGGTTGAACTTGATGGTCGTAGCCTTTGGTTGGGCCGACAACCATCTTGAGGAAGAAAATAAGAAGAAATAAAAATAAATAAATAAATTGACACGTTCGTGTCCATGTCAATCTCGGATGGTCAGCGCTAGCTAGCATCCATAACAGTGCTAGCCAGTCAAAATTAATTGGATTGACTAGATTTACATGATGCAAAATGTTTATAACTAAATTAGCAAAAAAAGAAATTAGGATTGAATTTGAAAAATTATAATAAGTATAAGATTATTTTGATAATTTTCCCCAAATTCGACTACCAGCACTTCTCGAGACGTATAAAGTAGCAGTATTTCACGGCCAGCGTGGATAAGTTTCCCATAATTCCACGCAAGTGATGAATGGTGAAACCAAACAATTCCCAAATATTCAAGATGATAATTGCAACGGGAAAGTACTGAAAAGAATTAGAGAGAGAATATATCGGTTATGGAATGGCGAGAGTGGGATGGTGGGGTTGCGTTGGAAAAGGGTTCGATAAGGATAAAATGCACTTTCTTTTTCTTTCGTCTGTTCTTTTCTTGGAAGTGTATGATGCACGTAGATGTATACAGCACATGCGATGCCATGTTCACATGTTAGACCACTTGATGAACTTGTGTGTCCCATTCCATGTCTGCCAAAAAATTGAAATCGGCACCAACATGCGAATGTGTGCTCGTTCGACTGTTATTGAAGGCACTTTGTTATTTCTGCACACAATTAAAAATAAGGATTTTGATGTCGGTCTTATCTCTATGCGATGCTTTTGTTTAGATTGGAATGCTTATCAATTGATGCAATTAAAAGGGTTATGACTTAATTGGTAAAAGTGTAATAATTTAGTACATTTTAGACAATCAACTACGTGTATTAATTGAAAAATTATCATGTGTATTGAGAATGTAGCAAAACTAGTAATATGCTAAATTGTTATTGGTTCTTGAATATGATTCGCTCGATGTAAATCCACTCGGACACATTGCTTAGCAAACTGACAATCTAAACTGGTCCTTGTAAGAGTAGGGCACACACAACATTATTAGTCAATGTGGTAAATATAGATTAGGATATGCGACATGGATTGACTTCTATCCCTAATTTTAGACTAACCTATTAAGTCTATTTAAGTTATGATGCATTCGTAGACTATGCACCTGTATGTCATACTTTTCTACTACTCAAAAAAAAGAAGTTCGGCCTTACGGCACCTATGACAAAATTTCCAGGGTTTCCTTACCAAATCATACAGGTCTATTCTAGACAAGATCCAACTTATGCATCACATGCATGTTATTGGGATTTAGGATGAGGGCAACTTGAACCATGCAATTCTCACATCGTAAGCTCCTAGGTAAATAAATAATTTATTAAGTAAGCAACCTTGAATTTATTTTAGGAGGCGGCTTGCAATTTTATCATCTCAAGTTGTCTCTCCATTCAAAAGGATTTCTTCAGTAGAATGGGGAGAATGCCAATTTTGTTTTTTCGAATTAATCAAAGTAGATTTCAAAATTTGCTTATGTATACAAGGCTCGACTTCATTTGTCATTAATGACTTAATCTCGCCTCTAACTAGGACCATCGCTACGATGCAAGCATGCATAGAGACAAAATTCAAGGAGGCTCTGCATTAAATTCTAGGAAATTTCTCTTGTCAACATGTGGTCGAATTATTTGTGTGGGGCAAAGTAGACCTTTCCTTGTCATTGACCTCAATTTGGTAAGAGTGACACGCTCTTGATTTCTCCAAAAGATTACAAGAACTAAAAAGAATGATCTATAATGTACTTACCAATGTGTATATCAATAGAAGATGATGAAATTACAAAATAATTGGGATAAGAATTGTTCAAGTGCCGTAACTTTGTATGAAAAGACACTTAAGTGCCATAACTTACGAAAAGTACACTTAAGTGTCACATTCGAAGAAAAGGGGATCACTTGAGTGCCAATTCGGCGAAAGTCCAGCCAAAACTCCCACGTGGCATTTTTCCGGCGAACGGAGTCCAAAACGACGTCATTTTGCACGCCGACGTGGCCAAATAATGCAAAAACGGCGTTGTTTTGGGCGACGTGGTAAAAAAAATTAAAATTAAAATTAAAATTTAGTTAAAATATTAAAAAATAATAATTTTAAATTAATTTAGTTTTTTTTTGGTCAGTAAAAAACTAAATTAATTTTAAAATTATTATTTTTTAATATTTTAATTTAAATTTTAACATTAAAAATTTTAAAAAAATTAAAAAAGGGGGGATGCGGGCTGAGGGATTAGCCCTCGAGCCGTCCGCCGCCGCCGGAAGGGCCGGCGACGGCCGGGAGGGTCGGCCGGGCCACGGCCGGGGGCCGACAACCCCGGTCGACCGACGGCGAGGGCTCGTGATCCCTCGCCCCGGATCGGGCGAGGGTCGCGGCCCTCGCCTCGCCGTGCGGGGGCCGCCGCCCGTCGGGCGACCATAGCCGGCGGCGGCCCCCGGCTCGGCGTGGCGAGGGCCGCCGACCCTCGGCTGGATTTGGGTGAGGGCGTGGCCCTCACCGGATCTGGGCGAGGTCCGCGACCCTCGCCCCCGATCGGGCGAGGGCTCGCGAGCCCTCGCCGCCGGCCGGCCGGGTCGCCGGCCCCTAGCCGTGGCCTGGCCGACCCTCCCCCGCCGTCGCCGGCCCTTCCCAGCGGCGGCGGGCGGCGGCGACGGCGGTTGTTGAGGGCGATCCCTCGGCGCATCCACCCCACCCCTTTTTTTTTTTAATTTTTTATTTTAAAATTATTATTTTTTAATATTTTAACTAAATTAATTTTAAAATTATCATTTTTAAATATTTTAACTAAATTTAAATTTAAATTTAATTAATTTATTATTTATTTATTTTTTTTTTTACTATGTCGGCCCAAAACGACACCGTTTTTGCATTATTTGGCAATGTCAGTATGCAAAACGGCGTCGTTTTGGGCTCCGTTCGCCGGAAAAATGTCACGTGGGCGTTTTGGCCGGATTTTCGCCAGATTAGCACTCAAGTGATCCCATTTTCTTCGAATGTGGCACTTAAGTGTACCTTTCATAAGTTATGGCACTTAAGTGTCATTTCGTGCAAAGTTATGGTACTCTAGGGGTCCGCACGTCCAAAATAATTGGTCCAATTACATTGGAAGATTGTTGGTTGATTTGATTGGTGTAGGTGTTACATAAAAGATTGCTACAACTTGTATCGGTTGTATTCTTGAGAAAAATAATTTTGATTATGAGTCTAGTTGATGATTTAATAGTATTATTATAGAAATTTGACCGTGAGAGAGAGGTCTTGGTCTCGCAATTGGACGAGTTTTTTTGTCTATTGAGGGTCGTTTACGGTTCATGCCTGGGGGGCTGTGGGGCAGCATATTCTCATGATTTGGAAAAAGCACGTGATTTTTTTTTTTTCTTATCACTCGTGGTTTCTTACCAGAAATTCTTGAAAGGTTAGGGCCCATGAACAATGGGGCCCGCAAAGAGAAACCGAAGATGTTGACGACCAATGGAATTTCAGTCAAACCCCGAGCTCGGAAGTCTCCTACGAAGAACAGAATAGCGAAGGCGACGGGGCCCCCGCCAAAGTCTAGTCATCATGGGGTTTGAAGGGTTCAAAAGATGATTTTTGGTCGGTGATTTAGAGTTCAATGGTGGTGGCCCCTATGCAATGAGCAAAGCATGTGAGTATTTTTAGCAAAGTTAGATTTTTCTCTTGATCTATGCAATTAAGAGGAGCTAAGATGGAGTGCCGGCATCCTAAGTGCCAAAACTTAACACAGGTGGATATTTAATTGCCAAAACCTTCAAAATGTACACTAAAGTTACGTTTGGCCATTTGAATTTCTAATCAGGATAGAATTAGATATAATAGGATATAACATTCATGGGATTTTATTATATCTTTATCAAAATCGTATATATTCATATCATATCATATTTGTTATTTGATATAAACAACATATCAATATAAATGAATCACAAATTTTACAAACGAAGATGGTAAAAATCTTTCACAACACTCTTATCTACTTTATTTATATTTATTTTTTTATTTTATATTCCTCTCTTTTTTAATCAATTTCTTTTTTATTTTTTTCTTCCCCTTCCATCATTCTTCGATAAAATTTTATTAAATAGAAAACTGTATTAATATACCTAAAATATTAAAACACATAAAATATGTAATAAGTTAATATTTATATATTGAATTTATGTTATAAGATATAATTGAGTTCGAGTATATAAATAAAATAAGATTACATTTAAAAAACTATTTTTTAATTTCTTATATTAGAATTCAAATATTATTTATATTGGAATATAATTATAATGGATATTATAAATCTTATCCATCTTTATTTCACCTTCCCCGTGAGACAACTTTATCTGATTTATATCCCATTTATATTCATCTTATAGGCACCGAGCACATGATATGATAAGTTTTATCTTATTTTGAATTTTAATTCGATCGCCAAATGTAGCCTTAAGTGCTAAAATTAGAGAAGAAATGGACACTAAAGCATCAGCAATGAGAAATTTCAGCTAAAATGCTAACGTAGCATTTTGCGGCAAATTTTTTTTTTTTTTGCTAAGGTGGAAATTTTTTTTAAAAAAAATATCCATGAGGCTAGCTTGTCCCAAAACAATGTCATTTTGCCCCCAAAAATTGATTTTTAATATAAATATTAATTAAATTAAATTAAAAAAAAAAAAGGGAAGGGGCAAAGCATTCGGTGGGAATTTTTTGGGCAAAACGACATTGTTTTGCACATCAATTGATGAGTAGACAATTCCAACGAGCCATGTTGACCACATTGATTCTTAAAATAAGTCACATCGGATTTTCGACTATCTTTGCTGGAGTTGGCTTTTAAGAGTGCGTATGATAATAATTCTATTCATAATTCACAATTATTTTTTTTTGTTACAGATTTATTTTTGGAATATAAATTCGTTTGGTAAAATTATTTCATTTTTCTATTTCTAGAATAAATTTTTACTCCATAAATAGTTTTGGAATAAAAATCAGAAGTAAAATTTTTTTACTTCTCTATTTCTTGAACATAAATGAGAAATAAAAACTATTTTCATCATTCATCCTCGCTAGTAGCCGGCTGCCATCTGTCACCGCTGCTTGCTCGCCTGCGTGCCATTCGTCACTACCATCGCCCGCCCACTGTCGCTGCCACTGCACGCTTGTCATTTACCAATTACTAGGTGTTGTTTGTCACCGTCCAAGATGAAGAAATTTTGTGTCGTTATTAAAGGAATTTTATTTCGGAATATAAATTTTGTATAGTTATCGAATGAGTATTTTCGCTTAGAAACTCATCCAAGAATTGAAGTGGAAAAATCTATTTCTCTTTCAAAAATCAATTTTTAGCTATAATAATTATTATTCGTGCCCTAAGTGTCCCAATTTTCAAAAAAAGTGGCACTTACATGTACCTTTTTAGAATTTTTGATACTTAAGTATCCACTTGTATCAAGTTTTGACACTTGTGATGTACTTTCCTGCAAAGATGAGTGGAAGGAAAATCAAGGAGATTCGATTAAAGATGACATGTTACATACGTGAGATATTATCACGTGGTCTGACCTTGATCAACTAGTAGTTCTTTTCATAAGTAGCAACAATATTTATGTTTTCTCAAAATCTGCCACGATTGTTGACCATTTTAAGATTAAAATTCGAGTGCAAAATTCTAGTAAATAGAGACATATCTTACTTAGATACATTCAATAGCAACAGAGCTTCGTTTTCATCATAGCTTATTTTCAAGACTTTTTAACTGGATTAATCTAAGTCACCCACTTCAACCTTCTAAGAACGGAACCAATTCTCTATGAAACAAGCTTGTGTAGCTGTGAATTCAAGCATGATGACCTTGATGGTGGTTCTTATTCTTTTTACCTTTCTTCTTGTCTCTAGATGAAAAATTGGGAGCTGACATTCTCAAAGAAAACATGAACCGGCAAATTCTAGGAAAGAACATATTCATGGGCCATCTTGGAAATGAGCAGATGGAGAGACTGGTGAGGCTAGTGGGGACCAGAAAGAGCCAATCAGGACTTACAATACAATGTCTTTGACCTGTTTGATCGAATCAACGAATCCGATTTGCGTTCACAGCCAAATTAATTGATGATGGAGATTGAATTTTTGAATAAGTTCATCTTGATTTTGTCTCCTTTTGTTTCCCCATTTTGTTTTGGTCTTGTGGGGGATTTGACAGCATGATTTGACGGTCCACAATGCTGTCATGGTCCTTCCACCCCGCCAAATTACAAAGCATGTCTTAGAAATTGTGTCGGAAGCGGTCCAAACCAAGGAATCCCGCGGATATGATGCAAAATGGATCTTTTTCTATCGTAAGTCAATGGAAAATGAGTACCAAAGTTTGCTAATAGGCTCAGGCATCTTGGCTTAGCTTGTAATTGGAGAGCGACGAGCTTAAGAAACATTAATTCTCAGGTTGATTAGAGAGCAACGTTATATGATTCAACGATGATAAAAAAACTGACATGATTTGACACATTTCGCCTTATTTTAAATAGATTTTTTATTCTCACGACATTAATATATTTATGGCCACTATATGGAAATTTCATGAGTAGCCAATGTGACTACGATGTTACAACACAAGTTGACAGCTTTATGGAGAAACTTTTTCATCAGTAGTTGTAAAATTGTTCATATGACGTGATGATAAAGAGTGATTGGTGGAACTAGAACATTATGGGCTTGACAATTGACTCAATACGCTTCCAGGACCAAAAATTCCTTTATGGTCTTACTTTAGACCAGTTAACAGACCATGAGTCGTCACTTGATCTGTCTCGTTCATGTCTACAAATCTAATTAACATGGAAGTCAATACCAAAGAGTTGGCTGGTTCATGGATCATGACATAACTGGGCTTGATCAAAGATTGAGTTTGGATGGGTAGAGTGGGGTATCCGGGCAAAAATTTCTTTTGCGGTCTTGTTTGTGAATCCAACTTCTAGATTAAATTGATCAGACTCGAGTCAGCCTTGATGTACTGCTTGAAAAAGGATTTTTCTCGCCTGATACCGATCATTTTGTCTTTTGAATCGACGTGGGGAGGGGAGAATGGCCTTCACCTATCACCAAATTGTTACCTATAATTATGAGATCATTCTAACAATCCCCCTAATGCAAATGCATCATTAATATGTTATGTCGCATAGAGTTTCGACATAAAATCCACCAAATTTAACGATTTATACTTCAATATGTTAAATGAGATGCATATATTAAAAGTTAGGTCTTCATTAATTTCAAGAGTTTTTTTTCCCCTTTTGACTAAGTAGTTGAGGTAGCTATTTTATCAATGTTTTACTCATTGCCAAGTTATGTTGTGACGCTCACCATCCTTGTAATCAATAGAAGCCTTCATTGGGTTAAAACAATGTTTTAAGTTATTAGATAGTATAAAACCAACTAATGGAGGGATCATTTTCACATGCCATAATATTCAACATTTCATAAATAATCTTACACATATCATTATAATAGATAACGCAACACACAGGGCGATCATTCAATAATTTTATCTCAAGCTTGTCGAAGTAAAAAAAAAATTCCTTCCAACCACCGAAAAATTCAGTCCTTTCTTATCAAAGAGGACTCCCATATATTTGAATGAGTGCATGGTTTGCAATCAAAGAATTGCAACCTTTTTGAAGAAGAAGAATTCCCCAAATTTCCCATATCAAGCGGTTGCAATTGGCTCCAAATTGGGGCTTGACTCCATGGCTTTCATGGCTTGGAATCTTGGCTCTTTGGCTTGAAACTTGAGAGTAGCATACAAGTTCATATAGTCCTCAAACATGAACTTTGGAAAAGTTGCTTCGCCGGCCTCCTCTGCCTCAATCTCCACAAGTGCTGGTGCCGGATAGATCACGGCGTCACTGCCTGGGTTGTAGAATGAAGCTATGGACATCCTATTCCCATCGGTCTGAGCCACTACCCTGTGCAGCACACTCTTGTACTTCCCATTGGTTATCACCTACATTTGATTTGAAAAGTTCTTTGAATTTCAAATGCCAAATGTGATATTTTTATATTAAAAAGAGATGGTTTCCTTGTACCGCATAAGCAGCAGTGTGACCAACGTGTTGAGAAACTTTTTTCTTTTTTTCAGGTCACAAGTGCGAGTATATATGTTACCTCTATTTGGTCGCCGAGGTCGACAACGATGGAGTGGCGCATTGGGGGGACGTCGACCCATTGACCGTCCTTGAGGAGCTGTAAGCCGCTAACCTTGTCGTCTTGGAAGAGCAGGATGATGCCGCCAGCGTCGGTGTGGGCCCGGAGCCCCTTGATCAGGTCGGGCTTCGGGCACGGCGGGTAGTTGCTGACCTTGGTGCCAAAGTTCGGCCCGTTGGACCCATAGAATGCCTTCTTCAAATAACCTTTCTCCAGGCCTAGGTTCTCACATAGTAGATCCATGAGCTCCTCTGCCAGCTTCTCCAATTTTAGTGCAAACTCCTTCATGACTTTCCTGCACATAAATCGTTGAAAGGTCATTATTGATGGATGCGGAGTAGAATGTAGTTTTTCATCTAATGTTGATAAATTCTCATCATCAGTTACCTGTAGTCATCATCGAGATCTGGGATATAGGAGATGTTGGAGACAGGGAGGTGCTTCAAGTGGAAGGTGCTTTCCCAGTCCAAGTCATGGACCTCTGTCTGGACATACTCGAGCCCCTTGCTTCCCACCAGCTCTATGAACCTCTGCTCCATGCACTTCTTGTAGTGCCCCTTTGTCATTCTTTCGACCGTGTCCATCAGCTCTGGTGGAATCCCATGATTCACCAGCTTCATTTGGTTTTTTCCCAAGGCATCACAATACAAAATGTCAGACCCACTTTACCGAACATGAACATAGGTTACACACACAAACAGAGAGAGAGAGAGAGACAGAGAGATGTGTACCTCAAAGAAGCCCCAGTTCTCACAGGCATCTTTGATCTTGTCCATGGTGATTGCTCTCCTCTCACCATTCAGGTTCTCCATGTTGATCACTGGGAAGCTCTCCATTATCTCTCTCTAGAAATTGCAGCGAAACCTTGCTTCTCTTTGGGTTTCTCTCTCTCTCTCTCTCTCTCTCTCTCTCTCTCTCTCTCTCTCTCCCCCCGAATGAAGATAATGCACTTGCTTGTTTGCCTTGCCTTGTCTTGTGCATTGGGTGTTTCGTGGGTTCGCTATTTATAGTAGTTTTTTCCCCCTGCACGAGAGAGGATTTCCTTGACCACTGAGTCGAACGAGGAACGAAGAAGATGGAAAATTACTAAAATTATGACATCCGGTGGGTCCCGAAGGTGGTGCTTGCCTTGTCCAACCATCTCTCTTGCTCTCTGGATTTTGGACCCACTTTGGGCTACGATCCTTCCCTTCCCTTTCACCTTTATTTATTTATTTATTTATTTTCACTCCCTTTTGACTAAAGTTTAAACTCGACGGTGACCTTCCGTGAAGGTGCACTATACTAGACCCAACATCTACCTGCCTTCCTTTTGAGCATCAATAACGTGTCGATAGGATAGGTTAAACGAGTTTTTCACAAGGTGCGTGGCAATTAGAACATGTAAGTTGTGGGTCTTGTGACAAAAAAAACATGCTTGATTTATGATATTGTACACTATCATTTAAGTTGCATTTGTATCTTGAAAATGCGACTAGTTCGACTAGTCATGAGACTCGGGCAATATTATCTATATACACAAATGAATTGCAGATGTTACCACCATAGTAGATATCTACACAAATTACCCAATCAATCATAAACTTATTCTAAACTTATGAATTTCCCAATTTAATTCCAAATTTTTGCACAAAATCCAATATAGTCCTATCTTGTTAATTTTATCAAAATTGCCAATGTGATAATATAATCATCACCAGCAAGCAATCCTATGCGGCATATCATCATGTTGACAATTTTTTGGCGAAAGTCGATTGGAAAAACAATGTTGAAATCGGCGAATTTGGAAAGTTTAATAACTGAATTAACATCCATATGATAGATTTATGACTTATTAGACAAATTTCCTATTAACATTTTGCGTATCTTAATCGTGGGTTGTCAAGAAAGATCCATGTGAATCCCAAGATAATCAACATGTTAAGCACCATAGCCTGTGTGCTCTAGGAAATGTTTTTCATGACATCAGCTAAATAAATGGGATTCGGTCCATGGTTAGAATCGCGTGGCTCGTGCACATTTTCCTATTTGCTGTCACGTTCTGTATGATAAACGTTCGTTGCTGTTGGTTGGTTTCATGGCTAGATGGTCCACATATGATCTTGCTCATCCGCATCGTTGCCAAAAAAAAAAATAATAATAATTAAATCCGATCCTTATGGTATGTGATCATATATGAACTCTAGTTAGGTGGCTATGAAGAAATGGAGATATTGTTGGATGCTTTTGAGACATGATTTCATCCAATTCAATTGTTAGCACGATGATGTTTTGTAACAACCTCTTGGATGCACCTACCCTATCTTTAAAAGTGCAATATACTTGGTGGAAATGTCGATAACAACTACTGCAAGATGTAGAAATTGTTTGTGGGTAGTAGACACTATCATTAATGATATGTTCTAATATTCACAAAATACAAAAGTACGACGCGACTGTCCTTTGACATATAATATACATTCCAGATAGTGTGCAATTGGGATTCGCTCCTAAGCACGGCGTCCCACGACCTCCAAAACATAGGGGAGTACACACCATAAGAAAGCAATACCTGGCGCGGAATTATCGTCAGTAATTGATGATATAAGAGGGATATCACAATTGCAAAGCGGGCAAATGATGATGGGTTTGCTTGAAAGTTATGCTTCTTTAGGTAAAACTCTATTGAAAAAAAAGAAAAAAGAAAAAGGAAAAGAGGGAGAACTCCTTTTGGCCTGTGTAGTGGGACTGCAAAGATCTCGAAGTGGGAATAATTTTCTTTGCTAAAGTTACGGTGCACGGGTAGAAAAGCAGTGGAGAAAATGGACTGCTAAGGCAAGTCATGTTCCAGCTACTTTTGGTCATTTTCCATAAGCCTCACCAACGATATCCTTTTCTATTTTCTTAGAGAGTTCGGTCGTCATTGATTTGAAGCAACCGTGCTTTGCGTGGGAGGATGTCTCTTTATGTACTTTCTGCAAGAAGGCCAAGCAAATTTGGGTTGGAACATGATGCTAGACATCTTTTTTGATTCTCCTGGGTGAACTCTTCCATTTGACAATGGTATGATTAGTCTCTCTCAAGCGTTCCGCCACGCGCGTTTTACATAATCAATCACGTGCATAATGACATAAATATTGGACGCGTTTCGTCCTTTTTATTCAACCAAAGCCTCGCGTCAAGATCATTGCACATTCAACTAGTGTTGTGTCCTGTTGTGATTTCGACAGGTAGCACCGACTAAACAAATTCGACATCCCGCACTTCTTTAGACGTATAAAACAATAGTATTTCACACCCAGCATGGCTAACTTTCACGTAATTCTACTGTTTTGCCAATCTTGTTTCCGCAACAAAATATCTTCCACCAAATGATATATTTTGGTTTTATTAAAGGAGACACAAGTTTTGTGCTAAATCCAGACAGAGGATATCAAAAGACAAATGTTATTTTCAATCTATATATATATTACAATCTTGAAGATCGATGATTTGCTAACTTCCACCTCTGGATCTAAACTATAATGGAATTTAATCAAAAACACAGTCTTGGGATAGTTTGGCGCAGAACTATAATCTAATCAACATCAATGCCTTTGGATAGGAATTTAATTGATGACGTTGAGCTTGTGGTGCAATATGGAATTTAATCAATGACACTACACCAGGGTGCAGATACTCGCTAGAATCTAATCAATGACGGGAATTTGGAAACTCTAGCTATGAAAACTAAAGTGCGATAAAATAAGGATAAAGTAAAGGTATTTGATGTGTTGTTCAAGAGAACTATTCGTTGGATGACTCGTAGTATTTAAAGAGCAATCTGGTAACCATCAAACATTTACTACTTCGGTAATCACCTATGGCCTTTTTGCACATTCCTTTGCCTTCCTATTTTTCTCCATAATTGCCTCAATCATGCGGTACCACTTCTTGATTTGTCGACGACAGTTGCATGATTTGGTCACTAAACAACAACTATTCCTTAACTCTGAGTAGTCTTTTGCATATTCAATTATTTCCACTAAAATTGTGATGTCCACACTACTCGAATTTTGTATATGTAGTGTTATTATGGTATCTGGACACGTGATAGCTCTTTTCCTTACCATCGAATCATATATTTCCATTCATAAGCTCATCAACACTTAACCAAATATCCTTGTGCGTCCTAAATTTTCCTCGCCCTTGTGACTAGCACATGATTTGTCACTACATTTATCATTGTAAGCAGCACATGACAGTACGAGCAACTTTTGGATGTCTAACATCTAAGCAAGTAATGAATGGTGAAATCAAACAATTCCCAAATATTTAAGATGATTATTACAACAGGAAATTATTGAAAAGAATTAGAGAAAGAATGTAGGCAATGGAATGACGAGAGAGAGAGAGAGTGATGGTGGGGTTGCATTGGAAAGGGTTCTATAAGGGAGAATTGTCTAAAAAGTCCTAAACCTAGTACAGTTTTGCCAATGTAGTACTAAACCTTTCAATCTTGCCGATTGAGTCCTAAACCTTTTGTTAATTTGCCAATTGAGTCCATCCGGCCAAAATTGGCTAGAAAATGTTGACGTGGACGCCGGCGGTGCCACGTAGGACTGCCGGCGCTGACGTGGACAATTTTTAATAATATTTTAATATTTTTTAAATTTTTAAAAATTTTAAATTTTTTTGATTTTTTTAAAATTTTCTGTTTTTTTCTCCTCTCTCTCTCTCTCTCTCTCTCTCTCTCTCTCTCTCTCTCTCTCTCTCTCTCTCTCTCTCTCTCTCTCTCTCTTTTTCTTTTTGGCTTTTCCTTTGTCTTTTCCGGTGGCCGGCCACCGGCCACAGGCCCTCGCCCGCCACGGGCGAGCCCGGCCGGGCGAGGCCAGCCCGGCCCCGGCGGGCTGGCCTCGCCAGATCCGGCGAGGAGCCCTCGCCGGGCTTGGGCCGGCCTCGCCCGGCATCGCCGTCGCCCGGCCGGGCCTCGCTTGTGGCGAGGCGAGGCCCGGCGGTGTGCCACCACCGGAAAAGACAAAGGAGAAGCCAAAAAGAAAAAAAAAAAAAAAAAAAAAGAGAAGAAAAAAACAGAAAATATTAAAAAAATTATTAAAAAATTGTCCACGTCGGCGTCGGCGATCCTACGTGGCATCACCGGCGTCTACGTTAGCATTTTCCGGTCAAAATTGGCCGGATGGACTCAATTGGCAAACTAACAAAAGGTTTAGGACTCAATTGGCAAGGTTAAAAGGTTTAGGACTAAATTGGCAAAATTGCAATAAGTTTTGGACTTTTTAGACAATTTTCCCGGTTCTATAAGGATAAAATGCACTTTCTTTTTCTTTCGTCTGTGCTTTTCTTGGAAGTGTATAGATGCACGAAGACGTATACGGCACATGTGATGCCATGTTCACATGTTAGACCACTTGATGAACTTGCGTGTCCTATTCTATCTGCCAAAAATTGAAATCAACACCAACATGTGAATGTGCACTCGTTTGGCTGTTATTGAAGGCATACGGTTGTTTCTACACACTTAAAAATAAGGGTTTTGATGTCGGTCTTTTCACTATATGATGATTTTGGACACGCGGACCCCTGGAGTGCCAAAAGTTGGCACGAAGGGACACTTAAGTGCCAAAATTTCGAAAGGTACACTTAAGTGCCAAAATCGGAGCAAAATGGATCACTTGAGTGCTAATCGCGAAAATCCGGCCAAAACGCGACGTGGCAATTTTCCGGCGAGACAAAAACAAAACGATGTCGTTTTAATGTTGACGTGGAAAAAAATAATATAAAAATTAATTAAATTAAATTTAAAATTAAATTTATTTTAAACATTTAAAAAAACAATTTTTAATATTAAAATTTAAAAAAATTTTTAAAAAAAAAAGGGAGGGGTTGGATACGGCCGAGGGCCGAGCCCTCGCCCCGCCGCCGCCGCCCGGCGATGCCCTGGCCGGGGGAAGGGTCGGTCGGGGTCGCCGGGCCCTCGCCAGGGGCCAATCCTAAGACGGCTTGCAATCCTATCATTTCTTTTCTCCATGTAAAGGATTTCTTCAGCAGAATGGAGAGGATGCCAATCCTGATTTTTTGAATTAATCAAAGTGGATCTCAAAATTTGCTCATGCATACAAGACTCGACTTAATCACCTTTCTAATTAGGACCATTCCTGTTTGTGATGATGAGCTAATGATGCAAGCATGTGTAGGGACGAAATTTAAGGAGGCTCTACATTAAATTGCTAGGAAATTTCTCTTGGCAATGAGCAGTCGAATCATTTATGGGGGCAAAGTAGACATTGCCTTGTCATTGACCACAATTTGCTAAGGGCGACATGCTCTTGATTACTCTAAAATAATACAAGTACTAAAAAGAATAATTTAAAATAAACTTATATTAATGTAAATACTTCCTGATTTATAAATTAAGGGAAGATAATGAAATTACCAAAAAAAAAAAGGGTCTAATTGCTTAAGAAGATCGTCTGCTAAATCGATTGGTGCAGGTGTTACGCAAAAGATCAGTACAACTCATGTTGGTTGCATCCGTGTGAAAAGTAGTTTTGATTAGGATTCTAGTTGTGATTTAATAGTACTACAGAAGAACTTTGACCGGGCGAATGGTCTTGGTCTTGCAACTTGACGAGTTATTTTTCTAATGAGGGTCCCACCGAAGTCCAGTCATGAAGGGTTTCCAAAGGTTTGACAAGGCAATTTAAATTCTATTTGGTAATCAGTCAAACAATTATTATTTTTATATTTTTATTTTTCAAAATAAAAAAATAAATAAAGATCCGCTTGGTTATGTCAGCTAATTTTTTTTATTCCTGATAATTAAATCAGAAAGTAGAAAAAAAAAAAAAAAAGCTACTTATCTATTCTTGGGAACAACTTATGTTCCCAAGAATAGAGCAATTTTTTTTTTTTTTCCTTTTCTTTCTTTCTTCTTCACGATGGCCAGTGATCAGCTAGATAAAAGTCGACAACCTTGCCAGTCTCTGGTGAGGCTCAGGCCAATAGGCTCACTCAAGGCTATCGACCAAGAAGAAGAGGAAAAAGAAAAGAGAAAAATATAATAAAATTATTTTAAAAATTAAAAAAATTCTAAATCACAAAAAAAATTTGAGGGTCATATGAAATATATTTCAACTCCGGAAATAGAAATTTTGTATAATTACCAAATGGCTTCAAATGTCTAAAAACTCGTTTAGTGAACAAAATCGAGAAAAACTATTTTTAAGCGAAAATTATTTTCATGACCAAAATGTTTATTAAACAAGCCGTTAGATTTCAATGTGGGCCCTATGATGCTATGAGCAAAGCATGTGAGCATTTTTAACAAAGTTTGATTTTTCTCTTGCTATAAGCAATTAAGATGAGCTAGTCAAGCGAAATCATAAAATGATTCGATTCAAAATAACATGTTACATACGTGAACACCATAAGCAGGAAATATTCTAATGTGATCTGACCTCCATCAACTAAAAGTCTTATAAATAACAACAAAGTGTACGTGTGTTTTCAAAATCTGTTATGAACGTTGTACATTTTCTCCTCCTTGAAATCTCTTGAAACGGAAATTCTAGTGAGAAATTCGAGTAAATGGAGATATACCTTACGATAACTTATTTTTAAGGCTATTAACTAGATCAATCTATGTCGTCCAATTCGGCTGTTTGAGAATGAAAATGAACTCCTATTGAACAAGTTTGCATAATCACGGATTCAAGCATTAGGACTTTTGATTGTTGTTCTTATTCTTTCTACCCTGCGAGATCTTTCTTTTTACCTCTTGATGAAAAATTGGGAGCCGACATTCTCAAAGAAGACATGAACAGGCAAATTCTAGGAAAGAACGTTTTATAAACCACGCACACCCCACACCCCCCCCCGGCGGGCGCGGGGCCCCCAAAAAAATCAGACTTTTGATAAATAATAATTACAAGTTTTGGGGCAGTGAGCCCGTCGATCACGGTTTCCAGTGGGACCAACCCATGATTCGATTGCCCGTACCAATGCGTGGCCAGTTTGTCTTTGAATTCGCCCCTTTGATCGAATCAAGGAATTGGATTTGCGTTCACATCCAAGTTAATTGGAGATGGAGATGGAATTTGGGAACACGTTCATCTTGATTCTGTGCCCCCCTTTTTTGTCCCGTGTTTTGGTCCAGTGGGGGAATTGACAGCATGATTTTGACGGTCCAAGATGGTCCTTCCGAGCAGCTAAATTACAAGCACGTTTCAGAGATTGTGTCAGAAGTAAGTCCGTAAAAATGAGCACCAGAGTTTGATGACAGGCTCGGCCATCTGCAAGCTTCGAAAATATTGATTCTTAGGCCAATTGGAGGACAATGTTGTATTTTTCAACGAGGGAAAGAAAATTGATATAACTTGACATATTTCGATTCATCTAGAATAAATTTTTCATCCTCTCATTATTGATATATTTTTTACAATGATATGGAAATTTCACCAATAGCCAATGCTAGTGCAATATTATGACATGTGTCCATAGCTTTAGGGGGAAAATTATCTATCTTTAACAGTGAAATTGTTTAGATGACAAGGAAAAAAAAAATAGAATTATTTAGACATCCTTAACATCATGGGTTTGGTAATTGACCCAACATTATCCCAGCCCAGAAAATTCCTCTATGATGTCACTTTGCGCCAATCAATGGACCACGAGTCCTCACTTGATTTGTATCATTCATGTCCACAAATCTAATTAACATGGAAGCCAATACCAAAGAGTTGGTTGGTTCCTAGATATATGATATAAGTGAACCTGATCATTGAGCAACTTTGGATTGGTCAATTGGGGTATACAGGCTAAAATTTTTTGTAAGCTTTTAATCCACCAAATTTGACGATTTATATTCCAATATGTTGAACGAGATGTATACATTCAAATGTTGGGTGCTTCCTTAATTTCATGAAGCTTTTTTTCTTGATTTAGAGGTTGTAGTAGCTATTTGATTGATATTTTGCACAAGCATATTGTTGAGTTATTTTGAGCCACTTACCATCTTTATATTCAACAAAAGCCTCCATTGGGTTAGAACAATGTTTTAAGTTATCGGATACTAATAAAACCAACTAATGGAGAGATCAATTGAACATGCTATAACATGCAATATTTCATAAATAATTTAACACGTATTGTGTCAGATACTAACGCGAGTCACACGACAATTTTTGTCAAGTTAGTGGTAGGAAAAAATTTCCTTCCACCACCAAAAAATTCAGAGTCCTTTCTAACCCTAGAGGACTTCCATAGTGTGTATAACTACATCTTTTGCAAGCAAAGAATTGCAAAGAAGAATTTCCCAAATCAAACGGTTGCAATGGGCTCCAAATTGGGGCTGGACTCCATGGCTTTCATGGCTTGGAATCTTGGCTCTTTGGCTTGGAACTTGAGGGCAGCATACAATTTCATGTAGTCCTCGAACACAAACTTAGGATAAGCTGCTTCGCCAGCCTCCTCTGCCTTGCTCTTCATGAGTGCCGGTGCTGGATAGATCACGGCGTCGCTGCCTGGGTTGTAAAATGAAGCTATGGACATCCTGTTCCCGTCAGTTTGGGCCACCACCCTATGCAGCACACTCTTGTACTTCCCATTAGTTATCACCTGCATTTGATTTGAAACGATCTTTCAATTTCAAATGCCGAATGCAAAATTCTTCTATTAAAAAGTAATGGTTTCGCTATACTGTGTAAGAAATAGTTGGAGTATATATGTTACCTCGATTTGGTCGCCGAGGTTAACTACGATGGAGTGGCGCATCGGAGGGACGTCAACCCACTGGCCGTCCTTGAGGAGCTGTAGGCCACTGACCTTGTCATCTTGGAAGAGCAGGATGACGCCACCAGCGTCGGTGTGGGCCCGAAGCCCCTTGATCAGTTCGGGCTTGGGGCATGGCGGGTAGTTGCTGACCTTGGTGCCAAAGTTCGGCCCGTTGGACCCGTGGAAGGCCTTCTTCAAGTAACCTTTCTCCAGGCCCAAGTTCTCACACAGCAAATCCATAAGCTCCTCCGCTAGCTTCTCCAACTTCACTGCAAACTCCTTCATGACTTTCCTGCACATCAAACGGTGAAAGGTCACCATCGATAGATGCGGAGTGGAATGTAGCTTTTAATCTAAGTTGATAAATTCTCATCATCAGTTACCTATAGTCATCTTCAAGATCAGGGATTTGGGAGATGTTGGATACGGGGAGGTGCTTCAAGTGGAAGGTGCTTTCCCAGTCCAAGTCATGGACCTCCGTCTGGGCATTCTCGAGCCCCTTGCTCGCCACCAGCTCTCTGAACCTATGCTCCATGCACTTCCTGTAGTGCCCCTTGGTCATTCTCTCGACCGTGTCCATGAGCTCGGGTGGAATCCCATGATTCACCAGCTTCATTTGGTCATTTCCCAAGGCATCGCAATCCAAAATGTTAGACCCACTCTTTTACTAAAATATAGGTTACATAGAGAGAGAGAGAGAGAGAGAGAGAGAGAGAGAGAGTGTTGTACCTCAAAGAAGCCCCAGTTCTCACAGGCATCTTTGATCTTGTCCATGGTGATTGCTCTCTTCTCACCATTCAAATTCTCCATGTTGATCACTGGGAAGCTCTCCATTTTCTCTCTTGAGAAGTTGCAGTGAAACCTTGTTTCTCTTTTGATCTCTCTCTCTCTCTCTCTCTCTCACAGAAAGAAGATAATGCTCTTGCTTGTTTGCCTTGTCTTGTGCGTTGGGTGTCTCATGGGTTCGCTATTTATAGTAGTTTTTCCCTTCCGCATAAGAGAGGATTTCCTCGACCACTTTCCATGTTCACATGCTTGTACAGAGTGTTCGTATGGGCCACAGAGTCAAACGAGGACCAAAGGCGGTGGCTATGGTCAGCCTGCCTTGTTCAACCAGCTCTCCTGATCTCTGGATTTTGGACCCACTTTGGCCGGTGGCTATGATCCTTCTCTGCCCTTTCGCCTTTATTTATTTATTTATTTTTCACTGCCTTTTGATTAAAGTTTAAACTCGACAGTGACCTTCCATGAACGTGCACTAAACTAGACCCTACAATTTACCTGCCTTCCTTTTGAGCATCGATGACGTGTCGATAAGACAGGTTGAGTGCGTGGCAATTAGAGCATGTAAGTTGTGGGTCTTGTTACCAAAAAAAAAAAAAAAAAAATGCTTGATTTATGATCTTGTGCACTATCATTGAAGTTGTATTGGTATCTTCAAAACGCGACCAGTTCGACAAGCCATGTGATATAGTAATATCATCTAGATACACAAATGAATTGCAGATGTTATCACCATAGTTAATATTTGGATAAATTATCCAATCAATTACAAGCTTATTTTATAGATGTCAATTTAGTCATAAACTTACGAATTTACCAATTTAGTTCCAAATTTTTGCATATAATTTCAATATAATCCTTCCTCATTAATTTTGTCGAAATTGCCGATATGGCAGTCTAATTATCATTGCAATCCTATGTGGCATATTATTATGTCAGCGATTTTTTGGCGAAAGTTGTTGGAAAAAACAACGTTGTAATTAGCAAAATTTGAAAGTTTAATGATTGAATTGATATTCATAGAATAGATTTATGACTTATTAGACAAATTTCCTATTAACACTTTGCGTATCTTAATCATGGATTATCAAGAAAGATCCATATGAATCCCAAAATAATCAACATGCTGAGCACCATGGCAAGTGTGCTCTGAGCAATGTTTTTCATGACATCAGCTAAATAAATGGGATTCGGTCCTTATTTTGAAGCGAGTGGCTCGTGCACGTTTTATTAGTTGAAATTGCAATATGTATGACAGACGATCGTTCCTGTTGATTGGTTCCATAGCTAGATGGTCCACATATGATCTCGTTGGTCCACATCGTCTTGCCAAGAAAACAATTTAATTAAATTCAATCCTTATGATAAGATTAATAAATGGGTCAATTGAACACTAATTAGGTAGCTATGACAAAACAAAAATATTGTTGGATGCTTTTGAGACATGATAATCCAATTCAATTGTTAGGTTTCATCACTTGGATTTTAAGAAGAACATAAAAAGATATTCATGACATTTAAAAAAAAAAAAACTAATTTGATTGATTGTTGAGGGTAGTTCTCTAGATTTTAATTTTGAATTTCAAAGGTGATTTTCTTGTCCAAGTTTATGAAAACTTATGGCCAGCTGTGCATATTTTCACATCAGTAGATCTATAATTTTCGTAATCGATCTAATGCGCATTCTACATTATATATTTCTAGCTCTTTGAGGTCAAAAGCTAGAAGTTGAAGTCAAGAAGCCAATGTATTTGCTCTTGTCAGCATGACAATATTTTATAGCAATCTCTCAAATGCATCTACCCTATCTTTAAAAGTGTAATGTACTTGTTAGAAATGTCAATAACAACTGCCACAAGATGTAGAAATTGTCTGAGGGTTGTGGACACTATCCTCAACCATACTGCTCATTCTTCATAGAGTGCAAAAGGCGCGACATGACTATCCTTCAACATTTAACAAATATTCTAGATAGAGTGCAAGTGCGATTCGCTTCTAAGCGTGGCATCCCACTTGTTCCAAACATAGCAGAGTGCACGCCCATAAAAAAATAACACCCAACGTGGAATTATAGTTAGTTATGGATGATATAAAAGGGATATCTCGATTGCAAAGGGGGAATGATGATGGGTTTGTTTGAAAGTCATGCTTCTTTGGGAAAAACCCTATAATAATAAATAAATAAAAAATGAGAGAGAGAGAGAGAGAGAGATCCTTTTGGCCTGTGTAGTGGGACTCCAAAGAACTTGAAGTGGGAATAATATTCTTTGCTAAAGTTAAGGTGCACGAGTAGAAAGAGAGAGAGAGCTCCTTTTGGCCTATGTAGCGGGACTCCAAAGAACTCGAAGTGGGAATAATATTCTTTGCTAAAGTTAAGGTGCACGAGTAGAAAAAACAGTTGAGAAAATGGACTGTAAAGGCAATTTAAGTCATGTTCCAGCTACTTTTGGTCGTTTTCCATAATCCCCACCAACGACATCCTCTTCTCTTTCTTGGAGAGTTTGGCCGTCAATGATTTGACCGCAACTTACCCATTTAGCAAAAAGCTAGAATTGAAGGGGAATGTTACTTGCTAACCTCGAAGTAATCGTGCTTTGCGTGGGAGGATGCCTCTTTATGTACTTTCTGCAAGAAGGTCAAGCGAATTTGGGTTGGAACATGATGCTGGACATCTTTGATTCTCATGGACGAACTCCTCCGTTTGGCGATGGTTTGATTAGCCTTTCTTACGTGTTCCGCCGTGTTTTAACATTATTAATCATGTGCATAATGACATAAAAATTAGACACGTTCATCTTTTCATAGTCAACTAAAGCCAGCAAACCCTACGCTAGGATTACTAAACATTTGATAATATCATGCCTTTCATGATTTCGACTAGCAGCATCACGTAACATATTCAACATCAATCACTTTTCGAGACGTATAAAGTTGTCAACTGTGTAAAAAGCTTAAATTGTTAGATAAATGTATGATTTTTTATTTAAATATCCTAACATTTCCTCTCACTCTTATTATGGTCTTTTAAATAGTATTAAAACCTCAAGTTTTGATAATGCATGAAATTTTAGTGGGATCACCACTAACTGTTTTAAAAGTTTAAACTATTAAATAAAAGCATAGTTTATTATTTAAAAATTCTAATACTCCTCTTCATGCTTAGTTTGATTTTTTGGCCTAAAACTAAGTGTGAAAATTTAATTGGGGAGACAAATGGGACATGGAAAGATTAAACCTTAAGATATCTAGCCTTGATATCATGTGAAAATTTATGGTATCATTGCCTGTTTCTCTAAAAGTTTAAGCTATTAAATGAACTCATCATTTATTACTTAAATATTCTAACGATTACAATGGGAAAGTATTGAAAAGGATTGGAGAGAGAATGTTGGTAATGGAATGGCGAGAAAGAGTATACGGCACATGCGACGCCATGTTCACATGTTAGATCACTTGATGAACTTGGGTGTCCCATTCCGTTTGCCAAAAATTGAAATCGACACCATATGTATGTGTGCTCGTTCGAATGTTATTGAAGGCACTTTGTTGTTTCTACACACACTTAAAATAAGGGTTTAAATGTCGGTCTTATCACTATATGATGATTTTAGTCAAATTGGATCAATTATCAATTAGTACAATTAAAATGTTTAGGATTGAATTGACAAAAAGTGCAATAGTTTAGGACTTTTTAGACAATTTTTTCACAAATGATATGTTATGTATCAACTAAGTGTATTAGTGAAAGTAGCTAAATATGTGATATATTAAATTATTATTAGTTTTTGGATATGGTCTGCTCAATATAAACCCATTTAGACACACAGTGTTTGACAAACAACTTTCTAAACCAGTCTTTGTAGCGGAGAGCGCACGCAACATATGTAGTCGATGTGCTAAATAAAGCTGAGGTTATATGCGATATGGATTGACTTCGGCCCCTAATATTAGACTAACCTCTTAAGTCTGTTTAAGTTATTTCTATGACCTAAAAAAGAGAAATTTGGCATTACGGCACCTGAGAAAAAATTTCCAGGGTTTCCCTTATCAATTTTTTTTTTTGGTCGAAAAAGTGCGTCGAGCTTTCATTACTTTCGATGATAATTACAAGGCATTTCAGCGTCTGCACATAAAATTGCCATAAGAGGTGCAGGTGGAAAACATTTCCAATTTAAAGGGAGAGTCTTGTTTCGGTAAGCCTTCGCTACCCAATCGGCTGCAGAGTTGGTGTCTCTCGGGCAAAAGGAGAGGTTAATTTCCGGCTGTTTGGAGAGGAGGTTGCGGCAATCTTGGACGAGGCCCTTCACGGCCCAATTAGGTTCTTCAAGGCCCATCACGGAACTAACCAACGTGCGGCTGTCAAACTCCAGTTCAAGGCTTCGGAAGTGTTCTGTTTGAGGACACACGTGATGTCTCTCTCTTTCCACCAGCTTCTGTAACCCTAAAGACAGCGCTAGGGTTTCGCCGTGCAAGGGGGATGCCGCCAGAGTTTCCTCGGTGAATCCGTCAATCAACGCCCCAGATGAGTCTCGAAGAACACCTGCAATGGCACACGGATTGTCAGCCGCAACCCACGAGCAGTCAACGTTCATTTTCAGGGCGAATTTCTGTGGGGGAGTCCATTTCGCAGGTAGGGTTTTCTGCGTTTGCTTGCTTGACTGTGTCCCGCTTACCCATCTTTGATACGCGTGCAGGTTGGCTAGGGCTGTGTCGATGATAGCTTCGGATTTGCCTCGGATCTGTCGAAAAACAATATTATTGCGGTTCTTCCACACCTGCCAGAGAGTTTCTGCCAACATCTCGCCCGAGGGCTCCGCTCGCTGAGTTACCAGGTATTCCTCTATCCACTTCTCGATTCTAGTGGCCGATTGTGAGTTTTGGTGGAGTTGGAGGCGAGGATCTAACCAGATCTGCTGGGTATGCTTACAATGAAGAAACAGATGTTCAAGGGTTTCAGGATATTTGTTGCATTGGGGACAGAGAGGGTCCGGTAGGAGTCGTCTTTGAAAAAGCTTATCTTTTGTAGGTAGAGCGCCCTGGCAGAGGCTCCAAATGAAGATTTTTAACTTCAGTGGGATAGTCAATCGCCAAATCCCAGTCCATAATTGGCGAGATGGTTGGTATGACGAAGAAGGGTTACTGTCGCGGCGGGAGCAGGGTGAGGACGACTCTTTGATGCTATGGTAGCCACTCTTAACCGTGTATTGCCCATTGTTGTTACCTGTCCATATTAAACTATCTGCATGCGGTACTTGTGGGATAGGGATTGTGAGAATTTCCTTGGCCACACTCTGATCAAATGTCTGATTTATCAGCTCTGAATTCCATGCCCTGTTTTCCTGGTTGATAAGATCAGCGACCATTTGAGGATCTTCTCTGTTTGCAGGGCCGCCTAAAATCCCCTGAGGGAGCCATCTGTCTTGACGTATGTTGATGGACCTTCCATCACCCACCGTCCACCGCATGTCAGGTAAAATTGCATCGCATCCCCTTAGAATACTGAGCCAACCCCAGGAGGGTCTAGAGCCTCTATTTGCTTTCCAGATATCTCCATGAGGGTAATATAAGCCTTTAAAAAGTTGACTCCATAGTGCTGAGGAGGACTGAGATAGACGTCAGGCCTGTTTACCCAGCATAGCTAGGTTGAAACAAATTAAATCTCTGAACCTCATGCCACCCTTCTCCTTCCTGTTTTTCATTATGTCTCATTTCTTCCAATGAATGCCGTTCCTTGTATCATTTTGCCTCCACCAGAATACTGCTGTGCGTTATTCAATGGCTTTGCAGATTGATACTGGGACTTTAAATATGGACATTGCGTAATGTGGCAGCGCTTGCACTACAGCCTTAATCAAAGTCTCTTTTCCAACTTTGGACAGGTGTTTTTCTTTCCACCCTGCTAACTTCATATTCACTCTAGATAACAGCCAATCAAACATCTCCTTTTTGGAACCCCCCCAGTCAGAAGGCAACCCCAGATATTTCCCTGTTTTCTCCATTATAGGCACCCTCATTTCATTGGCCAGTCTCCTCTTTATTGTCTGTGGGCAGCTTGGGCTAAAAAACATGCCAGACTTGTTTAAGTTGATCGCTTGACCCGTTGCATAACAATATTGATTAAGAATCGCAGCCAGGCCTTGGCATTCACTTAATGTTCCGTCCATAAAGAAAATTGCATCATCTGCAAACAGTAGATGAGTAAGTATAGGACAGTACCTGTTAAGCTTAACTCCGCGAATGGACCCTTCTACCACTGCATTGTGAATCATCCAGGAAAGAGCATTTGCCATTAGTATGAATAAGTAAGGTGAAATTGGATCCCCTTGACGAATACCCCTCGTTGGCCAGAAGGATTCAGTAGGAACACCGTTGATTTTTACATTTAGGGTCACTGACGTTACACATTGCATTATCAACTGGACCCAATGTGCTGAGAATCCCATTTTAACCATGCTCATGCGAAGAAAATCCCACTCCACCCTATCGTAGGCTTTTTTCATGTCCAATTTCAGAATTGCATGATATTTCTTTTTACGCTTTCTGATTCGTAATTGATGTAGGGTTTCCTGCACAATCATTATATTATCCTGAATCTGACGACCCTGGACAAAGGCGCTCTGTTCTGGTGAGATTATCTGAGGTAACCACTGTTTTAACCGGTTGGCCAAGATTTTTGATAGTATTTTATAGCTGAAATTGCACAAGCTAATGGGGCGATATTGACTTATATGTTATGGGTTCTTTACTTTCGGTATGAGGACAATGTGGGTATGGTTGAGGGAAGGGTCGAACTGACCTGACTGGAAGAATTTCTGGACAGTTTGCAGGACGTCAGATTTAATGTCCTCCCAAAAGTGGTGGTAGAACTGGCCATTGAGCCCGTCTGGCCCTGGCGCCTTCAGTGACCCTAGCTGGTACACCGCTGTTTTGACCTCATCTTCTGATATCTCTGCTGTCAAATGCTGGTTCATTTCTTCTGTTACTAATCGGGGACATTGATTTAGGATCGGGTGGAGGTTTCGAGGACCCACCGATGAATAGAGGTCCCGATAGAAGGACACGACATGCTGTTTGATGGCTTGTGGATCCCTGATCCATTGCTGATCGTCAGTTCTCAACATAGTAAGTTTGTTGATTTGTCTACGCTGAACAGTTGTAGCATGGAAAAATTTGGTGTTCCTGTCGCCCCATTTGAGCCATTGGATACGAGAACGAATTCCCCAGTACATCTCCTCCTGCCTCCAGAGTTTATCAATAGCCATCTGTATGCCCTGAACTTCTGTTTTACTGTAATTTGCAAGGTTACCATTAGTAATTTCAGTTAGTCTCCTCTTCATTTCCTGGATTTGCTGTGACGCATTAGAGAACTTCCGCTTGCTCCAGTCTAGCAAGGCTGTCGAGAGATGCTGTATTTTCTGTGGTAAGTTAAGCTGTTCATTAGCCCAAGCTTACTTAACGATTTCTCTACATTCTTCCTCCTCCAGCCAATATGCTTCAAATTTGAACTCCTTACGCCTTTTACCTTGGTTAGGGTGAAGATTCAAGAGAAGAGGGCTGTGATCCGATCCTACCGCAGGTAAGGCAAAAATCTCCGCATTAGGAAAGGTAATTCGCCACTCCATAGTGCAGACAACTCTGTCTAGGCGCTTTTTAACTAAATCCTCCCCCTCTCTGTTGTTAGACCAGGTGAATTTGCAGCCTTTTCTGTCTAAGTCCATCAATGAACAATCATTAAGCACCTCCCTGAAGGCTGCCATCCTGTAGTATTCTGTGTTCCTTCTGCCCTCTTTTTCCCAGGAATAAAGAGTCTCGTTGAAATCCCCCACACATAACCATGGTAAGTGAATTGATGCCCTGATTCTTCTTAGCTCCTGCCAGAAACTCAATCTGTCTTGGTAATGGTAAGGCACGTGAAGAAGAGTAATACTCATCTGTTTTACAGTTCTTTGATCTGTGCACTCAAGATTGATGAGGTGGTCTGTGGAGTTGCACACCCCTAGGTTGATCGCCTCTTCCCACAGACAGCTAGTCCACCAAGACTCCCGTTGGCTCAACAAGGTAAGAATGCGCATAGTTTAGCCTTTGTTTGATATTTTCTACTACTGATTTTTTGTTTTTGGTCTCCATGAGGAAAATTACTGAGGGCCTGTCTCGAGCCACTATGGCTCTAAGCTCGCGAACTGTCAGGGGGTTGCCCGGCCCGACGCCCAACTCAATATCTTCATGGTGCCCCCGGTGGCTTATTAGGGCTAGCCACCAGAGCCCAGTCAATACCTTCCTTCATCAGGTGAATGGGTGTTTCTAGTAATTCCATGTTATCTATGAAATGTTCCTTTGGCTCGTCGTTCTTTTTCTGTTTTTTGGCCCGGATCTGTTTCGACCCCCTTTTATATGATTCCCCTCCTTCTTGATTCCCTGCTGTGCTTGAGTCGAGCAGATAGAGAGGTTGTTTCCCTTTTGCTGCCTTGCTAGATACACCCTCTCCCCCGGTCTCTTCTGCTGAATTGATATCTGCCCTTCTCTTGCTGCGATTAGGGTCAGCTCTTGGGGCCTTCCACTATTTGGAGGGAGGGTTGTGCTGTGGTCTGGAGAGGAGTTTCAGGGACATACTCCTCAGTATCTGGATAAGGTAAGACAGTGCCATAAAAAGCTTCCCAGTAAGGGCTCTTCTCCCTCGATTCAGCTTTTAACCATAGGCCATTTTTTTTCCCTATTTTCTGCCCCTTTCGAATTCTCACTTGGGTTATATTCGCAACTGGCAGCTATATGCCCAAGTCTTCCGCAAGAAAAACAGAAGTGGGGGAGCCGTTCCTATTTGAAGTCCACCCATAGTTTTTTGTTCCCCATCTGCACTAGGGTGCCCGTTTTTAAAGGAGCAGCCAGGTCTAGTCCCACTCTCGCTTTCCCAGGTTTTGTAAATACATTTCCCTGTACCTCGAGCTGAACCTCCTTCACTTTTCCTATGATACCTGCAACATCAGCATAAACCTCCTCCAGAATCCACCCCGGGGGTAATCCGTGAATATGTACCTAGAAGTCATAGTTCATAAAGTCATAGCAGTGGTCTGGTATCTCCGGTATGCATTGTTTCAGGATCAGTAGGTTGTTTGAATATGACCAGGGGCCTAAATTCAAAATTCTCTCCTTATCTTCATCTGATTCAAACAGGAAAGTGAAAAAACCCGGTTCCTTCTGATTAATGAGTACTGTGTTAACCTTCCAGGACTTCTTCATCGTAACACAGAATGCTTGGAAGTTGATTAGAGGCCTAGACTGCAGTTTGCCATAAAGGGTGTGCTGGCATTCAATGATCTTTTCATCAGGAGCATCTTCACACACAGTAAAACAGGTTTATTCTAGACAAGATCCAACTTGTGCATCAAGTGCATGTTATTAGGATATAGGATGAGGGCAACTTCAACCATGCAATTCTCATGCGGCAAGCTCCTAGGTAACTAAATAATTTATGATGTAAGCAACTTTGAAATTATTTCACGAGACGGCTTGCAATTTTATCATCTCGAGTCATTTCTCCATTCAAAGGGCTTTCTTCAGTAGAATGGGAAGGATGCCAATTCTGATTTTTTGAATTAGTCATCGTGGATTTCAAAATTTGATCATGTAGACATGGCCTGACTTCATTTATCTTTAACTTCTTAATCACGCCTTTAATTAGGACCATTCATGTTTGTGATGATGAGAGTGACGATGCAAGCATGCATAGGGATAAAATTCAAGGAGGCTCGCATTAAATTGCTTGGAAATTTCTCTTGGAAATATGCAGTCGTATTATTTGTGAGGTCAAAGTAGAACTTTCCTTGTCATTGACCTCAATTTGCCAGGAGCGACACGCTCTTGATTTCTCCAAAAGATTACAATTACTAAAATAATAATTTCCAGGATTAATACCATGAGAATCCGAAATCAGTACATATATGATAAATTTATCCAAAACTAATTTTTTTACCACAAGAAATCCCAAACTGATGTATTTACTATTCATTAATTTCGATTAAATTGGAATAATATCATGATTATGATTAAAATGTACTTATATTAATGTAAATACATGCTAATGTGTAGATTATCGAAAGATGGAAATACAAAAAATCGGTCCAATTGCTTCATAAGATCATCAGCTAAATCAATTGGCATAGATGTTATGCATAAGATCGCTACATTTCATATCGGCTGTATCAGTCTGAAAAGTAGTTTCGATGAAAATTCTAGTCATGGTTTAATGGTAATATAGAACTTTGACCATGAGAGTGGTCTTCGTCTCGCAACCTGAGGAGAAATTTTTCTAGGGAGTGTCGTCGACGGTTCATGGGCTGTGAAACAGCATACTCTCATGATTTGGAAAATGCACGTGATTTTTGTTTTTTCTTTTTCCTTTGTGGTTTCTTACCAGAAATTCTTAAACCACCGAAAGGCTACACGGAATTCCAATCAAACCCCGAGCTTGCGAGTCTTCTACAAAGAACAGAACAGCGAAGGCGGGAGGCCCCACCGAAGTCCTGTCATCATGGGATCTGAATGGTTTCACGAAACAATTTAGAGTTCAATGGTGGGGCCCCGTGATGCTATGGGGAAAGCATGTGCTTTTTAAGGAAGTCTGATTTTTCTCCTGATCTATGCAATTAGGAGGAGCAGATCAAACGAAATCATCACATGACTCAATTCAAAATGACACGTTATGTATGTGAACATCGTGAGCTTGAGATATTCTAAGACTTAAAGTTCTTATAAATAGCAACCATACATATGTATATTCTCAAAATTTGCTATGAACATTGCACATTTTCTCTTTCTTGAAATCTTTTGATATGGAAATTTGAGTGAGAAATTCTAGTAAATGGAGATATACCTTACTTGGTATAGTCAATTGTAACATAGTTTTTTTTACTATAACTTATTTTTAAGGTCTTGAACTAGATTAATCTACGTCATTCAATTCGATCGTCTGAGAAAGAAACCAAGTCCCCATTGAACAAGCTTGCTTAATACGGATTTGAGCATTAAGACCTTTGAACGTTCTTCGTATCCTTTCCACCCATGTGACCCATGTGAGATCTTTCTTCTTGCCTCTTGATGAAAAGTTGAGAGCCAACCTTCTCAAAGAAAGCATGAACCGGCAAATTCTAGGAAAGAACGTTATATGGGCCATCTTGGAAACGAGCATTGACAAGGCGGATGGAGAGACTGGGGAGGCCAGTAGAGATCAGAAAGAGCCAATCGAGACTTGCAATTCAACGAGGGAATTTTCTCAAGAGTAAGAGCGAATTGACATGACTTACTATTTATAAATCCCCCACCCCACCCCACCCCAAAAAAGAGAGACTTTTCGTAGATGGAAATTATATTAGTTTCGGGTCAATGAGTCCGTCCATCACGGTTTCTAGTGGACCAACTTTAGTTTCAATTGTCCGTACCAATGCGTGGCCAATTTATCTTCCATTAGATTTGCGTTCACATCCAAGATAAATGGAGATGGAATTTCATATCACGTTCATCTTGATTGTGTCCCCTTGACGGCCCACGATGCTGTTGAGGTCCCTTCCAAGCAGCTAAATTACAAGCACGTTCTGGAGATTGTGTCGGAAGCAAGCCAGCAGACGATGAGCACCAAAGTCTGGTCTCAGGCTCGGGCATCTCGGTTTAACTCGGAACTGAAGAGCGACACGTAGGAAGCGTCAATTCTCAGGTTAATTAGAGAAAAACGCTACAAAATTCAACAAAAATAAAGGAAACTAACATGATTTGACACGTTTCTGTTGGCTGAGTTTACTCTCATATAGAGGAAGCTCTATGAATTGTAAGCCCAAAAGTTTAAGCCCATATGATAATTAATATGAAAAAATAGGATTTCTCACTATCGCAAAGAATGTTGGTTGAAACGTGATAACAAGAGAGAATGAGAGAGTAGAAAATCCAGGTTCAAGACAGTATCATATTTTCATCAAACTAGCATCAATTTATGGTCCGATTGAGCTGAAATTTTATTAATGTATTTGTGACACACTCTTTTCAAATCTAAATAGTTTGATTTAACTTGAGCTCCTTACCTCAAGTTTTCTGTAGGTTGAATAGAACATGTGCTTTATATGATACTTATCCTTAATCTCTTGTGAAATTTATGCATATTTTAAAAAATGATATTCTTGATGTCTTTATTGCTATGTACCTTTAATATTTACTAGAAAAGAACTTTGTTCACCTAATTTGGTTGAGAGTGAAGATTTTGAGTGGATTCCGATCCTGTGGTTTTTATTTCCTCACACTGAGGAGGTTTTCCATGTAAAAAAATTGCCTTGTGTTCCACGGAAAATGAGCACCAAAGTTTGATGATGGGCTCGAGCATCTTGGCTTAATTCAGAACTAGAGAGAGATGAGCTTAGGGAGTGCCGATTCTCAAGCCAATTGGAGGATAACATTGCAAGATTTAACGAGGGAAAGAAAATTGACATGACTGGATACGTTTCAACTCAATTTGAATGGATTTATATTCTCACATGATTGATATATTTTTCACGACAATGTGGAAATTTCATGAGTAGCCAATGTGACTACAATGTTATGACATGAGATAACAGCTCTAGGGGGAAAATTATCCACATATGTAATAGTGAAATTGCTGGGATGACATGTGATGAAGAGGGATTGGTGGAATTATTCAAGCATCCTTAACATATTAGGCTTAGTAATTGATCCAATATGCTTGCGGGCCCATAAAATTCCTTTATGGTCCTACTTTGGGCCAATCAATGGACCATGAGTTGTCACTTGATCTGTGTCGTTCATGTCCGCAAATCTAATTAACATAGAAGCCAATACCAATGAGTTGGTTGATTCCTGGATACATGACATTAGTGGACTTGATCAATGAGCGAGTTTGGACGGGTAGAGTGGGGTATCCAAGCTAAAATTTCATTTGTAGGCTCATAATCCACCAAATTTGACAATTTATACTCCGATATGTTATATGAAATGCATACATTCAAAAGCTAAGCGCTTCATTAATTCCATGAAGTTTTTTTTTCTTGATCCAAAGGTTGTATTAGCTAATGTTTTGCTCAAGCACATTGTTGAGTTATTTCGAGATGCTCCCTATCTTTATAATCAACAAAAGCCTTTGTTGGATTAGAACAATATTTTAAGTTATTAGATACTATAAAATGAACTAATGGAGAGATCAATTTCACACAATATAACATGCAATATTTCATATATAATTTGACACATATCGTGTCAATTGCTAAGACAACACAAACGACATTTTTTCTTAAATTCTGGGTATGAAAAACAATTCCTTCCACCACAAAAAAATTTACATTCCTTTATTACCCAAGAGGACTACCATATAGGTGCACGACGGCACGTTTTGCAAGCAAAGAGTTGCCAACTTTTTGATGAAGAATTCCCCAAACTCCCCAAATCAAGTGGTTGCAATTGGGCCCAAATTAGGGCTTGACTTTATGGCTTTCATGGCTTGGAATCTTGGCTCTTTGGCTTGAAACTTGAGAGCAGCATACAGTTTCATGTAGTCTGCAAACACAAACTTCAGATATGCTGCTTCATTGGCCTCCTCTGCCTCGCTCTGCGCAAGTGCCGGTGTCAGATAGATCACAGCATCGTCGCCCGGGTTGTAGAATGAAGCTATGGACATCCTATTCCTATCAATCTGGGCCACCACCCAGTGCAACACACTCTTATATTTTCCAGTGGTTATCACCTGCATTTGATTTCAAATGTTTTTTCAAATGCTTAATGAGACACTCATATATTAAAAGGTAATGGTTGTGCTGTACTACGTAAGCAACAGTGTGACCAACTCGTTGAGAGGCTTTTTCTTGAGGCATATTCTAGAGAAAACTCCTTATGAAGTGTTTAAAGGGAAGAAGCCAAATGTTTCTTATTTTCATGTGTTTGGTTGTAAGTGTTTTGTTTTGAAAAATGTAGATGATCAAACTGGTAAGTTTGAAGAAAAATCAGACGATGAAATTTTTCTTGGCTACTCAACCTCAAGCAAAGCTTACAGAGTATTCAACAAGAAGACTCAGTCTGTTGAAGAATCTATGAACGTCAAGTTTCAAGACTCTATGCAGAATCAACTGGACCAGACTCAACTTGAAGAATCTGAACCTCCTAGACTTTATAAAGTCTACTTCCTCCGAAGTGGTTCAGACTTCTGAAGATCAACAACAAGAAAAACCAGAAGATTCAACTGCAACAGAAGATCACTAGACTCACAAACCAACCAGTAATTGGAAGCATAAGTCAAGTCATCTCAAAGAACTCATCATTGGCAACATTAATTAAGGAATTCGAACCAGATCCGAAAGGCAAGAAGAGTTTAGTGCTCTAGCACTTGTTTCTGAAATAGAACCCAAAGTGTAGAAAAAGCCTTGGCTAATGAAAGCTGGATTGAAGCTATGCAAGAAGAGCTCAGACAATTCAGCATCAACGATGTTTGGGAACTAATTCCTAAACTTAAAGGTAAGTTAATTATTGGAACTAAATGGGCTTTCAATAACAAGGTGGACGAGAAAGGAAAAGTGGTCAAGAACAAAGCAAGACTCATGGCTAAAGGATATACGCAAGAAGAAGAGATAGATTATGATGAGACCTATGCACCAGTAGCGAGATTAGAAGCAATTAGATTATTACTTGATTTTGTTTGCTATAAAAATTTTAGGTTATTCCAAATGGATGTAAAAAGTGCATTCTTAAATGGATTCATCCAAGAAGAAATCTATGTAGAACAACCACTTGGTTTTAAAGATCTAAGAAAGTCATACTTAGTTTACAGATTGAAAAAATGCTCTATATGGACTAAAGCAAGCACCTCGAGCTTGGTTTGAAAGGTTAAGTAAATTCCTAACTAAAAATGGTTTTGTTAAATGAAAGGTAGATACTACTTTGTTCATAAAAAGAAAAGGTAAAGATTTTCTACTTGTTCAAATTTATGTTGATGATATCATTTTTGGATCATCTAATGAAAATCTATGCAAGAAGTTCTTTACATGCATGCAAGATGAATTTGAGATGAGTATGATGGGTGAGTTAACTTTCTTTCTGAGATTACAAGTTAAACAATCAAAGGAAGGTATTTTTATTTACTAAGAAAAGTATGCAAAAGATCTTATCAAGAAGTTTGGATTAGAGAATTGCAAAAAGACAGAAACACCTATGTCAAGTTCTTCAAAACTAGACAAAGATGAAGAAGGAAAGAATGTAGACCAGAAGCTATACAGGAGCATTATTGGCTTGCTTCTTTACCTTACTGCATCTAGACCCGACTTTTTGTTTAATGTTTGTATTTATGCTAGATTCCAATCAAATCCCAAAGAATCTCATTTAAGTGCCGCAAAACGCATCATCAAATACGTTGCAACAACACCAAAGCTAGGTTTGTGGTATCTCAATGAAGGAGACTTTACTCTCCTTGGATATTCAGACGCAGATTTAGCAGGATGCAAAGTTGATAGAAAGAGTACTTCTAATACTTATCAACTACTAGGCAACAAGCTAGTATCTTGGCTTTCAAAAAAGTGGAGTACCGTAGCTCTTTCAATAACTGAAGTAGAATATATGGCTCTAGGGAGTTGTTGCTCTCAAATCTTGTGGATAAGGCAATAGCTAAGAGACTTTAGTATTGAAGAATCATGCACTGAGATTAAATGTGACAACACCAACGCCATCAATCTTACAAAGAATCCAATTCTTCATTTAAGGGCAAAACATATAGAGATCCGACACCACTTCATTAGAGATCATGTTCAGAATGGAGAAGTTATGATTTGGTTCATTGACTCGAAAAATCTGTTAGCAAACATATTTACAAAGCCACTGGAGAAAAGCATATTTGAGTCTATTCGGGCCAGACTGAACATCATATCTTCTACCGAGTAAAATCTAAAGGTGTTCAGACTCCAAATGTCCTGAAGTTACGTCTGTAAGTTAATGCTTTCTCAATGCATATGATTTTATTTTAGGATAGAATTTTGAAAAGGTATGTTGATTTCTGAATCGCTACTTACCAAATTTATTTTTAGAATTTATCTTTTTAGAATTTTGAATTTTTTTGGTAGTTTTTCATTTTCAAGAAAGGCAATTTTATTTTTCCTTTGTGACGATTGGTATATCTCGTTTCACTTGCTTTATATACCGTCGAAATCCTTCTTTTCCGTTTACGCTCACACAAACCCTAAAATACAAAAATCCTACTTTCTCACATTTTCTCTTGAGTTTGATTTACAAAGCTTTCACCTTTTTCAATGAGTGAGTTCGAGAAATCCTCCTCGACAATGACAATGTCTTTCTAGAGGAAGTCTTCTAGAATTGCGAACAGGGGACCACAGCACATGCAAGAGGGTCCTACTCACTTTGACTTAACCGAGAAAGAAGATTCTCCTGAGCAGCAGTAGCAACAACAATAACAACATTCTCAATTGCGTCACTCTTCACAGTAAGGGACTCAAGATCCTCCGCGTCAACAAGAAGAATAAGAGATCATTGAAGATGTTGAACCCGTAAGAACACTAAACTCAAATTTCTCTTTAAACTCTACTCTAAGTTGAAAAAGGGCGGTACTGCGATGACTTTCATCGATGAGTTCTTGCAAGAGAGAGGTTACAAGAACAAAACTTTGTTCTTACAATCCATGGAAAGGATGGGCATTGCGCCTGAAGGTTCGGCAGTAAGGACTTTTGCCAACTTTCCAAGTGATCCATGGTTTGGTACTTTTAATCAGTTTGAAGGGAATGATGATGATGAAAGGATGTACACGAATTTTCAGCCTAGGATGGGCGTTGCTGCAAATGTATGTGGTGAGGGAATGAGTTTATTTCATTCTAAGGACCACAAGAAGATCTTATTCGAAACTTCTGAAGAGGGGTGATGAACTCTTGAACTGTGGACTTTGATTTTCTTGATTCTTTGAAAGTAGAACTAAGGGAGAAGTTTGCACTCCTTCAACTTGAACGCTTTTGCTCAGAGACGCCTGTCGCCTACCCAAAACTAACTGCTTATTTCTCTAGATGCAAATAGATTTTGTTTCACGGTTAGGGACAAAGAATTTGTGGTTGATGTGGACACCTTGGCGGATGTGATTGGTGTGGAAATAGGGAGTTTCCAACTAATCAGTGTGTCTGTTGGTCACGTAACATTGGCTCTTGTTCGGGACAGATTTGTTGAGGGCAGGATTTCTTACTCTAGAATGACTGCCTCCAATATTTTGCTACACAAGATTGTAATCAACTGCATCAGACCCAAATCCACTTCAAAGATTAGTATCTCTCACTCCGAAGCAAAGCTAATGTACACAATCGACATTGGTTTTAAGTTCTCACTGCCTCACACTATCCTAATGCATATGTATAGGACAGTTGTTAAGGACAAGGGGCAACTACCTTACTCTGCGCTTGTCACTCGACTCTTTAGACACTTCAAAGTTCAGTTTCTCGCTTCTCTATGTGTGAGAACCATTGCTCCCATGGTGATTAGATTGAAAATGGTTTCAAAGATGCGACTGAATGAGCTGAATAAGGCATTGGAGCAGCTGAAGGAGAAGTCCCCAATCAAAGCAAAATAAGACTCTAAAGCAAGGAAGAGAAAAGGCAAGGAGCCCATGAATGCACCAGTTAAGAAAAGGAGAAACCTTATCTTGCAGGATGAAGAAGAAGATGAGGATGACATAACTCTCTCCACCTTTGCCTTAAGAAATTTACGGAGCTTTGTTAGCTTTAATGAGCCAGAGGACAGAGAGATTAGAGAAAGAGAAGAGACAGAGAAGAGAGGTGAAGAAAGAGAAGAAAGAAGAACAGAGGAAGAAGAAAGAGAAAGAGAAGAAGAGGAAGAAGAGGGTCAAGATGACTATTTTGCGCCAACATTTGTTGTATCATTGTTAGATGACTCGGAAAAGACAAGGAGTGGAACTGCAGGAGAAGAAAGAGAAAAACATCATTTGGATGCTGAAGTAGAGCAAGAACAGGAAGAGGAATTCTTTTCTCCACCCGAAGGCATAGAAACATGGGGAACTGCTGACAAAAGAGGTATTTCTTCACCTGTTTTTACTAATGATGTTAGTAGATCTCCAGCAGATCTAGAGGATGTCTATGCCTCTCAATATCCTAAAGCGGTGTTGAGGCATCCACTCCCAATCCTGGTGATCGAACTGCTGATGTTCTTTCACATCTCAATACTCTTGAAATTGATTTAGCTGGACCTAGTGCTACAACAAAACCAACAACAAACTTTCAAAGGCTGTTGGATATCCTTTTGGATTTGAAGGCTCAGCATTATGGATTAGAGTTTGAGATAAAGGACCTCAAGAAAGCTTTCCAATCCACTTCAATATCTCTACGAGCACAAATTCAAGCCCTAAAGCTTCAAGTGCAAGAAACTGCAAAGGGTGAAGATTTGGTGTAGTTAAATGAGACTCTCAGAAAGCTAGAGGAGACTATCAAGTCTATGGGGGATTTCCAAATCGTTCACATCCCCAAACAGCCCTGGTTTTTACCCAACTTTTTTTAAAATTCGTCTCCACTTTTTTTTGTTGACAAAAAGGGGGAGAGTTTGTGCAGATTTATTTTGACTTTCGACTTTATCTTTTGATGACTTTTTGCTTGGTGCTTTGGACTTTGGTATTTATTTGTCTTTGGACTGACCTTTGACTTTTGATTACTGTTTGGTTTTGAATCTTTTTTATACTTGCAGCAACTAAGTTTGCCATAATGATTATGACTGGATAGTTATTTGTCTTATCTTTCAGGATTAACATGTTTTCTATGGTTGCAGAAACAATGATATCCAAGTCCTAATCAACTTATGTTTATAAGATACCACGTATTACTTAAGTATTGTTTTGCAGTTCAAAAGTTTTCAAATCCGCAGGAAAGTTTTGTTACCATAAAAAATGGGGAGATTGTTGGAAAAAACTCATTTATTATTTTGAAGTTGACAAAACATTTCCAAAAATCTAGTCTGAAAAATTCCAAACTCTACCGTAAAAGTCTAAAGACCGCCAGACTTTAGATTCAAAGTCTGTCTTCACTGATAGTTTCCAAACTGAAAAATGAAGACTTATCCAGATGCAGGATTATCTTCAAGGATTCGATTCGTTTGGTTTATGGATGACCTTATGGTTGGATATAGTAACTACTTGATTGATTATCTTCATTGGAATCAAGTCCGATATGAAGATCTCTTGAAAGGAGAAGTATACTTGGAAGGTTCTACTTATGGAAACCAAAAATCCTAATTGTTTGAACGAACAGGATTAACGGGCTTTCATCACAAATCATCTAACGACTCAAGATCATCTTAATTGATTCTGTCCAACAGGTAGATTGGAAGAATTCCTTTGGAAAGTGCCAACAGTCGAGAAGGCATGAATGAGTATTTAAGGTGGACTCTCCAGTTGTTCGAAAAAATGCGTGAAAGAAAATTTTCAAAATCTGAAACTTTCTAGTTCTTTGCTTTCTCATTCACTGAGCTCAAAATTGTATACAAAAGAGAGAAACTCTTAGTGAGACTTTGTGAGAGACCAGGAGAAACTCTTCATTAAGAAAGTCGAGGTCACAAGTTATAAAATCTCTTTTGATTCATAGTGGAATCCAGCCAGTGGGCTGTCAGCACAGGAGAGTGGACGCTGGCTTAATCTAAGCCGAACCACTATAAATCTTGTATTCCAATTATCTTTCCCCGAACTCTCGAACTCTTTATTTTTATTCGTAGCTTAATACATTCTTAGTCTGTTATCTTCTATAAGCAATTTACTTTTATTAAGTCTTGCGAAAAATTTTATTTACACCTATTCACCCCCTCTAAGTATTTGTACTAGCCCCCTTTCAATTATGATATCTAGACACACGGTAGCTCTTTTCCTTACCATCGAATCATATATTTCTATTCATAAGCTCATCAACACTTAACCAAATATCCTTGTGTGTCCTAACTTTTCCTCACCCTTGTGACTAGCACATGATTTGTCACTACATTTATCATTGTAATCGGCACATGACAGTACAAGCAACTTTGGATGTCTAACATCTAAGCAAGTAATGAATGGTGAAATTAAACAATTCCCAAATATTCAAGATGATTATTACAATGGGAAATTATTGAAACGAATTAGAGAAAGAATGTAGGCAATGGAATGACGAGAGAGAGAGAGAGAGAGAGTGATGGTGGGGTTGCATTGGAAAGGGTTCTATAAGGATAAAATGCACTTTCTTTTTCTTTCGTCTATTCTTTTCTTGGAAGTGTATAGATGCACGAAGACGCACACGGCACATGCGATGCCATGTTCACATGTTAGACCACTTGATGAACTTGCGTGTCCTATTCTATCTGCCAAAAATTGAAATTAGCACCAACATGTGAATCTGCGCTCGTTCGGCTATTATTGAAGGCATTCTATTGTTTCTACACACCTAAAAATAAGGGTTTTGATGTCGGTCTTTTCACTATAGGATGATTTTGGTTAGATTGAAATGCTATCAATTTAGAGTCTAACATGGTGTGTATTAATATTTGAGTGAAATATTTTTTGTGAATTAATTTTCTGGACTTTCTCACATTTGATTTGTTAAAAATGATCAGTTAATGGAAAACCATTTATGGTCAAAGAAAATATGTACATCTAAAGTCTGGAAAACGAATTCCCTAATCTAAAAAGAGAAAAACATGATTCCTCGAAATGCATTTTTTATTATCATGAAATCTTCTTCAAAACAAACACACTCTAAGCATCTTTGTCTCTGAATGGAATGTTCCGGCATTTAAATCAAAGAAACCAATAGTGTCTATGCTTGAAGAGTTGCCATGACAAATTAGCGAGACATTAATGGCCGAAAAGAAAACTAGCAAGATTAATCTGACCATGGAAGGTTGCACTGCGATCCTACTAAGGAAAAACTCATTTCAATCATCCCAACAAGAGAACAACTTGTCGATGTCATTTGACAAAATATATTTTACACCTAGCAAAAGATAGATTATGTCTTGACTAATATATTAAACTATTATAGGTTCTTAAATATGATGTGCTCGATATGAACCTACTTTAGCACATTGCTCAACAAACCAACTTTCTAACTGATCTCTATAAGGTAGAGCACACGCAACATTTGTAATCCTCGTGCTAAATATAGCTTAGGTTAGATGCGACATAGACTAACTTTGGCCTCTCGTTTTAGATTTACTTGTTAAGTCTATTTAAGTTGTGACGTATTCATAGACTATGTAAGTGTATGTCAAACTTTTCTATGACCCAAAAAATAGAAATTTGGCATTACGGCACCTGTCACGAAATTTCCAGGGTTTCCCCTGTCAAATCAAATAGGTCTATTCTATACCAGATCCACCTTGTGTATCAAATGCATATTATTAGGATTTAGGACGAGAGCATCTTGAACCATGCAATTCTCACACCGTAAGCTCCTAAGTAACTAAACAATTTATGACGTAAGCGACCTTGTTTCTGTAGCATCAACTGTTCTTAATTTTTTTTTCCCCAAGATTTCCACTTGTAATATCTAAGTTTTTTTCCTAAGACGGCTTGCAATCCTATCATTTCTTTTCTCCATATAAAGGATTTCTTCAGCAGAATGGAGAGGATGCCAATCCTGATTTTTTGAATTAATCAAAGTGGATCTCAAAATTTGCTCATGCATACAAGACTCGACTTAATCACCTTTCTAATTAGGACCATTCCTATTTGTGATGATGAGCTAACGATGCAAGCATGTGTAGGGACGAAATTCTAGGAGGCTTTACATTAAATTGCTAGGAAATTTCTCTTGGCAATGAGCAGTCGAATCATTTATGGGGCAAAGTAGATATTTCCTTGTCATTGACCACAATTTGCTAAGGGCGACATACTCTTGATTACTCTAAAATAATACAAGTACTAAAAAGAATAATTTAAAATGAACTCATATTAATGTAAATACTTCCTGATTTGTAAATTAAGGGAAGATAATGAAATTACAAAAAAAAAAAAAAAAAAAAAAAAAGGTCTAATTGCTTAAGAAGATGGTCAGCTAAATCGATTGGTGCAGGTGTTACGCAAAAGATTAGTGCAACTCATGTTGGTTGCATCCGTGTGAAAAGTAGTTTTGATTAGGATTCTAGTTGTGATTTAATAGTACTACAGAAGAACTTTGACCGGGCGAATGGTCTTGGTCTTGCAACTTGACGAGTTATTTTTCTAATGAGGGTCGTTTACGGTTCATGGGGCCGGGAGGGGTCAGCACATTTTCATGATTTGGAAAATGCACGTGATGTTCTCTTTTCTTTTTCCTTCGTGGTTTCTTACCTGAAATTCTTGAAACCGTCCAAAGGCTACATGGAATTCCAATCAAACCCCAAGCTCGCAAGTCCTCGACAAAGAACAGAATAGCGAAGGCGCCCCCGGGGGGGGTGGTGGTGTGCGCCACCGAAGTCCAGTCATGAAGGGTTTTGAAAAGTTTGACAGGGCAATTTAAGTTCTATCTGATAACCACTCAAACAATTATTATTTCTCTATTTTTGTTTTTCGAAATAAAAAATAAAATAAAAACCCATTTGATAACGTCAGTTAACTTTTTTATTCTCGGTATTTAAATTAGAAAGTAGAAAAAAACTATTTATCTATTATTGGGAACAAATTAAGAATAGAGCAATTTTTTTTTCCTTTTTATCTTTTCTTCTTTTTCTTTTCTTCATCTTCGTGATGGCTGGCGACCGGCCAAATAAAAGCTTACGACCTCACCATCCTTGGGTGAGGCTCAGGCCAATAAGGCTTACTCAAGGCCGGCGACCAAGAAAAAGAGGAAAAAGAAAAGAAAAAAAATATAATAAAATTATTTTAAGATTAAAAAAATTCTAAATCACAAAAAAATTAAGGGTAGTATGGAATGTATTTCAACTCTGGAAATAGAAATTTTGTATGGTTACCAAATAACTTCAGATGTCTAAAAACTCGTTTAGTGAACATAATCAAGAAAAACGGGATTCAAACCTCCACCTTCTCAAGGAAGGATGGGGTGGGGACGCGCAAGTTTCAGGAGTGGGTTTCGACGCCCACGCCCTGCAAGAGGCAGGGCAAAAGTCTGAGAGTGAGTGTAGAATAGGTATAGAGTAGGACTGACCAAAAAAAAAAACATAATCAAAAAAAACTATTTTTAAGCAAAGATTACTTTCATGACCAAAATAGTTATTAAACAAGCCCTTAGAGTTCAATGTGGGGCCCTGTGATGCTATGAGCAAAGCATGTGAGCATTTTTAACAAAGTTTGATTTTTCTCTTGCTATAAGCAATTAAGATGAGCTAGTCAAGCGAAATCATCATATGATTTGATTCAAAATAACATGTTACATACGTGAACACCATAAGCAAGAAATATTCTAATGTGATCCGACCTCCATCAATTAAAAGTTCTTATAAATAGCAACAAAGTGTATGTGTGTTTCCAAAATCTATTATGAACGTCGTATATTTTCTTCTCCTTGAAATCACTTGAGACGGAAATTCTAGTGAGAAATTCTAGTAAATGGAGATATACCTTACTTGATGCAGCCATTCGTAACTTAATTTTTTTTTTTTACGATAACTTATTTTTAAGGCCATTAACTATATCAACTATGTCGTTCAATTTGACTTTCTGAGAATGAAATCGAGCCCCTATTGAACAAGTTTGCATAATCATGGATTCGAGCATTGGGACGTTTGATTATTGTTCTATCCTTTCTATCCTGCGAGATCTTTCTTTTTTGCCTCTTCATGAAAAATTGGGAGCCGACGTTCTCAAAGAAGACATGAACAAGCAAATTCTAGGAAAGAACATTTTATAAACCACCAAAAAAAAAAGGGTTAATACCTTGAAAAACCCTAAACTGGTACACCTGTGACAAATTTACCCCAAACTATTTTTTTGACCACCAAAAACTCCAAACTAATATACCTTTGACAAATTTACCCCAAACTGGTACACTTGTGACAAATTTACTCTCTGTTAGTTTTTATTAAATTTTATCGTTAAATTATTAAGTTAAATGACACGTGAGAGTTGATTAATATACCAATTTAGGATTTTACATTCCGTTTGTTACAGTTTACAATTTTTGTGATTTTTTTTTGTATTAATCAAATTTAGCGAAGGGTATATTTGTCACAAATTTACCAGTTTGGAGTTTTTTGCGGTCGAATAAATTAGTTTAGGGTAAATTTGTTATAAATGTACCGCTTAGGGTTTTTTTTTGTTAGTCGGGGTAAATTTGTCACGGGTATACCGGTTTGGGGTTTTTCATGGTCAAAAAATTAATTTGGGGTAAATTTGTCACAGATGTATCAGTTTGGAGTTTTTTAAGGTATTAATCCAAAAAAAAAAAAATCAGACTTTTGATGGATAATAATTATAAGTTTTGGGGGAGTGAGCCCGTCAATCACGGTTTCTGGTGGACCAGCCCAAGATTCGATTGCCCGTACAAATGCGTGGCCAGCTTGTCTTTGAATTCACCCCTTTGATCGAATCAAGGAATTGGATTTGCGTTCACATCCAAGTTAAATGGAGATGGAGATGGAATTTAGGAACACGTTCATCTTGATTCTGTCCCCCCCCCTTCCTTTTTTCCCATTTTGTTTTGGTCCAGTGGGGGAATTGACAGCATGATTTTGACGGTCCAAGATGCTGTCGAGGTCCTTCCAAACTGCTAAATTACGAGCACATTTTAGAGATTGTGTCAGAAGCAAGTCCGTCAAAATGAGCACCAAAGTTTGATGATAGGCTCGGCCATCACCAACCTTCGAAAATATTGATTCTTAGGTCAATTGGAGGACAACATTGCATTTTTCAATGAGGGAAATAAAACTGACATAACTTGACATGTTTCAATTTGGGGTGTGCAAAAGAATCAAGACCCGTCTAGATCGCCCGGAACCAAATTGGAACTGCTCGGAACCAGTGGTTCTTGAGAGAACCGGACCGGTTCTTGGTTTCTTTTTATGAGAACCGGTGGGTATCGGTCCAATTCCTAGTTCCCAGTTCCCGATTCCATGGACGGATACTCCCACCTAGACCAAACTGATTATATTATAATAATTTATCAATTTTTAATATTAAAATAAATTTCGAAATTACTAATTAGCAAATTTAAATTTTTAGGGCTTCATTTCCTCTTACGGTTTCTGTGTTTTTATAAGAATTTAGTAAAGTGTGTAAGTTGCCTTTCAACAACTCAATAAATGGTTCAGTCAAAGGATACTTCCGAGACTCACATAGGATACTGTGTTCAAGAATATGTGGAGTGCTGGTAGAATTGTTTCTACAGAAAGAATTTAGTAAAGCAAAGGTTATAAGAGATTGAGCGCTGTTAGGGAATAAAAGAAAAGATGATCTACATAGCATAACCTTGAACTTAAAGAATATTTTAGATTTCAACTGAAATGATTCAAAAATAGGAAAAAAAAAAACATATTTCTCTTCTTTGGTAGTGTTTTTCAATAAAATAAAAAATGGTACGTTTAATTAAGCCGGTTCAATTTAAAGAAAATATTACTTAATATGAAGAGTACTTATGACAAGATTTGGAAAACGATATTATTATTAGTGAAACCAGTTCCATGGATCCATCTGGAAACCGGATTAGACCGGTGGTCCGGTTCTTAGGTGGATCCATGCAGCTAATGAGTGGTTTCCGGTTCTAATTTTTTGGAACCTGTCCTTAGTGAGTGGTTCTCGGTTATAGCTCGGCCGGAAACCGCCCACCCTGACCATGCACCCTTATAGTTTCAACTCATTTTAAATAGATTTTTTATTCTTGCATTATCGATACATTTTTTTACAATGATATGGAAATTTCACCAATAGCCAATGCTAGTGCAAAGTTATGACATGTGTCAATAGCTTTAGGGGGAAAATTATCTATCTATAATAGTGAAATTTCCATATTATCTATCTATAACACGTGACAAAGAAGGATGGGTAGAATTATTTAGACATCCTTAACATCATGGGTTTGGTAATTGACCTAACATTCTTCCAGCCCAAAATTCCTCTATGGTCTCACTTTGCGCCAGTCAATGGACCACAAGTCATCACTTAATATGTATCGTTCATGTCCACAAATCTAATTAACATGGAAGCTGATCCCAAAGAGTTGGTTGGTTCCTGAATATATGATATAAGTGAACTTGATCATTGAGCAACTTTGGATTGGTCAATTGGGATATCCAGGCTAAAAGTTTTTGTAAGCTTTTAATCCACCAAATTTGACGATTTATATTCCATTATGTTAAATGAGATGTATACATTCAAATGTTGGGTGCTTCCTTAATTTCATGAAGCTTTTTTCTTGATTAAGATGTTATAGTAGCTATTTTATCGATATTTTGCACAAGCATATTGTTGAGTTATTTTGAGTCACTTGCCATCTTTATAATCAACAAAAGCCTTCACTGGGTTAGAACAATGTTTTAAGTTATCAAATACTATAAAAACCAACTAATGGAGAGATCAATTGAACATGCTATAACACGCGATATTTCATAAATAATTTAACACGTATGATGTCAAATACTAACGCGAGTCACATGACAATTTTTATCAAGTTTGGGGTAGGAGAAAATTTCCTTCCACCACCAAAAAATTCAGTCCTTTCTAACCCTAGAGGACTTCCATAATGTGTATGACTATATCTTTTGCAAGCAAAGAATTGCAAAGGAGAATTTCCCAAATCAAACGGTTGCAATAGGCTCCAAATTGGGGCTCGACTCCATGGCTTTCATGGCTTGAAATCTTGGCTCATTCGCTTGGAACTTGAGGGCAGCATATAGTTTCATGTAGTCATCGAACACAAACTTTGGATAAGCTACTTCACCGGCCTCCTCTACCTTGCTCTCCATGAGTGCCGGTGCCGGATAGATCACAGAGTCACTGCTCGGGTTGTAAAATGAACCTATGGACATCCTGTTCCTGTCAGTTTGGGCCACCACCCTATGCAGCACGCTCTTGTATTTCCCATTAGTTATCACCTGCATTTAATTTGAAATGATCTTTCAATTTCAAATGCCGAATGCAATATTCTTCTATTAAAAGGTAATGATTTTGCTATACTGCATAATCAACAGTTGGAATATATATGTTACCTCGATTTGGTCGCCGAGGTTGACTACGATGGAGTGGCGCATCGGGGGGACGTCAACCCACTGGCCGTCCTTGAGGAGCTGTAGGCCGCTGACCTTGTCATCCTGGAAGAGTAGGATGACGCCGCCAGCGTCGGTGTGGGCACGAAGCCCCTTGATCAGTTCAGGCTTGGGACACGGCGGGTAGTTGCTGACCTTGGTGCCGAAGTTCGGCCCGTTGGACCCGTGGAAGGCCTTCTTTAAGTAACCTTTCTCCAGGCCCAGGTTCTCACACAGCAAGTCCATGAGCTCCTCGGCTAGCCTCTCCAACTTCACTGCAAACTCCTTCATGACTTTCCTGCACATCAAACGGTGAAAAGTCACCATCGATAGATGCGGAGTGGAATGCAGCTTTTCATCTAAGTTGATAAATTCTCGTCATCAGTTACCTGTAGTCATCTTCGAGATCAGGGATTTGGGAGATGTTGGATACGGGGAGGTGCTTCAGGTGGAAGGTGCTTTCCCAGTCCAAGTCATGGACCTCCGTCTGGGCATTCTCGAGCCCCTTGCTCACCACCAGCTCTCTGAACCTATGCTCCATGCACTTGTTGTAGTGCTCCTTGGTCATTCTCTCGACTGTGTCCATGAGCTCGGGTGGAATCCCATGATTCACCAGCTTCATTTGGTCATTTCCCAAGGCATCACAATCGAAAATGTTAGACCCACTCTTTTACATAAAATATAGGTTAGAGAGAGAGAGAGAGAGAGAGAGAGAGAGAGAGTTGTACCTCAAAGAAGCCCCAGTTCTCACAGGCATCTTTGATCTTGTCCATGGTGATTACTCTCTTCTCACCATTCAGGTTCTCCATGTTGATCACTGGGAAGCTCTCCATTTTCTCTCTTGAGAAATTGCAGTGAAACCTTGTTTCTCTTTTGCTCTCTCTCTCTCTCTCTCTCTCTCTCTCTAAGAAAGAAGATAATGCACTTGCCTGTTTGCCTTGTCTTGTGCATTGGGTTTCTCGTGGGTTCCCTATTTATAGTAGTTTTTTCCTTGACCACTTTCCATGTTCACATGCTTGTACAGAGTGTCGTATGGGCCATAGAGTCAAACGAGGATCAAAGGCGGTGGCTATGGTCAGCCTGCCTTGTCCAACCAGCTCTCTTGATCTCTGGATTTTGGACCCACTTTGGCTGGTGGCTAAGATCCTTCTCTCCCCTTTCCCCTTTATTTATTTATTTATTTATTTTTCACCCCCTTTTGACTAAAGTTTAAAATCGACAGTGACCTTCCATGAACGTGCACTAAACTAGACCCTACAATCTACCTGCCTTCCTTTTGAGCATCGCTGACGTGTTGATAAGATAGGTTGAGTGCGTGGCAATTAGAGCATGTAAGTTGTGGATCTTGATACAAAAAAAAAATGATTGATTTGTGATCTTGTGCACTATCGTCGAAGTTGCATTTGTATCTTCAAAATGCGACTAGTTCGACAAGTCATGAGATTTACGTAATATCATTTGGATACATAAATAAATTACAGATATTTTTATCATAGTTTATACTTGGACAAATTACCCAATCAATCATAAGCTTAATTTATGGATGTCAATTCAATCATAAACTTACAAATTACCAATTTACTTTCAAACTTTTGCATGTAATTCCAATATAATTCTTCCTCATTAATTTTGTCGAAATTGCTGATATGGCAATCCAATTATCACTACAATCCTATGTGGCTTACTATTATGTCACTGATTTTTAGGCGAAAGATGTTAGGAAAAACGACATTATAATTAGCAAAATTTGAAAGTTTAATGACTGAATTAATATCCATATGATAGATTTATGACTTATTGGACGAATTTCCCATTAACATTTTGCGTATCTTAATCATGGATTATCAAGAAAGATCCATGTGAATCCCAAAATAATCAAACATGTTGAGCACCATGGCAGGTGTGCTCTAAGCAATGTTTTTCATGACATCAGCTAAATAAATGGGATTCGGTCCTTACTTAGAAGCGAGTGGCTCGTGCACGTTTTACTATTTGAAATTGCAATCTGTATGACAGACGATCGTTCCTGTTGATTGGTTCCGTAGCTAGATGGTCCACATATGATCTCGTTGGTCCACATTGTCTTGCCAAGAAAACAATTTAATTAAATTCCATCCTTATGATAAGATTAATAAATGGGTGAATTGAACACTAATTAGGTAGCTATGACAAAACAAAAATATTGTTGGATGCTTTTGAGACATGATAATCCAATTCAATTGTTAGGTGTCCCCACATGGATTTTAAGAGAAGAACATAAAAAGATATTCATGACATTAAAAAAAAAAAACTAGTTTGATTGATTGAATTCTCTAGATTTTAACTTTGAATTTCAAAGGTGATTTTCTTGTCAAAGTTTATGAAAACTTATGGCCAGCTGTGAATATTTTCGCGTCAATAGATCTATAGTTTTTGTAATTGAGCTAATGCGCATTCTACATTATATATCTCTAGCTCTCTAGGTCAAAAGCTAGAAGTTGAAGTCAAGAAGCCAATATATTTGATCTTGTCGACATGACAATATTTCGTAGCAATCTCTTAAATGCATCTACCCTATCTTTAAAAGTGTAATGTACTTGTTAGAAATGTCAATAACAACCATCACAAGATGTAGAAATTTTTTGAGGGCTGTGGACGCTATCCTCAATCATACTGCTCGTTATTCATAGAGTGCAAAAGGCGCGAGGTGACTGTCCTTCAACATTTAACAAACATTCTAGATAGAGTGCAAGCGCAATTCGCTTCTAAGAATGGCATCCCACTTGTTCCACATACAGCAGAGTGCACGCCCATAAGAAAATAATACCCAACGTGGAATTATAGTTAGTTATCGATGATATAAGAGGGATATCTCAATTGCAAAGGGGGAATGATGATGGGTTTGTTTGAAAGTCATGCTTCTTTGGGAAAAACCCTATGATGATGATGATGATGATGAGAGAGAGAGAGAGAGAGAGAGAGAGAGAGAGAGCTCCTTTTGGCCTATGTAGTGGGACTCCAAAGAACTCGAAGTGGGAATAATATTCTTTGCTAAAGTTAAAGTGCACGAGTAGAGAGAGAGAGAGAGAGAGAGAGCTCCTTTTGGCCTATGTAGCGGGACTCCAAAGAACTCGAAGTGGGAATAATATTCTTTGCTAAAGTTAAAGTGCACAAGTAGAGAGAGAGAGAGAGAGAGAGAGAGAGAGAGAGAGAGAGCTCCTTTTGGCCTATGTAGCGGGACTCCAAAGAACTCGAAGTGGGAATAATATTCTTTGCTAAAGTTAAGGTGCACGAGTAGAAAAAACAGTTGAGAAAATGGACTGTAAAGGCAATTTAAGTCATGTTCCAGCTACTTTTGGTCGTTTTCCATAATCCCCACCAACGACATCCTCTTCTCTTTTTTTGGAGAGTTTGGCCGTCAATGATTTGACCGCAACTTACTCATTTAGCAAAAAGCTAGAATTGAAAGGGAATTTTACTTGCTAACCTCGAAGTAATCGTGCTTCGCGTGGGAGGATGCCTCTTTATGTACTTTCTGCAAGAAGGCCGAGCGAATTTGGGTTGGAACATGATGCTGGACATCTTTGATTCTCATGTACGAACTCATCCGTTTTGCGATGATTTGATTAGCTTTTCTTACGTGTTCCGCCGTGTTTTAACATTATTAATCATGTGCATAATAACATAAAAATTTGACACGTTTCATCTTTTCATATTCAAGCCGGCAAACCCTACGCTAGGATTACTAAACATTTGATAATATCACGCCTTTCATGATTTCGACTAGCAACATCAAGTAACATATTCGACATCATGCGCTTTTTGAGACGTGTAAAGTTGTCAACTATGTAAAATAAATGCATGATTTTTTATTTAAATATTCTAACATTTCCTCTCTCTCTTATCTTGGTCTTTTAAGTAGTATTAAAACCTCAAGCTTTGATAACACGTGAGATTTTAGTGAGATCACTGCTAACTTTTCCAAAAGTTTAAACTATTAGATAAAGGCATAGTTTATTATTTAAAAATTTAAACACTCCTCTTCATGCTTAGTTTGAATTTTTGGCCTAAAACTAAGTGTGAAAATTTAAATGGGGAGACAAATAGGACATAGAAAGATTAAACCTTAAAATATCTAGCTTTGCTACTATGTGAGAATTTATGATATTATTACCAGTTTCTCTAAAAGTTTAAGCTATTAAATAAACACATCGTTTATTACTTAAATATTCTAACAATTACAATGAGAAAGTATTGAAAAGGATTGGAGAGAGAATGTCCGTAATGGAATGGCGAGAAAGAGTGGACGGTGGGGTTGCATTGGAAAGGGTTCGATAAGGATAAAATGCAATTTCTATTTCCTTCGTCTACTCTTTTCTTGGAAGTGTATAGATGCACGTAGATGTATACGGCACATGCGATGCCATGTTCACATGTTAGATCACTTGATGAACTTGGGTGTCCCATTCTGTTTGCCAGAAATTAAAATCGACACCACCAACATATGAATGTGTGCTCGTTCGAATGTTATTGAAGGCACTTTGTTGTTCCACACACACTCAAAATAAGGGTTTAAATGTTGGTCTCATCACTATGTGATAATTTTGGTCAAATTGGAACAATTATCAATTAGTACAATTAAAAGGTTTAGGATTGAATTGACAAAAAGTTCAATAGTTTAGGACTTTTTAGACAATTTCTTCACAAATGATATATTATGTATCAACTAAGTGTATTAAGTGAAAGTAGCTAAATATGTGATATATTAAATTATTATTATTAGTTTTTGGATATGGTCTGCTCAATATAAACCCATTTAGACACACAGTGTTTAACAAACGACTTTCTAAACCAGTCTTTGCAGCGTAGAGCGCACACAACATTTGTGGTCGACGTGCTAAATAAAGCTGAGGTTATATGCAATATGGATTGACTACGGCCCCTAATCTTAGACTAATCTCTTAAGTCTGTTTAAGTTATGATGTATTCGTAGACTATGTACGTGTATGTCAAACTTTTCTATGACCCAGAAAAGAGAAATTTGGCATTACGGCACCTAAGAAAAAATTTCCAGGGTTTCCCTTATCAATTCAAACAGGTTTGTCCAACTTGTGCATCAAATGCATGTTATTAGGATATTGGATGAGGGCAACTTCAACCATGCAATTCTCATGCGGCAAGCTCCTAGGTAACTATATAATTTATGACGTAAGCAATCTTGAAATTATTTCACAAGACGGCTTGCAATTTTATCTCGAGTCATTTCTCCATTCAAAGGGATTTTTTCAGCAGAATGGGGAGCATGCCAATTCTGATTTTTTGAATTAGTCATCGTGGATTTCAAAATTTGATCATGCAGACATGGCCTGACTTCATTTATCTTTAACTTCTTGATCACGCCTTTAATTAGGACCATTCCCGTTCGTGATGATGAGTTGACGATGCAAGCATGCATAGGGAGAAAATTCAAGGACGCTCTGCTTAAACTACTTGGAAATTTCACTTGGAACATGAAGTTGTATTATTTGTGGGGGCAAAGTAGAACTTTCCTTTCATTGACCTCAATTTGCCATGAGCACACGCTCTTGATTTCTCCAAAAGATTACAAGTACTAAAATAATATTTTCCAGGATTAATACCACAAGAATCCGAAATCGGTACATATATGATAAATTTATCCAAAACTAATTTTGTTATCACAAAAAATCCCAAACCGGTATATTTACTATTCATTAGTTTCAACTAAATTGGATTAATATCATGATTAAAATGTACTTATATTAATGTAAATACATGCTAATGGTGTAGATTAACGAAAGATGGAAATACAAAAAATCGGTCCAATTGCTTCATAAGATCATCAGCTAAATCAATTGACATAGATGTTATGCATAAGATCCTACATTTCGTGTCGGCTGTATCCGTGTGAACAGTAGTTTCGATGAAAAGTCTAGTCATGGTTTAATAGTAATATAGAACTTTGAACGTGAGAGTGGTCTTCGTCTCGCAACCTGAGGAGAAATTTTTCTACGGAGTGTCGGTGACGGTTCATGGGGCTGTGAAACAGCATAATCTCGTGATTTGGAAAATGCACGTGATTTTTGTTTTTTTCTTTTTCCTTTGTGGTTTCTTACCAGAAATTCTTAAACCACCGAAAGGCTACACGGAATTCCAGTCAAACCCCGAGCTTGCGAGTCTTCTACAAAGAACAGAACAGCGAAGGCGGGAGGCCCCACCGAAGTCCTGTCATCATGGGATCTGAATGGTTTCACGAAACAATTTAGAGTTCAATGGTGGGGGCCCCGTGATGCCATGGGCAAAGCTCGTGCTTTTTAAGGAAGTTTGATTTTTCTCCTGATCTATGCGATTAGGAGGAGCAGATCAAACGAAATCATCACATGACTCAATTCAAAATGACACGTTATGTATGTGAACATTGTGAGCATGAGATATTCTAATGTGGTCCAACCTCAATTGACTTAAAGTTCTTATAAATAGCAACCATACATATGTATGTTATCAAAATTTGCTCTGAACATTGCACATTTTCTCTTTCTTGAAATTTTTTGAGATTGAAATTTGAGTGAGAAATTTTAGTAAATGGAGATATACCTTACTTGTTATAGTCAATGATAACATAGTTTTTCTTTACCATAACTTATTTTTAAGGCCTTGAACTAGATTAATCTACGTCATTCAATTCGACCGTCTGAGAATGAAACTGGGTCCCCATTGAATAAGCTTGTTTAATCACGAATTTGAGCATTAAGACCTTTGAACTTTCGTCGTATCCTTTCCACCCATTTGAGATCTTTCTTCTTGCCTCTTGATGAAAAATTGAGAGCCAACCTTCTCAAAGAAAGCATGAACCGGCAAATTCTAGGAAAGAACGTTATATGAGCCATCCTAGAAACAAGCATTGACAAGGCAGATGGAGAGACTAGAGAGGCCGGTAGAGATTAGAAAGAGCCAATCTAGACTTGCAATTCAACGGTGGAATTTTCTCACGAGTGAGAGCAAATTGACATGACTTACTATTTATAAACCCCCACCCCACCCTACCCCACCCCACCCCACCCCACCCCAAAAAGAAGAGACTTTTCGTAGATGGTAATTATATAAGTTTTGGGTCAATGAGTCCGTCCATCACGGTTTCCAGTGGACCCACTTTGGTTTCAATTGTCCGTACCAATGCGTGGCCAATTTATCCTCCGTTAGATTTGCGTTCACATCCAATATATATGGAGATGGAATTTCAGATCACGTTCATCTTGATTGTGTCCCCTTGACGGCCCACGATGCTGTTGAGGTCCCTTCCAAGCAGCTAAATTACAAGCACGTTCTGGAGATTGTGTCGGAAGCAAGCCCGCAGACGATGAGCACCAAAGTCTGGTCTCAGGCTTGGGCATCTCGGTTTAACTCGGAACTGAAGAGCGACACGCATAGGAAGCGTCAATTCTCCGGCTAATTAGAGAAAAACGCTACAAAATTCAACAAGAATAAAGGAAACTAACACGATTTAACACGTTTCCGTTGACTGAGTTTACTCTCATATAAAGGAAGCTCTATGATTTTTAAAGCCCAAAAGTTTAAGCCCATATGATAATTAATATGAAAAAATAGGATTTCTCACTATCACCAAGAATGTTGGTTGAAATGTGAGAATAAGAGAGAATGAGAGAGCAGAAAATCTAGGTTCGAGACAGTATCATATTTTCATCAAGCCGGCATCAATTTATGATCCAATTGAGCTAAAATTTTATAAGTGTATTCGCGACACACTCTTTTCAAATCTGAACTGTTTGATTTCACTTAAGCTCCCTACCTCAGGTTTTTTGTAGGTTGAACAAAACCTGCACTTTTTATGATAGTTATTCTTAATCTCTTGTGAAATTTATGCGTATTATCAAAAATGATATTCTTGATGTCTTTATTGCTGTGTACCTTTAATATTTACTAGAAAAGAACTTTGTTCACCTAATTTTGTTGAGAGTAAAGATTTTGAGTGGACTCCGATCCTGTAGTTTTTTATTTCCTCACACTGAGGAGGTTTTCCATGTAAAAAAATTACCTTGTGTTATGCGGAAAATGAGCACCAAAGGTTGATGATGGGCTCGAGCATCTCGGCTTAATTCGGAACTTGAGAGAGATGAGCTTAGGGAGCGTCGATTCTCAAGCCAATTGGAGGACAACACTACAAGATTTAACGAGGGAAAAAAAACCGACATGAGTCGATACGTTTCAACTCAATTTTAATGGATTTATATTCTCGCATCATCGATATATTTTTCACGACAATGTGGAAATTTCATAAACAGCCAATGTGACTACAATGTTATGACATGAGCCGACAGCTCTAGGGGGAAAATTATCCACATATGTAATAGTGAAATTGCTGGGATGACATGTGATGAAGAGGGATTGGTGGAATTATTCAAGTATCCTTAACATTTTAGGCTTAGTAATTGATCCAATATGCTTGCGGGCCCATAAAATTCCTTTATGGTCCTACTTTGGGCCAATCAATGGACCATGAGTTGTCACTTGATCTGTGTCGTTCATGTCTGCAAATCTAATTAACATAGAAGCCAATACCAAAGAGTTGGTTGATTCCTAGATACTTGACATTAGTGGACTTGATCAATGAGCGAGTTTGGACGGGTAGAGTGGGATATCCAAGCTAAAATTTCTTTTGTAGGCTCATAATCCACCAAATTCTATGAGTTATACTCCAATATGTTAAATGAAACGCATACATTCAAAAGCTGGGCGTTTCATTAATTCCATGAAGTTTTTTTTTTCTTGATCCAGAGGTTGTATTAGCTAATGTTTTGCTCGAGCACGTTGTTGAGTTATTTCGAGATGCTCCCCATCTTTATAATCAACAAAAGCCTTCGTTGGATTAGAACAATATTTTAAGTTTTAGGTACTATAAAACGAACTAATGGAGAGATCAAAATTTCACACAATATAACATGTAATATTTCATATATAATTTGACACATATCGCGTCAATTGCTAAGACAACACAAACGACAATTTTTCTTAAGTTCTTGGTATGAAAAAAAATTCCTTTCACCACCAAAAAATTCACATTCCTTTATTACCCAAGAGGACTACCATATAGGTGCACGATGGCACGTTTTGCAAGCAAAGAGTTGCCAACTTATTGATGAAGAATTCCCCAAACTCCCCAAATCAAGCGTTTGCAATTGGACCCAAATTAGGGCTTGACTTTATGGCTTTCATGGCTTGGAATCTTGGCTCTTTGGCTTGAAACTTGAGAGCAGCATACAGTTTCATGTAGTCCTCAAACACGAACTTCGGATATGCTGCTTCATCCACCTCCTCTGCCTCACTTTGCGCAAGTGCTGGTGCCGGATAGATCACGGCATCGTCGCCTGGGTTGTAGAATGAAGCTATGGACATCCTATTCCCATTAGTCTGGGCCACCACCCTGTGCAACACGCTCTTATATTTTCCATTGGTTATCACCTGCATTTGATTTCAAATGTTCTTTCAAATGCTAAATGAGACAATCATATATTAAAAGGTAATGGTTGCACTTTACTATGTAAGCAGCAGTATGACCAACTCGTTGAGAAGCTTTTTCTTTCTTTTCTTTTCTTTTCTTTTTTATTGTGAGTGCGAGTATATATGTTACCTCGATTTGGTCGCCAAGGTTGATGACGATGGAGTGGCGCATAGGGGGAACGTCGACCCACTGGCCGTCCTTGAGGAGCTGGAGGCCGCTGACCTTGTCATCCTGGAAGAGTAGGATGACGCCGCCGGCGTCAGTGTGGGCCCGAAGCCCCTTGATCAGTTCAGGCTTTGGGCACGGCGGATAATTGCTGACCTTGGTGCCGAAGTTCGGCCCGTTGGACCCATACAGGGCCTTCTTCAAGTAACCTTTCTCCAGGCCTAGGTTCTCACACAGCAAGTCCATGATCTCCTCCGCCAGCTTCTCCAATTTCACTGCAAACTCCTTCATGACTTTCCTGCACATCAAACAGCGGAAGGTCATCATCGATGGATGTGAAGTGGAATGTAGCTTTTCATCTGGGTTGACGATTCTCATCATCGGTTACCTGTAGTCATCATCGAGGTCAGGGATTTGGGTGATGTTGGAGACGGGGAGGTGCTTCAAATGGAAAGTGCTTTCCCAGTCCAAGTCATGGACCTCCGTCTGGACATTCTCGAGCCCCTTGCTCGCCACCAACTCTCTGAACCTTTGCTCCATGCACTTCTTGTAGTGTTCCTTTGTCATTCTCTCGACCGTGTCCATCAGCTCCGGTGGAATCCCATGATTCACCAGCTTCATTTGGTTATGTCCCAAGGCATCACAATCCAAAATGTTAGACCCACTTTTTTCTTTTACATAAAATATAGGTTACACAGACAGAGAGAGAGAGAGAGAGAGAGAGAGAGAGAGAGAGAGAGAGTCGTACCTCAAAGAAGCCCCAGTTCTCACAGGCATCTTTGATCTTGTCCATGGTAATTGCTCTCTTCTCACCATTCAAGTTCTCCATGTTGATCACTGGGAAGCTCTCCATTTTCTCTCTCTAGAAATTGCAGTGAAACCTTGCTTCTCTTTTGGCTGCTCTCTCTCTCTCTCTCTCTCTCTCTCTCTCTCTCTCTCCCCGAATGAAGATAATGCACTTGCTTGTTTGCCTTGACCTGTCTTGTGCCTTGGATGCCTGGTGGGTTCGCTATTTATAGAGTTTTTCCTACTGCATAAGAGAGGATTTCCTTCATCACTTTCTATGTTCACATGCCTGTACAGAGTATTGTATGGGCCATTGAGTCGAACGACGATTGAAGAAGACGGAAAATTAGTAAAATGATGACATCCGGTGGGTCCTAAAAATCCTCCATGGACGGCCAACCCCACGGTGGTGGCTATGGTCAGCCTGCCTTGTCCAACCATCTCTCTTGCTCTCTTGATTTTAGACCCACTTTGGATGGCAGCTAAGATCCCTCTTCCATTTCGGCAGTGACCTTCCATGAACACGCAATAACCTAAATCCGACATGCCTTCCTTATGAGCGTGGATGACGCGCGAAAAAGTTAGGTAACAAGTTTTTCACAAGGCATGTGGCAACTAGAGATTGTAAGTTGTGGGTCTTGTGAAATAAAAACATGTTTGACAAGCCATGAGACTTAGGCAATATCGTCTAGATACACTAATGAATTGTAGGTATTACCTCCATAGTTTACATTTGGAAAAATTAACCATTCGATTGTAAATCTATTATATGGATAACAATTCAGTTTCACACATTTCAATTCATCAATTTAGTTCTAAATCTTTACACAAAATTTCAGCCATTCGAAAATCACCAACATGGCGGTCTAATCATTGCTAGCCATCCTATATGGCATATTGTCATGTTAGCGGTTTTCAGCAAAAATTGACAAGAATGACTACGATGGAATATCACGCAAAGATCTAGGACTAAATTGGCAGACTTTGAAAATTTAAGGACTGAATTGACATCCATACAATAGATCTATAACATTAGACAACTTCTCTATTATCATTTTGCATAACTTAATTTTGGGTTATTAAGAATAATTCGTGTGAATCCCAAAGTAATCGACATGCTAAGCCCATGGCTCATGTGCTCTAAAGCAAACCTTTTCATGACACCAGCTAAATAAATGGGATTCGGTCCTTTAATATTTAACGTCGCAATTTGTATGATAAATGGTCGTTGCTATTAATTGGTTGCATGGCTAGACGGTCCACATATGATCTCGCTAATCCACATCGTCTTGCCAATAAAAAATTTAATTAAATCCGATCCTTGTGATTAGATTAAGAGATCATTAGGTAGCTATGAATGCTTTGGAGATAAGATCATCCAGTTCAATTGTTAGGTGGCACCACAATGATTTTAAGAAAAGAACATACAAACATATTCATGACATTTAAAATGGAAAGTATTGAAAAGAATCACACAAGATGATTATTACAACGGGAAAGTATGGAAAAGAATTAGAGAGAGAATGTCGGCAATGGAATGGGGAGAGAAAGTGGGATGGTGGGGTTACATTGAAAAGGGTTCAATAAGGATAAAATGCACTTTCTTTTTTCCTTCGTCTATTCTTTTTCTTGGAAGTGTATTAGATGCAAATAGATGTATACGGCACATGCCATGCCATATTCACATGTTAGACCACTTGATGAACTTGCGTGTCCCATTCTCTGCCAAAAATTGAAATCGACACCCACACGTGAATGTGTGCTCGTTCCACTGTTATTGAAGGCACTTTGTTGTTTTCACACACTCTTAAAAAAAAAAGGGTTTTGATGTTGGTCTTATCACTATGTGATGATTTTGGTTAGATTGGAATGCTTATCAATTTGCACAATAAAAAGATTTAAGATTGAATTGGCAAGAGTGCAATAGTTTAGGAATTTTTAGACAATTTATCCACAAATGATAAATTATGTATCAACTAACTGTGTTAATTAAAAAATTATCATGTGTGTTGAGAAAATGATTGTTATTGGTTTTTGAATATGAGCTGCTCGATATAAACCCACTTAGACACATTGTTAGCAAACCAACTTTCAAAACTGGTCGTTGTAAGCACAGAGCACACACAACATTTGTAGTTGACTTGCTAAATATAGCTTAGGTTATATGTGAGGTGGACTAACTTCGGCCCCTAATCTTAGACTAACCTGTTAAGTCTATTTATGTTATGATGTACTCGTAGACAATGTACGTGTATGTCAAACTTTTCTACGACCCGAAAAAGAGAAATTTTGCATTACAGCGCCTAAGACAAAATTTCCAAGGTTTCCCTTATCAAATCAAACAAGTCTATTCTAGACAAGATTTAACTTGTGCATCAATAACATGTTATTGGGATATATGATGAGGGCAACTTGGACCATGCAATTCTCACACCGTAATCTCCTAGGTTACTAAATAATTTATGAGGTAAGCAACCTTGAAATTGTTTCACGAGGCGGCTTGCAACTCCGTCATCTCGAGTCGTTTCTCCATTCAAAGGGATTTCCTCAGCAGAATGGGGAGGATGTCTATTCTGATTTTTTGAATTAATCAAAGTAAATTTCAAAATTTTCTCATGTATACAAGGCTTGACTTCATTTATCATCAATGACTTAATCACGTTTCTAATTAGGACAATTCCTATCCGTGATAATAGCTAACGATGCAAGCATGCATAGGGATGAAATTCAAGGAGGCTCTGCATTAAACTGCTAGGAAATTTCTCTTATCAACCAGCGGTCGTCATTGACCTCAATTTGCCAAGAGCGTGTCAATTACTCCAAAAGATCACAAGTACTAAAAATAATAATCTATAATGTAATTATTTTAATGTAAATACTTCTTACTATATAGATTAACGAAAGACGATGAAATTACAAAAATTTAGTCCAATTGCTTCAGAAGATTGTCAGCTTGATCGACTAATGTCCGTATTACACGGAAGACCACGATAACTCATATCGGTTGCATCTGCTTGAAAATTAATTTCAATTAGGACTCTAATTGATGATTTAATAGTACTATAGAAGAACTCTGACCGCGAGAGAGATCTTGGTCTCGCAACTTGAGGGTCGTTTACGGTTCATGGGGGCGGGAGGGGGCAGCATAGTCTCATGATTTGGAAATTGAACGTGATGTTCTTTTTTCATTTTCCTTTGCGGTTTCTTACCAGAAATTCTGGAACCCGTCGAAAGGCAACGGTCCATGTACAATGGGGCCCGCAAAGAGAACCCAAAGATGTTGACGACCAATGGAATTTCAGTCAAACCCGACCTCGCGAGTCTTGTACAAACAACAGAACTGCGAAGGCGCCCCAAGAGATTTCAGAAATCAATGGTTGGGGTGGGCACGGAAGCCTAGTCATCATGGGATTTGAATGGTTCCCGAGACAATTCAGACTTCCATGGTGGTGGCTGGTGATGACACGAGCAAAGTGTCATTAGCCCACGGTTCTTTGGCCTCAAGACAGCCCGTGCGACACCTGACAAGCGAAATTCACTAGGCCAAATGCCGTTCAATTGTTGTTCCAGAGAATAATATGACAAATAACTTCCTTATACGAGATCGTATCATGCCCATTTAGCCCGGGCGTCTAGCGCATCAAGTTAGATAACATATCACTTTAGGCTTAATAATTGATCTCGAAGTGTCATGATCTCATCAGAAGAGCGACATTAGTTCAACTAGCTTATGCATGGGAGGCCAACCATGCCCCCAGTGCTCTTAAGTAAAATAATCCTTCTATCCTACGACTACTAGTACCAAACGTCCTGATGCCACCCTAATGAACCACTTATGTTCATCTCCTCTGTATTCTCACTCTTCACTCGATAACCCCAACTTGCACTCACGAGGGTTCACAAATATAGTAGAATCACAAACCGTGACAAAAGCATTTGAGCATTTTTAGCAAAGTTTAATTTTCTCTTGATCAATGCAATTAGGAGGAGCAAATCTCAAGCAAAATCACCACATGATTTGTGTAAAGATGACATGTTACATACGTGGACATCGTGAGCATGAAATATTCTAATGTGGTTCAACCTCAATCGACTAGAAGTTTTTCTCATAAGTAGCAACAATTTGTATATTTTTTCAAAATCTAACTTGAATGTCATACATTTTCTCCTCCTTTAAAATTTACCAATGATTAAAATTTGAGCAAAAAATTCTAGTAAGCAGAGATATATCCTACTTGATACATCCAGTAGCAATAGAGCTTTGTTTCCAACATGACTTATTTTCAAGACCTTTTAACTGGATGGATTCAAGTCGTCCACTTCGACCTTTTAAGGACGAAACCAAGTCTCTATGAAACAAGCTTGCATAATCACAAATTCGAGTATTGGGACCTTATTTGTTCTTCTTATCCTTCCGACCAATGTGAGATCTTCTTCTTGCCTCATGATGAAAAATTGGGAGCCGACATTCTCAAAGAAAGCATGAACTGGCAAATTCTAGGAAAGAACATCTTACGATCCATCTTGGAAACGGGCATTGACAAAGCAGATCGAGAGACTGGAGAGGCCATTGGAGACCAGAAAGAGCCAATTAAGACTTGCAATTTAACGGTGGAATTGTCTTAATAGTGAACGAATTGACACGACTTGTTGACTTAAATAAATAAATAACATTTTGATAGATAGAAATTATAAGGTTTGGGTAAGTGAGCCCGTCGATCACGGTTTCTAGCGAATTAGCCGAGCGTTCAATTACCCGTACCAAAGTGTGGCCTGACTTGTCTTTGGCCCGTTTGATCGGATCAACGAATCCGATTTGCATTCACATCCAATTAATTATAGATGGAGATGGAATTTTGGATCACGTTCATCTTGATTTTGTTCCCCTTTTGTTTCCCCATTTTGTTTTGGTCTTATGGGGTAATTGACAGCATGATTTGACGGTCCACGATGCTGTCGAGGTCCTTCCAAGCTGCTAAATTACAAAGTCCAGTTTAGAGATTGTTTCAGAAACAAGTCCGCGAAAAATGAGCGCCAAGGTTTGATGACAGGCTCGGGCATCTCAGCTTAACTCAGAACTATAGAGCGACGAGCTTAGGAAGTGTTGATTCTCGGGCCAATTGAAGGACAACACTATAAGATTCAACGATAGGAAAGGAAACTAACATGACTTGACATGTTTTAACTTATCTTAAATAGATTTTTCATTCTTACGGTATCAATGTATTTTTTGTCACAATATGGAAATTTCACGAATAGCCAATGCGACTATGATGTTGGAACAAGAGTCGACAGCTCTAAAGGGAAAATTACCCATCGGCGATAGTAAAATTATTCAAATGACGTGTAATGATAAATGAGGATCCGTAGAATTATTCAGGCATCCTTAAAACATCATGGGCTTGACAACTGACCCAATATGCTTCCAAGCCCATAAAATTCATTTGTAGTCTTACTTTGGGCCAATCAATAAACCATAAGTGCTCACTTTCCTCACTAGATATGTTTTGTTCATGTTTGCAAATCTAATTAACACGGAAGCCAATACCAAAGAGTTGGTTGATTCCTAGATCATGACATGGACTTGATTAATGATTGAGTTGGGACGAGTAGAGTGGGGTGTTCGGGCCAAAATATCTTTTTTAGGCTTGTTGGTAATATCAAATTTTTAAATAAAATTGGCAGGACCCAAGTTGGCCCTGATGGACCATCCGGAAAGGGATTTTCCTTGCCTAATACTGCTCATTTTGTCTTTCGAAACCGATTTGGGAAGGGGGGATGCCTTCGCCTAGCACCCAATTGTCACATATAATCGCAAGATTATTCTGACATTCCCCCTAATACAAAAGCATCATTAATATGTTATGTCCCACCAAGTTTTGACATGAAATCCACCAAATTTAACGATTTATACTCCCATATGTTAAATGAGATGAATACATTCAAAAATTGGGTGCTTCATTAATTTCAAGAGTTTTTTTCCTTTTTTTCCTTTTGACTAAGCGGTTAAGGTAGCTATTTTATCAATGTTTTGCTTATTGCTGAGTTATTTCGAGACACTCGGCACCTTATAATCAATAGAAATTTTCATTGGGTTAGAACAATGTTTTAAGTTATTAGATAATATATAAACAACTAATGGAGGGATCAATTTCACATGCTATAACATTCAACATTTCATAAATAATCTTACACATATCATGTCAATTGCTAATGGGACACAAACAACAATTCAATAATTTTTTCTCAAGCTTGGAGTAGTAAAAAAATTCCTTCCAACCACTTAAAAATTCACGGTCCTTTCTTACCAAAGAGGACTCCCACACATGTGCATGACTGCATGTTTTGCAGTAAAGACTTGCGACCTTTTTGGACGAGAATTTTCCCAAATCAAGCGGTTGCAATTGGGCCCAAATTGGGGCTCGACTCCGCAGCTTTCATGGCTTGGAATCTTGGCTCTTTGGCTTGGAACTTTAGAGCAGCATATAGTTTCATGTAGTCCTCGAACACAAACTTCGGGTAAGCTGCTTTGCCGGCCTCTTCTGCCTCGCTCTCCACAAGCGTCGATGCCGGATAGATCATGGAGTCGCTGCTCGGGTTGTAGAATGAAGCTATGGACATCCGGTTGCCATCCGTTTGGGCCACCACCCTGTGCAACACGCTCTTATACTTCCCATTAGTTATCACCTGCATTTAATTTGAAACATTGTTATAATTTCGAATGCTCTTGTATAGTTAGAAAGCTTACTTTTTTTTCTTTTGGGGAGGGTTTTGCAAGTGTGACTGTGTGAGTATATATGTTACCTCGATTTGGTCGCCAAGGTTGACGACAATGGAGTGGCGCATTGGGGGGACGTCAACCCACTGGCCATCCTTGAGGAGCTGCAGGCCGCTGACCTTGTCATCTTGGAAGAGCAAGATGATGCCGCCGGCGTCGGTGTGGGCCCGGAGCCCCTTGATGAGGTCGGGCTTTGGGCACGGTGGGTAGTTGCTGACCTTGGTGCCGAAGTTTGGCCCGTTGGACCCGTAGAAGGCCTTCTTCAAGTAACCTTTCTCCAGGCCCAGGTTCTCACACAGCAGGTCCATGAGCTCCTCCGCCAACTTCTCCAATTTCACTGCAAACTCCTTCATGACTTTCCTGCACATCAAATAGTGGAAGGTCATCATCGATGGATGCGCAGTGGAACGTAGCTTTTCATCTAAGTTGACGATTCTCGTCATGGTACCTATAATCATCATCGAGATCTGGGATTTGGTAGATGTTAGAGACGGGGAGGTGTTTCAAGTGGAAGGTGCTTTCCCAGTCCAAGTCATGGACCTCCGTCTGGACATACTCAAGCCCCTTGCTCGCCACCAGCTCTCTAAACCTTTGCTCCATGCACTTCTTGTAGTGTTCCTTTGTCATTCTCTCGACCGTGTCCATCAGCTCGGGTGTAATCCCATGATTCACCAGCTTCATTTGGTCATTATCCATGGCATCACAATCCAAAATGTTAGACCCACTTTTTGAAACATAAAATATAGGTTAGAGAGAGAGAGAGAGAGAGAGAGAGAGAGAGATACCTCAAAAAAGCCCCAGTTCTCACAGGCATCTTTGATCTTGTCCATGGTGATTGCTCTCTTCTCACCATTCAAGTTCTCCATGTTGATCACTGGGAAGCTCTCCATTTTCTCTCTCTAGAAATTGCAGTGAAACCTTGCTTCTCTTTTGGTTGCTCTCTCTCTCTCTCTCTCACCGATGAAGATAATGCACTTGCTTGTTTGCCTTGGCTTGTCTTGTGCATTGGGTGCCTGGTGGGTTCTCTATTTATAGTAGTTTTTCCTACTGCACATGAAAGAATTCAATGATCACTTTCCATGTTCGCATGCTTGTACAAAGTATCGTATGGGCCATGGAGTCGAGCGGCGATCGAAAAAGATAGAAAATTAGTAAAATCATGGCACCCAGTGGGTCCCAAAAATCCTCCACTGTGGCCCAACTCCAAGGCGGTGGCTATGGTCAACCTGCCTTGTCCAACCATCTCTCTTTGGGGGATCAAAAGAAGGAAAAAAAAAAAAAAAAAATCTCTGTGGCTCTCTGGATTTTGGACCCCACTTATGGTGGCTAAGATCCCTCTTGCTTTTCGCCTTTATTTTTTTATTCACTCCCTCTTGACCGAAGTTTAAAGTCGGCAGTGACCTTCCATGAACATGCACTAACCGAGTACCTTTATGCGTTCGTCTTGAGCGTCGATGACGTGTCGAAAGGATGGGCAAAACAAAATTTTTCACATTGTATTTGGCAATTAGAGCATGTAACTTGTGGGTCATGTGACAAAAAAACATGGTTGAAGGATGATCTCGTATGCTATGGTGTAAGTTGTATCGTTACTTGAAAATGTGATTAGTTTAAGTCATGAGACTTAGGTAATATCAACTAGATACACAAATGAATTGCAAATATTACCACCATGGTCTATATTTGGGAAAATTACTCAATCAGTCTTAAACATAATGCAGATATGCTAATTCAGTCTATACTTTTCAATTTTGTCAATAGCGAAATTTCAATATAGTCATTTCGAAAATCACTAACGTGATAGTTCAATCATCGCCGACCATCTTGCGTGTCATATTACCTTATCAATAATTTCCAGTGAAGATAGAAATGACTATATTAAAATTTCACACAAAAATTTAAAACTAAATTAACAAAATTGGAAAGTTTAAGGATTAAATTGATATCTATACATTGAATTTATAATTGATTAGACACTTTTCCCGTTAACGTATTGCAGATCTTAATGAGGGGTTATTAAGAATAATCCATGTGAATCCCAAAATAATTGACATGCTAAGCACCATGGCCCGGGTGCTCTAAGCAAAGTTTTTCATGACATCAGCTAAATAAATGGGAATCGGTCCATATTTAGAAGCAAGTGACTCATGCACATTTTACTATTTGACGTCGCATTCTGTATGGCAAACGTTGATTGCTGTTGATTCGATCCATGGCTAGATGGTCCACATATGATCTTGCTCATCGCATCGTCTTTCCAAAAAAAAATTAATTAATTAAATCCGAACCTTATGGTATGAGATCATATTATATAACTTGGTCCAATCGAACTCTAGTTAGGCAGCCATGAAGAAGTGGAGATATTGTTGGACACTTTTGAGACATGATTTCATCCAATTTAATTGTTAGATGCCACCACATTGATTTTAAACAGAGAGCATAGAAAGAAATGGGATAAGTGTAATGAAAATTAAATATGAAAGTGCAATTAAGTCCTTTCAAAAACTGCAATCAAAATCTAAAACTTGTTAGCATTTTTTCATTTCTCAATTTAGATGGAGTTAATGGAAGGGCTTAATTGCACTAACTTGACAAATTTTAGGACTTGATTATAATGTTTGAAAGTTTTAATCCTCAATTGTACTTTCATTACCAAGTTTAGAACTTTCATGACACTTATCCCAAAAAAAAAAATTCATAACATTTCAAAATACATTAGTTTGATTGACTGTTGAGGGTGGTAATCCTCTAGATATTATCTATGAATTGCTTGCCAAAGTTTATGAAAAGTTACAGCCGACCGTGAATACTTTCACATCGATAGATCTATAGTTTTTATAAGCAATCTAATGCGCATTCTACATTGTCTATCTCTACTTACTCAGGGTCAAAAACTAGAAGTTGAAGTCAAGGAGTTGATGTTTTTGATCTTGTCAGCATGATAATGTGTTAGATGCACCTTCCCTATCTTTAAAAGTGTAAGCTTGTTGGAAATGTTGTTACCAACTACCGCAAGACATAGAAATTGTCTAAGGGTTGCGGACATTGTCCTCAATGATCCGTTCCTTTCTTCACAAGGAGCAAAAGGTGCGATGCGACTATCCTCCAACATTCAATAGACATTCTAGATAGCATGCAAGCAAGATTCGCTTCTAAGCACGGCATTGCACATCCTCCAAAACATAGCGGAGCATACATCATAAGAAAACAACACTGGCGTGAAATTATCACAAGTTATTTATGATATAATAGGGGTATCCCAATTACAAAGAGGGCAAATGATGATGGGTTTGTTTGAAAGTAAGGCTTCTTTAGGTAAAACCCTAAGAAAAAAAAAAGAAAAAAAAAAAAAAAAGATTAATCCTGTTGGCCTATGTAGTGGGACTCCAAAGAGCTCATAGTGGGAATTTTCTTTTTGCTAAATTTACGGTGCACGAGTAGAAAAGCAGTGGAAAAGATGGACCGCAAAAGGCAGTTTTAAGTCATCTTTCAACTTCTTTAGTCATTTTCCATAAGCCCCACCAAGCACTACCGACGTCCTCTCCTCTATTCTTGGAAAGTTTCGTCATCAGTGATTTCATCCGAACCCACTTATTTGGCAAAAAGCTAGAATCAAAGTGGAATGTTACGCGCTAACCTCGAAGCAATCGTGCTTCACGTGGGAGGATGTCTCTTTATGTACTTCAAGGCAAGCAAATTTGGGTTGTGTAAGAACTCCTCCATTTGGCAATGGTGTGCTCGGCAGAGTCCGATTAGCCTCTCTTACAGATTTTAGCATTATGAATCACATGCATAATGACAGACACATTTCATCTTTTTATATTCAATTAAAGTCGGAAATCCTCAAGCTGAAATTTCTGGACATTCGAATGATATCAGGTTTCGTCATTATTCCGGCATATCTCTAGATGTATAAAGCAAGAGTATTTTGGAATTGACATAACTAAGTTTCACGTAATTCTACGTGAGTAAGGAATAGCGAAATTAAAAAATTCCGAAATATTCAAGATGATTATTACTAGGGGAAAATATTGAAAAGAACTGGAGAGAGAATGTCGGCAATGGACCGGGGAGAGAGGGAGAAAGGTGGGATTGCGTTGGAAAGGGCTGGATAATGATGAAAGGCACTTTTTTTTCCTTTCTTCTCTTCTTTTCGTAAAGGTACGTTGTTGTTTTAGCACACTTAAAATAAGGATTTTGATGTCGGTCTTGTTTTTATACTATGATTTTGCTTAAATTGGAATCTTTATTGATTTAGAGTCTAAATAAGGATGCGTTGATTTGAGTGAAAAATTTTCTACGAATTAGGCTTTTTTTTTTATTTTCACGCATTTGACTTATTGAAAATATTAGTGAACGAAAAATAATCTATGTTAAAAGAAGATATGCACGTTTAAAGTGGAAAAAAGAATTTCCTTACCTGAAAATGAGAAAACATGATTTCTCAAAATGCATTTTCCAAGGACAAGTACACTAAATGCCATAACTTTTTTTTTTTTTGGTCAGTCCTACTCTATACCTACTCTACACTCGCTCTCAGACTTTTGCCCTACCTCTTGCAGGGCGTAGGAGTCGAAACCCACTCCTGAAACTTGCGCGTGCCCACCCCATCCCCCCTGAGAAGGTGGGGGTTTGAACCCCGCACCTCCCCCTTCCATGTTGGAAGGGTGGCCAATGGGGCGAATCCCAGTGGTTAAATGCCATAACTTTTGTACGGTACTCAATTAAGTCTCATAACTTTTTTTTTTTGCACTCACTTTAGCGTCATAAATTTGAAAAATCAATTACTTAAGTACAATCGGCAATTTACTTGTAGACACCAGTCATCCTACGCGGCATTATCGAAGTCAACGTAGATGGATTTTATAATTTTTTCGCTCACTTAAGTGACACAAATTTTAAAAATCAATCACTTAAATATCATCAGTAATTTGCCTCATTGGAAAATCTGTCGCGAGGCCATCACGGCCTCATGGCCACAGGCGAGGGCACGAAGGCCCTCGCAACTTGCCTCACCTACAACTAGCAAATTTGCCTTAGGCGAGGCCGCCATGGCCTTAGGTGATGCCATCACAACCTTGCCCGCAGTCAGCAATGGCCTCACCCACGGCCTTCACGACCCCACCGGTCGAGGGCAAGGCCTTTACGACCAGCACCACAAAAAAAATAAAAACTAAAAATAAAAAGATTAATGCAAAAAATTGTTGGACGATTTGTGGATATGGCACTCAAATAATTGATTTTACTATAATGTGATACTTAAGTGAGCAGGAAAAAAAAAGTTATGACCCTCAAATGAACATAATACGAAAATGGCCTCCTGTTCTACTTGTCCCCTTTTTCCATTATCACGAAATTTTCTTCAAAACAAAAACACTTTAAGCATCTTTTTTTCCCCAAATGGCGTGTCCTAGTATTTAAGAAATCACATGAGTGTCTATGCTTAAAGAGTTGCTATAACAAACTAGCAAGACATTATTCCCACCCCCTAAATAACCATGTCTACCCCCATTTACACTAAAAAGATAACACTCTCTTTAATCTTTCAATTGTAGTTTAGAATGATGGCCCACTCCTTTCTTTCTGTTTTTTTTTTTTTTTTCTATATTTCCTTTTTTTTAGGATAGTTACCGTAATTACGCATTTCAAATATTTTGTTTTTAGTGTATTAAAGAAAAATGCATTCTCGGATATTCCTGTAACATTTTATATGCTCGGTATAAATTATCTCACTAATAGTAAGGTTAAATAGACATTTTTTGATAAAGCATAAACCTAGATAGTCTCTTCTTCATCATTGATCTGATAATAACTTATCTATTTTTCATTTCTCTCTTCTCGGTGAACTTTTTATTAATTTCATTAGTCTAAAAATATTGTTCACGATGAGATATATTCATATTTTTTTCATGAACAGTTCATAGATGATATCAAGTTTTGTCAAGCCAACATAATGATACTTCATTGGCTGTTTAAAAAAAGAAGTCATTACTTTATGCAATGTCTTACTTTTAAAAATTTCATCTACTTAACAATTTATTCAAAAATTTGATCGACAACGTAAAAAAGAACTAGATTTTTTGAAAATTTCTCTTTTCGACAAAAGAATTTTTTTTTTTTTTTTTTTTGGTAAAGAAAAAAAGTTACAGATATAACAAATTTTTATAGAGGTAATTTCTAACAATTAAAAAAGTTACATGCAACATTTGTAGTCAACATGCTAAACATAGCTTAAGTTATATGCGGCGCTAATTGACGTCAACCCCTAAATTTCGACTAACCTGCTAAGTCTATTTAAGCTATGATGTATTCATAAACTCTATACTCGTATGTCAAACTTTTTTTTTTTTTTTGGTGACCCAGGGAACCCCCGCACGGCCGACAGCCGGAAAGTAAACCTTGAATGACGCTAGCGGAGGACCCACCACCCCGACGCTACACTTAAGAATCCCTAGCGACCGTGAGAGGATTTGAACTCCTCCCCTTGCGTTAGGGGGAGAGAGCTCAAACCATCGCAGCCACCGAAGGCGGTGGTCCCCGTATGTCAAACTTTTCTACAACCCAAAAAAGAGAAATTTGACATTATGGAATCTATGACTAAATTTCCAGGGTTTCCCTTATCAAATCAAACAAGTCTATTCTAGATAAGATCTAGCTTTTGCATCACATGCATGTTACTGGGATTTAGGATGAGGGCAACTTGAACCGTGCAATTTTCACACTGTAAGCTCCTAGGTAACTAGATAATCTAAGACGTAAGCAACCTTGTTTCTGTAGCATCAGCTGCTCTTAATTTTTTTTCCCAAGATTTCCATTTGTAACATCTGATTTTTTTTAAGGTGGTTTGCAATTCTATCGTCTTGAGTCATGTCTCCATTCAAAGGGATTTTTTCAGCAGAACGGGGAGGATGCCAATTCTGATTTTTCGAATCAATCAAAGTGGATTTCAAAACTTGCTTAGCTGTTCACCACAAGCTCGTCTCATGTATTCAAGGCTCAACTTCATTAATCACGCCTCTAATTAGGACCATTCCTGTTCATGGTGACGAGCTGACGATTCAAACATGTATAGAGACAAAATTCAAGGAGGCATGCTACTGATTTTTTTTTTAATCGAAAGAAAATTATATAGTTTTCTCGAAAGAATATGTAAGAAGTACGTAATTTTCATGACAATACAAATCAAAACAAAGCAAAAATACTAAAGAGCAAAACCATTATATAAATAAAAGGAAGAACAAGAAGAAGAATCAATGGAGTATTAGTAAAGTTAAGCACACACTCATTCCACAAGAACAGATCTGTCAAGCAAAGTAATCAACGGTCGATCACGGGACCTCATGTCTTTGTCAGTTATGAGCATACGCCAATAATTCCTTCTCCAATAACAATGATATGTGATGCGTACTTAGATTCGGCTTTCTTTACATCATCACCATATGGAGACTATTGAAATAGGTTGAACAAACACAAATTTAATATGTGGAGGAGCAAATCTTTGTGATTCAAAGACACGAAGCTGAAGGCAAAAACCCGTAAATGCTATCTACAAGATCGCCACGACTCATGTTGGTTGCATCCACGCGGGAAACTAATTTCTTCTAGGACTCCTGTTGATGATTTAATAGTACTGTAGAAGAAGTTTGACCGTGAGGGAGAGGTCTTGGTCTTGCAATTTGACGAGTAATATTTCTATGGAGGGTCGTTTACGGTTCCTGGGGCCGGGAGAGGGCAGCATATTCTCATGATTTGGAAAATGCACGTGATTGCCCTTGTTCTCATCCCTTGTGGTTTCTTACCCGAAATTATTGGGAAAAAACCCCGGTCAAACCCCGAGCTTGCGAGTCTTCTACAAAGAACAGCGCAGCGAAGGCGGGGGGCCCCACTGAAGTCTAGTCATCATGGGATCTGACAGGTTTCATGAGAGACAATTTAGAGTTCAATGGTGGGGCCCCGTCATGCGATGAGCATCGAGCAAGCACCGCAAAGTTTGATTTTTCCCTTAGATCTATGCAATTAGGATTAGCAAATCAAGAAAGACAACACATTACGTAAGTGAACATATGGAGCATGAGATACTCTAACGTGTTTCAACCTAAGTTCTTCTCACTTGTTATAACTATATATGTGTTTTTCAAAATCCATTACAGACGTCGCACATTTTCTCCTCATTAAAATCTCTCAAGATTGAAATTCGAGTGAAATTCTAAGTGAAAATATACCTTACTTGACATAATAAATTGTAACATAATTTTTCTTTACATAACTTATTTTTAAGGCCTTGACTAGATAAATTTATTGTCTCCCAATTTGACCCTTTAAGGACGAAACTCAAGTCCCCATCAAACATGCTTGCTTAATCATAGATTCAAGCATTAGGACATTTGATTGTTCTCCTCATCCTTTCTACCCGTGTGAGATCTTTCTTCTTGCCTCTTGATGAAAAATTGGGAGCCGACATTTTTTAGGAAAACATGAACTGGCAAATTCTAGGAAAGAACATATTTATGGGTCATCTTGGAAATGAGTATTACCAAGACAATGTGGAGAAACTGGAGAGGCCAATGGAGATAAGGAAGAGCCAATCAAGACTTACAATTCAACGGTGGAATTTTCTCAAAAGTGAGAGCGAATTGACATGACTAATTGATTTATACCAACAAAAAAAAGAGACTTTGATAGATAGTGATTATAAGTTTTAAGTCAATGAGCCCATCGATCACGATTGATTCAATTGTCCGTACTAATGTTGCCAATTTGTCTTTGAGTTTACCCGTTTGATCAAATCCAAGAATTCGATTTGCGTTCACATCCTAGGTAATTCGAGATGGAGACGGAATTTTGGAGCACGTTCATTTTGATTTTGTCCCCGTTTTTCACCATTTTATTTTGGTCTTATGAGAAATTGACAGAATGATTTTGACGGTCCACGATGCTTTTGAGGTCCCTTCCAAGCAGCTAAATTACCAGCACGTTTTAGAGATTGTGTGAGGAAGAAAGTCGGCGGAAAATGAGCACCCACGTTTGGTGATAGGCTTGGGCATCTTGGCTTAACTCGAAACTGGAAAGTGACATGCTTAGGAAAGCATCGATTCTCGAGCCAGCTAAATGACAATGCTGCAAGATTCAACAAAAATAAAGGAAATAGACACAACTTGACACGTTTATCTTGAATGAATTTTTTTTATTCTCATGAAATCAATATTTTTGTCATGATAAGGAAATTTTTACAAATAATTAATGTGATCGTGATGATACGACACAAGTTGACAACTCTTACGGGAAAATTATTATCCATTTTAGTAGTAAAACTGCTCAAATGACGTGATGATGAGGAGCGAGAGGTGGTGGAATTATTGAAACATCCTTAGAACATCATGGGCTTGGCAATTGACCCAATATACTCCCAAGCCCATAAAACTCCTATTTGGTCTCACTTTGGGCCAATCAAGGGACCATGAGTCATAATGTGATCTATGTCATTCTTGTCTGATCTAATTAATACGGAAGTCCATACCAAAGAGTCGATCGGTTTTTAGAACTATGGCATAAGTGGTATCGTTCATGACATCAAACTTCTAGGTAAAATTGGCCGAAATCAGACAGAAAGGGATTTTCCTCGCTTGATATTGCACATTTCGTCTTTCAAGTTGATTTTCTTTTCTTTCTTTTTTTTTTTTATTGGAGGGCCTACCCAATTATCACCTCACATGATTATTGTGACAATTAACCTAATGCAAATGCATCACTAATATGTCATGTCCTGTCGAGTTTTAACATGAAATTCACCAAATTTGAGGACTTTATAGGCCGATTTGTCAAACGAGATGCATACATTAAAAAATTGGGTGTTTCATTAATTTCATGTAAGTTTTTTTTTTTTCTGATTAAGATATTGTAGTGCCCTTTTATTAATGTTTTGCTCAAACCCATTGTTGATTTTTCGTGGTGCTCCCCCATCTTTATAATCAACAGAAGCCTTTATTGCATTAGGACGATGTTTTAAGTTATCACATACTACAAAACCAACCAGTGGATGGATCAAATTCCACCTACTATAACATGCAACATTTCACAAATAATCTAACACATATCATGTCAATTGCTAACGCAACACACATAACGATCATTCGACAATTTTTCCCTCAAGTTTGGGTTAGGAAAGAAATTTCATCCACCCACCAAAAAATTCGGTCCTTTCTCACCCAAGAGAACTTCCAGCAATGTGCATGACTGCATGTTTTCCTTGAAGATGATTGTGTCGGAAGCGAGTCCACGGAAAATGAGCACCAAAGTTTGATGACAGGCTCATGCATCTCGACTTAACCCAGAATTGAAGAGCGACAACCTTAGGAAGCGTCGATTCTCGGACCAATTGGAGGACAACACTACAAGATTCAACAGGGGAAAATGAAACCGACACGACTTAACATATTTCAACTCAACTAAAATGAATTTTCTATTCTCATGACATCCATGTATATTTGGCCACAACATGGAAATTTCATGAACAACCAATGCCAGTACAATGTTACTACACAAGTCAATAGCTCTGAGAGGAAAATTATCCATCGGTAATTGTAAAATTGCTTAGCTGACATGTAATAATAAAGAGGGATTGACGAAATTATTCATGCCTCCTTAGAACATCATGGGCTTAGCAATTGATCAATACGCCTTCAGGCCCATACAAGTCCTTCGTAATCTCACATTGGGCTAGTCAATGGATCATGAGTCCTCACTTGATTTATGTCGTTCATGTCCATAATCTAATTAACACGGAAGTCAATACCAAAGAGTTGTTTGGTTCCTAGACTAATGACATAAGTGAACCCGATCAATGAATGAGTTTGGACGGATAGAGTGAGGTATCCAGGCTAAAATTCCTTTTGCGGGCTCATTCATGATATCAAACTTCTCGGTAAAATTGATTGGACTTCAAGTTGGCCTGATCAACTATCCAGAAAGATACTTTCCTGATGCCACTCACTTTGTCTTTCAAGCCAATTTGAAGGGGATGGCCTTCATTTACCACCCAATTATCACCTCCGATCACAAGATTATTCTGACAATCTCCCTAATGCCAATGCATCATTAATATGTTATGTCCCACTAATTTTAACATGAAATTTATCAAATTTGATGACCTATACTTAGATATGTTAAACGAGATGTATACGTTCAAAAATTGAGTGCTTCATTAATTTCATGAAATTTTTTTTTCTGAGTAAGAGGTTGTAGTGGCTATTTTATCGATGTTTTGCTCAAACTCATTGCCTGAGTTATTTCAAGATGCGTCCCATCTCTATAATCGACAAAAGCCTTCATTGGGTTAGAACAATGTTTTAAATTATTAGAAACTATAAAATGAACTAATGGAGAGATGAATTTCACATGGCATAACGGTCAACATCTCATAAAATGATCTAACGCATATCATATCAATTGCTAACGTGACGTACCCGGCGCAACCATTCAACAAATTTTTTCTCAGGTTTGGGGTAGGAAAAAAACTCCTTCCAACCACCAGAAAAATTCACGGTCCTTTCTTACCCAAGAGGACTCCCATCTATGTGCATGACTGCATGTTTTGCAAGCAAAAAATTGGGGAACCTTTCTGAAGTGAGAATTCCCTCAAAATAGGTCAAGAATCTCAAGAATCGAGCGGTTGCAAATGGGGCAGCACCCTCGATTGACCCACAGCTCCCGCGAGCACACCCTGCAGAACGTGTGGCCGCACGGGATGAAGGCCGCGCCCTTGCTCCTCTCCATGCACACGCAGCACACCCAGTCGCACCCGCCGCCGCCGCCGCCGCCGCCTCCGATCCTCTTCCTCGCCGCCCCCTTGTCCCTCCTCCGCCCCTGCTTCAGGTCCACCCCGTCCGTCTCCTCGATCAGCCTCATCAGCGTCTTCACCGGCCCGGGCCCCCGCCCCCGCCCCAGGTTGCGCTCCGCCTCGAGCGCCGCCGCCAGGTTCATGCCCGAGAGCTCCGGGGCGTGCAGCAGCGCCCGCTCCTCGTCGTCGCGCGCCGCCGGGACGTCGCTCGGGTGCATGGCGGCGGCGTGACGATCGCGGCCGCGCCCTCCGTCCGGGTCGTCCGTCATTTCGGGCGACGACGGCGCGGTGATGATGGTGAGGATGGTAGGGGGCGGTGGGGCCCACGTGGCGGCGCCGCAGCAGCCCATGCGCTTGATTCCCAGCCGTTGCTTCAGCGTCTTCCACATCCTGCTCCCATGCCCACCTTCCATCTCTCTCTCTCTCTCTCTCTCTACAATTTCTTCCGAGAAAGCGAACGCTCTGGTTTTCCGACGCCAGGCCCTGCAAAGTTGGAGTGACAGCGTTAACGACATGTTTACGGGGCGAATGATATGGCGAAATCTCGAGCGTAAACCCATGCTGCTACGTCGCATCAGCGCGGGTCTCTTACGGTTTTCTTCGTAAAGGAATCGTTTTTTCTTCCCTTTTGTTCGTCGGCTTGCGAACTCGAAGAGAGAGAGAGAGAAAGGACAAGCGAATGAAGGGTGTTTTCTTTTATTCAACGAAACCGACGTACGAATCAAAATGCGTGCTCATGCTTTGCCGCCCGAGCACGAACGAGTTGGAACGTGGGATGAGAACGTTCACAAGACGAAAACGAAAGGACCCAAAATGCAGGAAGCGTCTGTACTGAGCACGAGAAAGTCGATGCAAGATGCGGGAGCTTACTTACTCGACTAGAGCCGGATCACGGCCCCTTGTGCTTGCATGGGATCGAGCTCTTGGGGAGGCGACACGGCGTAGCTTTCGGAGTGCGTCACGGGAGGGCGAGCTTTCTGAAAGATTTGTGCAAAGCTACGAGTTGTCTAAGGCAGTGGAAACTGAGAAGAGATTGACCGATGCACCAGCCACGAGGAAAAGGTAACGACAGAGATCGAGAACGACGCGTGTTTAATCATGGCGATTCGGGGACCTATGCCCTTGAGCGAAGAGCCATTTGTAGTAAGCACAACACCCCCCTTTTTTTTGCCGACCCTCGACTCATCATCATCAGTGGAGCGGATGGAGGTTAAAACATCATTTCAACTTTTCTTCTCATTCCAAGAAGAGAAATTGCGGCATGCATGCCCATAGAATCTAGGCAGATCAAACGGCTCGGATAGACCCGAAACGTGCATGGCGACCAGTCGATGTAATCGATTGTCCTCTTAACCCCCCCAAGCTACTGTCGAGCTAGGAACTATGGTTGTCGACTCAATGATGCCTCCTGCGTGGGTGGGATCGCTTGGGATAAAAAGTCAAGACGTGATTCAAGCGAAAAAGCCATGAAATCCGGCCCTCTAATTGCCCCGTAATTGGCTGCGACCCGGTGTTGAACGTCTTGACAAAATGAGGCGACGGTGACAAACGTACACGCGCATACATGTTATATCTGGATTTTCGTTCAGGCCATTTTTGGACTCATCTGGGGGATGGGGGGATAGTCAATAAAGAGCTTAGCACGCTTTTCCCTCTTTGTTTTTCTTTTTTTTTTTTAAAGTGTTTCCTTTTTTCAAGAAAGATAATTTGTCAGAAAAATAGTTGTAGTTCAGAGCTTTATGTAGTTGTATAATTTAAACTGCGGCATGAAGAGGGGAACACATCAGCAGATGAGCACTTTTGGCCAAAAAGTGAAAAGAAAATTGAGTACTTCAGTTTCTACAGACCGACTGATCAAAGAATCGTGATTGAGTGATGCCGAGACACCCGATCTGACAGCCCCTAAAGCGGAGAAAACAGGGAAATTAAGGAAGCCGAGACATGGATGGCCATGTAGCAAAGGTGAGCGTGCTCAATGGTATAGAATCCATCTGGTGGAGATAAGCAGAAACACATTCTCTTTACCATCAAACTCTCATAACTGGAATTGAAAAGAATAGTATAATGTACAAACATCAAGTATGTCAATTTGCAAAAACTTGGATAGGTAGATTGGATACCTAACCATGATGGCAAAAGACATTGGCTCTCTGCAAATGAATAGTTACTTTCCGATTCTCAATAGACATGCTAATCATACTAATATCCATGCTGTATTGAAACGCTTGTGCAACTACAAGTTGTCCACTCGCTTATTCTTAGTCGCGGTCAGTGTGCATTGTCTCCCAAGTTAATATGAGGGGATCCTTCGTCAGGCACAGATGGAGAGACCCATTCTCATTGCCAACTAGAAACACTCAATTTAAAATGAATCGTGTGTACACAGGTTAATGGAGGGTCCTCTGTTTGCAGGCACCTCAAATCAAGGGCTCGCTTTGACACAATCTACATGAAGAGAAACAGACGTCACTGCTGTCTTCATAACACATGAAGCTAATAACATAGATGGACTTAGAAATGGAAGAATCAGCTCCCATCAGATGAACCTAGTTCTGCTTGGAAGTGCTGATATCTTTATTTACTGATGAAAAATAATACTTTGACTAAACATTCACAACCGAAATTCTGACATGGTTATTCCGGATAAGAAGGAACTCTTACCTATGTGCCAGTAGCAAAAGAATCATTCTCAGCATGCTGTTCTGTTTCCCTGCATATAATGAAGCGGACAGATCAAATTTCAGCAACCAAACCAAAATTTTAGACCGCAATTTAGCAACTCCTGTGAAAGTAGTTAAATTCAAAATAGAGTTATCAACGTTATTATGTGTTGTATAATCGTAGATTAGTAGCAAGTACCTTATTTCTTTGTAACTGTCAAAGAGAATGCTGAGGCACAGAAGGATGAACCAGCAATATATTCCTGAGAAGTTTTACAAAGAAGTAAGCCAATGACTTCATTAGGCAAAATCAACCATCATATAAATTGCTTCTGCCCAAGAAGGGGTCGCCTCATTACTGGTTTAAACCACAATCTCACAAAAACAAAGTAAAATGTCAAGAATAAACTCTTATTTTAGCCCAGCTTCCACAGGTTCTCCCTAGAGTTTATCTGGACAATTGTAAATTACCCAGGTTGACATTGCAAGCATGTACAACAACTGTGAAAGCGTCACTACAATATTATGCCGCACCAACTATATTTCACTAGTGTTCCCTCAGTTTGCATAAAATGAAATTAAGAGTCTTCTTGATTTCTAGAAATTAGAAAGATATCAATGACCTTTGTATACAGTCCAAGAGGAAAACAGCCAGCTAAATTTCAAGATATTGGGGTGCAAATTAACTTCATAAACATGACATGGAAAGGATGGACACTTAGACTTACATTGGAGTCACTTATAGCCTTCTTGTAACATCAAATGGCGATAACTACGACCACGGAAAACTCGCTGCCACAGGTACTTGAGTGAGCTATGGAAGCTCAACTGCATTCGCTCCTGCACAAGCCTGTGACTCAAAATGAGCATGCAGAACTCACAACAGTTTCATCTTCTTTAGTAATCTTATGTAAGAAAATACATCACATACCATCTCACAAGACACCTCTGAATACCTCGTGACACAGGGCGAATGAAGGAAGGATCCCTTTGTGTATAGAGCAAGCCAACCTACAAAAAGATCAAAAAAAGAGTGAAAAAGGAAAGGCCTTTTACCTTCCATACTTGACAGAAGGTTAAAAGAAGATACAAAGCCAAAGAAAGTATTGGAGATATCTTTGATTATAAAGCAAGTGTGCAGACAAGAAATATTCCAAAAGAAGCATCAACAACTCGCTATCCAGAGTGGTATGAAATTTGGGAAAGTCAAAAATCAAATGTTTTTTGTCAGTCATTTCAAGAAAATGGCTGTGCGCTTGAATATGGATATCTTGGGTAAAGAAAGCAGAATACAAGTACCTCAATTAATGCTATAGCAGATGGATCATCAAAGATCTCGAGGCTACAATCAGCAAAGTAATTGACCTGTACAGCCAATGCGAAGCGATTTTCATTAGCAAAAATAAAAAAAAAATTGCCAGGCAAACTAGAAAAGCTTGCAGTAGATGTGATTGAATTTGCTCATACATCAATGGCAGAACCTACATAGTGATGTCATTATTCAAAAATAATTGAGAGAAGATGCATGAAAACGAGAAAAAAAGATACTGTTCCAAGTGCAGAACAAAAGAGTACCCCAAATTCCGCATTAACAAGGGATTGAACAAAGTCCAAAAGCTGAAGCTTTGCCCATTCCAAGCTCAGTGTAGGGTTGTCATTAGATGGAGGATGCCTCCAAGGAGCACCAAAACGGAGTCTGTCTTTTGGAATTCGTCCACATCGCGCATCAGCAGCAAACTTCTGAAGTATCTTCAAAGCCTTATCCATTGCAGGATTCACCGTGGTAATCTAACAAGAAATATAGGATAAAGTGCCCGGTCATGCAGTATACCAATAAAATAGGCAGCTTGAACTGGTAGAGGCAATACCACTCATATACCTAATATACCTCTAGTTTACATAACTTTTCTAATACACTCAATTAAGTAAAGACAACCCGGATAAACTACAGAGAAAAACTATTTGATACAATTTGCCATCATTGGTGGTAAAATGCATAGATCCTAGAATGCACATGATACCCTCACCAAATCACATAGATGAAGACGCTCAACAAGTTCTTTGATAGCACAGGAAGGTACTTGTGCTGAACAAAATTGAGAGACCATTTAATGCGGCACCACAGTCTGTTCAGAATGAGGAAGCTTGAGACATTTTGTGAATATTGACTACTGGATAGTCCCTAGTGAAGAACTAACATATATTGTAACAACAAAAACAAAAACTCACATCTATATCTCATTGCTGGCTGCAAACCTGAAATGTAACTATTTATCTCAAAAACCATAGCATGGATGATAGGCAACAAGTGGCCTGTCTAGAGGATTTTATCAATGACCAAAGCATACACCCCCTCCATGGAGCTGATTAATTCAGATTGATTAAGTTTGTATTTGCCAACAGTAAACCAATTAATTGGAGACTGATAATCAGGCGAGCAGAAGACAAATAATAGCATTTGCACAAATTAATACTTATGTACCCATGCAATGCACATACTTTCTCCTGTACAAACAATAAGGATGCAGCAACTTAACAGGAGCACTCAGCCTATGTAGTCAGCTGGCTAATTTTACCATCTTCACCATTTGCAATACGATTGCTTTTTGCAAGCAAATATAAGTGTTTGAAAGGACAATGGAGGCTCCACTGTGACTGGAAAAATTTTGAAAAATCTGTAAGATGTCTGACATTCAACAAACAACTGACTAACAGCTACTATGTCTTCAGTAAGAATAATCAGAGAACTTCGATTTTCTACAATGATTCGATGGTGCTAAGTAGCTAACAAATTTCCACCAGGGGAAAATGCAAATATTCATTGAAAAGAGAAGCAAACGCGCAGCTTATTTGGAAGTTACCTGCAAGTACGCTAAATATGCATCCACAATGTCTTCAAATGAGCTATTCTTGTCACTTATAACCCTGTGTTGTTGTAGAAGGTACAAACCATTATGCGATGGCAATATAGAAAGATACGGCACTGTTCAATTATCAAAAGCACAAACATGAAACTACATTTCATGATATGCTTCCACAATATCTTTTCTATACGGAAACATAAGCTGCTGCTAGATAGCTTTATATGGTGTTGTAAATTTACAAATCATGCAAGAATTCTAATTTAAGTAGTTATAAAGCTGTTTTGCCAGATCATGATCATTTGGCAAGGTAGCCACTTTAGAATAAGGTGACTGGTGATTTCCGACCTCTGATCTATGCATGCTGACAGAGAAGTCATCTAATGGAAGGTACAAGAACTTGTTGAGCAGGATAACCAGCACATGCATATAAAAGTATCTGGTAATTAATTGCAAGCTGACCACGTGATTATGAACAACTTAAGAGGCTGTACAGTCTCAAAACTCCTTTCTCAATATCATTTAACATGTTCCAGTTCTCCAAGGTTTTAACATCTCAGCTTATCGTAAGGAAAAAACCGATGCATTACCAGTTTCCACCAGTGCAATCTTTCATCAAAAGACAATCAAGGGTTGCCTAATACAATTAGCCATGACCACTTATGGATATATATATTCAGCATGAAATAAATTTTCACGTCATGGAACTGAAAGTGAATGAATAACTTGGACATCCCTCTTATAAATTGATAATCATACAATTCCTTGCACTTTTGATAGGTGAACTGATTGAAGAAATTTTTCATTTAGCAAAGACAGAGAACCAGGAAGTAAAGGTTCATTGAAGAGAAATCAGGCAGGAGCAAACAGCTAGTACAAAAGCAAATATCAATGTTTCAGCCCATGGAAGAGTAGGATACGACAACCTTCGTAGAAGCAGGTAGATCTAACCCATAAAATTCACTGCTGGATGCAGCAAGGTTGATGGCTTCTAGAACCACTAGAAACAATTGCCCTAAATGAGAGGAGTTTCAAACATGTGCCTTCTTCACAAGAACCAAGAAAAGTAGCAGAGAGGGGACATTGCTTAAGTTTGAGGATGAGCAAAAAGAAAAATGAGGCAGACATGTCAAAGAACAAATTCCAACAACTAAGAGATATTGCAGGGATTTTTGAACTAGATATGCTTACAGCATAAAATAACATATACAGCTATTAGAAAGACCACGCATGTACTATTCTAAAGTGAACAACAGCAGGGGCATCAAAGATTACACTTGTGCTCTTCTAGGAAAAAAACATACCTATTATAGAAATTGCTTTGTTTGAGTGTGTAGAGCTCGAAAAGGTGGCGAGGATTTGACCCGAGCACCTCAGAAATCACCAACCACTACATTTATCACAAAAAAAGCTGTTAAAATGGTAGGACCATGTCATAAAAAATTATGACGATGCTACCGAATTATGCATGTTAGAACAAAACGTAGTGATGTGAATTAATTAGTGACTGACTACTGTCCAAAACTGCTATTTTCGTTTTGATCTCTAGAGAGTCATTATCCATCACAGTAAAAGTTATCTATGATGTACATTTACCCATATAGTCATCAGATCTTCTCACCTCTGAATTGCTGAAGAAATTTGCCACCATATGCATTTTAGCTTCTTGTGGAGTCCAGCCAAAGGTCTATAAATAGTAGAAACAAAACAAAGTTGAATCACTCATAGTTAAGAGATTATAATGTACCAACTGCCCTATATGGAAAAGTGTGAGCTCTTGAACCACTTTGTGCAGTGTTTACCAACTAGTGGTAAGTTTAATTCTTAACAGCTGGAAAAAGGATTAATATGGAGAACACTTTCAGAGATATTAGATTGAGTAAACTAAGCTCTAAGTCAGATATCTTCATTGCTAAAAAGATTTTACGAACTTCTTTTCAATTTCTTTTAAGGACTCATGACAGAAACTTTTGCCAACTGTGGATTGTGTGAAGTGAACTTTCATAGAGCAATGCTACTATTTCATGCTTCAGCAAGCACATCTTTCATTTGAAGTCGAACTCATACCAAGTCATTCACTTCTAGTCACACAGTAATGTTTAATATCAAGTACCTCACGGGAGATGAATATGTCCGGAAACCCAAAATCCATGAAAGCTCTGTAGGAGTAGTAGCTGAGGCATCACATTTCAAGTCAGAATAAAGATATATAAACAAATTGAAAAGTAAATAAAATTTAAAATAGAGTCAAAAGGAATAGAATCAAAACGATCTTATGACAAGGATGATCAGCACCCGTCTTAATCAATGTAGAGTTCAATGAATTAACTGATCCACTGGCAGGTACACGAATCTATAGAATGTATACTCGAATTGCCAAAACTAATCTGTTTCTTTATATAACTGTATTGCATATCAGGAATTACATTTAGAAAATCCTAAGCATTAGCAGGAAGGATTACACAAGGACAGATCTGCCATGTATCCATGTGTCCTATGCAATTCGTAACTTCTAGGGTTGCTTGTTGTGAAAAACTTCTAATTGCTTTACAAGCAATTACAGTAATGGTAGTCAACCATGTAAATGAGGATGCTCAACCAGGAGAAAACAAATTGAAAATCTTAATATCAAGTGACAGGAAACTTATTACAAATATCATTTTGACTTGCATTGTACACACTCTATTCCAAACAAGTAAAATGAAAAATATGTAAGTTACATATCATATCATTATCAACATAGGCAGACAAATTTGTGAACACCAGTCACAGAGGAACCAATTACCTATCAGAAGTGACGAGTATAACTGGTAGGCATCTCTCATTTGCACCTAAAGCAATTATTCTCCATATCAAGCTGTCATGGTACATTGATGCACTAACTGATGAATCATCAGTCAAGATAGCATGTCTTAGCACATCTACGTTGTTGATCACCAACTTGGGCTGCCAAATTTAATGCAAGCAAATTGTTAGAGCACAGCGCCAATCAAAAGTTAAATTACGTGCATAGCCAAACTAAGTAGACCATGTTATTGTTTTATACCATGACACATAAAAAACTGTCATAGAGGATGTGAAGTAAAGAAATAAATAAACTCTGTGTTCTCCACACATACCTGAAAATGATCTAGTTCAGCAGCTTGTGACAGCAGTTCCAACAGCAAACACGGCCAATCAGTACAGGAATGCGCTAGAGACCTTGAAAACCCACCTGTCTGATTCAGATGTGCAATTGCCTTACTCCTCCACCCATGCTGAAGCTTAATCACCTCCTTGGCTAGCTTCAATGCAACAATGGCCTCTCGCAAATAAGAAGCCTCCTCAACCGACAAACTCCTTCCCTTCTCCTTCAATTCCAAAATACCATCAATCTCTTTGGCATTGCATTGAGTAGACAGCGCGAAAACTGCCCGACTCCACAATGCAGAACCAGTAACCTTTTCTGAAACCGCATTCTTCGAGGCACGATTGCTCTCAAGAATCCGTCGAAGCGCTGTGTTCAGGCCGTGCCATTTTTTCATAGTCGTGAATATCTGCTGAGAAGTTATGGTACCGAGCTTGACACCCTTTTCCACCATGGATTCGAGGCATTGTTCGAGCTGATTCTGGAGAGTCGCTAGATTGGGCAGATCGCGATTCGACCAAGAATACCACGGGGACGAGCTATGGTACTGTGGGTGGTGATCCTTGATCGATTGAGCCAAGTCCACGTATCCGGTGACGTGAACACCTTTATTCCACTCGTCGAGGAGTCCTGGCAAAAGAGAGAAACCGAGAAGCATTAACCAAACACAAATCAATCCCAGTTCTAGTCGTCATTTTCCGATCACGGCGTAAGCTGAAGAAAGACCCAACAACCAAATTGCAAACATCGCCCTGCCCATGTTGAAAAAAACGACTTTTGCCCGCCAACTGTTCGACGAAAGTCCAGAGAGAGATAAGAGGATGAGGAGGATGACTAATTACTATCGAGGATGAGGGTGGTCTTGCCGACGCCTCTAGGGCCGTGGAGGATGAGGGGCTGAGGGACGCGGTGGTGCTGAGCATGGTTGTTGAGGACCGTCTCCATCAAAGGCCTGGGAATTATCCTCCACGCTTTGTGCACCATTTCCCTTCTTCTTCTTCTGCTGCTTCTGCTTGATTCGGCGAGATCAAACGAGTGCCGCAGTGTCGTCTTCTTCTCGGTTTCTTAAACCCTGACTGCCGTCTGGTTCAGGGGGCGTGAAGGGTTTTGGCGGCTGCACGGGTCGTTGAGCCGGTGCTCGTTGGAGTTAAAGCCGCAGCTGTTTTCTGGTTCCTTCCCTCCAAATTGACGAGACGATTGAACATTATTAGGGTCTATTTTCATTTCATGGACATGCTTGGTATCGGTAAATTAGAAGTTAATTTCGACCAAAAAAAATGGAAGTTAATTTTGGATGATCCCAAGAGGAAAATAGTGGAGAAGCATCGCCGTTAGTATAGATAACGAGACTCTGCTTATTTTGCAAAAGAAAAATGAATGATTTGAAACATTTCCCTGAAAAATAAATATCGCACGCTTGAAATAATTAATTAATATAAAATCTTGCCATTATCAATAATAATTGATGTCTAAATATCTTCGTACGCGATGAAGATATTTTTTGTTCATTTATTTTCTTAAGTGATATAATTTATGTTCTTTAAGAGAAATATTTTCCAAATTATTCATTTCTTAATAAGCAAACAGAGCCCATGAATTTGAAAATCCAATGCAAGTCAGTATGGCGGATGCACAATGATGAGATTGACATTATAAGTGGTCCAAGACTTGATTTGCAAATCCAATATCACAAGATTCAATCTATCCTCAATCTCATGAAGTCTTTATTAGTTTGCCAAAAATGAATTAGGGCTTGAATGTATCACTAATTCTAGGTTATCATATCTAATGAGGTTGTGGTGACGGTCTTGCCTAGAAACTTATCCCTTGATGATAAGGGCATAACACCCTTAAGTTTAGCTTCAATCTCTCAATTCTACCCTAATTTTTTTTGTCTCATAAAAACCCAACTCTTACTTGAATATTATATTTGCCTTTTTAATATACCACCCAAAATTGCCCTCAGTGATGAGGTATTTCTACGTCATTCTTTAATTTTTCTCCAAATTTTAGATCTAAGAGAACGTCTCATGGAGATAAATTCCCAGGCCAATTCAATTTGGATAAAAATTAAAGCAATTTGGGTTAGCCTTCTTCGATTGCTCTTACTTTAAAAAAATTTCCTTCCATCTTGCTCATTGCTAATGAATCTTCGATTTTGCATTTAGTAAAATCTTTTTCACAATATCTACTTGTGAAAAAGATTTTTTCGCGGTTTGTAAAAGCTGGTGCATATCCCAAACACTTTACTAATGCAAATTACGTCAAAGCAACCGCAAAAAGATTTCGCAAGATCTAGTTTGGGAAAAAACTGATGCATATAAATGGAAAGAGAAGCCACATCAAACGCGAAGAACCAGTAGAATAAGGACAACGCTACTGTTTTCTTTAATCTGAAGGGAGGTGGAAGAGACTTAAGGCGACTTGGTAAGCTCGATTCGCAAAATCCCTTCAAATTGAACCATTTCTGGCTGGACATATGCAATTTTTTCGATTCATATCTCTGTTCAGCATGCTCGGAACCCCTCTGCTGAAATTTGAAAGAAAAAGAACTCAAACGCTGTCATTAAATTTATACCAGATTTTATACTCTATAGAGAACCGAACCCAACATTGATATACTTTTGATTCTCTCGGAGCATGACAGAACCAGGATAAATCAAGCCATGAAGATGGAGTTTCATAGTTTTCTTCTCGTTTCCGAGAATTATGGACATTAGTGATATTCACTGGCTATGAAGACAGCTAGGGGAGCAGCTTCATAACATTCTATGTTCACCATCAAGTGTCCCGCCCGAGGCTTACCTGATCGGCGAGCCCCGACGAGATGGGGCCGGAAGGCGGTCGCCAAAACCCTAGAAAGTCGCCAAGAACCGAAAGGAGGAGGCCCAACGGCCGCGGCCACGGCGGCGGAAGCTCCAGATTCCCAACGGAAATCGAACGAAGCTGCAGGGTCCCTTGAAGACCAGCGCTCGCGCCGTGCTCGCCGGGAGAGATCCCTTGAAGACGGCGAGACGAAGGCAATGGACAGCGAGACGACAGCGGGACGACGGTGATGGACGGCGAGACGACAAGACGACGGCGATGGACCGCGAGACGACGGCGAGATGACGCCGAGACCTCGTTCGATTGCGAGGTGAGAGAGAGTGTAGAAGGAGAGACGTGGAAGTCGAACCGATTGCAGTTCTGATCTGTTCTCAATCGTTCTCAATCCTTGTCAATTTGCTCGCCCTTTGCAGTAATTTTCCGTCTTCAATTTGCCCGCCCTCTGGCAGTTCGATCTTCTGTTCATCTCCAGGAATTGCAGGCGCGTAGCTGGTTCTCCATCTCGATTGCAGCTCTGTAACTTTTTCAATCGTTCTCAATCCTCGTCTTTGTCATGCGTGCTGTCCATTCACGTTCGCATTCGCTTTTGTTCAATCTAATCGTGCATTCCGTGTGTTCGCGTTCGATTTTGTTCGATCTAATCGCAATATAGTCATCGAGTGATTTTTCTAATCGCCCGTGGCTGTCGTCTAAGTTGCTGAGGACTTCGCTTGGTTTATACCTACACTTTTGCAGAAGCTGTGAACTTGCGGATTCCATTGTTGTGGTGCTTCTTTTAGTGCTTTAATTGGTAATCTCTTTGATTGAAAGTATTTGGGCTGAGCTTTTGCGCAATTTTGCTTGTCATGCTTAGCTTGAGTTGTTCTCATTATGAGTCATTGATTGCTGACTTACACATTTCAGCGCTGATTCATTTGTGCTGAACATTGTGAATTTGGGAGAGGTTCACGCAAATTAAATTGTGAATCAGCGAAAGTTCCATTTGTAACTTTCAAATAGGTTCTTTGTGTTTAATGGGGATCATGTAGATAGAGGAGCTTGGGATTTGGAGACTTTCTGGTTCTTATTGGCTTGGAAGATGAGTTGTGATGCTACAAATATGCATATCTCTTGATTTACATGTACACAGTGTTATGGGCATGATAGCTGCATGAGAAAGGGGAGCTAATGAGCATAGTAGACACATCTCTCGATGGGGAACATCATGGTTAGGAGGCATGCCGATTCATGAAGATTGGTCTTCTCTGCACAAAGGGTATACCAAGGCTTCAACCATCCATGTTGACTGTTGTGAAGATGCAAATGGACTTAGCTAAGGTTAATGACAATGAAATATTGAGACCTCACTCACTTTTGTAATTCATGAATCTAATTGTTAAGGAAGGCCTAAAAGGCCACTCAAAGGATTCATCTTCCACTTCATATGGGGAGTCAAAAGGGCCAGACAAATTATCTTTGTGGCCGAAAGATCATGTGCTACAATGACCTTCAATTCTATCTATGACAGGAGCATTTGAACTTTTATGTAGGTTTTGCATGTACAAGGAGAATAATATTTGAGAACTCATGTTGTATCTAGGTTCATTGTACATAGCACTCTGGCTTGATCGAAGCTATAAGACATATTTAATGTTATTATAATTTTTAAGGATAATGAATTTCTTTTCTTGGGGTACATATTATCCTGTTTGTTGTAATGAAGCTACTCTTTTTTTTAATTAAGAAAGAGACCATTTTCATGTGAATTTTTTCCATTGGATTTTTTTATTATTATTGTCAAAATATATATGAAAAAATTTGCACACATTTTTTTTTTCAATTTAAAAAAATAAAAATTAAAAGGTAATATTAGGGCTTTTCAAATATGATTTTTACCAAAATGTGGATAAGTTTTTTTTATAATATTTAATTTTTCAAATTTTTTTATTTTTTATTTTTTTCTTTCTCTTTTTTTTTTTCCTTCACTTCCTTCTCCTTCCTCCAGCCAGCCTCAGTGGCCTCAAGGAAGCCTGGCCGTGGCTAGGCAACCTCACCTAGTCCGCTAGCTAGGTTGGCTTTCGCCAACGGTAAGTGAAGCTAGGCCTCACTAGAGGTTGCATTAAGTCATGACCTCCAGCGATGGTTGCAAATGGCTGGACAGGACTCACCCTTATCAAATCTGGCAAGAGTCAAGTCTTGTCGACTATGGGTGAGGCTCAACCTCGCATGGCCTCTAATGATGGCTACCATTGGCTGGGTGAGGCTCACCCTTACTAGTGGTGATGCTTGACGTCGTCAGATCTGACGAAATCACAAACTACCCATGGCTCATGATGCTCGCCCAAGCTAGAGCAGGCGGGGCCTCGCCGTTGTTGGATGAGGCTCACCCTCACCAATGCTTGCCCCCAACTAATTGGCCAAAGAAAAGAGGGAGGAGGAAGGATAAAAAAAATAATAATAATAATAATAATAATAATTTTAGAAAAAAAATATTATTAAAATATTATCCATGGCAATATCGATTAGATGGTCAACCAGCCAATAGATAGGATAAATTAGTATAATTGCAAAAGGTTTTGGACTAAATTGGCCAAAAACAAAATTTATGATCGAATTAAAAATATTATAATAAGTTTAGGACTTTTTTGATAATTTTTCCAATATTGCACACTATCTTATTCAAGTTTTAGATTTCTTTTGTGTCACGCCGAATAGCAAATCATTCTTTTGTCGTCACATTCATTCTTTGCGATCAATCTAATTACCAACTAATACTTTATTAGATAGGCCCCCACTAACTTGACATTAATTTTATCCAATGTAAGATAATCTCTTTATATTATTTTACTATTTTGCGTTTCAAACACGAGTTACGGAATGAATAAATAAACGAAAATAAAATCATCCACATTCAAAGTCGTCCCTCTCTTACTTCTGTCCTCCATTAAAATTTTCATTTTTTTTTATTATTTATGGGGAAAATGCCACCAAAAACCTCAAAGTTTGCCCAAAGTAACAAATTTATCTCAAACTTTTTTTGTGACACGAAAAACTCCGAACTTTGCAGACCGTAACACATTTACCTCAAGCTATTTTTTTGTGACACAAAAACCCCGAACTTTCATTTGTGTGACATATTTACCCTAAATCTTAGAGGCATTTTGGTCATTTTGCTTGTAAAAACATTTTTTTTTTTTTTTCCTTTTCTCTTCCCTCCACCAGAGCCAGCGGAGGGAAGTTGGCGTTCGGCGAGGGCAGCCCTCGCCGGCGTCGGCCCAGGTGAGGGCGACCCTCACCCTCGCCGCCTAGGGCCGCCCTCGCGGCGTCGAGCGAGGGCAACCCTCGGTTGGATCGGGTGAGGGCCTCCCTCGCCAAATCGTCGAAGGGAAGCTGCGTCCGGCGAGGGCAGCCCTCGCCGGCGTCGGCTCGGCGAGGGCGACCCTCACCCGACGCCGGCTAGGGCCGCCCTCGCCCCGAGCGAGGGCGACCCTCGGTTGGGTCGGGTCGCGAGGGCCTCCTCGCCGATTGTCGAGAGGGGTGGCCCTCGCCCGATGCCGACGAGGGCCGCCCTTGCTGCGTCGGGCAAGGGCACCCCTCGCCGGCATTGGGCGAGGGCCGCCCTCGCCTCGCTTCAGTGAGGGTTGGCCTCGCTTGGGTCGACGCGCAAGGGCTACCCTCACCGACGCCAACGGAGGGAAGAGAAAAGAAAAAAAAAAAAAAAGACGAAAATGTCTTTAATGGGGTAAATGTGTCATAGTTTGGGGTTTTTGGTGGTACAAAAAAAAGTTTGGGGTATTTTTATCATTTTGTGCAAAGTTTAGGGTTTTTTGTGGTATTTTCCCTTATTTATAAAACAAGACAACTCTTTTGTTGCACTCCCTTGTTTTCAACTTTAGGGAAATGATAGTGGTTTTTATGAAACAAAAGAACGATAAAATAATTTCAAACCCCTAATAAACAACAAACCTTAAAAATGTCGGGCTCCGGATTGAGATCCAAACGCGAAAAATTTTTCCAACGTTTCTCAAAAAGGTCGAGTGGAAAGGAGCGTCGTTTCATAAAATCTTTTGATAAAAGCCGAAAGTCGAAAGAAACGCGTGGGCCTAGCCCACCTCGACGTTCGTAGATGGAAAATAGGAAAAGCGAAAGGAATACGTGGGCCCCGCCCGCCCGTCGGACTTCCCTCCAATTCCCACGCGAATCGGACGGCCCGGACGGATCGCACAGGGCTGTGCTGCGGCAGTGAACGGACCCGATCTAAAGCTGGAGATCGGGTCCGTTCCATTGGAAAGAAGCTTCGACGAGCCCAGTTTTCCATCATCGCCATCGAAGCTTTGGCGGTCAAACAAATCCGAGGGCCCCAATCGAGTAGCCATTGCTGACTTGGGACGATCCAACGGAGACCAGGGTCACAAGAGGAAACGCACGTCAATCAAGTGAATCATGAATTCGCCATTAAATGAATTATTTAATATGAAGAAATTATCAGCGAAAAAGATATAAAAAAAATTCACATCCCCTGTCGTCGTTTCTTATTAAATAATTCTCCCTGTAAAACTCAAGAAACACGAAAAATATATTTATCTCAACGCGCCACTGTTTATATGCGTTTTAAGTTTTTTCTGGTTATTGCGCCATAAATGAAAAGTGCAATTTCCAACCATCATCAACAACATTCATACGCCTATCATGCTTAAAAGAGCTGCCCTTCTTGAGTGTTCACACCAACTCAACATTAGACCTATCAAAATGAAATTACAAGTTTATTTCTTAAATCATAGTTGATGAATTGGATTGTTATGTGGATAGGTCATGACCATAAATGAGTTTAAAATGACGAACCTTGAATAATATGAATATTAAATGGATTCACAACCTATTTAAACTCAATTCATCTCCGTAACTTTCTCGCTTTCACTTACTCTGAGCTCTCTTTGAATACGAATTTTGCCTAGATGGTCGGGTATGCTTCACTATCCAATCCTACTTACCTGGTTGACGGATCTGCCGGACGTTACACAGCCCACAGCGTTCGGTATTCCCAATCCTTACGGCCCAAATCGATCCATAAACCGCCCCAAGAAATCCGGACAGCGCGCCGCGTGGCCTTAAGCCCAAGCGGTCGATCGCTCGCTCGCTCGATCGTGTCATCCGCACTCGACAGGTTTCACTCGCTTCATGTGCCGACTGGCGACTCCTTTCTCTCTCTCTCTCTCTCTCTCTCTCTTCTGTAACTTCTTTCTCACTCATCCCCCTCAACTCCAAACTTCAACCCTCCCCCTCCCCCCCTCTCCCCTCACCTTGGTTGCTTCGCTTTTCTTTACTCCTCCATTCTCGTGTCTCCCCTCTGCCGCTCCCGCTTCCTTCCTCCCTAAGCCTCCCTCCCTCTCTCCTTCATTAATGCATTTCCCTCCTCCCTCTCCCCCATCTCCCCCGGCCCTAGCCCGGTCCCTCGCCGGAAATGCATCCCTCCGCCGCCACCCCCCGCCGCCGCCGCCGCCGCCGCAGCAGCTCACCCCCGCCCACGCCGCCGCCGCCCCCGCCGCCGCGTCCCCCCAATCCCTCCTCGACCTGATAAACCCCCTCCTCTCCCTCCTCCTCCTCTCGTCCCTCACCGTCCGGTCCTTCACCGGGCGGTGGCAGGCCCTCCGCTCGAAGCTCACCTCCCTCCGCTCCTCCCTCTCCTCCCTCTCCTCCTCCCCGCACTGGTCCGACAACCCCCTCCTGCTGACCCTCCTCCCCGACGTCCTCTCCACCCTCCAGCGCCTCCGCTCCCTCCACGACCACTGCGCCGCCCCTTCCTTCAATGGCAGCAAGCTCCACATGCAGAGCGATCTCGACATGGCCTCCACCTCCCTCTCCAACCACCTCCACGACCTCGACCTGCTCCTCAGATCCGGCGTCCTCCACCAGTCCAACGCCATCGTCCTGTCCCAGCCCGGCCCGGGCTCCGGCAAGGACGACGTCCAGTTCTTCGTCAAGGATCTCTTCACGCGCCTCCAAATCGGGGGGATCGAGTTCAAGAAGAAGGCTCTCGAGTCGCTGCTCCAGCTCCTCGTTGACGACGAGAAGGCCGCAAGCCTCGTCGCCAGGGAAGGTAACGTCGCTTATTTGATCCATCTGCTCGATCTGAACAACAATAGCTCCGTCCGCGAACAAGCGCTCGCGGCTGTCTCGATTTTGGCCTCCGCCAACGACGAATCGAGGAAGAGCGTGTTCGAGGGAGGTGGATTGGGGCCGTTGTTAAGGATCATCGAGACAGGCTCTTCGGCGTTCAAAGAGAAGGCCACCATTGCCGTGGAGGCAATAACCGCCGATTTGGAGAACGCGTGGGCCATTTCTGCGTACAGCGGCGTCTCTGTGCTCGTCGAGGCCTGCAGATCGAGTTCTCCGGCGACTCAGTCGCACGCGGTGGGGGCGATTTGGAACGTCGCTTGCGTGGCGGACATAAAAGTGGCTTTGGCCGAGGAAGGCGCGGTTCCGGTGCTTGTGCAGTTACTGAGCTCGAGTTCGACGTCGGCAATAGAGAAATCAGCCGGCTCGATTGCGATTTTGGCGGAATCCGGCGAGTACTTTCGCACTCTGGTATTACAGGAAAGAGGATTGCAGAAATTAATGCGTTTGACTCAGGATTTATCGAGTCCGGATGCATTGGAGAGCGTCTTGCGTGCGATTAGCTCGCTATCAGCTTCAGATGCCGTGGCGCGCATCTTGTCGTCTTCGACCGCATTCATTGTTCAAATCGGCGAGCTAATCAAACACGGAAACATCAGATTACAGCAGATTTCGGCGTCGTTGTTGTTTAATTTGTCCCTAAGCGATGGCAACAAGCGGGCGATCTCGAGCTGCATGGGCTCGCTGTTGAAGCTGATGGAGTCGCCGAAGCCGGTTGGTTTGCAGGACTCGGCGGCCCAGGCGCTGATGGCGCTGCTGACCGTCCGGTCGAACCGGAAAGAGCTGGTGAGGGACGAGAAGTGCCTGACGAGGCTGGTCCAGATGCTGGATCCAGAGAACGAGCTGGTGCCGAAGGGGCTACCGGTGGCCGTGGCGTCGGCGATCGTCGGGACGGCCAGCCAGGGATGCCGGAAGAGGCTCGTGGCCGCCGGGGCTCACCAGCACATGCAGCGGCTGGCGGAGATGCAGGTCGCCGGAGCGAGGAGGGCGTCGCAGAGGCTCGCCGGAAACAGGCTAAAGACGATGTTCAGCCGGACGTGGAGGGAATAAGCGAATTTGCCCCAACTAACCGCCCCGCCAAACAAAAGGTCAGTCGTCTTTGCCGAGGGTAAAGCGGGAAGTTCAGCATTTCTGTTTCGTTCTCAGGGAATTATTCTCTGAGGGCCATGGGCCAATCCGGCGGCGCCATGTGGCAGTCCTCGCTCTGTGAATCTTGTATGGGATTCCGAGCTTGGCGCGTGAAGTCGAAAGGGTTCTCTTTTCCTTAGCGCCTTCGATTTTTAGAAATTCTGTGACGGTTCTGCCCCTAGGGTTAAGAGAAAGTTGGGCCTCCTCCACCTTGAGCGGGCGTATCATTCCGCGGGGTCATGTCTTTTCTCATCAAAACGGCTCCGGTAGTGCTTGAAATGAGCACAAAAACCTGCCAAGTTTTTTTGTTTTTTAATCATCTCGTTTGTGCAAGCCTTCTCGAGAGCACATTGATGGGTCGAAACATCAGACATACCGCAGACAGTGTCGACTTTTTTGGGCCAATTCAGCGGCATAAAAAGTGCTATATATACCATTCATTATTGCTGTGAATACCAAAATTGGACACCAAATAATGCATCCACCGGCTCATGATTCAGACCAGTCTCTTAAAAAGCGCCAATCACATCATGTGATTTCGCTTGGCTTATGATCTTAGCATGCCTAGCATTGCCCTTTATAATTTGTGATTGCGTGTTTCTGAAGACAGAGAGGCTAGCCATTTGCGTCCTAATTGTCTTTGCATCTTACTAGTCTAGGAGCTGTAATTATTGAGGGATGAGGAGTTGCGAGCATTTTAGTAGACTTGATTGGCGAGAAAAAAGGTTTAAATTTCTTAATCAAGCGACAGTCATGGTGGAAAAAAGAATTGCTTGAGTGGTTACGTTCTTTTCTTATTGGATTTGGAGGAAAACTTGGAACGTGCTAAGGTAGAGCACCAGTTTCGAAATTTCCTTTGCACACACGTACTCCTAATCCCGAAATTTCCGGGATTAGCATGTAGTCCAGCAGCCCCGTTCTTTGATTAGGTCTTAAATTTCACACTCATGGGTTGTTGTCCTGGGCCGCATTCCGCCGAATCTGTCGGGTAGTTGCGCATGTTTTGACCGAATGCCACCATGTGAGAGGGGGTCTAAACTCAGATTCTAGACGCATTGTCGCTTTTTTAATTCCCTTCTATCGAGTTAGGGACAGATTCACTTTTGTTAACTGACTTATGATTCACGCCCTGTTTCTGACCCCTCCGCTGTGATGATTGTCGTTGAACAGGGACTGAACTGATGTGCCTTCCTCGGATTTGTCTAACCGTCAAAGATGGAAACTACCCGCCAACACACGCTCACATGCTCCGAGCTGTCCGAATTCTTTCTTCTTCTTTTTTTTTTCTTTTTTTCCACCCTCCTTTTCTTTTTATCATAAAAGTATATTATTATTGTCTAAAAAGGAAAAAAAAGAAAAAAAGAAAATCTCTTTGCCACTAATATTATATTGATAGCAAAAGCATGATGGATGCGGTTTTTAGGGAGTATCCTCGTTTTGCTTTCTCTTGTCTTGTTTCATAGTCCTTAATTTTATGTGCTCATGAAGCTGTAAGAGCGAGATTGTCTTATGACCCTTCATGTCATACGTAACCGTCTTAGAGTTTTTCTCCTGGCTGATTTGTAATGAGAGGAGTTTTATTCAGAAAGAATTGCTGAGTGTTTCTTCCCGCGTGCACTCTTTTTTCTTTTGTTGCGTGCACTTTGTTGACTCTCTTGATGCCGCCCTGATCTCCGCATTCATCGTCTCGTTGCCTTCGTTTGGTTCTTGCGCGGCCCTTTTCGATGGGCATGTCCGGCGGCCTTGACCGTGTGACTTGACTTCTATGCAAACGCTGAGAATGAAAGGTAGGTGTGGAGGGCGGTGGCGATTGACCGATAGAACCTACAATGGGTCACGCCTGCGTTGGCGAAACCTAAATACTATTGATAAGGAGAGGCGCGAAACTTTTCCGAGAGATTTCGCTTTTCATACGTCTTTATCCCAAGTAGCTTCCCTTTTTCTTTTCTGTTAATTTCCTTTTCTTTTCTTTTTTTAACGTTTTGGGAATCAAGAGCAATGATGGGGCTGATGGGCGTCTATGGTTTGCGCAATGAGCTGGCTGTTCCGTCACGGAGGTCGATTCCTGATGCCTTGTTGGGTCCCCTCATCTCTCTCTCTCTGTCTCTGTCTCTCTCTCTCTCTCTCTGTGTCAGATTTCTATGCACATGAATGATTGAATTATTGCGTATCCATCACATACGCCTAGAGAAAAAAAAAGAAGGGGAATAAGTTAAAGCACAAGGACTGGCCAACTTTCATTTCGTGCACCGATTTGGGTGTTCAATTTTTTTCCCTCTTTAAAATATACTAAAGTGGAGAAGGGCACCAGGTCTCAAGGTAGTATAGGGAGGTGGGGTTCGATTCGATATGATGTTCGTAGAATCTGAAAAGGAGTGAACAAACAAGAGAGGGAGGGAGGAAGCACCGGCGGAGATGGAGGTGAGAAAGACTGAAAAAAGACCATGGGAGAAGCCATAGGATACGGTGGGTCCCCGAACAGCGACCTCACACAATGAGCCAAGAACAGAGGGAAGAAAAAAAAACGAGGAATGACTATAGGGCATAGTGCGTAGTAAACTAGACATGAGTGGTCGTTTTCTTCACTTCATTCTTCAAGATTCTGCAACTGAAATGTTAGGAGGAGGGAGCTCCTTTACAGCTTGTTCATTCAGTTCCCTTTGAAGCAAGCACCAAGGAAACATGACCACATGCCATGCAGTCCTTTGAAATCTTGAATTTGTTGGGTCATAGGTACTTATGTGTTACCATCAAGGGCCCATGTCACTTATCTTATCCGGGCTTGTCTAAACTTTCTGAGGTCATATTTCTCAATAGTATCCGTTGATGATAGCCAAACGCTAGATGAGATATAATTAACTTCCAGTGTGAGTGTCCCTGCGATTCTAATTCTAATATATCCAATGATTCATCAAACAAGTGGTGTGATGTTATACAGGAAAACCCATATTCAAACTCCGACGTTTATCTTGATCTATGGCAAGTTTAGGCAAATGACCAAAAGCAAAGTGTCAGCGTTCCAACGGCCTCAACAAATCGCTGTTAATTGTTTTGGTTGCTGAGCATGAGGTTGGGTTCTTTAAATGAGCAATCATTGAAAAAGGAAAAATGGTGATCGATTAGAACACAACTAAGGTGAACTAAGAAATGTCCTGTAATTATTTACACAAACTTGTCGGAATCGTACACGGTTACTTAATGTGTTTTTCTATGATCTTGTTCTGGTGCTGCAACCATAGCTGTTGCTCATACTGCAAGTTTTCTTGGTTAGTGGATCCATCAGACTTCTGCCCACTGACCGCCACTTCGAAGCTTGATGCAAATGGATCGTTCTCGGTTTGGGCCGTAACTGCATCCGCATTTGGATTTTGTGCGCCAAAAGTTGGTGTTGCCGTAGCCTGGAAGGTGGGAGCAACCGAGAAGAGATCAGTGCTGTAATGGAAAGGCTCGCCAGAGGCTGCGGTGGATGCCGGCACCATGGTACTTAATGCAGTTGTGTCCTGCAGAAATGGATTATTTTGAGAACTGGGAATTGGGGCGTCGCGGAAAAGATCAATCGCAGTGGTGGAGGCTGATCCGGAATCACTGGGAGTAGCATCATTCACATTTGGTTGCACTTGTCCTGCTGTCATGGCCAATTCTAGCTCCCAACAATCTTTCGTACCATTTTCCCGATTTGGTCCTGAAATATGTTGTCCTTGCTCTTGATGTGGTATTTCTTGTGGTGTCCAGTCATCAAAAGCTACAAAATTTGCTGCGGAACTTGTTTCTTTAGAATCTGTTGACGATGAATGCACCGAACGGGTAGCCATGTCGGCGTTCATGCCGTCCTCTTGATCCCGTTGCTTCTTGAATTGTTCAGTATGAGTTTCTTGCTCGAATGTGATCGACGGGCTAGTTCCTGCATCTGTCACACTCATCACGTCGTCCAGCGACATGCACCGCGAACTGAACCCAGAACCCTTCTCGGAAACTCCCTCCGTGCGCTCTGAGGTGTCGGAGCATGGGTAGGAACCAGACCGCTCAGACATCACGCTGGAATCCTTCTCGCTGCCTGGCATCACGGGAAGGAGCATCGGTGGAGACAACATCCTCCCACTTGCTGGGAACGAGTCCTGGTCTTTCAAGAACTCCCGCAACGTCTCGATGAGCTCGTCAGATATCTTCTGCACGCTTGGGTATTCGGATGTTCGACCGACCCCCATGGTCTTGCACATACTGTAGTAAGATGATAGCTCTTCGAATTGTTTCGAGGCCTTGATGCTCGTTTGGAAGGCATTGACACAAGTCTGGTATTGCAATTGGAAGAAGCTGTCCAAGAGCAGTGCAAGGCCATCGGATATGTCTCTGTACAGATCAAAGCTCTCCTGAACAATGGCGTGGAGTGAGATCTGAACCAAATTGTTGCCCTTGGCCGAGCCTGTTGGCTTCGTGGCAATGGCCCTCTCAAGCAATCTCTGCCAATGGGAGATCCTGTCGAGCAGCATTCCGGGCTTCATATCCCTAATGATCGGCTCGGTTGCCCTCCTGTTCATGAGCGGCTCGTTTTCCCTCGTCCGGTACGCCACCTTCCGCTGCAGCTTCCCCATGAGGAAGCAATCTAATCGCTCGTCGAGGTAGAGCGCGAATGTGCGGACATAGGCGGTGTAATCCCACGGGCTCGAATTTGACTTGTCTCGGAAGCTCGACAGGTTGAGGATCTTGCCACCGCGCTTCATCGTGTGGAGCACCTCCCTGGGGAAGAAGGGGTCGCCGTCCTGGAAGATCCGGAGGACCAGCATCAGGGACTTGAGCGCGACGATCCAGTTGCGGGTCTTGCCGATGCGCTTGGCGAGCAGCTGCGCGCAGGTCGCCGCATAAGCCTTGTTCAAGGCAATCAGCTGGAGGATCTCGTCCACGTAGCGATCCTCCATGGGCACCTCCTCGTGCGAGGTGGCCTTGAGGACCGTGACCTCGAGGATCGACGCATTGGTGTTGCCGACCTTGGCGAGGCTTATGCTCGTGTGATCCTTCACAGCCCCGATCGCCTTCTTCAGCTTGCTCGGCATGGCGGGTCGGTCCTCTGTTGCTGTTTCAGGAGTTTCATGAGGAAATTCTGCTTCAGTCCCTATTCAAAGTCCTGAAATTTTGGCAATGATTCGCCAGCGTTTCCTCCGTTTCCCTCCTCAACCATTGAGGTGTTCCTTTTCTATAATTGGGCTGTGGTGGTTTTGACAATGAAAGGCGTTGCTTTGAGGTAAAATTGGAAAAAGCAAAGCAGAACGAGTGGTTGTTAGTATTGCGGGGGAAGACGATGCTGCTTGCCTTACTGTGATGTCCAGCTTACAAATGCATGTAACAGGATTCATCTTTGGTGTCGCCTCAACGTTCTCTAAACCAAGTCAACACGACACGACACCGATTCACATTTGTAGGTGATTGAGTCAATAGAGAGCTCCGAAACCTTACTTTTCAGAAACATCGCAGCTCAATAACTCGACCTTGATTTGATCTTTGTGAAAATTTATGTAGCTGTGTAGGAAATAAGAAGAACACATGATTACGCCAATGCCAGAGGCTTTGGCAATGTAGGTCAGCCTTTGGAGTCACCCATTTTGAATGCACTCCCATCAACCATAAGCTATTATTTTGTGAAGCTTTTACCATGCAATCGACGCCAATCGCAACAAGAATGATCCTTACGCCAGAAAAAATAAATGATCTGCACGCGACAGTGTTAATGTGGTCGGTGCGCTTGAAAATGAAATAGTCAAATCAAATAAGAACAATACGTCATTAAAAACATCCCTGCAGGTGCGAGATATTCAACACGTGTAGTTGCATAGGCTTTTCATGCAATTCAATTGACTTGCATGATGATGGAGAAGTGATTGTCATCAAGCATAGAAGGATAAAAGAAGATAAAAAGAGAGCAGAATTAGGCTAATTGCATGAATATGTCGTCCACAAAGTAAAATGTTTCGAGAAACTTTGGGATCGGTTTTAGTCACGACGATTGATGATAAAACACTCAAAACTTTTATTCTTTGCCTAAAGCAGTTTCCAATAAAATTCTCATATGTCTAAATATCCACAAATTTGAGATCTTCTGTGTAAATACTGTTCATCGTTGAGCACATGATCACAGCCCTCATGGGAGTCCTATGAGCTTCACATGGAATTAACCAACTAAATTTTTTATATAAAGCCAAAGTCAATGAATAATTCCCCCTCGAAAATCCTAAATTTTGATCTCTTATTTTCTTAAGGGAACTAGGGTATTTTTTTTTTTTTTAAATGTTGTCACTCTATGAGAAGGTATATTATGTACTAATGACTAGGGGTGTGCATAGTTTAAGTGGACGATTCCCACCCTAGAACCGGGAACCGCCCACTAAAGACCAATTCTGAAAAATTGGAACTATGAATCATTTGTTAACTGCATGGATCCACCCGGGAACCGGACGGTCTGATCCGATTCCCGGGTGGATCCATGGAACCGATCTCACCAAAGATCAATGAAATATCGCCGATCTAGACTTGCGCAACCAAAAGCTAGCGGCCAACATTTAGTCTAACTCGAACAATCATAAGGAGGAAAAAAAAAAAGGTTCTGGTACCTATATGTCGCTCCTTTCAAACCTCTTTTCTCCTCTAGGTACAACAACCCCTTGAAATCTCATGTTTCCCCCATGAAAAATTTCGGATTCGGCGCAGGCTTTCAAATTTTTCCACCACCACCTCGAGTGTAGCTTGCATCAATGGGTTGAATCGAGAGAGAGTTTGAAAAAAATCCACATCGAGTTCCGTGGAAAAAAATGTTTCTATGTAACTTAGAGAACCAATGGCATGATGAGTGTTTGTCAGAATCTAAATTGGAGAAGCTGTTATGCTCGAGCCCAGTCAATTTAGATTTACTAATTTCAATTTTTTAATATTAAAAATTAATTTATTATTATAATATAACCGGTTCAGTTCGAGTGAACGGATCCACCCATGGAACTAGGAACCGGACCGATACCCACCGGTTCTCATTAATTAGAACCGAGAATTGGTCTGGGCAAGTCTTGATTCCTTTGCACACCCCTACCAATGACTTATGAAGAGGCGATAATTACCGAAAAGTCATGAACTTATTATAATTATATCAATTCAGTTATAAACTTTCTAAATATGCCAATTGAATATTAAACATTTTCATATTATAATAGTCTAGTCTATCCAATCAATTTTAATTGGAAAATATTGACATGAATTCTAGTTATCGTACATTGTACAATTGGCACTAACCTAGACATTTTTTATGATATTTTAAGAATTTTTATTTTTTTTCTTAACTTTTTTTTTTTTTTTTTTTTTGATTGAGGGCCGATGACTCTCGTTTAAAAATGAAGTAAATTATCTTTGGTCAAAGAATTGAAGTGAATTGAAGGTAAATAAAATTGATGAAATGGTAATTAGTCTTTTTTTTTTAAATGATATTTAGTCAATAGTACCATAATTGCTTACAACTTTAGGTTATGTTCTTTTCGTGAAAAATATTATTTTTCTAAAAAAAATCTTCCAAAAAATCAATTTTCGGAAAAATGATAATATTTTGTGATATTTTGTTGAAATCTAAAAATAAACTACAAAACATTTCCCCCGTTTGGTGTCTATTTTGATTTTATGGGAAAAATTACCAAAAAAAAATTGATTTATCTTCATATTTATTTTTAAATATTTTTTAAAATTGATTTTTTAATTATTTTAATTTTAAAAATGATTTTTTTTTTTTTTCCTTCCTCCTTCCTCCACTAGTTGTGTGCCTTGGCGATGGCCGCCAACCTAACAAATGGCCAAGACACAAGTCAATGAGCTTGAGGCTCGATTGATCTAGGTAAGCCTTTGAAGTCACCCATTTTGAATGCACTCCCATCACTCATAAGCTATTATTTTGTGAAGTTTTTACCATGCAATCGACACCAATCACAACAACAATGATCCATATGCTAGAAAAAAGAAATGATCCACACGCGACAGTGTTAGAGTGGGAATAAGAACACATGAAGATTACACCAATACAAGAGGCATTGGCAATGTAGGTCAGCCTTTGGAGTCGCCCATTTTGAATGCACTCCCATCACTCATAAGCTATTATTTTGTGAAAATTTTACCATGCAATCGACCCCAATTGTAACGACATGATCCGTGCATTAGAGTCGTCGGTGCGCTTGAAAATAAAATAGTCTAATAGAATAAGAAGAATAATATGTCATTAAAAAACATTTCAAGTGCAGGAGATGTTCAGCACATATAATTACGTAGGCTTTTTCATTCAATTCGAATAACTTGCATGATGATAGAGAAGTGATTGTCATTAAGCATCGAAAGATAAGAGAAGACAAAAAGAGGGCAGAATTAGGCTAATTGCATGAATAAGTCATCCACTAGTAAAAAATTTTGAGAAACTTTGGATTGGTTTTAGTCGTGAAGTGATGATAAAAACGGTCAAAAACTTTTATTCTTGCCTAAAACATTTTCCAATCAAATTCTCATATGTCTAAATATCCACAAATTTGAGATTTTCTTTTCATCGTAAATGACATGATCACAGCCCTTGGGAATCTTATGAGCTTCACATGGAATTGACCAACTAAATTTTATATATGTAGCCGAAGTCAATGAATAATTCCCACTGCAAAATCCTAAATTTTGATCTCTTCTTTTCTTAGGGGAATTAAGGGATTTGAAAAAAAAAAAAAATCTTGTCACTCTATGAGAAGGTATATTATGTTCCAGATGTATTGTTCACAATGACTTATGAAGATTAAAGGTGGTAATGACCAAAAATATATAAATTTACTTATGTCAATTCAATTCTAAACTTTCTAATCATGCCAATCAAGTCTTAAATACTTTCATATTTTGAAAATTGAATCCATCCTACTAATTTTTTTTATTTCTTATTTTCTTTTATTTGTGGTGGGGGGGAGGAGGGGGACTGATGACCCTCGCTGATTGTCACCAATTTAGGATTTTCCGTTATAAGTGTAATAGATTAATGCTTTTTTTTTTTGGTAATTTTTCTAAGAATAAAATAAAGGAGAATGACTTTTTTTTTTCCAAATAATTGAAGGTAAAATAAATTTGATTGAAATGGTATTTAGTCGTTGTGGTTGAAATGGTATTTAGTCAATAGTACTAAAATTAACCACTGGGATTCGCCCCAGTGGCCACCCTTCCAACATGGAAGGGGGAGGTGAGGGGTTCAAACCCTCACTTTCTCAGGGAGGGATGGGGTGGAGACGCGCAAATTTCAAGAGTGGGTTTCGACTCCCACGCCCTACAAGAGGTAGGGCAAAAGTCAGAGAGTGAGTGTAGATTAGGTATAGAGTAGGACTGACAAAAAAAAATAAATAGTACTAAAATTGATTACATTTCCTTGTGTGTGTTGAGATGTAAATAGGACTAATTTCCAAAAATAAAAAATCATAAATTTAGATCCATTCTTAATCCTATACCGAATATTTTTTCTCTAAAAAAAATTATTAACTTTTACTCCAATATCAAATTTACCCCTGTGAACTCGTCACTTGCAAAATCCCCATGTTGATAATTTTGAAAACGGGTTAATACCTTGAAAAACCCCAAACTGGTACACTTGTGACAAATTTACCCCAAACTATTTTTTTGACCATGAAAAACTCCAAACTGGTACACCTGTGACAATTTTTTTTTTTTTTTTGGTAATGATACACATGTGACAAATTTACCCCAACTAACTATAAAAATCCATAAACTGGTACATTTATGATAAATTTACCCCAAACTAATTTATTTGACCAAAAAAACCCCAAACTGATAAATTTGTGACTAATATACCCCCCGCTAAATTAGATTAATACAAAAAAAAATCACAAAAATTGTAAACTGTAACAAATAAAGTGTAAAATCCCAAATTGATATACCAGTTAATTGTCACGTGTCATTTAACTTTATAATTTAACAAGAAAATCTAACTAAAACTAACAGAGGGTAAATTTGTCACAAGTGTACCAGTTTAGAGTAAATTTGTCACGGGTGTACCAGTTTGGGGTTTTTCATGGTCAAAAAAATAGTTTGGAGTAAATTTGTCACAAGTTTACCAGTTTGGGATTTTTCAGGGTATTAACCCTTTTGAAAACTGGACACTGGGTTCGGAGGGCAAATTTGAGATTAGGGTTAAAAGTTAGAATTTCAGGGCAGAATCGTGATTAAGATCTAATATGAGATAAGATCTAAAACGGAGGATTCTTTTGGGCGGGGGAATTAATTAATAGATACAAAATCCGATTGACTCCAAAGTCAATCAAGATTACTTCTGGAAGAAGCCGTATGAAAAAAAAACTCCTTCTCGAGGCAAATAAAATAAATATAAATTGAATACGAAGACGGAGAAAAAGCTGCGGGATCACAAACCACGAAAACCTAAGTAGCTCTGCATCTCTGAGTCGTCTCCTCGGACGAAGACGACGATTACAGAGAAAGAGAGAGAGAGAGAGAGAGAGATGTCGGCCTCAGGGGTGACCCAGCAGCACGAGGAAGACAAGAAGCCGAACGATCAGTCCGCCCACATCAACCTCAAGGTCAAGGGTCAGGTACCGCCTCTCGTGTTTTCTCTCTCTCTCTCTCTCTCTCTTTTTCTTCTTCCGACCGAGAACGACGGCTCCGCGTGGCATTTCGATCCTCGTCTCTGTGTGGGTTTTTCCTGCCCGATGCGCGTGCCGCATTGTCATGTCCGTGGAAGTTAGCTCGTGCTCTTTCGAGTGGTGTGGTAAAGGCGGGATCTTTCGCCAGAAAAAGATGATCTTTTTCGGTTTCTTGGCTCGTTCGTTATTGTATTCCTTGTCTCTGGTGTGATTCTGAATTGTGGGTTTTGCTCTCTACCATGTGACTTTCTTGGGTTCGTACTCTGCTGTTTTCCGCGTGCCCGATCGTTTTCTTGAGAGGGCTTTTCGAAAGCTGCGCGTGTGATGGGGGCATTTCTGGGAGGAGATTGGGACGATGATAATCGCCGAATGAGGAGGTTAATGACCCTTTCGAAAGTACCTCTCGCGGCGAGTTGCTGGCCTGCTGAAAATGTGTTTGTAATGCTGCTTGGTCTTTTAGACGTAGAAAAGTAGACTGTTTGCATACAAACGTTGGGGCTTTCTATGTTCTCTCGACAAACCAATCATCTGTCCTGACGTCCGTCTTTAGGAATTGTGGAACTACGCAAACTCTTCAAAAAATTCTAACTGTATGATTGAGATCTCTTTCTTTTCATAACCAATTGTTTGCCAGTCCCGAAAGATTGGTTCCTTGAGGATGAGTTAAAACGTTCATGTGAAGATGGACAAGTGAAGGTTGTCTGCTGGTCGCAGATGCATAAACTTGGATTAGTGGAGGTCGAGATACAACCTTTTGCGATACCCTCGCCTGGGAGAGGGATGTTGACACATTATAGGGAATGTTGTAGACTTACGTATATATTTAGTAAAAATTGCACTAAGAGAGTGGCAATGGTGCATGAAGATGTGTTGCCCTGATCTGTCATTGGTGGCGTTGCTAAAATATATAGTCACAGTTTAGCCCTGATCCATGGAATTTCTTGCAACCTTCCCATCTCACATGCGTTTGAAATTTCTCCCACGTCAATTTTTCTTGTTTTCCCATCATAGCCTGTCAATTAAATTGAATTTGTTGCATTATGCGTGGTTTTGTGTGTCCTTCATGGTGTTGGTGCTCAAGATGTTCTTGCTCTTCTATGTCAATACTACTAATCTCTAGCTTTGTCCCTCTTGCTGTGATTTCTCAGTATAACTGCATCATCTGTTGATCTCCCAATTCTTACGCAGATTCTATTGTTTGCATTGTTAGTTGTCATTTTAGTTTATAAGCGTTGATGATTGTTTATTCTTGTTATTATCCAATTGAATTTTGCGGAATGGAGTAGCACGCTCGAGCATGATTTTTGTTCGAAGGTGAACCTTGGATTTTACTTTAAATGTTTTGTGTATCCTGTAATTATAGTTGTCCTATAAACAGAATGAGTTTTTTTTTTTTTTTTTTTTTTTTTTTTTTTTTTTTGGAGATAAGTATAGCAAATAAAGTTACTTCGTTGAGGAAAAATTACTTCGCTGAGGAAAAATTACTTCCTAATGTGATACAAGAAGTTGTTTTTATTAAAAGTGAAGGCAAATACTCATATTAATATGTGCTGTTGACTGACTGTTACCTTCTTACCTTCTTTTCTTCAAGGATGGGAATGAAGTCTTTTTCAGGATCAAAAGGAGCACTCAGCTGAAGAAGCTCATGAATGCCTACTGTGACAGGCAGTCTGTGGAGATGAACTCGATTGCTTTCTTGTTTGATGGCCGCCGTCTGCGAGGCGACCAGACTCCTGATGAGGTCTGTTTCTCTTTTGCATAGATACCCAGCTAAAGTGTTAAGCAAAATTATAAGCTTCAGACAGTCTTCTGAGATGCCAAGTTCTCTCTTTTTCTATTTCAGCTAGAGATGGAGGATGGAGACGAGATCGATGCGATGTTGCACCAGACTGGCGGAGCTGGGACTTTGACTTAGGCTTCTCTTTCTGAAACTCTGTGGTCTGTAAATATGATATTATGCTATGTGAAAATACCTATGTTTAACATCGCCAGTGGCGGAAAATACTGTGTTGGACACTTTGCCTTTTGAGCCTTTTCTTGTAGGCGTCTTTGCTAGGACTCGTCCCCACCCCCCACCTGCATAGTAACCTGGTTTGTCATGCTGAATCTCTGATAATAGGAAGACTTCTATAGCTGGTGCTTTATTGATCATTGATTGGTACTTTCCGTGCTTGAATATTTGGCTGCTTCTTGTTATTAAAATCGGTTCATTCTTTGATACTTGGATACTTGAGAGATTTGATTTGTAGGCAGAGAATTCAAGGGAAGGTTCATTTACCACAAGCCGATCCATAGTGTTCTTCCTTGATTCGACAATAAAAAGTAGGTGTCGACTTTGTCGATGGCAATGGAGATCTCTATCCTGACATGTTGCAACGATTGTCCCAAAAATCTTCCCGACTGCCACCTAACAATTGAATGAAAGCGTGGACTTTTTCGAGTATCGCACTGATACTCAAAAGCATTGAGTTCAGGCTACGAGATAGAATATGGCTCGGATCCTCGAAACATGTATCCGGCGGGATCCTTGAAACAGGTACCCATAGCAGCACAAGACGTACAGAGAGCCAGGTGAACGGGAAAATGAGCCAGGAGATTTAGGTCTTTTCGGTTCTGTATATGATATGATTGGTAAATTGCGGATCAAGAACCTGCGGCAAAGTAGAAAGGACGTTTCTTTAGTAAGCAAGAAACTAGCTAAAATTATGTGATGAGCCTTTCAATTAACCAGAGTGGAGTTCGTCTCAGTGTCGTCACATGTTCGATTCCATCGTCTCGAGATTGATTCAAATCAAATGAGTCACGTGAAGCTGCACAGCCTAGAGACGACAGGAGAACAATAGTACAACTAGACCCTGCGATCAACACAACGCAGGACAAATATAAAACCGCACATGATGATGCAATAGTAACTTGGAACGCATCCATCAGGCAAAATTTATCTTTTCCCGCACTAGATTGGATACTCAACAGCTGTACAGGCTAACTTACACTGGAAAAGGAAAAGGATCTAGCGCGCATATTATATATACACGTTGAAACAAAAGGATGTAAGAACGAATGAACAAATGGAGAGAGGTGAAGATGGATAGCCATGTAAATTGTAAATCTCCAGATGAGGATGAGCACATTGTAGTGGCAATGTTGAAGGGGCAAATCCCAATCCGCTTTTAGGATGGATTCAGGCCACTGCTGCGATGCCTGCTTTCCTTCTTTCCCTGCTTTTCTTTGGAGCTGCTTTCTAGGGAGGATTCTTGGAGGCCTTGATACTAGCGTTGTCAGATGCCCCAACTCGTAGCAATTCTGTTCGATACGGAAATCCCTCCACTTTTGTTAATTACAAAGGATTAATTTGCGTGGCTTTTCCTCCTCTCTTTCTGTTGAACATAAAAAAAGGAGAGATAAATTCCTTTTGATCATGTCAACAGCAGCATCAGCTCTAGGCAAAATTTGTTAAAAATGAAAATCACAAGTTCCAATTAGGCAATTCTTCTCCTTCACTCTGCTAGAGAATATAGTGACAATATGAAAGAAAAATTCTCCCCCAGGAGACCAGATATAATCCAGAATGCAAAACACATTGCATAAGGCAAGCTATAGTTCAATGTCAGGATCAGCAATGCCCATAATAAATTAGTTCATATGCTCTGCGGTTTGCATAATCATACTACAAGGACAAAAGAGCAATTCCCCTCCACCACCATCCAGGAATGACTTATGAGACGTCGCACTACAATAAACTATCATCCATTTTCATGATGAATTTGTCATGCAAATAATCAATTTGTGGAGATGCTCTGAAATTTGCATTCCTAATCCACTAATTTATGATATCCAAGGTTTACTTACCGGGCTTCCGCTTCTGAGTGTTGACCTGTGATGACCATGATCTAGAGGGCGTGACCCTGAAGTATGACCCAACCTTTGCACAAATCCTTGACTGTGATTATAAATGCTGCATGAGATCATACAGGATGACCAAAGGTAAGAAGGCTTCAAAGTCATGAAAAACAAAAGACCACATAAGCGATGGGGTTTCCTATATCTTTGTGAAGAGTCATTGGCCAACACCAAGGAAAAAAGAAATAAAAGCATCCTGATCTTAAGCCATGAAATAAACTGTTCCAAGGGCATCTCTGCAATAGAACAAACATTGTTACAAATATCGGACCTGAGCTTAATGGTTGTAGCTGGTCGACCCATTCTACACTTACAAGACCAGGAAGTAACCATGTTGCTATATTTTACTCATCTGAGGTTAATTTCCACAATCTTACTTTCACAAACCAAATAAAAGCCACTGGCCACAAAGGCTGCCTCGCTTCTGTGCTGATCTCCAGTGACATATCTTGGAAATCAGAATTTATGGAGGAGGGTGCGTATGGTACGATGCCAAAAACAAATCATAAAAATGTATCCACACCTGAGGCGATGCCTGTTGCAGGCTGAGAAGAATGCAACGAACCCATTTAATATGCTCCTTACAGCACGGAAGACCTGACAACAAATTGACGTTAAGACTTTTTGAACAACAAATCAGAATCCATTTTGCATTGTCAATTAACCAAAGCAACTTGATATATGACATACATGAGAAAAAAGATCATTCCAAAGCATACGCCACATGGAAACTTCAGTAGCGTTCACTGCAGTACTAGCAGCAGAGGCACTCCGGAATATGGTCCTCAGGTTCTGCCAAACTTCAATTATAGAGCCATACATGGAAGTCCACATAAAAGTCACCATATTCCCTAATGCAAGGACCATGCGGATGGGCAAGTACAAAGTCTCCCAGAGGACCCAAAATATGGGATACAAGATGGAAGTTCCTGCAATGCAGCTCAAGGCCTATGTATCAAGATACTTACAGCAATACCACACCAAAAGACCAAAAGGATACGCTATTTATATAGGCTCACTAAATAGATTGCATGCATAATCATCAAATCAAAGCGGAAACGTTCAAAAACCTGAAGGCAATAAATGGTCGCACACGTATGTTACGTACCAATTGTCCAGATTGCTGAGAGTATAAACCACAGTGGCTGCAGTAAAATGTCTGATAGGTTTTCCACTAGACTGCAAGAAGATTCAATAACAAACCAAGCGACCGAGAAGAAGCTCCCAACCACTCCAGAGCACACATTCCACAAAGGAAGAAGGCACTCAAAAAGCTCTAAAAGAGGTTCTGCAAGGGGTTGAGCTAGAAGTGAAAAAAAGGACCGAGTGGTGCCCATGACCATTAGGAACCATTTTATTGCTTTCTGGCAATTATGAAGAAAAAGCATTGTCCCCAAGTACTTGATTCGAGATACCATCTCCCAAGATTCTATCCAATCGAAAAGAGGGCCACACAAATGTGCGGCTGTTGCCTTGAGGACAGGGACATTTTTGTACAGATCATAGAATCCAATCAGAACGGTTACCACTGACATAATCACATAGAAAGTTCTAGCTAAGGGACACATCCATGGGCGATACAGGTGACAAAACCCAGGATATGACTGGAGGAATATGACCCAAGATGGAAGTCCCGACTCCAACAGTGTAAGTAACCTCAAGTCTGCCATTATTATTTCCCTCAATTTGAATGGAAGGTCATGGTCATTAAACCTAAACAAGATCAAGACATCCTTATACTGGAAGGAGTCGCTTGCATTATCAGAATCACTAGCGCAACAGCTTTCAAGATCGTCCACTGAATCTTCACTTTCACTATGTTTTTCATCTGCAGAGAAATCAACCTCAATGCCAGCGCCAATGGATCTAATCACTCTTCTCTTCTTAGTTGGGGGAGTGCTTGGTTCACTTATACGGCTTTCAGGGGAAGCAGCAAAGGCATGACAATTGTTGTGAACATGCTGGGAAGAGTTATTCCCAGAAGACAATACATCAAAGCAAATATCTTCATGGGAATCAATACTAGACTCTGAAAATTCTTCTTGGGCATCATGGAACGTCTCTCCTGGATATTCAGGACAAGAGTAAATAACAAAGCCAACGTGTTCTGTTCTCACCAATAGAAATAATCCAGAGAGAACCAACAGTCACAGCAGTCAGAAAGGAGTCATATCAACTTGAATTGTCCAAGCAAATTTTGGTTATTCCTGTTATACAGGTTAAAATTACATGAGCAAGCGAACTTATTGCAATTAATGTACCGACAAGAAAGCAAGCCTACATGCACACTCAACTAGTGTACATTGAAACCACCATGGCCACACATAAACCATGCTGATGAGATATACAAATACCATAATTTCTATAAACATGCTATGTAAATATCCATATGTGGTTGACTGCATCAATGCCGAACGGAGAATTGTTGAACTGTTGATCCAATTTCTAGAAACTTCAAGATAGACATTAGCTAGAAAAGTCAAGAAAAATCCTAAAAAAAAAAAAAAAAAAATCTAGCTTAGGTGGCAATGAAAAGTGTAGAAAGCACAAGTGTAGAAGTATCTAGGAGAAGAGGGAAAGTGAAAAATCTCTGACAAGAGCAGAAGATTTTCCTTGGTAAAGTCGGTGATATAGGCCTATAAAAAGGCTTGTGGTCATCCATTTTGAGGGGCAGACCAAAAAGGTAAGCTCCTCCCCTTCCCTTTGTAATACAACTAAATAAAAAAGTTTTCTTTTGCTCCCTTGTGCTCCCTTGCTGCCACTCTCTTTTACACAATGTTATTTTTACTTTGCCCAACCATTTCTTGCCCACATTGTTCTTAGTTTGCTCTCTTGATAGTTCACACACAAAACGCTCTCTCGCACACGCATCAAACACACGTTTCCGCAAATACCAACAAGAATGCTTCTTTCAAGGAAAACAAGTGACAGCGAAACTGCACCAACTGCAGTGCCAATAATTTGACATAAAAACACATACCTATGGAACTTTCCAAATATGCCTTCAGAATCTGCCGTTCAGAAGGGGTCCCTGAAAACCATGAAGGCATACAGCTTGCAGCTTGAGCTATGCTATCAAACTCCCACCTTTTCATTATTCTGGCCTCTAGAGCCAGAGATGTATCAGTCTGCAGGCGCAAGAAATGATGGAAAATTTATCTCTTAAACAATTACAAACAAATGAAATGTAGAGGAACAGTAGCAAGTGGTACCTGAAGCTCATTCAAATAATTTATACCTCGAACATTACTCCATTCAACCTCAAAAACTATAAAGCCGTGCAAAATCTCATGCAACTTGCTATCTAGAAGCAAAGAATTCCGCAATTTCTCTCTCTTCCGGGACAAATTTGCAGAGTCGAAATTTGCAGAGTCGATCAATTTGAACCATCTCTCAAACTTCTTAGTCTCACTGGTGTCAGACTTGCAACGAGTTTCCTTTCCCTCCTTTGTCTTCCTCCGTGCTTTACTCTTCGCAAAAGGAGAGAGCCTTGACTGTACAGAAAGCAGAGGAAACCATCATGCGAGGAATTGGGGATATAAAAAATACAGGGCACATCAAAACACGTAAAAACACGAACCTTTGTAACCATCAACTGCCATATTCGGGCTGGACGAGAGCTAAAGTTTCTCAACCACGGCCGATTGTCTACCAATATGTAAAATTTCTTACTCTCACGGGCCAAGAAGATACTGAGATCTGAAAGATAAGATTGCAGGTCTCTGCAAAAGTGCAATGGGGCCAAATTAGGGGACAAAAGACACTAATTAGCAAATCTAGCCCCCACTAGTCACCCCACTTTTCAACAATTCCATCCATAGACACTGCCAAGATTGCACAGCAGAGATGATTCGCATGCAGCACGCATATTCGAACCCGAAAGCAACCGAAAAACGGACGCCGAACTGCTCCATCCAATCACGACCCGCCCCGATTCTCATCTAGAATCTTAAGAACACAGAATGCAAGGCCGATTCCAATTCAAGAACGAGAATCCTCGTCGCAGACATACCCAATCTGCAAGCTGGTGAGCGGGAAAACGCATCGGCCGGCGTCACCTTTCCCCATCGGACCCGGCATCGCCACCGAGCTCACCGGAATTCTCTGCACCCGCCGATTAGACGAAGAGAAAAAAACACGAAGCAAGCTCTCGTCAGTCCCGAAAAAGAACCCCGCGAGACGAGAATTCGGGCACAAACGTCCAAAAAAGCAAGAAAGAAGAGAATTAAAAGAAAAGACGCGAGCAACGCGTGCAATGCCACGGAAAAGACACGGCGGAGTGACGAACCCGGATCGGCGAAATCCCATGGCGGTGGAAGAAGAAGAAGAGGAGGAGGAGGAGGAGGAGGAGCGAGCGACGCCGCAATGGCGGCCGAGCTTCATCGACGGAGGCGACGCGCGCCGGAGGTCATCGCCGCCAACTCGGACGCGGGAGACGCGAAGGAAAAGGCGTGGGCGCCGAAACCGACAGGCGAGCGAACCCGAACCCGAGGCAGTGACGCTTCCTTCCGAAGACGGCGCGGCGAAGCGAAGCGACGGGGACGATGACAGCGACGGCGAAGGCGACAGCGGCGACGGCGAAGGCGAAGGCGAGGGGGAGGAGCACGGCGGTGGGGGCGTCGAAGTTTTCGTGAATGGCGGTGCTCTCTCGCGGATTTTAAGTACGAATTGAATCGGGATTTGGAATTTCGGATTTGTGTTTTTTTGTTTTTTTCGGCTTCGCCCGGAAGGCGCGCCCCGGAAGAACAGACGAAGGAGGAAAGAAAGGAAAAAGAGAGAGAGGAAGGAGTCAAGGGTCCGAGGCACGTAAAGAATTTCTTATTTTTGTTTTAAAAGATAAATTAGGGGAAAATATGAAAAAGGAGAAAAGGTGACGTTATCCGACCGTCCGGTCGCGTCCAGCGCCGTGCACCAAGCGGAAAATCCCGCCTCGAGATTTCGGGGACTAGTGGGACGCGCTGACGTCATATTATTAATAAATTCACTAATGAATGATGATGGTGATGCCGATATTTGGTTTGAATATGTAGATAACGTGTGATTTTTATTTCGAGACATCGACACATAACACGTTGAGCACTTGAACGACATGTCAATGTTTCCATATCGGCTTAATTTATTTCACTAAAAATAATTGATCCGTAGCATTTTCATTAGTGGGAAAAATCATAAACTTTCATTCTAGTGATAAATTTGTCTATGTGTCAAAAAATCATTATTGATCTTTTCGAAATCATCAACATCGGGAGGCTGTTATTATTCTATACGAAAGTGAGAACATTAATAAAGACGCGGATTCTGTAATAAATCTCTAACCGTTTCTTATGATAGGTTTTTGCAACATATTAATAATGATTTTTCATTAGATTTAAGGTTAGAATAAAAGTTGGGAATTTTTTTAATAAAATTGAAATTGGAGGTTTTAAGTTAACCGGGCTGAAAAAAACGAACGCGGTAAAGCCAGTTTTTTCCGGTGGGGAAACCGTCGATGCGGCGGTGGAAGAATAAAATAGATCCATTCGTTCTATGCCGTACTTTCCTCGGAGCGTGGCGCGTGGCGCGTCGGGGTTGGGTTGGGGATGGTAAATAAGCGAGAGGGAGAGGGGTAGGACGGTAAAATTAGGACAGCCGGTTCCAATGATAGGCGGGGTGTCAGTGATGGTGTCAGGAAGTTTCGGCAAAAGAAAAGAGGGTCGGAACGAAGAAAACCCGCGGAAAAGGACGGAATATTATTTGCTAATATTCGGATGCTCCCCATTTAGGTATAAAAAAGAAAATAAAAGAAAAATCATTGGACCTTATCAATACGCACCGGTCTTCCGGCGACAGCGATATAGCATGCACTGCTTGTTTTAATGATGTAATAATTAACACTTTTTTCCATCAGGAGCTGAAAGGGATACTGAGTATCCAAATTCAGCAGTCGGGTTCAGGTCCATTAAATATATTCACGGGCGTCATGCTAGTGAGAGCTCGAACACATGCTTGGTTGTTGGATGGTTTTGTACTTTTTCGATAAGGAAGAAATCGAGCCCATGTCATGGACGTGATTGAAGTACAGATAAGGTTTTAATGACCGAGTTGAATTAGGTGGAGGATTTAATTCCATCTCATTGAATGAGAATCGCAGAGTGATTTTCAAAGCTTGTGGTCCTGAATTTCATCTTCTTCGTCATCATGAGTCTAGCGGGTGGCAGGAGCTATGGTGGATTCTTAGGGGCGTGACCATTTTTAAGAAAAGGAGGAGGAAGGATTCCATCATGGTTTTTTTAGCCATGCGAGTTCTAGGAAGCATAGAAAGCATCAAAATGCTCGTGGCCACATGGGGGGTTAGGAACTTAGGATTTTGGAATAGGAATCTCGTTTTTTTTTTTTTTTTTTTTTTTTTTTTGCAGCAATCCATTTCAATTATTCCTTTCTAACAAGAAAAGAATAATTCATTTTTTCCTTTTTTTCTTCTCTTTATTTTTTCCACTTTTTTTTCTTTTTTCGTATAGTGAGGGTGTTCATTGTTTATGAAAAATGGCGGTGCCTGCATAACCTTTTTTCCCTCTTTTTTATTTGATGGCGCTTTTGCACATACTTTATTGACATGAATGATCTTATATGATAATGAATATCGCTATTAAAGAGTAACTATTGAGGCAGGAGAAGATGCCAGATTAATTGCCTTCTCATTAGAGTTTCCTTAGAGCTGCACCAACAATTTTTGGTTCTGCCCTTTTATGTGTCATTATAACCCAAATCACATAGTACGTGATTTGTGAATTCATTACATAAGCAGAGGGGCCTTTTTATTAGAACCGTACCAAAAATCAAACTAGATTCTCAAATATGATTAAATATGATAAGGTTAATTGATTTAAATTGATTCAAATGGAATATTAACCGTATGAAAACAATTGCGTTTGACCGAATTAATTGATCTGACACAATTAAGGCATTGATACCGCGTTCGAAAGGAAGGGAAGGGGACGAAAATGTTTTCTTAAGAAAGTTAGGGACGAAAGCAATTTCTCATTGTTTGGGAGTGCAAGGGGTAATCTACATGGGGAGATCTGACTCCAAGATTTTCTATACACATGATGAGTATAAGCTCTCTTTTTCATTTTCTTTACTCTCAACTATTACTCTTCTAGACATAAACAGGGAAAATTTTGCTTTTGCACTTTCCTACTTTGCCAAAAATACTTACCTAAAATCTGGATCTAAGTCGACTAAGTTAGCACCATTTCGATGATTGAATACGGAGGCCTTACATACAAAATTCACACAAGGCTCGCATAATCCATGATGGATAAGTTCAATAAAGGAATCTGGGTCCAAAGTAAAAAAAAAAAAAAAATTCCCCTTTTTCTACGTATCTTTCATTTTCTCTTCATCCATGAAAATCTTCCATCCGTTAGCATGAACTTAGAGCGGATGCAATGTGCGCATATTGACCTTTACCTAGGTGGCCGCCTATAAATAGTCTATATAGTACGGCAGGATGCGCCTTTCCTTTTTTTTATAATGATTCTCGCGACATCACCAAACCTATAATTTATCCTTATCCTTTAAAAGGTTCCGGGTCCCACAGGCCCATGATTGACTGCGATGGATCGCGGGACCCGCAACGAGTTTTGTGCGCATCTGGAAGGCACGTGGCACAATCAGCGGCGGTTGGTAACTTCGGTAAGGGGCCCACCAGCAAAGTGCGCCCCCATCCATTCATAAGGAACTTTTGGCTGTCCCCCCTCTAATCAGCGGCTTGATTAGACATGTCCCTTTTGCTCTTCTAGACCTTCGAGATTTTCTTGACATTTACTCATAAAAAGCCCAACAGTAGTTCCCTTTTCACAGTGAGATCACTCGCATTATTAAATTTAGTGGCCCTCACCTTGTATCTTCCACTCACATATTTACTAACCAAAACCACTTTTAATGTCGGGACCCACGATATAAAAGCCTCGAGTTGTTACCAAACACTGATCATATGATTTAGAGATAAGTATATTAGGAGTCCTAAAATTTATCAGAAATTTACAATTGAATTTTAAAACTTTCAAGAAGTTCAATTAAGTTTTAGTAATAAGGTGCAATCGAGTATTGGTACAATCGAGTCTTAATACAATCAAAAAGTTTAATAAAATCCTAAAATATGTCACAAAAGTGTAATTGAATTTTAAAATTGTCAAAAAATATAATCAACGAAACAACTCAATTAGATCAATTTGATAAATTTGAAAACTTAATTGAATATTTTGAAAGTTTTAGGACTCGATGGCACTGTCGTTATAAATTTTAAAATTTAATTAAAAAATTTTAAAATTTTAGAATTTAATTACACGTTCATGATAAAGTTTTAGGACTTTTAATGTATTTATTCTTATCATCTAAAATGATGCCAAATGATTGCCGAAAGTTGCATCCGATAACATGTATTTCGCTCGACATCACAATCGCCGTTGTCGTAGGCTACCTTCGAGATTTTCTTGACATTTACTCATAAAGCCCAACAGTAGTTCTCTTTGCATAGTGAGATCACTCCCATTATTAAATTTAGTGGCCCTCACCTTGTCTCTTCCACTCACATATTTACTAATCAAAACCACTTTTAATGTCAGGACCCACGCTATAAAGCCTCGAGTTGTTACCAAACACCGATCATATAATTTAGAGATAACTATATTAGAAATCCTTAAATTTATCACGAATCAGCAATCAAATCCTAAAACTTTTAAAAAATTCAATTAAGTTCTGAAATTTATCATGAAAATGTAATTGAATCCTAATACTTTAAAAGAGTTTAAACATGTGGCAAAAGTACAATTGAATTTTAATAATTTCAAAAAATATAATTAATGAAATGACTTAATTAGATCAATCTGATAAATTTGAGGATGTGATTACACTTTTTGAAGATTTTAGAACTTGATTGCACCTTCGTTACGGATTTTAAGATTTAAATGAACTTTTTAAAAATTTTAGAATTTCATTGTATATTTGTGACAAAGTTTTAGGACTTCTTATATATTTATTCCTATAATCTAAAATGGTGCCAAATGATTATCGAATATTGCATCTAGTAACACGCATTTCACTTGACATCACAGTTGCCGTTGTCATAGGCTACCATGAGTCTGTTTCAATAATCAAATGGATATGTGCGTGTTGAAATTGCTGTGTCTGCAATGACTTCCCCGATAAGTTCGGAATATAAAATGGAATACCTAAAAGGTGAATAAAGCCTAAAGGGGAAGGAAAAAAGGGTTAAGGATAATGTGAATATGGGAAAAGAAGGGAGAACTGCAGCCACAATTCATTTGGAGGTCCAAGCACGCAATGCCTCGACTGCGCCACATCTAGGAAAAACGTTGCCGTCCTCTCCATCGAACAGCCCATGAACACATCATCATAGGCACATTTCTGGTCAAGAGGCGCCGTCCAAATTAATGTATGAAAACGATACACATCCGAGAGACTTCAAGATCACTCTACTCCATCGAATCATTGAACAATTCCTTAGTGTATGTAGGAAATAATGCCACCCAATGGCACATTCCCATCAATTCACAGGCTCACAGTGAACCATGGTTTCAGTGTTATTTTACAGATCTCCAATGGGTTTGATCAAAAGAACCGATAAATCATTAGCCTTTACAAACGAATGGGAGATCCTTGCCTTCGACCTAGGCACTGCCCTTCTTTATCGGAGGCCAGGACAATCTCCGGTTACCCGTGCCATCGGCAGGATGGTGCTCCGCAACCTCGCTGTTGTCATCTTCAGGATGCTCGATTCCTTGTCCTCTCCTGCTCCTGATGGCTAAGTCGTCGATGCTTGACTCATTTCTCCAGGAAGGCGGAGTGACAGAGTCTGACACTCCTAGAATTTTCTGTGAGGGATCCCCACTTGGCGTCGCGGGCAAAGAGGGGAAAGATTGACCCACTCTCAGCTTTTGAAGGGTGGCAAACGACTCTCTCATGGCAGACATAGCCTCGAAGAATCTGGTGCATGATGCTAAGGCCACAGGAATAGGCCGCAGCATTTCCTGCATCATTAAAGAAAAATGATCTATGAGTTCCAAAATCATCACGCAAATGTTTAGTATTTTATTCAGGATAGATTCAACATTAAATCTCCATTAAAAGGGGGCTCATAATTATGATCTAGAGATGAATTCCTCAACTTACCCCCCAAACTGAAGGAGGTTCCTTGAAGTTCTGGCTCCATTGGAAATCTGCAACAGATGCTGTCAAGGCACCATAGTCGCTGGCAGCCTTCATCAGCAATTCTGAAAATTGTTTCTGTCATTTAAGCAAGAAATGCCATTAATATCGAAGTAAAGCTTTTTTTGCCCCAACTGATAGAAATCCATATAAAACTGCAAAGACGCCATTCTGAAGAAATGAGTCGCTTCTCTAATTGAAATTTCGAATAGATTGGCAGCTGAGCTGCATAGCAGATTGCAATAATGTCATCATTCTAAGTTTGGATATCTCCACAAGCAGGATTAATTTTGATCATCTTCTGTTTACCAAAGGGATTTTTCCTGTATTTCTTCTAGGTTGCTCAAAATAACTCTTCTAGGTTGCTCAGAATAACACACGTACTGAGCAATCCTCCACAGAAAAGTCCCATTTCTAACGCACAAGCTGTTGGCACTCTAATAATTCTCATTAGCTATTAGCAAGAGTACAACTCAACGCAATCTGTCTATTTGGCCGAAAAAATCCATGTTAGATCACTTCGTGGTAACCTTTCCCTTCCAATCGTAGCAGTAAAGTCCTCCAGCTGGCACCTGGGACTGATCTTCATTATCATTGCTTTAAAGACCTTCAATGTCATGCAGTTCATGCATCTCATCTTTATAAGGTCAATTCACATTGGTCTTTCCTCTGATTCCTGTAGAGGTATTATTCCGGTCCACCTCTTCAGCTTTCAATGCTCTCTACTCCATTCTAATTTTTTTTCCCTAGATTTTGGGTAATGAATCCTCGTTAATGATGTGAGAGAGAGAAAGAGATACAGAATATCATGCTTGCTTATTTAATTGTCTAACAACAGTCTGATTAACACACAAGCAAGAATTTCTCCCACAATTGCTGTGTATGAATGCCACTCCAAAACTGAAAAATGTGAAGCATTTAGCACTAAAATGTCGATTCCTTCTTTCAAGGTTGATTATTAGGCTCTAATAGCGGCATTTATCAACACGTAGGTATAACGTTTGGAAGGATGACATCCAAACTGAATACTCTACGACATACAAGTCAGCCAGCAATTGATAACATTTTAACAAGACATCCATTACTGAAATCCACTTCAATCTGAAGAAAAATTACTAAACTGAGTTTCTGAAGACTTTTTCCCTTTTTTGTGTACTCCGAAGCCATTTAGAAGCAGTTGTCAGAAAGCCAATGCACTATCAGGTAGTTGCATAACTTCGTTAATTTTTGCGCTCCAGGCTATCAGTTATTAACAAATCAGGTAATGAAAAATGAGAAAAAAATATCGAACTGTTTATTTAAGAGAGTCGTATTCGAATCACTGTTAATTAAGATCGGTGGCCTAAATTACAGACCAACTTCCCCATTTAGCCACAAGAGACTGTTTCCATCTTGAGAAAACATTCCATCCATATCAACTTCCTTTTTTGCACACAGGCAATTATGTATGGGTAGCAAGACTGCCAAAGTAAGAAGCATATATGACTTGACTCTTCACATACAGGGGAAAGATGTAGCAGCTAACCTGGTATTCTGCTTCCACTGGAATACAATCAAGGGAATAGGGTTGTTGTAGCCGAGCTATGATGCGATCCTAAGAGAAGAACAACAGATTTTTGGCTATAGATCAACTTGATAATGATGTCATTAAAGAATTAAAAGAGCAACAAAAGACCTATACAAGTTTTAAAAAAATGATTGATCTTCCAAGAGATATACTACCTTCAATTTTTAATTTGTCATAGTCTAACTCTGCACAACAATTTTATATCGACAAAACTTAATTTTCAATAAACCAGATAATAAGTCGCAATGGTTGGCATTTTGTTACAATTCGACATCAGACCACAATTAGTTCTACAAGATACACATTACTCCCTGGTTTCATATATTGACAAAACTTAATTTTCCATAAACCGGGTAATTAGTCACAAGAGACGGCATTTTGTTACATTTCCACATCAGATCACAATTAGTTCTACAGGATACAATCAAATTGTTCCCTGCAAAGCCTCTACAGTATAAAGAGGTTAGCATAAGAAGAAACAATTTTGGGGATTTCGAATCTTGTTGAGATTGAGAAGCCCTCAATACATGTTAAAATGATCTCCTTTGACTTACTGACAATTTGAATGTAAATCACTAGTAAATGCACATTGAACTCCTTTTCACAAGAATGAAATACATACTCCCCATAAACATCTCATTAATACCGATGCTGTTATTTCTATGTCAGAAGAGAAGTTAAACACACATTTTTTATTCATCTCATGGCACTCAGAAATATATGATGATGTTAAATATATGAACACACTATGACTTATACAGAATGTGACGATTAAATTCAGTCATTAGGTAATATTCATGAGGTTCGTGCAGGAACAGGGAGAAGGACAAAAGATTACCTTATTTTGAATAACATCTTTCAATATTGTCGTGATCCTTGCCAAAGTCTCAATCTTTTTCTCCATCTCGCTCACATGTGTCAAGTGTGACACGTTTTTATCATCCTACCCATTTCAAAGTACTGTGTGTCAAATAAGTAGAGCAGGGACTTTGAGACCAAAGAATACAGAGATTGCAATGACACCAGAATTACACAATTTTTACCACACATTCAACTTAAATTCTACTAACAGATGAGCAGTCATGATTCACCCAGTAATTACTACACATGAATCGATCAAGAGGAAGCATTCAACAAATCCACTGCCATAATGTGTTATATTATTAACCAACAGATTTAAAAATCAATAACTACGCAGCCCCTCACTGCAAAATGATAATTTCCAAAGGAGCATCTTTTTGGCAATCACACCACGCCTAGTTTACTCTAATCCATCGATTTCAACATTAAAAAACTGGTGATGCACCTTTGCACACAGTAAAAGAAACCCAGTAAATTGAAGCAGAAGAACTCACCTTTCTGCCCTGAAGTTCCACCTGCAGATCTGCAATTTTTCTTTGCACTGCAGTGAGCTCTCTTAGAACCCTTATCAAGTCATCACCCTTTTCACCATTACTCAAGGTCAAGTTTTGGACTTCTTCCTAAGAAAACCACACATTGATTGAGTGAGATAAGGCGTGATAATCAAAGACAAGTTTATTCATGGAAAAACGAGTACATTTGCATAATGACCCCAAGGCAACAGTTTCACCAGAATACATAATAGCAAATAGTGGAGTGCTCAAGTTCAATGGCACACATCTCCAACTTTGCAAATAACCAAGGTTAACCGACAAAACAAGAATTTCATGGTCGCAGGCCAAAAATGTCGGCAATGCTGGCAAAAAAATAAAAAAAAATCAACAGGGCCAGATCTTAAACTGCATCGGGGTTGAACCATCCAGAGCACCTTTCGATAGAATCACAACCCGAAAAAAAGAGTTAAGAAATAGCTCGACAAGACCCAGTCACCACCGACGGACCAAAACTACCAGAACCAGAGGAAGAACCGCGACCTAGGGGTCCCCACAAACAGAGGCTCTTGCTCCTTAACGAGGAGTTAGATTTCAGCACAATTGGCAAGAAGCAATTCACCCTAAGAAGTTCTCAAATGTCACTCGAATTACGACTGCAGATCGCAAATACAGTTTGTCGACAAGATCAACTGATCATTTAGCAAAGACGGGCGCCACATTGCTCTCTAAGAAGGAAGCGGATTTCACACTCCAAGCTAAAGCTACACAAGACTTCCCGCAAAAGCCACTCGCACGCCGGGAGAAGTAACACCCCAACACCGATTTGAACAGGAGAAAGAACTCATCGAGCACGACGCATCGGAGAACGACCCCGGCGAATTCATCAATTCGAAAGCCAAGGAAGCGAAAGGGGAAGAGAGAGAGAGAGAGAGAGAGAGATGACCTGCGATCGAGGAGCCGACATGGAGAAGCCGAGATCGGAGGCGATGGAGAGGGCATCGGACATGCCCCCGATCCGCCGCAGCGGCTTCTTCCCCACCCACGTCGTCGCCTCGCTCCCCATCGCCATTGCCACCACTTCCACCAACTCCCTCTCTCTCTCTCTCTTCCCGGACGGCAATTTGAATTGAAATTACAGAGTGGTTTTCTGGCCGGCCACTCGACGCCGAAATGGGCCCAGTCCGTAGTTGGGCCCACTGACATCCAATTAGCCCGGCCCACATTGAATGGGCCTACGACGCGCAGAACCGCTTTCGGAGTCCGACTTCAGACCCGCGTGTGGGGGCTAACCTCGGAATTCGCGGCTGCCGAAGTTAGCATTAGGGTTTTCTCGCTCCGTCCCTATAAAAATCGCCTCGCATCCCCTTTCTTCTCCATTCCGATTCATTCCAATCTGGCGACGGCGACGGCGACGGCGACGTTGCGAAGGAGGGTGAGTTTTGGGGTTTTTAGGGTTTCCTTCCACGAAGCAAAATCAAGATCCCGATGAGGAAGCACACCCTTAAAGATAGGAAGTGCCGTATGACACTCCAAAACGGCGAGCGGGGGTGGCTCAATCGCCCCGCCGTCGCGCTCGCCCCTCTCCCCATCCACCGATCTCGGGAGTCTCCTTTGTGGAGCCTCTCGGGATCGGTCGGGGACCGTGATCGGCCGACGGCGGTCCGGTGGCCCCCCCTCTAGCCGTGGGTGATTTGAAACGGGTCTCTGAGGGTTTTTGGTTTCTTTCCTTTTGTTTTTTCTTTAATCGAAAAGCTCCGAGCTTTTTCTGAAGGTCTGAGCCACGTCGCCGGTAGCCTGAAAGGGCATTGACCGGCGATGCTATGATCGGACCGAGAGAGATCTGATTCGTTCTTTGATAGGAACCTGTGGACCTTGATTTCTATGGTCTACGGAGCCGTTTTTGGCGATCACATTCTAGCAAAAAGTTTGCCTTTTTGTTTTCTTGGGTTTACTTCGACGTCTTTCGCGTGAAAATTTTTGTTTTGGGTTTTATGCAATTTGGAAATGGACCGAAATAGGACGAGAAGCCAATGAGGATTTGTGTTTTTTGTTGGAATTACCGGCTGAATTTGCATTGATGTCAAATACACTGGCTATCTATCTGAGGCTTCCCGTACAATGATTTTCTGCTCTTTTTTATTTGTGTTTATTTTAGTTTGCTAGGAAATTTATTCCTTTTTCTGAGGCGAGTTGCCCAGACACAGTACACTCCGCAAAACTCTCAGAAGAGATAAGTTTGCTTTCTGCTCACAATTCATTGGTTTTGGAACAATAATCAGATGGGTAAAGCATTCTGTGTAGTAAAAACAATGTCAATCTAGAGAATAAACAAATCTAGAGAAAACTCGAACTTGCCAAATTCCAGAGTGATCGGACAACTACATAAGAATTTACTCGGAAATGATTTGTTTTGCATAATATCTAATCTATAGAAAAATTATTCTTTCCTAATAATATTTGTTTTGCATAATAAAGGATGGTCTAAATCAATTAATGAAGCAGTTTTCAAAAATATTATTAGAAAATAATGAAGTTTTCTTTTTCGGAATTGGGAAAAGAATTGGGAAAAGAAATAAGAAAAACTAGAATCCGGTGTCCTATTGTATAGCTATTCCAATAGGAGAAAATTTGGGACGTCAGAACTCATGAAGTTTTTCGCACTTTGAATGAACACGACATGTTCACATCGGAGATCGAGCCAGCCTTTTTATTACTTCGGGGAAGTTGATGACAAATATATGAAATTTCAGACCATTCTACAAAATGGGCTGCAAAAAAATAAACTGAGAACCGATGCTCCTGAGAAAAATTAGCGTTTGCTAGTTGTTGATCTAATTAGTGGCCCTACAAAAAGTCCTAAATAGAGCATGTACCCACAAATCAGATTGGGGTTCGATGCATTTATGAGAAAGAATTGCTTTTGATCCTGCACCTACACGGACATGAACAATGCTTTTTTAAGTGGGAGGGAAAAATCTGTTCAGATTGAATGGCAGTGTGTAGAACTCTTCGTTCCTGTTGTCTCCTCTGAACGTCCTGAACTTCACCCACCAGGGCATCCCGCGGTCTTTCTTCGACTTCTCGACTTCCAGCGTGTTGTCAAGGAAGACGGCGACGATCAAGCCCACCATTGCCGGGGACGAGAATATGGTATTCAGAAATGCATTGAACTGCAGAAGAGCAAATTCGTGTAAGTTTCCGCAAGGCGAAGGGAATGGCAATGGCAGGCCACACTCAACTTTTAATCAATATCATGAACTCTGTATAGCCAGTTTCCATAAGCCTTTCAACAAACATGACCATTCATCAGGAAGCTACTTACCCATCCAGCATTAGTGTGGACAAGACCCTTGCGATTGGGAGTCCAGTATTCATAGAAGAATTGGGGAACGGATATCCCAAGAAAGAGTGAGAGTCCAGTAATGATGAGGTTCCTCATAGAATTCATGTTTGTGAACTGAAGGAAAGACAATCCCACAGACGCTGCAAGAAATTCGGATAACAGTAATCAGTAATCATGGTGGCTGAAATGACAAGCAAGTAGGCAAACACGAGTTAGCTGCATACCTACAAGGCCGAAGAGAACACAGTACAACGCAGCAAATATTGGGAAGGGTATGGATGCAAATACAGCTCCAAATTTGCCTGAAAACATATGACCAAAATAAATAGATATGAAATATTATATCAAATACTGAATCCGCAACAATCTGACATTAGAAAATCTTGCTCATGGTCGACCAATTTAGTTCTTGCAGGCTCAAATCTCTCGTTGTAAGGGTTTGCTGCATCAAGCACAAAATGGCACCATACGTGCAATTATTCTCTCATGTCTTAAGTAACACTAACCTAAGATGGAAAAGAATATCATGAAGGCAGCAGATAATTGCACAACTCTCCGACTTCCAACCCGTGTTAGTCCAAGGAGTCCCACATTCTCTCTGAAATAGATGACATAAGATCCCTGTCAGGCATATGCTGATCGCTGTACAGACACAAACAAAAGTTGTCACAATACATAGCTCAGTGGAGCATGCGTCCTTACACAGAAACTGTAGAGCCAGTGCCAGTTCCAAAAAGACCATCTAGTAAGATTCCGATCCCCTGCCAAATGAAAACTTCTCAGCAAGACACTGATAAGCTAAGCATTCAATTGGATAAAGCAGAATACTGAGAAGATCACTCTGAACATATAAACATGTTTTACATCTTTGTATATTCAAACACGCCATGCAGGAAGGTGCTAGCAAAACTCTGGCCTTCTCTCTGTAATTAAACTTATCTCATATTTCTTTAAGTTCATTATTCCATCTTTCCAATTATTGATCAATCATACTCGATTTAGCTATATAACAGGAAAGTATTCGGACTGATTTCCAGTTTACTGCCAGCTACATCCATGTTGTCTTTGACATAAATTAACACTGCAACAGGGATCGTCCCTCAATTTGTCACAAGCAATTTGCTTTTGGATATCTTACTAATCAGGAATTTTGAATTATACTATTATCAGCACTGTTTAAGTTTTTTGAATTCCCATAAGCACCATATCAGTATTGCCATTATTAAACCAGTGAACAAAAGACATCACCTATGGAAACAAGTAGAAACGATATCAATAATGCTATAAGTGTCACTGCCTACCGTGGGTGACAATCCTATAAAAAGATTGTGGCTGACAAATGTGTATGTAATCGCATGAGGTAACTGATGGTACCTACTTCATTGATATTTTCTAATGGTAGGTCTTTAACACCCTAGTGACAGCTATCATAGATTCTACAATGATTTCATTAAGCACATAAATTTTGTTGTGTTGCACCTCATCTTTTTTCAAATCATATTTCACTGGTTTGCACCAAAAAGCTAGCAGGGCAGGAGGCAAGAAAGAACCGTTTTACTGTTGCCGTGTCAAACCAACTTACCTGCCAGCCAATGCCACGACTCAATACATAAGCCGGAGGTGGAGTAGCAATTGCCAATCGAGAAGCTGCTTTGTATGCACCAGTGGACTGGACATGATCCATAATATTAATATGTCGTTCCAAAAGGACAGAAAAATCCTTCAACTAACAAACCTCATTGCAAGTCTTTTGATGTGTTTCAATCATTGAGGCATCATTCAAAATTTATGAACCGTAATTAATGTAACTGGTTCCAAAATTCATAACAAGAGGGGGACATCCCGAATCATTTTAGAGTTGCCCCATGGTTCATTTCCAAATACAATGGTTCCACACAGAAATCACTTGCATACCTCAACCATTGACACGAGAACTGAAGACATCATTGCAAAAGAATGGCCAGCTGAGAAAGTTGGCGGCCCCCATTGTAGAGGGTAAGGGAATTTAAACCTGCAAGAGATCAAACATAAAGTTATTGGATTCAGCAAAAATCAGAAAATAAGGTGAAGTCATTGAAATACCATGGGGCAGTAGATATAAGGTTTGCCCTATCTGTACGGCAGCTTTGTTGAGTTATGGCGGGCCTATCTCGATAAGCCCCACTGGCGGTCAAGATAAGCGAATAGAGCCAGATGACTGCGACACAGATCAGTACAGGGAATCGCTCGAAGATAGGGGGACCTCTCATTAGTTGTACGTGCTTTAGATACTGCAATATACAGGCAACTATACGTAAAAAAAGATAGAATTGACTGACATGGATAAGCTTTAGACCAAAGGAATGTTTGAAACAACATACCTGTGACACTCCAATGACCATCAGCAGCATGGGTATTCCAATTTCCACACACTGGCCCAACTGAAAATAAGATCCTCAAGGATTAATCACCATAATATTTCAGGAGAATCACTTATATGACAACAAAACAAGAATCTTCCCCATAGTTATAGAAACATATTAATCTCGTTAGTCCTAAGGCTCAAATTTTGTACTATGCATGTGGAAAAGTCAATTAAAAAAGAAAATGAAAAAAAATATTGAAGCATAAGTACGATGCTTGTCACGGTGTGTTAATTCATCATAAATGGTACTGATGCTGTGCATTTTGTAGTATTGCATTATCACGTACCGTGGGAAATCCCCTTTGAAACAACCCTAGTCCAACCAGTCCCACAACGGGTGCCATACCAAGAGGACTGAAAAAACTGAAAAGAACAGCGCTTGTTTAGAATACAAGTACAAGGAAGTTGCATTTTCTTTTAGCTTTGTGGTGGCAGCCCAGTACCGTGAGAAGAGACCCCAAACTTGGCTGTAGCCCAAGACAATTTGTATGCTTGCAGCAACAATGAGAGCTCCTTGAATTGCACGCATTGTTTGCAGAAATCTCTGGAAACCAGAAAGAGTGGAGGATCTTCATCAAACCTGGAGAAAAAATGACCAACCAAAACCTTTGCCAAAGGAGCAAACCATGAAGACGGGAAACACACGAGACAGTCTACTTTAACATCAAGAATTGATATGACATCCAGAAGCCAGATAAATATCAGCTATTTTCATTGGATGATGCACCGGTAAGAATCTCTTTATCCTGTCTATTGGCATACGATTTTACCCGAGAGAGATCTAAAGAGAGGGTTACAACTATGTATTTGGACAACCATCAGCACCAATACCCATGCCCAAAGAATTTTACACATTGCCTTTTTAAATCAAGAAAGGTAGGAGAGAAGCGACTCGGAAAGAAGATAGCAGAATTATAATGTCCAAACTAAACACTAGCCGATAGATGGAGGGAGAAAAAATGAATATAAGTCCCACAGAAACTCCATAAACAAGCCATGGGAAATATGCTTTTTAATACCGCTCTCACACGAAAACTGAGCTGAGAACGGCACATGAAACGTGGAAGCTCACACACAAAATAAATCTGAGTGTGATGTTAGAATGTCCAACCAAAAAAGCTTAACCTAACGTATTAAGGGAAACTACATAAATATAAGGCCCATTGATACCCCAGAGACAAGAGGACATACTATAAAAAGCAGGAATGAGTAGTTCAATTGCGGATGTAAATATTAAGCAAGAGTTCTTCTATGTCCAGAAAAAAAGTTTTAACTTCATGGATTTACTCCCATTGGTTTCCAATAGACTGATCGCAAACTTACTTCTTGAGGATCATCGATCTTCTGCAGTCTTGAGTCACCTATGATGTAAACAATAGGAATAACATATGCAAAGGATCCTCCAACTATTGCTGGCAGCCTTGTTCCAAATAGTGCCTGGAGAAGTGTATTAATGCCAGCAACAAAGAGCAAAGTTTGTATCACTCGAGCCTTGTCACCCTGGTTGAGTTGCCAGAATATTAGTGGTAAGGTCAACCGGCCACAGGAGTAGAAAATCAATATTACAGCGAATGAGTTTTTACTTAAGGGGAAAATTGAATCTACTCATGAGTCCTCCTAGAAGACATCGTGTGTGCCAGCCAAAATGTATAAGAATACCCACAGACTAGAGCAAATTTTAAGACAAACTAAGGTAGACAGAGATAAAATCTGCATACTGGAAATTCCAAACTAGAGTGTCGCATAATGGATCCACATATAGTAAATCAACTTGCTGGTTTATGCTCAAGATGCATTATCAGGAGGAAAAAGAAATTTATAAAGGTCTGGCAGAAGCTAACAAGGAAACAGATGTCGTTCTGCAGAAATTAGCTTACATCACTCCCTCCCATCATCGGCACAAGCATTGAAGGGATCATTACACTGGTTCCCAGCATTAGAATGTAATTCTGAAATGCCAATAAGACAGTTTCAGCTGCAAAAAAAAATTTGAAAATTAAAAATAGCAAAATATTAAACAAATCAAAGGGAAAACTATAAAACAGAGAAGCCCTCATTATTTCAGCAAAGTCATTCATGAATTCATAGGAAGTAAATACTCCGTATCGACTTTAAATTGCCAAGAAAAACTATGAATTGGATGTTCTTCCATGCATGCAGAGGAGGTAAAAATTGTCATACACTCACTCAACATCAGCATGTCCTCATGTGAGCATGTATCTTTAAAGGAAAAAGCCGCCAATGCACAAATGTGCTTATGGTAAGGAACTTGTTAAAATGACAAACATTACGGATTCCGATGTTACAAAAAGAGAACACAGCCATCCATAATTTTAGTTCAGGTGAATAATTCTAATTCCCCATTCATCACAAGCAGGTTCCTCTAGCTCCATGCAAGCCGCGAAGCATGGAGACTGAGGTTACAAAAATCTACTCTCTATTTAACCAGCCACCTTTCATTGCGCATCCAATGCACATGGATACTCTGGACAACTTAAGCCACTAAGATGAGATCATTTTTGCCAAAAAGGAACCTCAAGAAATGTCGTCAAAATCTCTTTCTCGATCATCCATAACTCTAATTCACTGCATTTTCCTTAAAAGCATTCCTCTGTTGCGTGGCCTTTCTGCTCATAGAGATACAACTGTCTAGTCTAGAAAATGCACTAGAGATTGCATCGGCCGAAAAGCGGCACGAACTAAAGGTGATCGATGAACAAAATCACTTCTTGAGCAAGTAACCGCGACTCCAGTCTCGACTCCTTTCTCCTTGCTAGAGTTTTTCCCGACAGAATCAAAACTACACTGCATAAAGTGTTTTTAACCAGCAGCATCAGAAGGCAGAAGCAGAGAAGCTGAAGCTAGCTCTCGGAAAGCCAGGTCCGGCAACATTAAGCTTCTAACCACGTGATTCTCCGGCAAACTAGGAACTTGGAGAAGAGAAGGCAAATGCCGATTCCGAGCAAGTCCGCCCTTCGAGCTCAACTCACCGTCGCCCGATTCCGTTACGCTCACGTAATCAAAGCCGCACACACCCCACGCTCATTCAAAAAACCGACACAAACACGGCACGAACGAGCTAATCCTAGCGCGCGCGAGAATGCCGCGTCCCTCGGAGCACGAACTCGCCGCGAGCGCCACCTCGACGCACGCGGAACGAGCCGCCCTCCCGCTCGCGAGACCAAGCCAAAAGATCAAACGGCGTCGCCGCGGTCGCCGCGTCCGCGGGGGGGAGGAACCGTCACTCCCCGACGCGACGCGCGACGCGGCGATCGGGACGACGACGACGACGACGACGACGACGACGACGACGGTACGAGACGAAGAAGGGAGGGAGAGGGGGGGCGTTACCCCAGGGAGGGTTGGAGTCGATGCAGTACTCCAGGTCCTGGAGCTGGTCCATCGGAGGATGCGCTATGTCCGCCATTCTTTTTCCTCCTCGTCCTCCTCCTCCCCGGGGAAAGCTTCCACGTCCTTGCTTCCACAGGGACACGGAAAAGCGAGGAGGACGAAAAGGAGAGAGAGATGGAGATGAAGAAGAAGAAGGTGTTGAAGAAGATGAAGATGAAGACGGGAGAGAGAAAGGAAAAGGCGACTCTCCAGATAAAAAGTGAGAAAAGGAGTTGAAAAAAAGAGAGGTGAAGAGAGAGAGAACGGAAAAATATGCAAAGCAAAGCGAGAGAAGCTTCTTTCTCTCTCTCTCTCTCTGTATTTTTCTTTTCGAAAATCTTGCAGTTAGGCCGGAACAGGCATTTCGCCCCCGTCGCGCCTCGGTATTTACGAAAGCGCCACCGAGCCGGGCCCCACCTACGTCGCGGGCGGAAGGCAGGGGGGGAATTAATTAATGCGATGTTTAATTGTAGCAAGGCTCGCACGTTAATCGAGGGGGCGTTTATTCCTTTCTTGGTCCTGCGGGGGCGACAACCTTCTGCCCAATGCATGCTTGCTTGCTCCTTTTTTTTTTTTTGTGTTTTTTTTTTTCAGAGTATTGGGACAAAGGCAGAGTTAAATGATTAATTAAATTAATATCGATGGGGTCCCATCTGGGAGTTTGCAGATTTTGATTTATTTTTCTGGTCTTATTTGTGTTTTTTTATTTTATTTTATTATTGGGGATCTAACTTGGTACGATGGTACTGCTGCCGCTGAAGGTTAAAAATCGAGAGGACCGGGGTCCGTGCAGCATTTTGACTAATGCAAGGTCAGCTCCACCCACCTTCTGACCCTACATTTTCTAATAGTCCATACAACATGATCGCCATCATTAGTCAAATAATATATAACCTCTTGCACATGTCTCCTCAAAAATTGGAACGCGGGTCAAAATCACATGCCACCTGTCGAAACGGTGAGCTTCAGAAGAGTTTTTCGAGAGGGTAAAAGCTGAATTTACTTGACATGATGGGAATGCCATAAGGTCCGTTCAGACAAAAGGAGGCCGGGCGGGCCATGCCGAGATAGGGGGGGTGTTGTAGGACAATCCTCGGTGTCGGGCTGCGGTAGATTGCGGGAGTGATTCTATGTCGGAGGAGTGGGAAGAAAAGGAGAGAAGCAGAAGAAACCTTCATGGATGGAGAATAATAATGGTCACCTTGGTCTTATCATATCGTGTATTATTTTTCAAATCTTAAAATCTCAGGGGGGCCCTCTGGCGTGCGGACTGCCGTACGCCCTTCCGGGTTGGCCCACCAATTGGCCACTTGGGCCCACCATTTTTTTTCAAAAAAGAATCCGATGAATCGGCGTGGCGGAGAATCGGAGCGGGCCCCATAGGCCATGGCCATATACGTTCGGGTGACTCACTCATCCGGCCACTTTATCTGGCGAAATATTACAAATATTAAAAACATAAAAAATACAAAATGAAAATAAAAGGAGAGGGAGTAATGAACAAACACTGCATGCAATGCAGGAATTGTGCCCTACAAACTCAATAGCACAGTTCACAGGAGTTGGTGAGATTGGTAAAGAGGGAGGCTCTTTGGGTAGGTGCTACATAGTAATTGCACCCATTGGAGGGGAGGAGAAAAGATGGATTTTAGACCAAACCCACATGGAAATCTCTCTCATCCTCTTGTGACATGCTAGGGCAATGCCTAATGACAGCGTTGAAATATTGTGACGCTCAATAATCGAGCCTTTAAATAAGCGAATCATATTCAGCGTTTACTATGAGTTTTTATCGTTCTGTTTAATATGTTGGTTTTATAAACTATTTCGATATGACTAGTGCAAAATGCAATTATTGGCTTTCATAATTTCCATAATATGAGAAGACCTTTGGCGATTATAAGATAGAATAGCAAATCCCTCACCTTTGTTGTTCGTCTGCCATATGGAAGCTAATTGAATATCATATGAGACAGACTCCATGCCAGTGTGTTCGAGGCATGGGGTAAGAAATAATTTGAAGTGTGTAGAAACAGAACAAAGATACGGGATGTTGCTAAAAAATAAATACAAAACTGCAAAACAACAATGGTATTGATTGCCATTTTGCAAGGATGACAACCACCCCCCATCTTCATTCTCGAGCCATAACTTGGTCATGGTCTCGAGCTTTCCACGCCACCATCGGGTGAAAGAGATATATATCCGACTTTTTATTTGGATTGCAAAATACGACCTACGTGCTATGCGATCAACGAATTATAGCATCCAATTTTTTAGTAATGCTGCTAGGTCTAACTTATGCACAACATAAATTCTTCCTCTAGAATTTGTTGAGAATTAAATGAGACGAAAAGGGGTTGTGCACTTGTGCTGCCACATTCATTGCCACTGCACAACGAGTTTTGTTCCAATTTTTCTTTTTCTTTCTTTTTTTTCCTCAAAATTCTGTTTTTCTTTTTTTTTTCCCTTTAAAGGGAGCGGCAGTGCAAATGGGGAGAATATATGCCGGCGGGGCAAGGTGGTGCAGTGGAGCGAGGCCACTTTCGAGACACGTGAAAAAGCAGTGGCAGTGTCGTAAATTAGCGCGTCGAGAGAGGGTAGTTCCGGCTTGGCACGACCTGAAGTCAGAAAAGAGACAGGAGAGAGGTTGCACGTGCGGCCGCTGAAATCTGCTTCGCGAGCTCTCAGCCTACCCCCGAGCTTCGCTGCTCTAATTTGTTTCCCGCTAAAACGACTCCCCAATTTCAAACGTCGCTGCGTTTTGCCCTCCCTTCTCTAACGAGAGAATCCCCCTGTTTTTGTAGGGGTTTTCTAGTTGTATTTCTTGGGGCTGATTTGCGGTGGACAAGAACAAGGTTCGGACATATCTTTTCTCAACGGAAACAACGGAAGACCTTAGGCGCATGCAAGATCATATAAAACGCGACAAATGAGTTGATTCAATGGCTAAATACTTTGTTTGCAAGTGATGAATGCCATATTCAAATCGCATCTCTCGTTCAAATTAGCCTCGAGAGCAATGCTTGCTACATTGTATGTGAAACCTCATATTTGTTGGATATTCTTGGACAAGACCCATTTCGTATATTCAAGCAGATTAATTGAGTCAAAAAATCTAGCGATTCTTAATGGACACAACTATGCTTAGGTACAATAAAACATAACTATATGCATATTGAATTAAACCTTGGCTAAACTCCAATTTTAAACACCAAGCTCAGTTGAACTCGGATAAGGCATCACATCCCCACCTTTCACAACCTGTAAAGCTTTGACTAGACTTTGATTGCCACCCGTCAAATCTAAGAAATCTTTTAGGCCCCAAACAGTGATAATGCGAGGTCCCTCCCTCCACTCTTTTGATTCGATTAGCTATTAAGAACCCCAAGAATGGATAACATGCATCGTTATCTGATAATTTGGTCATTGACCCTAGATTCCCAGCAATGTAATCTGCCCTTTAATGCCTGTCCTCACGTCATCGTTAGTACTAGCAACACCATCAATTACTGAAAAGGGAAACTTGTATGGTTCCAGATTCCATAAAAGTGCCAAACTTTCATTCCGGAAAAGAAAGGTCACCTCAACTCAAGCAAGTGGGGAATAAACATTTTGGCAGAGAAAGCGAAGCCACAGTCCAATTTGTAAATGACCTGGAACTTGGAATGACTTGGGACGCCTCCCAAAGCCCACCGTTCAAAAGACTGATTTTCAGGGTCAGTGTCCTTACCAGGGGGTTTCAGTCACAACACCAGCGTCCCGTCTACAGAGCATCGCCCCAAAGACTTTGTTACAGCATATTCTTTCCTTGAAGGTGATGATAGTGAATACACCAGTTTCTGTAGATGATTCATATCACAAGCAATACTAGCTCAAACTCGAGTAAATATAAAATCGCGATATTTTACAAGGACCGAGCTACAATGACAGTTGTACACGATGGAAACTCAAAATCTACTTAGTGGCTCAACTGTAGAGACTTACCGGAAAATTCTCGGGCCCAAAAGAAAAAAATAAAAATAAAAATTCCTGGAAGAATCTCCTTGAACATTGCCCATGCAATCCTGTCGTCTCATCCGTTGACATGGTAACCCACTGTGTACACCTTTTCATTTTGCAGTGAATATCTCTTAAGAGCGCAAATTCATTGTTGGAACAGCATTCACTCAACACATCAAATTGAAACTGTGAGCATCCCCTTCCTCCACCTTGATGAGCAACTGGTTAGCTTGTACTTTGGAGGTGAAAGCCTTGGCCGCAAGATCAACCATAAAAACATGAACTCTTGGAAAGTCCATCTAGCATCAGAATTTAACTTATGTTGAGCTCCTCCCCGCCTCATCAGCAAACCTTGAGATCAAGATATGATTAGTTGTCCCTTTCTCTACCTCGCAAGTTGGGATTAAGAGACATCTCTATTTCTTCAAGTGACCTTCCTTTTGTTTCTACTATGAAATAATAAGCAAATATCGCAGATAACAAGGAAATGGCACCAAAGCCACCATAAACTGACTTAACCCCATAAGTCTCAGTAAGTTCAAGGAAGAAGAGACCAACCAAGAAGTTGCAGACCTATCAGAAACAAAAGTTGTGCCATCAGATCAAGCAGGAGAATGAAGGCATATAAGAATGATGAATGAAGAATCAGAAATTTAATTATTCCCTTTTCATAGGAAATCTCAAGATACATACCCAATGAACAGAAAAGCTGAATCCCATAATCTTCCCACGCATTCTCGTGCTGCTTAGTTCTGGTATGATGATACCGGTTACAGGCCCAGCACCAACAGCGAAAGTGAATATGTACCTGAGGTAAAGTGGAAGATCCGCTAGCTTCAAACATGTATACGACAGTGCCCAACAGAATTTTGACGGAGGCATTAATATTTCAGTTGCTGTGTTGGAGAACTATATACTTACATAAGGGTTCCCAGAATTGATAACGAGTGGCTGAGATCTTCATCTAGCGGAAAACTGACAGCATAGACTACAAGAAACATTGCTGCTGCCTGTTTAATGATTTACAAGCCAATGTCAGTACACCTGATGCGTCCTGAACTCATTCACATAACTGAGAAGAATTCAGATGCAAGTATTAGAACAAGTGGAGCTTATGTGTTCCTGTATGACAAAATATAGAATCCTATTCCACTCCTTTCTCACCATTCCTATGTAGCTTCCAACTAGAAGTCTTTTTCTTCCCTGACTGTCTATCAAGTACAGTGCACAGAGAGCACCTATAAAAATTGGGTGAGCATTAGACCACATTAAGGGTTGCATTAACAAGCCCATCAATCATGAAAGCAGATATCGGGTTCAAAACCTGCAAAGTTCGTCAATCCAACTAACAAACTTGCTAAAGCGCCATTTGTGATACCAACATCCTGGAAAGTCAAGGATGAGAAGTAAAGAACTCCATTTATGCCAGCAACTTGCTGCAGTACGAAAAGGGCACCTCCAATACATGCAACTGCAACCAAAAGATCAGCAGTTTAAAGGACATGATCATCTAGAATTTCTGCTGTCAACCTTGCTTCCCAGCAAGTCATATATGAACATCCAGTTTTGTACCCTAGACTGATCAAAAAACTGAAAATTTTGGTCGAAAATTCTCCATATGATCTTGCATGTTTATGCTCTTAACAACCATAATTCAATAGAAAAGAAAAAACAAACTTTCGCATAAGAGATACGAATATTGGAAAAGCTCATTAAATATAATGGAAATCACATCTAGTTTGAAAAATTCCTTAAGATCACTTTGAATGCAGACAAACACAGAATTCCTACTTAATGACAATCCCTTCATTTCTAGGATGAGTAACTAATAACGGGTCAGGATTCCCATAATCCTCCCTCACATGCCAAAACAAAGATCTGAAATTTTCACGTCACTTTTGGGGTGCTACTGATAATGCTACCAATAAAGCTATCCAGAGTAGTTTAAATTCACAAAGCACCTTGATACAACCTCTTAAATGTGGCTCCTCAAGGAGTTCCGACCATTTGCTGTCTACTTCACTTCTATCACTCTTAATAACAGACTGAAATTCTTCAATCGCTTTATCAACCTCAGATGCACCCCATAGATTAGAAATAACTTCTCTAGCATCGCCCACTTTCCCCACCTATGCACAGAGTTGAATACAAATGTTGTGAGGAAAAAAACCAAAACACCACACAAATATACAGATCAGAATAGTGCTTGAAATCAGATAATCAAACTGCCACCTTACTTTGCAAAGCCAACGGGGGCTATCAACAGCAAACTGCATCCCAAGTGTAATTATAAAACCAGGGACACTGGCAATATACAGCATTGTCCTCCACCTGAGCATATGAATTAAAAACGAATGACATTTAACGGTAACTATCCGCTGAGATCAAAACCACCGTATTCTCATCAAAGATCGACGACAGCAATACGGCAGAAGTGGACAAGATGGCCATCTGTTGAATTCACTATTCAACATTTTCAAGAAATCAGCAATAACACAACCCCCACCCCCCATAAAAAAAAAAAAAAAGAAAAAGAAAAAGAAGAGGAAGAAGAAGACACATACCAATGTGGATCATCTTCCGATGGAATTCCCAGATACAATGAAGCAATGATTCCAAGGCAGGTACCTATCTGACAGATTGTTCCAAGGGAACCCCTATATTTTGTAGGAGCAACCTATAAAATGAGCATTTACTTTCAGGAAAAGAATGAAGCTACAACATGACAATGCACAGATATGATAATATATGGAATAGGAGACTGTTCTTCATGTGTTGATCATAATGCACGAGAAAAGGAAATTAGCAATCCCCTGGAAGCTAGAAACCTGAAAGGTAGCACCGACTCCAGTTAACTAACTATTTAACACAGTTTTCTCACTAAGATGAAAAAAGTTGTCGTCCAGGTAAGTCAAAGTCCAGTCCTCATTGAAAAAATCAAATTGCAAGAACACCCATACAATAAAACCAGTGGAAACTTTAAGCACACTTTGTGCCCTAAAACTCACTGAAAAAGTCTTATCATCTGCACTCTGCTACAACTCTGACCAATCATTTTATCAGCCAGAACTTCCGAGAATTAACAATGCAAATTTAAGATTGTTTCTAAGCTTAAAATTGGACTTCGGTCACAACTCCTATTAAAAAACAAATAAGTAAATTATGTATACTGTTCAATACGAAAGACAAAAAGGTACCTCTGAAATATAAATAGGAACAAGAACAGTATTCACGCCAATACCGAGGCCCACTAGAAATCTCCCCAAAAGTATTTCATCCAATGAGTGGGCTTGTGCACTGTAACAAAAGCTGCAGAATCAGATCCTAGTGAATGAATGAAACCCCTTGTTCAGGTTATCTCTTCCTCCTACTTTTCTTTGTACGTGTGTGTTACTTTTGAAAGAGGGACATCTCGGCCAAGTATGATGAGCATTATCATACAAGGTGTCCAACAACACTTCTACTAGAGTTGAGAAGCATCTTGGGCTTCTATGAGTCAAGTGGTTCAGAAAAATGGAGGAAGCTTTATCTATAGTTTGCCCAAAAGAATAGATAAATTAATGATTTGCATCTACCACGACTGCTAACTAGTGGTTATCACATTAAAGAAATGAAGATGCAATTGCAGAACTATACAACTGGAATGTACACAATCAAAAGCTTGTGGTCAGCATATTTTGGAACAGTCCGCGATAAGTTAATGACAACTTGATGCAACCATTAGAATCAATGAAAGATTTTAAGCAGCTGTTTATAGAGATATTATTCCTCAACTTCTACCTTCAACTAGAGCACTTTTTGCGATAAAAACTGGCAAAACTATCAACAACTTCCATACAATAACAACTCCCGAACCAAATCTCATTGCTAAAATAAATTCTTATGAGATTTTATCCAGTTAACAAAAATACATCGCTGTTGGATTTTGAAAAGTTGTTCAGCACTGCATAATTTTTTTCTGAGAGTGACCTAAAGCCTGCCTAACAACATAAGGCCTGATTATGAGATAGATATGTAACTATTATCTGGTTGAAGGAGTATGCTGAAATTTCTCAGCATATCATTTCAGCTGATGGAGCACTCATTTATTGTCATAGCTGCAGGAGTATAATGAAGGATTACCTAACGATTGCACCAAGAATGAGCGGTACCGTATCTATCTGGAGTGTGCGCCGACAACCGAGCCTATCTGCCAGTGAACCACAGCTTATACTTCCGATAAAAGCACCAGCTATAAATATGCTTACTACAAGTCCCTCAATGATTGGGTTGCCTTCAAAACCAAGCTCCCTTGCTATGGAGACTATGGGTCCGTTCATTACGCTGCAAAGAAGACACTGAAACATTGTGAAGATGGAACACCAAGTAGATGATCATAACAGTAAGAAGAATTCAGCGTACTGATGCTATAACTGCTCAATAAAGATTCTCTACACAGCACCTGTAACAATTCTCAACATCAAAACTACAAAAAATGTAGGTGTTTCGGATAGTCATTTCATTATTGCTTGTGCTGAAAGACGTCATCTGTTCCCTATAACTTCATTCTCAAAATATCAGCATGATTAGACAACTGTAATTTATGACTAGCATCCCTCAAAATAACTCGTCAACATACTGACAAAGAAATAGCCACGGGGGAATTTGGTCCTCGAAGATTAAAGTGACCCCCTTCCTCTGCACTCATACATAAGGAAGTTCATTGCTTCACTTCAAGTTTCAGTTTTCACAGCTGAATCTCTAAATGGAAATAGTCCAATCTCCTCACTGCCTAAGCTCCAATTTTAACAGCAAACTGGCTCTCTAATGCCTGATTTTAAGCTGGGGATCAAGCTTTCTATTAATTAACTAAATTTCAGAGCTGATGATGTCGACAGTTTATATCCCTTGCTTTAGCATGCCGTGGCAGTGGAACTTCAGGTGCATATCTACTCATGTTCCACAAATTGCATTTTGGCAACAATTTGCATCCGTTGTCACAGTAAAGCCAAAGCTTGCTAAATTATGAACCACAAAATAACATATAACATCACGATGAAAATTTGATGTTAAGCACTGCCAAACTTGTCACTAGTAGAACCAGAATAGGCAGGTCTCAGAAAAGTTTTTCATAAGACTTTGTTCTCTGCGACGACAGTCGAAATCATATGCCTGTACTAGATTGTCATCTCCATTGTCAATAAGACACGACATTACGACACCATCTTCTAAAACCAAATGACGTCTCAAGTAATCAGCTATGTCCTGCATATAACATGATTCCAGGATCACGTTCCTAAATTCCTTTCTCTCATTGCCCAGAAAGAGATGCGTTCAACCACTCCTTTATACACGCTCATTAGATAGTTGGCACGTAACGTGCACTCGGTAAGAGAACACCGCAGGACGGCACCGCACACGCACGTACAGAGACAGAGCCTCGGACAAATGAGAGGAAGACAGACCGACAGAGAGACTCACCCGATGTGATAACCGAACAGGAAATTGGACATGGAAGCAATCAGCACGTGAGGAAAAGCGGGAAGCCATCCCAAATCGATGCCTCCGCCGCTACCGCCGCTCGAAGACGGCGGTTCCTCGCTCCCTGCATCATCGGAACATCCGAACTTTCAGAACGATCACTCCCCGATTTACCAAAGAAAAGGAGAAGCAGGTAAGCAGCACGTTCAGTACAAGGACCTGGCTCGTTCGCCTTCAACTTCGGAAGCTGCTTATTCGCCGCCGTCGCCGCCGCCGGCTTGCTCCAGCGAAGCCGAGGGTCGAGGCTGAAGAAACGATCGCCGCGGAGACGGGAGGAGCGGATTCTCCGGTAAGGAAGGGACGGGAGCGTGAACGGAACGGCGTCGCAGGGTCGGTTCAGAAGAGCCGCCGCCGCCGCCGCAGCCGTGGCCATCGGAGGGGTAGAGAGAGAGAATCTCGCGATGAAATGATGATCATGGGCGGCTTTAGCGAACTGCAGAGACGCCATGCCGGGGGCGCTGGCCACGTGGGGTCGGCGGGACCCATTTTTCCGGACTAGTTCGGTTGACGAATCGGCTCCGGACAGGACTGTACCAGATTTGACGCGACATCACCCGATGACAGCGACTTATCGGGTTTTTGAGCCATGCGAAGGTAAGGGTGCGCATGGCAACGCGTCTCTGGGGAGTAGTTTTTGAGAAATCTTCTTTTCTATTTCTATTCCTGACAATTTCTAAAAAAACCCGTTTGGTAACTACACAAAATTTCTACTCTAGAAATAGAAAAAGAATAGAAATGCGTTTGGTAAAAAACAGTTTCTTTTTTATATTTATTTGTTTTTTATTTTTGTTGGCCGATCGCCGCCGGACGTCGCCGCGCCGCCGCCGGCCGCCGCCCGCCGCCGCATGTCGCCGCCGGCCGCCGACCGACCGCCGCCGCCGCCGGCCGCACCGCCCATCGGCCGCCACCTCCATGGCCCGGTGGCCGATTTGTCGACGGCGGCCGATGGGCGGTGCGGCGGCCAGCGGCGGCGGCGGTCGGCGGCGGCCGGCGGTCGGCCGGGCGGCGACATGCGGCGGCGGGCGGCGGTCGGCCGGCGGCGGCGGCGTCCGACGGCGGGGCGGCGACGGCGGGCGGTCGGTCGACGGCGATCGACCTCCGACGGCCGGCGGCCGGCCGGCCGGCGGGCGGCGGCGTGCGGCGGCGAGTGGCGGTCAATGGCGGTCAATGGGCCGTGTGCAAGAGAAGAATAAAAAAAAAAAAAATTCACTTATTTCTTAAACTTGTTCCCTGAACCGAAGCAACTTTTTTACTTCCTGTTTTTGTTCCAAAACTATTCCCTAGGGCTAACTTTTTGTTCCCTGGAATGAAAAAACAACTCGACGTTATCAAACGGATTTACTTCTTTTTTATTCCGGGGAACAAAAAAAACAGAAATTGGGAGAAGTAGAAACGTTACCATGCGCACCCTAAGTGGTCACCGAAACCCGCAACTTATTTCGGTTTCTCGGATCTATCTTGTTTGCTTTGCTTTGAAACCGATTTTAGAACTTACCTTGTTTTTCCTGTTTGATTTTACATTAGAACATGTTTTTCTTCTGTTCCTTTTTCAGGTTCCTTTTTTTTTTTCCTACAATAAAATAATTTGGAGTAAAATGTGAACGAGGATGAGCAAGCGAAAGCGAGTTAGAAACAAGTAATGGCAGTAAGGCTTGAACGAGTGAGCGAGGATGAGAGTGAGTTGTGAATGAAAAAGAAAATTGTGAGATTTTTGAGTGAGATCGAAGAAAATAGAGAAAAAGAAAGAGATAGAAAAAAAGATGTTAGAAAAAAATTTGTGTTTTTTAAGGTTTATGAAACTAGCTACAAATTCGATTTCATTTCCTAATAATTTTTCACTCAAAATAGTGAACCAAACTAGTTCCCACTAGATTCCAAAAATTTGGAATCGGATTGATTATGAGGGATGCCACACTTTCGCACTAAGTCTACAAATTGGGCTAATAATTCACAATGATAATCCGCATCTAAGATTTTGTCATGATATGAAAATTCTCCCATTTTCTGCACTAAGTAATTAACTTCAAATTAAAAATGTGCTGCTGAAAAATATAATGGCTCTCATACTAGAAAATTTGCTTATGATACAAGTCAGGGAAAACGAAAACAAAATTTGTGACAAATATGCTATCCCATATGCATGGCCCTTCCTCGGCCTCATAATAGGGATTGCTTGTTAGCCACTAAATTAATAGGCATTTTCAAGAAATGCTTAAATTATTCTATGCCCTCGGAGTAGGCCCCAATTTGAATTAGGTGGGGAAGCCAAATAAAAATATTTTGGAGAAATGCTTAATTGGTCTACAATGGAGTGTTGTAACAATTTCATTTGGACTAGGATGACAAAATCCTCTAAAATCTCCATACCAACCACTATAAATGCCCCTGCCCCAGTTGCTCTTAGCTCTCCATAAGAGCTTTGCACTTCCAATATCTCTAAGATTGACTACCTTTATAACGTTTCTCACCTCAATGAAAATAGTAAACTACCAGAGCAAACTAAATTTCCTCCTTTGATCCTGTCAACTACCTAAATTTCCTTTATTTTAAATATGCATGTGTTATTATTACCTTAAAATTTTTTGATAAATATCTGGATGAACAAAGTGTATATGACAAGATGTGAATTATAATCTCTTTTAGATGAAACAAAAGATTTGTATTTTAACCAAATAAAAAAGCAAGCTCTCGTTCAAAACCTAAATCTCAATGCTTTAAAACCATTCTTTATAATTGATGTAATGCAAATCAAAGCAAGACTCATGAAGACATTTTAACAAATGACTCATGCTTACTATTAGATAACAACTCAAAATGCAAAAAGTTCCATAATCATCCTATAAACATTCTAGTAGTGCTCAGTCAATTAATTTTAGCCAGCATCCTCGACATGGATATTTGTAATATGAAAGAAGTTTTACAGATTGAGATGGCTTCTAAGTCGAATTGAAAATTTATTGTTGATCCCGTAGAAATTAAGTTTAAGCTTGAAATTGATTCACATTTGTTTTTGTATTCATCGAATCATATATGATTTTTCGTGTCTTTATTGTGTTTTCACATGATTTTAGGAATACACTCATCTTATCACCTAATAGAATGCGGGCGTCACATTTTTCAGCCTCTTTTTTGACGAGACAAAAATTCACTTTTGGGATATGTAAGAACAATCTCTTGATGTGTGCACAACTCTACAAATACCATCCGCACAAGAAAAACTTTAAAAAAATCAAAACAAATGCAAGCAATAACTCGAAACTTACCTTTGGTTTGACATCATGGATCAAGTCTCTAACCTCCTTACGTGATCCCTGAAACGAAATAGCAACTTAACAAACTAAATCTATGAAGTAGTATAAATTTTAACAACACCCACATTCGTATCGTGCACTGTCCCCAAAGCATATACGATATAGTTAATTCTCTAATTTTTTTTGTGTGATCCTTGAAACAAAATGACAACTTAATAAACTATATCCATGGAGCAATATAAATTTTGACAATACTCGCCCTCAGAATCGTTCATTGTCCCCAAAACATATATGATGCATTTGCTGCTCATTTCCCCTGACACCCATTGTTGTCCATTACATGCAATTCGTGAACTAAAATTGTTCGTGTCATAACTTCCTTCACCAAACTCAGTTTCAAGTAAACTTATAATTTACGAAAAGCCCCTTCAAAATACTATAAGATCCTTAATTTGGCTGAGCTGGAAACCAAATAAATTTAGCCGGAATTGTTCACTAATGGATAATAGCAATTATGAGCGACTCCTAATGACATGGTCCTCCTTAAGTGCCGATCCTTGGCGAATGGTGGCATCTGCTGCACTTATGAGGTGAGATTTACGCATCTTGGTGAGTGTGTGAGAGTTCAAGCTCAAAATTTGTTAAGGTATATGCGTGTTTAATATTAGTGTTATAAATGAAATGTGTCTTTAGTTGCAACAAGCACAGGAAAAAAATGAAAGAAGAAATCAATTCCTGAAAACTGTAGGTTTCCCTTGCATTGTTTTATTAATAATTCGATTCCTTTATAAAGTTTAATAATTTTTTGAGTGCAAGTAGTATTCGTGGAGCTATGGAGAGACCGAATACATGTGCTTAAAAATCCGGAAAGTGAGTTTTGTGTTGCTCATGAGGAAGCTATGAAGAATGGCAGTGAGTTACTACTAGGCAATTAGGTTCTCCTTTCATATGTCGTGGGCCATCAACTAGTGATATTTTTGTTTTTTGCATTAAGTGGAAGACCCTTTGTATGTTTTTAGGAGATGGTGGAAGGAATTTTCAACTGCTAAGGAAATCAATTATAAATGAAAGAGATTTGTAAGTATTCTCTTTTTTATTTTTTTTCAAGGTTCTATGAAAAAAATCTACTAGCATGAATGATAAATTATTTTTAGATACATGGCATTCACACTACGAGAAGCTACCAACGATTGTACTTCCATTCTTTCTATATAGGCATAGTCCATTTTGAAGGGATTGAGGTAAATATATTTGCTGTCCGTTTCCCCAGCACTCATTATTGTCCAACATGCGTAATTCGTGAATTGAATTTGTTCGTATCATAACTTCCACCACAAAACTCGGTTTCAAGCGAACTTACAGTCTACAGAAAGCCCTTTCGACATACTACAATATCTTTCACTTTGGCTGACCCAAAATCTAGCCAGAAACTGAAGAAATTTAGTCTTGAAAGAAACTATTCGCTAATAGATAAGAGTAATAACGAGCAACTCGCTTAAACTCCATAGGTATTGATCCTGGGATTTTAGCTTCCTCCATTCCTCCTATCTATCTCTCTTCCATTTCTCCTGATATATTATATTGTTGATATACTAGATTCATGTTCGAGCATTTGCTACGAGCTGCCCAAAGATATCCTTCCGTAGTGACCGTGGTTGGCAAAGCCCACATTCTAGGATTGGTAGGTGAAATATTAAAGTAATTTAACTAACTGAAAACAGTTTCTATTTACTAGTAGGCGCTTGCCTATAAAAGACAATGGGCAACAGTTAGTTCACCGTCCCCGACATATCAAGCTAAACAATATTTGAGACGGTAGTTTATGTAAATAAGGACAATCCCGACCGTTTCCCCTTATGGTAACGAGAAGAAATGAAATGACATTTACGATCATTGTAATTCATTGTCTCTTTCTAGTTTTTTTCAAATCATCTTCCTTGCCAAGTAATCTTCCAATATTCTCTAAAGCATCTTTGGTTGCTCCACTTAGCGCAATGTCCTTCTTGGACTTGTACGTGCCTTTTCCTACAAGCCAGTCGTTCACAAACACAATGAAACTTAAGCTTTCGCTCCATAGATCCACAAATCTCAACTTCAAAATCTTCTTTTAGCATAGTTCATATAGCTCAGTGATTGGATGTAGTTTGAGGGCTAAAGGACTAATTATTGGCTCCAACAACCTTTCAAATACCTATCAAACCACATATGGAGACAACATCAAATTGGTTAGCAACATTTTCATGGGCTTCACAAGTAGTAAGTCTTAAAAACCACATACAAAACAAATTGGATTAACAAAACGGAAAAAAAAAAAAAAAAAAAAAGAATATCTAAGCTTTTTTTTTTTTTTTTTTTTGGACGAGCAAAAATTGGATGGGCCTAAGTGAGCCCGATTGGGACAAATTCAGCCCAACTTTATTTGGTCCTACTAGGTCCAAGCTCAAAAGTCCAGACCCATCCATAAAAAAACACGGGCGTCCTGACCCCACTCACACAACCTAATGAAGATATTTCAAACTCATTTATATAAATTTTAAAAATAATAGATCAATAATAAGTACAAAAAGAAAAATAATCATGTATAAATCTAAAATTGAATAAGTAAAAAAAGAACAACAAACTCTATTTCAGAAAAAGCTCCTGAAAAGGACAAGTCTAGGCCCGCCCATTTGCGCAAAAAGTTCAGGCCGAACTGAGACATCATAATGTCGCAACCTACTCCTCGGAGGGGGCGGGGGGAAGGGTTTAGAGATATTTGATCATGTGAGTTCCCTCACAAGATCACGAGCTCTCCCAAGCTCATATCCCGCGCGACGAGTTTTTTATGTGATTTAAGAAATATACAGGAGTCACCACTAGCCTCATTTTTTTTAGAGTCGGCTAGAAAACCCAATCAAGGGTCGAGAGAGTTCCCTTGATTCCTACGCAACCAGATATCTAGGTTCGGGGACTTGGGTTACGCTAATCCTTCTATTAGCGCCCTTTCGGTATCTAAACAGTATGTTGTGTTTTTCCTATCATGTCCATGCATTTCTTTTTACATTTTCGGGATCATCAATTCTATACTAAGTGACCATGTGTGGTGGATTACTTTCATTCTATTCTATTCCTAAAAAAGAAAGAAAGAAAAAACAACCAATGTAATTTAAATTGCAAGACATTAAGTAAGCAATCAAGGAAAAGCAGAAAATCTATTCCTAAAAAATATAAAAGAGAAAACAATTAAAAAGAAAAGAAAGAAAACCCGCAACTCGTCGGGTTTTATACAACGAATGGAACCCGAGACATATGTCGGGAAAATGAGCATTACATGATGACGGTCGGAGTGGACATCGACCTCCACCATCTTCACGCCTTACGCCTTCTCCATCTTCGGGGTCCTAATCTAAACCTAATCTAAGAAGCAAGGATCCCTTGCCTCATCTTATATGACTAAGACGCATAGAAACCATTATTATAACGAATAGACATAGATATCAAACATGAACATGAATCCAACAAATTCAAGTCACAAACAGGACAAAATACAAGGCATGTTTAAAGGTTCGTAAGATCACCTAGACAATATACAAAAATGTGAAACTTGCACATGACATAAGGTTGAATGCGAAAAAGGTTTGGGTAAACATTTAACCCTAAATCAGAATGCAAAGAAGTCACACAAGTCATTAACATTGCAAAGTGACTTGGAACTAAGAATGTCATGCTTGACAAATTTCAATTGCAATTAGCCAAATGGGTGCATGATATTCACATCAAACGAGATTCAAATATGATATGCCATGCATTAATGCGAAACTTGTAACACGTGTTTCAAATGTCAAGAAGACAATGAGGCACAAGTTTCATGCAGACAACTTCGTCAAAAAATCATCATAGAAATCATAGCATGAATGAAAATCAGTCTAATCTATCCTCTGAATTTCCAGAATCAAACATTGATATAGTAACATTCATTAGGCAGGGCAAACAATAGTCAAATCGCACATATAATATGTCTATGGAAAGCTTGAGAAGTCTATTACAAATCTCTAGAAGACATTAAGTCCTAATAACATCATCGACCAGCTCATTCCAAGGACCGAAGCATATTAGTCAAAACGGGCATACGAATTTTCACATCAGAGCAGAACACAACAATTTTCCAGAATTACTTCCTAACTTTTAAAGAAGATTTCATGTGGCTAATGATATCGGATCACAGTGTATTATAGCTCGTTGGAAAGCTAGTCGAACCATCTTCAACTCTCATGAAGGCATCAAACACAGAAAACCACAGCAATCAGCTCGTATCAGGTCATTTGCACAAAAGGTAATCCGAAACAGAGAATCAATCAGAACAGCAAAATTTCAAACAAGATGAGGGATATTCTAGACATACTCGACCTGGGTAAATGATCTTCAATTATCACGAAATTTTTATTTGATATAGATTGGAACCTAATGAACAACTTTCATTTAGGCATCAACTTTAGAATCTAATCACAAAAAATCATGTGAAAATGGCAAACAGCACAGGTCATTAAAGGCATGAAAACAGAACACTTAATCATTTACAAAATGTAGCTCCGTTTTTAACAATTGTTGAATCTAGTAAATGCTGAGCAAATCCAAGAGCTCTCGGCATCCATTACAAAATATCAAGAAAGAAGCAAAATCTATCTAGACATGCCCGCATGTTGACACAATCACAATGTTTACATATTGAAATTAGTAGAACTTCATCAAAAGAACACATTACAAAGTGCAGATTCTTGTACGACATGAGGTGGTAGACAAAAGGGCTCACAACAACCTAACCCATATAGAACACATAAGCAACATAAATTGAGCAAAATTTTTTTCCACAAAACTTGAGAACATAGACCGCGCAAAAATGATCCGAGAGATCAGAATTTTTATATATACCTTCCACACAGCAATCAATGAAGACGACACCAATGGTCGCCTCAACAATATTGGCTAGGGCTTTGGGCACATCGATCAGATCGCTCGAATGCAATGGATACTCTAGAATTGCACTTTTGAATTCTTCAATCTAGGGAAACACCCCTAAATTTTATCAACCAAAAAGAAAGCAAACATACGTGTAAAATCCATCCATGCATATATTATCACATAGTTCGTGAGCTGAATTTGTTCGTATCATAACTTCCTCCACAAAACTCAGTTTCAAGCGAACTTACCGTCTACGAAAAGCCCTTTCGACATACTACAATATCCCTCACTTTGGCTGACCCAAAATCTAGCCAGAAACTAAATAAATTTAACCTTGAAAGAAACTATTCGGGTAAGAGTGATAACAGGCAACTCGCTTAAACTCCATAGGTATTGATTCTGGGATTTTAGCTTCCTCCATTCCTCCTATCTATCTTTCTTCCATTTGTCATGATATATTATTTTGTTGATAGACTAGATTCATGTTCGAGCATTTGCTACGAGCTACCCAAAGATATCCTTTCGTAGTGGCTGTGGTTGGCAAAGCCCACGTTCTAGGATTGGTAGGTGAAATATTAAAGTAATTTAACTAACTAAAAACAGTTTCTATATACTAGTAGGCGCTTGCTTATAGGGGACAACGGGCAAGGGTTAGTTCACCGTCCCTGGCACATCGAGCTAAACGGTATTTGAGATGGTAGTTTATGTAAATAAGAACAATTCTGGCCGTTTTCCCTTATGGTAGCGAGAAGAAATGAAATGACATTTATCAATGTTTGTTTCGATTATTGTAATTCATTCTCTTTCTAGTTTTTTCAAATCACAATTATCTTTATAAGTACTATCTTCCTTGCCAAGTAATCTTAATCTTCCAATGTTCTCTAAAGTATCTTTGGCTACTCTATTTAGCGCCATGTCCTTCTTGAGCTTGTACGTGCCTTTTCCTACAAGCCAATCGTTCACAAACACAATGAAACTCGAGCTTTCGCTCCATAGATCTACAAATCTCAATTTCAAACTCTTCTTTTGGCATAATTCATATAACTCAGTGATTGGATGCAGTTTGAGGGCCAACGGAGTAATTATTGGCTCCAATAACCTTTCAAATACCTATCAAACCACATATGGAGACAACATCAAATTAGTTAGCAACATTTTCATGGGCTTCACAAGTAGTAAGTCTTAAAAAACACACACAAAACAAATTGGATTAACAAAACGAAAAAAAAAAAAAAAAAAAAAGAATATCTAAGCTTTTTTTTTTTTATTGGACAAGCAAAGATTGGATGGGCGAGCCTGATTGGGACGGATTCAGCCCAACTTTATTTGGTCCTACTAGGTCCAAGCTCAAAAGTCTAGGTCTGTCCATATAAAACACGGGCATCCTAACCCCACCCACACGGCCTAATGTAGATATTTTAAACTCATTTATATAAGTTTTAAAAATAGTAGATCAGTAATAAGTACAAAAAGTAAAATAATCATGTATAAATCTAAAATTGAATAAGTAAAATAAGAATGACAAACTCTATTTCAGAAAAAGCTTGAGAACAGCACAAGCCTAGGCCCGCCCATTTGCGCAAAAAGTTCGGGCCTAACCGAGACACCATAAGCAACATTAATTGAGCGAAATTTTTTTCCACAAAACTTGAGAACATAGACCACGTAAAAATGGTCCAAGAGATTAGAATTTTTATTTATACCTTCCACACGGTGTCCAGTGAGAAATTGCAATCAATGAAGATGGCACCGATGGTTAACTCAACAATATCGGCTAGGGCCTTGAGCACATTGATCAGACTGCTCGAAAGCGATGGATACTCTAGAATCGCCCTTTTGAATTCTTCAATCTGGGGAAACGCCCCTAAATTTTATCAACCAAACAGAAAGCAAATATACATGTAAAATCCATCCATACATATATTATCATATAGTTTGTGAGCTGAATTTGTTCGTATCATAACTTCCTCCACAAAACTCAGTTTTGAGCGAACTTACAGTTTACGAAAAGCCCTTCCGACATACTACAATATCTTTCACTCTGGCTGACCCAAAATCTAGCCGGAAATTGAAGAAATTTAACCCTAAAAGAAACTATTTGCTAATAGATAAGAGTGATAACGAGCAACTCGCTTAAACTCCGTAGGTATTGATCGTGGTATTTTAGCTTACTCCATTCCTCCTATATATTTTTCTTCCATATACTAGATTCATGTTCAAACATTTGCTACAAGCTGCCCAAAGATATCCTTCCATAGTGGCCATGGTTTGCAAAGCCCACGTTCTAGGACTAGTAGGTGAAATATTAAAATAATTTAGTTAACTCAAAACAGTTTCTATATACTAGTATAGAGCGAAATGAGACATCTACTAAAAAAGAAAATTCTCTCCAGAAGAAACCATTAGCACACTCTACTTCACCACCCTTGGCTCTCTTTGTTGGTAGTTGCCGTTGTTGACCTCGGTGAGGACGTTTCAAGCTAGGCCGACTTGAGAAGACATGGCCAGAACATCTCACCATTCGGAGGTGAAGAGCCTAGTGATTTCCTTTAGAGTTTCTGAGCTCCATCGGTGCCGATTTCAACAACTCCATTTCACCAAAGGAACAAGGTATGTAAACTCTCTCTGTGGTACGCGCTATACATGACTTGTTTTAACTAAGAATGAGCCACGAAATTTGAATTCACCGACGGAATCCACAATATATTCCCCATGGTCGATAAAGGTAATAGATATAACATTACAATTACTAATTTCCTGACTAATCAACGAGTGTAGTATATGGCGCCAATCAATAAAATCAAAACAAAAACAAAACAAATCAAAACAAAACAAAATAAAACGATATCCTCGAAGCACTTCGGGTAAGTGTGGGGCTTGCCTACTTCCCACATCATTGAAAGCTGTCACTTTGACTCGCCAATGTTTGGGCCCAACTTAACAATCAATTGCGCTTCACGGCCCAATATGGTAGCCACTTTCCTTTCGACTTTACAAAAAAAACTAGGGCAAAAGGCCATAAATGTTCTTAAAAAAAAAAGAAGAAAATGGTTGATACCACGAAAAATTCCAAATTCCCAAATTAAAACATTTGTGATAAATTTACCCAAATTAATTTGTTAATCATCAAGAACCCAAAACCGGTATATTTTTGACAAATTTATCCCAAATTAATATATTTGTGACAAATTTACCCTTTGTTATTTTTCGTTAAATTTTATTATCAAATTACTTAGTTAAATAACACGTGACAGTTAACTGATGTACTAATTCAAGATTTTACTCTCCGTTTGTCACAATTGTATTAGTTTTGTGTGGTATTAATACAATTTAACATAGGGTATATTTGTCACAAATGTATCAATTTGAAGGTTAAAAAATTAATTTACGGGTACATTTGTCAACAAGTATATCAATTTAGGGTTTTTTGTAATCATTTAGAGGGAAACTAGACTTAGAACTAGGGAAGACGAAGTCAATTTTCTGCAGGTATGCATCCCACAGTGGGCGAATACTCCCGTTCAAGCCCTTCAGGGACAGCCTTTTAGCAGAAAACAACTCAGTCCTTTAGTTCAGAGCCTAGAGACGCTCAGAGATGCCAGGATGGAAACGTTTCTAACATACTCGAGCTGCATTTCTTGGAGGATCCTACCAGACGAGAGAAGAAGAGAGGAGTTTAGAAAGTCATGAGAAGTTTTTTCACAAAAACACTCACTTCATTCAAAAGACTCTGTCCAACACAATATAGACTCCTTGCCTTATATAGACAAATGGGAGACACAAACAGACAAAGACCAACTAACGGGTCCAGGAACAGAACAAAGGCTCCGGAACGAGATTTCCGGGAGGGAATTATTCGCACACTATGAACGCACTGCACATGAACGTGAACGATGCTTCTACGATACTTTCCCTAGCCTAGTGAACAAAGAACTTTGCTACGGTGACTTTGTACGGACAACGGCATTTTCAGGCGGTCTCGTCCGTCACGGGCATTGTAGCTGTTGTGGGAGTCATCATCGAGCTGTAATTTGATGCAAAGAGGTGTTCTTCGTACTTTTGTTCAAGAGCTTCAAGATCTGCAGGTGAGAGAACTTGTCTTGACGAGGATGCTTCATGTGCCCAATGTGAGGCTTCTTCTTGTGCCCAATCGGTGTTATCGTCAGGATCAGGGATGCTTGGCTGAGGCCAGTTGGCTGGATCCTTGTAGAAGGATACATTCATGTTTTGAGATAAGGATGAGGATCTTGGAGCATAGGGGTCCTGGGACAAAGGACCTCCCCATCTAGCATAGGGGTCTTGAGTGGATTGGATAATGTCATCTGCATCTGTCATTTCATGCTCCTGGGATGACGCTGTTTGTCTGAAATCATCGAGTGCTTCCTTGGCTTCGGTGCGAGTTCATAATGATCCCAAGTGGCGGGGCATTATAATTCCATATTTCTTGAGGGACAGTTTTGTTTTCTTGGCAAAGAATTCTTTGAAGCTCTCGGTAGTGATGTTCAGAATATCTGACAGAGCCTGGATACGATCTGTGAATTCGGGCTTCTCTGTTGTTCAGATATGGTTTATAGGATGTGGTTCCTATTTCCTGTGGTTCATTAATAATGCTACCATTGTTTCTAAAAAGTGCCATGGACGTTTTAAAAACAAAATGGTATGGACTTCGTGGGTTTGGTGTCGCGGTTCTTAGTTCTTTCTCTAAAAGATGTTTCCAATGAGTTGGAGGATAAAACCAGTTGAGAAAGTCTAAAAGATTTTTGTCACTTTCTCTTTCAACATTACCTTTTCCGAGCATGAAAATCCTTGTGAGGTTGGCAATGAATCTTCGATTGGAATTTCCATAGCTATTTGGTACTTGTTGGTTAAGTACCATAATAACTTTTTGAGTTGATCAGGAAAATCATATTCCTTCCAGGTAAGAGGATGAATGAATGGATAATCTGCATTCAACCCAAAAGGATAGAGAATGGAACCTCCGTTGAATCGGAATAGTTCGGTATGGCATTGCCACATGAGACTATCGATGTTTTCACCGAGACGGTCGTGCTGGATTTCTTCAATGATTTCCTGGGATATTTCCAGTGGGCGGATCTTTGATTTTCTCGATCTTGTATTTCGTCCATAATTGAGCATATGGAAGGCGGTCTCTTGATGTACATGTTGATTTACTGCGGGTGCTTTTGGCCTTGACAAGAAGTCGGCAAGTACATTCTTCCTTCCAGGAATGTGTTTGGTCTCGAAAGAGTATTTTGAAAACCATTCAGCCCATTGAAGCAACTGGAAATTCGGGGTTTGCTTCTGCTTGAATTTGGTCATTTGTGGAAAAGATGCCATATCTAGTTCTATTAGAAAATGGTGACCAATGAGATGGAACTCAAATTTTTTGATCCCGTTTTTGACTGCTAAGATTTCTTTGAAAGTGGAATGGTAATGCATTTCAGCTTGAGAGAATTTTCCACTTTTATAAGCACAGAGGTGCCTCTTACCATCAATTTCTTCGAATAGAACTGCTGCCCAGTATTCATCACTGGCGTCAGTCTGAAGGATTCTCTTTCCTGTTGATGGTATTTGTAGAGGTGGGAGATTTTGCATAATCTCCTTAAGCTCGGCTGCTTGCTTTGGTTTGGGTCTTTCCCCAAGATGGGGGATTCTTCTTCAGCATTGTCCGGAGTGGGATCGCGGTTTTGCGATGTTTGGAACAAAATCCCCGAGATAATTAATTATCCCAAGAAATTGCTGAACTTCCTTTTTGGAAAGGTTGTCTTCGGAAACTTCAATAATTCCTGTGCAATGTGTGGCCCTGGGTAGTACGTACCTTTATTGAGGTGCATACCAAGAAATTCAATTTCTGTCTGGGCAATATTCATTTTCCTCTGGGAAAGCATGATGCCATGCTTCCTCACAATTTCTGCAAATTGTTCAAGGAGTTGGCAGTGTGGGGACTTGCTCATCGTAATGTAGAGCGAATATCATCAATGTAGACTGCAAAGCACTTGACAGATTGGCTGGAAAATTCGGCACATGGCCTTTTGGAAGAGGGATGGGGCAACTTTCAAACCGAAAGGAAGGACTTTCCACTGGAAGTGCTGGTTTGGGATACAAAACCCTGTTTTGGGTCTGTCATTAGGATGAATGCCTAATTGCCAAAATCCGGCCTTGAGGTCGAATTTGGAATAGATATGAGCCTTGGTTAGGCCAGCAAAAAGAGAATCTCTTGAAGGTAAAGGGAATTTATCATCTTGGAGAAAAAGGTTGAGAGGTTGATAGTTGATCACTAATCTCATTTTTCCCCTGGTCTATTCAGCACGCTTATTGACATAAAAGGCTTCACACACCCATTGAGAGTTGGACAGTTCAATAAGTCCTTGCTGGAGAAGTTCTGAACATTCCCTTTGTGCCAAAGTTAAATGTTCTGGATTCATTCCCGAGTGGCTTGCCTTGGTTGGATTTATATCTTCATTCTTTTTGAACGGAAGACGAACAAAAAACTCCGGATTTTCCCATAAGGGATGAGAACATTTTTGAGCGAACTCAGCATGAGATTCTGAGCATGATTGAAGCAACTTTTGCATGATTGGATCTAATAGACTCATGTGAATGGAAAAGAGTCTTTGAATATTGACAAATTCAGAGAATTGGTCCCTATACTTAAGACCTTTTCCATGAATGATTCGAAGTTGAGCGATTTGAGTCATAATATCCCACCCAATTATCAAATCTTTATTGGGGAGACTGGATCCAAAGATTTTGGTTGTGATAGAACACTGGGGAAAGAATTGGACAGTTATGGGAGTGGTTCGACATTTGTGGAGAAAGTATCTCCGGACGCGAGAATTGAAGTATCGGACATGAGAAGTCCAATATTTTTCAGGCAGAATTTTGGTGTCTAAGATGGAACAACTTACTCCTGTGTCAATAAGAGCAATGGCATTGATTGGTTTTGCAAACTTGGAAGTGAAGATTTTTACGGGAAAATGGGGACACTGGGTTTGGCTTGAGAATAAGTCAGGAGGTTGTTCTGAAGATGCAAGAGATATATGAAAAATCTCTTCAGATTCTGTGTCAGATTCAGTTTCACTGGAAGTTTGATAGGAAGGGATGATACAAAAAGTATGTTCTGATGGCTCTTCATCAGCGGAGAATAGGGATTCAATATCATCATTTTCAAGAGAAATTCCAGTTTCATTCTCAATATGATGAATTAAACGATTCTGACATTTTTTTGTCTGGGAACAATTTTTGGCAAAATGTCCTTTCTGGTTGCAGATGAAACATCTGTTTGATTTCTTGTGGCCTACGCGATCTTTTCTTTTTCGGAGGTATCGCCATTTCTTCTTTCTCCTTTTGTTTTCGAGTGAGCTCTTTAAGACACAGATGAATTTCTTGCTGTATTTCTCCCGAAGGAATGTCTTGTACCCTTTTTTGCTTTCCAAAAAGGATCTTTCAACCATCCGGGTCAATTCTTTGGGAATAGAAGTCGGGAAGACATGCTTCAAATTTGAATCGGCTCAAGGCGATAAAAGAGTTTAAGCATCTCCCTGTAGTGTTTATCAAGATGCTTTTTCTGGAGAGAACAACATTTTCTTTCAAAGAATTCTCTTCTTTTTAGTTCGACAAGGTCAGTGGGTTTCCCTATAAAGAAATGATATAATATGGTGATGGCATGGCCAAAATCTGGTGACATCGGAAAATGAATCGGTCCTATTCGGATGCGATTTCCACCGCTTTTGAGGCTTCTAGTAAACCCGGTGACGAAGTTGTAGAGGACATCATTCATATCATGGTTGGTAAGGGATTGAGTATTCAACCAAGTATGAAATTCTTCAAATCTTTCTGGCCATTTGTGATAAGGGATATCATCAATGGTGAAGAACTGTTTTGATGCCATGGAAACATGTTGTCCGGTACTATGTTGGACAACTTCTGGATCAGAGTAATTAGATTCCATTTCAATATCTGGAGCTGGAGGATCGGCCATATATATGGATGAAGTGATTGGTGCTTCGGGAGGGGAATGAATAGCGGGAATCGAAAAGGATGAGGAAGATGCAAGAGATACCGAATCGATTCGGAATCAAAGATGTTAGGGAAAGTTTGTTCTCACTGGAAAGAGAGTCTGGTCTTTTTGGATAGCAGAATCAACAGGATTAGATTGTTCCTAAGTACCCAAATCCTTCAGAAAGGAAAAGAAAAAGAAAGACCAGAAGGGCCAACCAGGCCAACCTCTCTCTCTAGGCCAACTAGGCCAACCTCTTCTGTGATCATCAGAGAAAGGCCATAAATGTACCGGTTTCTGATTTTTTGTAATAAAAAAATTACTCTTTGTTAAATTTTTCATAGGTATACTAGTTTAAAGTTTTTCATAATATTAACCCAAGAATTAAGAGGTGGTATTGAGTATGACCTTAATCTGTTTCATCTAAGCTTTAGTACGTAAAATTTGGAAGTATTTCCATGAGAAGGGAGAAGAAAAAATAATTTTCTCAAATTGCAAGCTGAGACATGTAAGCATCAATACATTAAAATAAGGAACATACTTTTGTCAATCTATTGGAGTAACTAGGCAGGCAAGGTGGCCCTTAATGAAGCTCTCTTGAGCTCTCGTGTAATGGTGAGGTACAAGGTTAATTGCCGACATATTCTTGGATGCACCAAGCGTAGAGCAGCAAGCCAAAAGCATCGTAGCTTCAAGATCCCGCGAGCCCGGTGACGGTACCCGCCCGATCTGATTCTGAGTTCGACTGCAACGACGCTTACACAATTAGTCCATCGTAAGCACGTCGCATCGTTATCACGTAGGAATGATAACAATTATTACCTCATGATTTCCTTATACAATAAGTACTCGTTAGAAAAAACAAGGGCCCTGGCGGGCTCAATTATTACCATCGATTCTTGTCTGCAGGGAAGAATCTCTTTGGGGGGTGCGGAGTATTCGGTCCATGTCCGAGGGCCCGGCCAATTCAATTGAAAGCAACTGGCTTTTTTTTGTCTTGCCGAGGTTATTTTGAATTCAAACGCGACCAGTACATATCGCTTTCAACGCGACAATTGTCTTCCTTCGGGATTTGTCATGTCATGTCATAATATAAAATCCAACAGCATAGGTGGAAGATGATATGAATTGCGTAACAACTTCTTTTCTTTTGAGGTAAGAATCTCAGTGGGCTCACATTAACAAGTTGTCACAACATGGGCCTTTAGTCGAATGAAAATTCGAGTCCTTGTAAGTTTCCAAAGAGTTGGTCTAGTGTACGTAATAAGGGTCCTTTCTTGTATGCTGATCCACATTCTTCTTTATGGAGATATAAGAGACCCACAACCTCAAGCTCAAAGTATAGTTATAACTAAAATAAATGTGTCACAATGTCTTTCATGAGATCACAAGTTCGAGTCGTGCTTTAGCTAAAACCATCACTAGTTTTACCCTTGACATTTACTATTTGATGTGGAGAGACTAGATTGTTTCTAATGCGTCAACAATAGGACCTTGTTGATGGGCTCTTGCATTTACAAGTGGCTTGTGCAATTATAGCTCAAATCGAACACTTGGAGATCGGCTGTGGAAAAGGGCCGATGCTAAGAAGTGTTAATCGTACTCGTCGCCCACCCTTTCCACTGAAAAGAAAATCATAAAAACGTCAACTTTCGTCTGTTCCTTTGCCCATGAACCGGATGGACTTCACCTCTAGTAAAAAGGTGGACAGCCATAATTGAATCGGTCCATTTACACTTTTACCCGGCTCAGATATTCCACAGTCGAGCTGGAGTGTCGGCCAGGGAAACACGCCAGCTCCACTCCACATCAATTCCAGAAAAACCAAATCGCCTGGACACGTCAGCTGCCTTTTCGGGTCGGGCTCATCTGCACAAGATCGAAATTAGGTGACGACTTCACGAGCACCGATTGGAGTACAGGAACTTGCCCGGACACGTGGAAGCACCAGGTGGCACCGACAGAATGCCTCGCTCCCACAACCTCTCGAATCTCCAAGGACACCGCACTGGCGCGATATCGAGCCTCCATTGCACGAAGAGATTTGAGCGCTGAACGATAGGCCCCGCAAATGGCGACTGGACCGCACGCACACGCAAACTCGCCATGCGCAACTAATCATGGATTGGCTTAGTTCAGTCAAAAACAGAAGTCCGTTATCTACACTTAGGTCAATTTTCGAGCGAAGCACCCACTTTTCATTACTGGGATTTCCAGATGGAGAAAATTCTTGCGTAGATCCGAGTCGGATCGGATCTCCACCGTGAAAATTCTTGATAGAAAAACTGCTACAGCATTAGCAAAATGACAAGACCAGCGCCTGTCACGGCTGAACCGGAACGGACGGCCGGTGTCTGACAGACCGGAGTCAAAGGTCTATAAGTGCTCTAAAGACTCTACTACACGTTCCGCCCTTTTCAACGGCCGTTACGGACCGCTCGAATTCCCACGTTCCGCACCGAAAAAACAGCAAGAAAAGAGACATCCCCAGAATTTACGGTTGCCAAAGGGTCAGAAAAGCGAAACGGGCAATGCAGAGAAAAGGAAAGAACCACATGTGAAATGCACATGATCAACTGATACTCACTGCTCTCTCTCTCTCTCTCTCTCTCTCTTTAAACCTCTAGTTTTGATTTGAAAGCCATACATTTTCAAACGAGAGAGAGAGAGAGAGAGAGAGAGAGGGAGCTAACAATCTCGTTCGCTCTCTCTCCCACTTTCCCTTTCCTCCTCCTTCCCCTCCGTCGCACGCCCTCTCTGGCTCGCTGCCGGAGAGATGAATAGGGCAATGGGAGTTCGCCGACACCCGCCGCAATGTCGGCATTGGGTCCTCCTCCTCCTCCTCCTCGTCTGCGCCTCCGCTCTCTCCGCCGCGTCCGGAGCCTTCGACTACGCCGACGCGCTCGCCAAGAGCCTCCTCTACTTCGAGTCCCAGCGCTCCGGCCGCCTCCCGCACGGCCAGCGCGTCGCGTGGCGCGACCACTCCGGCCTCACCGACGGCCTCGAGCAAGGAGTGAGTGGGCCCCCCCCTCCCTTCCCGACCGCCGCGTCGGCCCTTTCAGTCCGGCATTTAAACCCGAGTTCCGAACCCGACCGAGTCCAATGCGGTTGCCTTTTTTTTCCTGATCCTTGCAGGTGGACCTGGTGGGAGGGTACTACGACGCCGGCGACCACGTCAAGTTCGGGCTCCCGATGGCGTTCACGGTGACGATGCTGTCGTGGAGCGTGATCGAGTACCGCGACGAGATCGACGCCGCCGGCGAGCTGGCGCACGCGCTGGAGGCGATCAAGTGGGGCACGGACTACTTCGTCAAGGCGCACACAAGCCCCAACGTCTTGTGGGCTGAGGTCCGTCACCTAAATTATCGCTAATTAATCATCACTGAGATTTTTTGGGCATTATTTAATTATGGGAATGTTTTTCGAGTCAAAATGCTCCAAAAATCCATGCCTAAATTAGTTTAATTTCGCGTGTATTCGTCAAAACCGTACGATTCCGCAGGTCGGTGACGGGGACACGGACCACTACTGCTGGCAACGGCCGGAGGACATGACGACGTCCCGGCAGGCGTACAGGGTGGACGAGAGCAACCCCGGGTCGGATCTCGCCGGGGAGACGGCAGCGGCGATGGCGGCGGCGTCGATCGTGTTCCGGAGGTCGAACCCGCACTACGCCCACCTCCTGCTGCACCACGCCCAAGAGGTAAAAATTGCAATATCTTGGCAAAGTTAATGCTAGTCCCCACGTAATTGGCGCGTCCATCGGTCGATAATTGATTGGCAATGAAGCGCGCCTTTATAGGCGACAAAACGTCGGAAAGGGTCGTCTCATGATGGCCTAATTTCAAAGATTGTCGGTTGCCAAGTTCACATTCGAATGATGTCGTGCTGATTTTGCTTTACCGAGCAACCCGTAAATGGTCTCGAGTCATGCGCATTCCGTAGACACTTATGATGTCGTCGTTTCACTTCTCGATTCATGTTTGGATCCATGCAAGACGACGGTCCAAATAATTTTCATACCGATACACATTGTAACGACTTTAGCCTGCGAGATCTGAAATTACATCTCCCGGCAGCTCGGCGTCGGCGGGTCGATGACAAATTCTTCTCATTTTTCCTGTGGTTGGGCAGCTGTTCGAGTTCGGCGACAGGTACCGGGGGAAGTACGACGGGAGCGTCGGGGTGGTGAAGGACTACTACGCGTCGGTGAGCGGGTACAAGGACGAGCTGCTGTGGGCTGCGCTGTGGCTGCACAGGGCCACCGACAGGGAGGACTATATGAAGTACGCGATTGACAAGGCCGGGTGCTTTGGTGGGATCGGATGGGCCATGTCCGAGTTCAGCTGGGACGTCAAGTTCGCCGGTCTCCAGCTGCTCGCTTCCCAGGTAAAAATTTTGCAAATGAAACTTCCTCGACTTTTGCTTGCCCCTTTCTTCTTTCTTGTCACTTTCGCCTAAACAAGGAAATGAGATAGCAATATAAGGGCCACGCAAAAGCGGAGCTGGATTTCCCCATAATTGAACTCCCCACCTTCTTGGCAGGACGCGTAAATGAGGGGAATAGGAACTCAGCACATAGCACCTAGAGCGACTTGTTAAATAGACATTGGTAGGATCAAGGGTAAAAAAAAATTACTTGAGCTTTAAATGGAGATGGGGTCGGTTCTTATACCACGTGGGTTCATGCACTCGTGAGCTAGTAAATATGGTTTTGAAGTTTGGAAGTTATAATCATCGGCATATGAATTCTTCCTACCAAAAAAAAAAAAAAAAATGACATGTGAATTCACGTATTTGTTTTTTCATAACTTTTAGAATTTGAATAATGTCTTAAATTTTGATGAGGAAATATAAAAAAAAATAGTTACCTTTAAACTTTATAGTTTTCTTTCCATGCCTCGAAACTCCGCCTCGAACAAATAAATTTGGCCCCACATGCTATAAAAATTCGCATTAGGAATTTTATCAATCAATTGTCGTGAGCGGGTTGGGGCCAACACACCCAAAAAAAAAAAAAAAAAAAAAAAGACTTGCCTGGGTAATATATAGTTGAAGTGCACATTCCATAAGAGCTTTGATTTGAACTTTCAGCCCCCGGCAAATCTTCATAGGATCATGCTTTTTCCCTTGCTTTTGTGTTCTTGGTCATATTTTCCCCTCGCTTTCAAAGACAGAAATAATGCAACACTAGTGCTTCAGAGCACCTTTCGCTTTCCCGAAAGCTTTCGTTGATAGAGTAAACCCTAGTTAAGGCACAAATCAGAGTGGGATGCGTTTTGCTCAAAAGGGGATCGAGAGGATCGATTCTCATCTCCCCGTTCGCGGCATAAAATCACGTGCCCCCCGGAGCGGGGCCTTTCACCCGTGACCGTCCGCCACGGCAATTGCCGATCGCGCATCCCACGTCCGTCCGCCGAGCGAGTCGAGATCTCGCGCACCCGACACGAGTCATTAAAGCCGGACGAGCTGAAATCACGGCTCGTCTGATTGGCCTGTCGGGTTCCCCTGAGTGGGACTCGGCTGCGGAGTTTTCCGCGAGGGGTGCGTGACCCACTCGCCAGACCAGTTCACGTTTCTCCCATTTATTGCGTCGGTCAATGTGTTTTTTTTGTCGCCACGAGAACGGTGAAGTGGAGGAGGAGCGATGTGGAAAGGAAATGGACAAAGATTGCTAGCCCGCAAAAGGACGTCGTAGGAGAAAGGCAGAGGCACTTTCATCTCCGTCAATCCTGGAAATTGGCGGGCTTGCCCGTCGTCGAGTGATCGTAGGCCGCGTGCTGTTTTGGACTTCACTTCTCTCTCTCTCTCTCTCTCTCTCTCTCTCTCTCTCGCTCTACCCCGTAAAAGTACTGTCTGGCGACAATATCATTGTCCTTCTTCCTAATTCATGACTATCTCTAGTCGGACAACTTTTATCGTGTCGTGTTTATTGAGGACGCCTAGGCTTGGGCATGGCGGAGTGAAGGTGGAAAGGACATTATTTGCTTCTGAATAATTGACTCGCCATTATTTTGTCTCGAAAGAGTCCTTGGGGCCTGGAGCTTTTGGACTTGGTAAGGAAAGCTAGCGATGGTGCCGGTGAATGCGTCTCTTACTAGCATTTCCAATTTGCAATCGGGTAGTCCGAGTCTAGTTTCCGATAGCGGGCATGCGGACGATTTCAAGGGATTGAGGACATGACAATCACCTATGTATACGGAATATCTTATATGGACCAAGATCTGGTCGATGATGTGGGTCCTTATCAAACTCACTAGATCTAGCTATGAATTTTCATAAGTATAGGGCGCATATTTGTGACCCGGCCTATCACATTGGTATAGCTGGCCAGCTAGTCCTTACTATTTTGGACCCATGGCTATTTAAGATTGGGGGTCCTCAATATCCCACCAAGGATCTCGAATTAGATTGCTTTCTACTGCATGGATCCCATGGAATCACGTGCTGCAACCAAAATCATGCATGCAAATGACATCTATATTTATATATTTTGTAATCTATCTCTTTTGCATTATTGCAGCTCCTCCTGGAAGGCAAGCACAAGGAGCATGCTCACTTCCTCGAGCAGTACCGCTCGAAAGCCGAGCACTACCTCTGCTCCTGCCTCGGCAAGAACAACAACGGCACCAACATCGAGCGGACCCCGGGAGGTCTGCTCTACGTCCGGCAGTGGAACAACATGCAGTACGTCTCGTCCGCAGCCTTCCTCCTCACGGTCTACTCAGACATCCTCGGCCGCGGGAACCGGAAGCTCCACTGCCCTCAGGGGACCCTTGGCCACGAGGAGATTCTCGGTTTTGCCAGGTCCCAGGTCGACTACATCCTGGGCTCGAACCCTCTCAAAATGAGCTACCTGGTGGGCTTCGGCCCGAGGTACCCGACGAGGGTCCACCACAGGGGGGCCTCGATCGTGTCCTACAGGGAGAGCAAGGGGTTCATCGGGTGCACCCAAGGGTACGACAGCTGGTACAGCAGCCCCGGACCGAACCCAAACGTGCTCGTCGGTGCCCTGGTCGGGGGGCCCGATTGCCAGGACAACTTCCAGGATGAGAGGGGGAATTACGTGCAGACCGAGGCCTGCACTTACAACACTGCGCCGCTGGTTGGAGTTTTCGCGAGGCTGTTGAGATTGCAGGATCGAGAGGCCGATCCGAATGGGAAGGCGTCTCTGCTCGCTTCATATAAGAGGAAGTGAATCTGGTTTCTTTTCTTTGAAAGTGCTCTTTCCCCTTTTTATGTGGCTTGGGACGAAGGTCTCCAAGCCTCATTCTGTTGCTTTCTTGAAATTTTGTCAAGCCCGTGTGGTAATCTCCCTGGGCTTAAAATGTCAAAGGGTCTTCATTTGCTTTTTGGACCAAAATCTTGAAAGGCAAGTATACATATATATGGGGGGAACTAGGCCTCATCTTATACAAAGAGGATCAGTTCAAGGGTGGATCCGAACCAACCATGTGAGCCGCGATTTCATGCGGGTTTCCGGTTCTACTCAGACACCGAATTCTGGGTAAAAACCCAGATTTTTGTAGTGACAAAGAATTGCACCAATTCAATGGAAAAGATTCCTTAATCGAGTGGTTATATGGTAGCTTGATCATATTGAAGACTGCTTCCAATCTTGATGGTTGTAAAAGTAATTTTTCCCTTCAAAAGAGGCTTCAAACCCCGTTCAACTCAGTTCCGGCCTTCAAACTGGGAACCATTGTAATTCTGTTTAGAACAAAATCTACAACTAAATTGGCTTGTTCTCTTGAGAGTTTGAACTCTCTCAATTTAGTTCTAGATTTGGGTGCTATACTCTCTCAATTTAGATTTGAGAGTTCAATAAATATGCTTTTGGGGATTCAATGTTCCTTTGGTCTGTTCATGTACATGTTTTTTGCCTCTAATCTCAATGATGATTGTAGGAGTTATGGCATCTCATTGAATTATAAAGACTTGCTCCTCCACATGTTAGATCTATGTTTGTTTAATGACGATGGTGTAAAGGAAGCTAACTGTTGCGACCTAAATTTCAGGTGCACCACTTAAGATTAGGCTAATGGACTACTAAGTTTAACTTAACTCAACCTCTTCCAAATTCATACCAATTCGAGACTTAGGTTCAAATATTTAGCATGCAAAAGGGAGTCGCCACTAATCAATTTAGTGTAGGTCGATTAGACACCCAAGTAAAATAATAAGATAATTATTTTACTACTACGAACCAGAATCTTTGGGTACGAGGACTTGGTTACACTAGACTTTTCTAATGCCATTTCGGTGCCTTTCTCTTTTTATTTTGAAAAAATATTTTGCAAGCAGTTTGAATTAATTTTAATTCACTTTCCTAACATGTGAGATAATTATGCGGGTCCGCAAACTATCAATTTAATACTCAAGAAAGCAAATTAAAAAAATGCAGTACTTACTTCATAGCGTTGTTAGATCATAATTCACATCAATAGTCCTAGATATGATTTTTAATTAACACGCAGTCACTCCAAATTTTAGGATTTTCTCTTGTTTAGTGAAACCTAAGCTATATGCAATGTAATATGATCAAATGACCTAATTCTAATGACGGGCAATTTATAATTAAATGGACTTAGCAACAAATACTAAATGATATGCATTTCATGAACCTAAATCTATATGACATTCGCATGATTTTTTTGTATTTTCTTTCATAAAAATTCATAATTAAAATTGCTAAAAAAAAATATATATATATATATATATATATATAAAAATCTAACTAAAGTGAGATATTATTTATTTTAAGTTAGGAATAGACTAATCTGAATCCTCTCTTAATTTAGAAAATTATCTCGTCATGTAGTTTAATTCAAAAGATTTTATCTAACCTATATACCATCTAAACATGCATAAAAATAATCTAACTATTCTATCATGCAATTTTATCTAAAAAGATCAATTTTAATCCACATGAAATGCAAATGTAGTTTTTTTTTTTTTTTTTTTTTTTGGGTATTTTTGGGGTAAACAAAACAATTAAAAGATAATCACAAAATCATTCATGATCATCAAAGATATTATCTATCGTTCAAATTTGGAAACGATATCTAACCAAACTTGACTATTTCGCTAATAAAATCGATAAATTGATTTTAAGCCTTAAAGATTAATATATCAATTTTATTCCCACTAAAACCTTATAGATGGAATAAAAAAATCGTGTGCGATTGCGAATTAGGTGGAATGTCAGCATTTCAATCATGTGCTTCAACAAATATTTCAAACAAGGAAACGGAATTTTTGGAAATCAAAATAGATAAGATTTTCACCTAATTAAAATATTGGCCTCCGAATTCTGATCCTCGAGTGCAATGTGGTGGTGCTCGGCTGCTTGACGATATTAACTCGACAAGGATTACCGACACAACTCGATGATGTTTGCGGTTTAGTGCTTGCGGTGGTATTGCTTCATTGGGATTTAAGTCCAACGATGGCCAGAACAACGACTCAAGAATCTTGGGTGGCCTATCGTCAAGAAAGATCAATCAACAATGGAGCGGCAAAAGACGGGAAAAGTACCAAAAAAATCATAAATCTATTACATTTGTACCAATTCAGTCCTAAACTTTTCAATTGGACCAATTCAGTACTAAACTTTTTAATATTAATACTGTCCATCCGGCCAATTTTGGCTGGCTGGTGCTGACGTGGACGTCGGTCGGACACTAATGTGGCAATTTTTATGATTTTTTAATTATTTTTTCGAATTTTTTTATTAATTTTTTTCTTTTTTCTTTTCTCGTCTTCTTCTTCCTAGCGGTGGCGAGCCTCCGGGTGAGGCTCGCCGCCACTAGGCGAGGGCCGCGGCCCCTCGCCCGTTGCCGACGAGGCGGCTTCGCTCGGATCTGGGCGAGGCCGGCCTCGCCGCGGCGGCGAGGCCATGGCGGCCATCGCCGGGGCGGAGGAGAGGGCCGCGAAGCCCTCGCCAACCGCCGGCGAGGGTCGCGGCCTCGACCGGGGCTACGGCGAGGTTGGCCTCGCCCGGATCCGGGCTAAGCCGCCGCCCGGATCCGGGCTAAAGCCGCCGCCCGCCGCGGCCTTGGTTGGGGCCGCGACCCTCGCCGGCGGCTGGCGAGGGCTTTGCGGCCCTCGCCTCTGCCCTAGCAATGGCCACCTTGGCCTCGCCCCGCCGACGAGGTTGGCTTCGTCCAGATTCGAGCGAAGCCACCTCGCCGGCGACCTAGGAGAGGCCAGGCGAGGGCCACGACCCTCGCCGGTGGCAGGCAAGGGCTTCGCGGCCCTCGTCCGGTGGCCGGCGAGCCTCACCGGCCACCGCCAGGAAGAAGAAGACGAGAAAAAAAAAAAAAAAGAAAAAGAAAAAAAAAGAAAAAATTAATAAAAAATTCGAAAAAATAATTAAAAAATCATAAAAATTACCACTTCAGCATCCGACCAACGTCCACGTCAGCGCCAGCCAAAATTGGTCGGATGGATTAAATTGGTACTAATATTAAAAGGTTTAAGACTGAATTGGTCAAATTGAAAAGTTTATGACTGAATTGGTACCAATGCAATAGGTTTAGACTTTTTTGGTACTTTTCCCGCAAAAGACTGGTTTAGGTGGCCCTTCATCGATGTAGCAGCTCATGGCCAACAACTGCTCGTCAGTATGTTCCGAACCTATAGAATGATAAACCATAGACCGTGAAAGGAACGCCCTCGGTGATGGATTGGGCTGCGACGGAGGTTGCGATCAACGCTGGTCGTGTCATGGGGCTCTCGGTCCGGACTCGGTGAATTTGTCGGGTAACAGCAAAAACTCGCTTTTTAACATCCTGTGGGTGTTGCCGTGAATGGAAGGGATTTCTGCATAGACTCCCCGCGCGTGTGCATCCTCCGGAATAAAATAATGAGATCTAGACGTGAGACATTGATGAAAGAATTGGAGGCGTGTGATTTTTGTCTATGTTGCTCTCCAACCCCTCCTTTTGCCGACTCAATGTGGTCATCTGTTCAATCGTCTTGAGGCCCCTCAACGTGGCCATGTGTATCAATTGTGTGGCCCCCTGCTCTAGTGTGTTCGGCAGCTCCGATAAGGACGAGCAGCAGTGATGCGAGGTGATGGCTTCATCATGGCTAGTGCACGCCGAAAACTTGTTGGCTAAAAGGAATGGCCTTTACTGAATTTGCTGGGACTCACGGCTAAAAGGTGTTGGGCACCTTGTATGCAAGAGCAACGTGGAAGTGAAAGTATGGCAGCAACAGTGATGATTAATGGATCTTGGGAGGCGGTGATAGAACAATCCAAAAGAGCATAAAGAACTTGGGTTTCTATTTTCTATTGGATCCCTCCCCTCTCTCGCTCGTCTCTCAACGTGGCCGTATGTTTAATGTGTGGCCCCCAAAATCCTATGCAAACAACCTTTTTATAAGCCAAGGATTAGGGTTCTAATTTTTCAAATCAATACCACAGAGATTTCTTTTCCTAATGCAATATTTGTTTTTTATACGATTCAGGATTACAAAAGAATTTTTTTTCAAATTTCAAATCTTGCAAAGATAAGCTCGCAATAATTTTTTTGTCACACTTGCCCTATTTGAAGATACCAAAAAATCCCCCAACATATCGTAGAAAAATTTCAAATCTCTGTTTTTAACGAGATAATTTTCGATCATTAAAAAAATGAGCTTGGGCCGATTGCTCCCTTCGTGGGCTTAGTCCAGCCTGTGAATTTAAAGCTCAGAATCACCCATCGAACCCATTCATCACCAGCCCAATGCAAATGCTCCTAAAACTATATGCTATGGAACTTAATTCTATTTTTTTTAGGGGTTAAAAATCAATTCCTAATTTTTAATATAATAAATAAATAACTGAATCACCAAAATTTAGGTGTTAACACCAACTTAGGCATGCACCACCAACTGGCAACTTTGTAATTATCAAAGAAGAAATTTTCGATATGTGCTCATCACTGATAAACACACGAGATCCAGTGATCAACCGCTGATTTTAATTGACAGATTCGTTCACGTGGAATGAGTTTGTGTTTAATTTTGCAAATGCTCCATCATCCTCCTTGCATTCTGGATTTGGCTTTATTTTTCAGTATTCATGCTCTGTTTTGATTTACTTTGTTATGAAAATTATGCATTATTGTATCCTTTTGAGTGATGAATATAATTTTCTTTTAATAAAAAAATTAGCTCTCGGTCCGTTCCATTCAATTTATGAATTTGAAATGAAATCGTGCTCATCCTTAACCGACATGTGTGGCACATTTTCCGCCAAAAACTTCAAATGTCACTTTCTTACTCTAGAAAGAAGAGCTTGTCACTTTCAAACGGTTCTCTGCAGTATATCCCACGTTTTTTTGTTGGATCAGAACAGTATCTCCATTGGAAACAAGGCGACATATTTTCGCATCACTTGAATTTAGTAATCGACCACTTAAAAAGAGCACCTTCCTTTCCAAATGTCATGGATGCTAGGATTAGTTGAGAATAAAAACTTTCTCTAGTCAACGGAAATCCAAAAAACGTGGTTCAATAGAAAGAAAACCCTAAGGCAAACCCACAATAGTTCGCTTTAGCGAATCGACATATCGAACCGAGAATACGAATGGGATTTTCTTCCCTCGATGGAGTATAAAGTTTCTGATTCTTTTCCCATGACATCAATACTATTCAAAGCCTCGCTTGCACAACCACCTAATATACCTTGTCTAGGGTGAAATTGTCCGATCAGTCTGAAACTTACTATATTGATGTTGATTCAATCTTAATCTTTACAAATTACATGAAATTCTAATGTAGTCATCTTAGCCAATTTTCAACGGAAATAATGTGATGGGAGCAATGGTTTCCCGTGTTAGAGATTTCTAACGAAAATTGATCGGACTAACTATATTAGAGTTTGAGAAAAATTTTAGGGCTAAATTGATAAAATTTAAAAAGTTTAAGATCGATCGGGTAATTCTTTCACCTTCAAATATATTTTTCCACTCATGCACCTAACAATATGAATTCTTGATTCAATGTTCTTGAGGTCGCTTTTTGATTTACTCGTTCTATAAATCTTGATTCGATGTTCTTGCGGTCACTTTCGATCTAATCGTTCTATAATTGAATACGCGTAACTTTTTCTTATTCCACGTTGACCCGTTTGTCTGAAATATCATTGCCTTGTGGGGGAGTGGGAACCTTGTGGACACGTTTCTTAACCTATTTCAATAGACTAAACGTCTAAACTGAATTTAAAAAAGAAAGAAAGAAAAAGAAAAACTTAACAAGCCTCCCGCTTAGTCCATAAACTCAGGCTGGATGGTTCACAAGAAGCCTCGGAAAGCCCTTGCTTATCTTGTCAGGACAATGCAAAAACTATGACAGCCACCATGACAAGGAGAGCTTGAGAATCCCCGCCTTGTCGCTCTCTCAAGAGGGGTTTCCACGATCTCCCGAAAAACCAATCCATCCTTGTAATGTACGTATGCCCTTGCCCATCTCATCAAAACAATGCAAAAACTATGACATCCACCTTGACAGCAGAGCTTGAGAATTCCCGTCTTGTTGCTCCCTCAAATGGGGTTTCAACGGTGTCCCGAAATGCTAATCCTTCCTTGTAATGCATCATATTATATGCATTTTTCGGTGATTTCCATGTAAGAAGAATTTTTGGGAGCATGCAACAGACGTCTGATACCTCGACATATTCAGTTGGACTCACTTTCATTTAAAAATTTAAGTCAATGAGTCACATGCTAATTATGATATATTAATTGTTTAATATCACACAAATTTTCTAATGTGAGACATTTCAAACACACTTACACGTATATTTCAATAAAGAAAATGACATATGTCTTAATAAAAAAAGTTATTTATTGTATAAGGAAAAGTACCTAATTGAAACCAAGGTGAAGAATTTTAGTTCTGTCTGGCCGGAAAAAGGAACAAAGGGGGAAGGAACCTTTGTGTTACATCAACCCCAAGTCCTAAAGTTTCTTCGAGCATCAAATCCAAAAAAAATTATTTAGTGAAAAGCAAGGAGCTTTCTTCAATTGAAAAGCCCCCTTCGCCAATGTAGCCGTTCCACATGGGAGGATACGCGTAGAGAGTAAAACGACGTTTCGATTCATTGGAATTTTGCTTTCAGAAAAGGAGCAGAAAGGAGATTTAGGTGGAAATTTGTGCATCTTCTCTTTCTGGAGGATACATCATGTCTTGGATGTGCCTGTTGGAGATATAATGGAAGATTCTCATTTTGGCACCATTCTAATTATGAAGTAAATCCCATGATTTTCTTGATTTATAGAAAAGATATAATTCTTTATATAGTCTCTGCATATTTACTGTACATTATTTCCTTTTTCCCTTTCATCCTTTAGACTGCAAATGGAACCAATGTAATTGTACAAAGATATCAATGAACAGAGAAAATGTTCTCCCACTTCTTTTCTCTTTTCTGTGGATGCTTGCCTGTGGCCTCATTGGAACTCCCTCCGAAAGAACAAAGTAGAAGAATACCACCTTCGACTCGTGCATCGTGTGGCATTTTTTTTCTTTTAGATTCTTCGTCTCTTTTGGGACACGCCTTCGTTGAAGATGCCACGCCATTACGTCTTCACATATGTCAAAAATATAAAGAAATAAGGATATTATAAGTCTTAAAATTAGTCATGAAAATGCAATGAAATTTTAAAATTTTTAAAAAGTACAATTAAATTAGAAAACTTGTCATGAAATGTAATTAAATTCTAAAACTTTCTAAAAATGTAATCAAGTCCCAAGACTTATCAAATTGATTTAATCAATCTCTTCTTATGATTGCACTTTTTGATAATTTTGAATTTGACTACGCCTTATAATGGATTTTATGGCTTAATTATAATTCTCAAAAATTTTAGAATTTGATTGTATATTTTAAAAGTTATAGGATTTAATTATATTTTCGTAATTAATTTTAAAATTTTGAAAAATGACATGCATATTTAACTCATCATCCACTTGATTGATTGACTTGCTTCTACGGTTAGAATAGTTCGTAACATGATGTCAGGAAATCCCTGCGCCCTACATTTAATCATTGCGTGAAGAAGAGTGTCATACGATGTGACAAATATCTCCCATTGGTCTCTAAAAGCTAAGCTCTCGGACTAATCGATGTCAGGATAAGCATGTCGCCAATTTTCCACATTTTCCCTATTTACCTTCTGACACATTCGAGCTCGCCTCTCGATAACATTCAATGCCGACGTCGAATTCCACGGAAGGAGGGGCCAACGCGGAGATGGACAGAATAGACCGAAAACAGCCGCAGTTGTTGGAAATTTCTTATAACATGAGCTAAAATTAATTAATTAATTTTTTATTTATATAAATGGGTTAATGGATATTTTAATATTTATTGAACCTACGGTAATCTAATTAAATTGGGTATTGACATCTATTAATAATGAACTTAATTGAGCAGCAAAGTGAAGGCAATTGTGTTTAACTGAAGCCCATAATGGGAATGGCCCAATTACACGCTGTTGATTAGGGTTTACTAGGTCTCCTCTTTAGCCTATAAAAGGTTAGATTATACCTCAGTTGATTTAATCCCATTGAAAGTTATTATACTAAAATTGATCATAGAGAAAAAGATCTGGCATTCCGATAGATCACTGATTATCAGATTGATCTACTTTTCTTCGAGTAAAGTAATGACTAAGGTACGCTTTAATTCCGCTATGTTGATTGATATCGGTATTTTACAGTCATGTATAGATCTGTTCTTCTTGATCAATTAGTTGTTTGTATGAATAACTTCAAGTCTCATACCACCGCCTGCAACGACGCAGCTGGCTTGGGCTCTCTCCCCCTCACGAAGGGGAGAAGTTCAAATTCCAGAGGCGTCGTTAGGTCCTGCCACGCCTACTGTTTATCTCTCTTTCCCGTCATTCTCTTTTCCCCCATCGTCTTCTTCTTCTTCTTCCCGGCCACTGGGCTTCTCTGGCAGCCACCACCGTTGTCGCCCCCTGAGGGTTGCGCGTCGCCGGTGACCACCATCCGGGGTGGCGCGACGCATGACCCGGCGACGCGACCTCGGGCGGCCTTTGGTGGTGACGCGGACCCCGGGCGACAACGCGAACCTCGGGCGGCGTCGCGAGGTCACGTGGACGCCCGATTTGCGACCTTAGGCCGCCGCCCGAGATCCGGCCTTTGGTGACACCTCAAGTGGCCGGCCGCCGGATCGTGATCGGCCTCCAAGCGACGGCCGCCGCCGGACGGTTAGATCCGGCCGTCCGACCGCCGGCCGGGGATTTGATTTTCGAAATTTTTTAAAAAAATTAAAAGCAAAAACTCATTTGTAATAAGTTTTACCAAACGGTATCTTTACACAAATCACTTTTCAATGCGTAATTTGCCAAATTTTCGAGCATTGCCTAAAACCCCTTTATCCTAAAGATATTTACATTTGGTCAAAGGCATTTCTCCAAAATTGAACCAAAGGAGTCCATGATCCATGAGCTCGATGCGATCGGGACATGCAAGTTGATTGAAAAATTGACCCACAGATTCGCACGTGGCTCTCTCCTGTCGGCAAGGCGACCATTTTGTCCTCGCGCCGCACGTTCAAGTTTCCCTTCATATCTCTCGCGACCCCTTTTTCCCAATATTGGCAGAATCGGAAGGAGGTATCCATCTCAGACCAGATTCGCGCAGATTCGCGCAGGGTATCAAGTACTATGAAAGCTGAAAGCTCATCGCACCGTGAGGCTAGTCATCGCCCTAGGACGGTTCCCACCTAAAACGATAAGGCTCGCTGGCCTGCCAAGCAATCATTAAGGCGAAACATCATTTCCTTTACCTAAATGGTCGGTAGGGCTTAAAGTCGTGACCGCGAGCGAGTCCTTCTTAAGTCTTCAAGAGCCATCCTCGTCCTCCTTGAACCGGGGTCATTTCCTAGACCACGACCGCGCTCGGGTAAACAAAGCTAGATGAGCTGATAAGTTTGATCGAGACTTATCCTTTAAAGAAAACGCAATGTCGATCTTGATTTTTTATGACGAATCTCTTAACCCGATGACCCGGTCATAAATGGTTCACATAATATTGTTTGTAAATACGTAATTGCAGAAGACATGAAATTACGTGTCAAGGATTGAGTTTCAAACCACCTTTGCCAGCGCAACCAAGTGCTTCAAATCCGAAAAGAGAATACCTCAATCATGATGTACCGACTCGCGTAACAAGGTCCCCCACCCGAACGGACGCATTTGGCCGCGAGGGACTTCACACATTTACCCTTTCCTTGGGAGCAGAGTCCTACACGACAAAGGCAGGGGCCGTGAGCGCCTGCCTCGCTTTATCTCCAAAGAGCTGCGAAACAGAAGAGGACAGAAGCCACTTTGGGATTGAAGGGAGTCCCTTTCCCAATGTCCTGGACACATTACACGAATACGGTTCTCAAAAGCTGCAAGCAACGAGAGCCACCACCACCACACAAGATACCGATCAAATCCAAACCCATCTTTATTTTCTTTGGGCTCGGAAAGATGATCCAAGAACTGTAGAAACACTCATCACCACATTGGACACCTCAGCAGATTTTGGACCGTGGAAAGCTTTAAGTCGGGCCCGCTTTTTCCGAGCTTCTCTCTCTTGAGTCCCTGTGTCTCTTTTTGTAACTTTGCGTCGGTTTTATAGCCCGTCACCTCCTCTCGTACAACCTCATTCCCAAACGAAACTTTGAGCAATCTCTCTCTCTCTCTCTCTCTCTCTCTCTCTCTCAAGCAATAAGCATGGTAATGCTGCCTCCTCAACGCCTCAGGTTAAAACTTACTCATCAGTCATCATGCTGCAAGCGTTCCTCATTCGTTTCCCTCATTTTTTCCTCTATGTAAGGTTTTGGTGGCAAGCAAAGGGGGCGGTGCCGATGAAGGGGAGGTTGTCAATTTTCGAGGGAAGCCAGCGGACAAGACGAAGACTGGAGGATGGCTCGCGGCCGGTCTAATCTTAGGTAAATTAGCTTTATTGTCATGGCCCTGCTTCAGAGCCCCATTTGATTATGTAGAAGCTTTCTGACACTATATATGCACCTAAAGGCAGGTGGTCTTGAAGCAGCCTAATGTTTATATTCAAGCCTTCTTGACCATCTAAAGATCCGGAAAAATTCAATAGCTAGTACTTATTTTTTCATGAATGTATGGTGACTGCAGGAACAGAACTTTCGGAAAGAATATGTGTAATGGGAATCGCGATGAACTTGGTGACGTACTTGGTCGGTGATTTGCATCTGTCCTCGTCAACATCGGCCAACATAGTCACCAATTTCCTGGGCACTCTCAATCTTCTCGGTCTTCTTGGTGGTTTCTTGGCCGATGCTAAGCTTGGACGCTACTTGACGGTTTCCATTTTCGCCTCCATAACTGCTGTGGTGAGTATAAAGAGTCAGCTCATTCAGCTCCATATCTGAGCAAGCTCTGTGACGTATCCATATCCTAAGGCTGTCCATGGTGTTCCTCCTCCCTTTCTCGCTGTATAGTTACCACCCTGGCCCCGGCACAACTAAAAAAAGAAGGGAAAAAAAGAAAATTTATCGGGCTTTCTAGGAACCTATCTGCATGCGGACCGGTTTAGACTAAAGTTCCTCGTTTTGCAATCTCTGGACCATCTCATCCAAGTCCTTAAAATAAAACGTTACGAAGTATTAATTTGCGGTCATCGCATACAGCTTTGCCACTTGAGCTACTATACTTTCGAAGTAGGGATTAAAAATGGAGATTACGAGCTGAGATTTTATGGAAAGTGTAGGAAAGAAAGAAGCGGCGAAAAGAACATGTGAAGCAAAAGTTCTGAATCTACTACTGTGTCTGATTGTGTTACATGATCAAATATAGGAGCCTGTGCCATGTCCTAGGATTGCCTACTCTGCATCCTCAAAGATATCCGACCGAAGCAGACTGGTCAGGAATAAGTTGAAAAGAAACACCAAGTTATCTCAATGTATTCCAATGGCCTGTGCTAGATGAAATTCATGGTACCGGCGCAGAAATTTAACAGCAACTTGGACAAATTCCCAAGGAATCTCAACAGACTAGACATGTTTGAAGCCCTGCCTCAGAATCCATAATTCTAGCTCAGAGACAAATGTTTCCACTAAATTTGAGTATGTAACACTGCCTTGAACAATTGATGAGGCTTTCTTTTGCCTTTTTGCAGGGTGTGACTATGTTGACTCTGGCCACCTCCATTAGGAGCATGAGACCTCCTCCATGCGATGACTACAGGCAACAACATAATCAGTGCATCGAGGCTAGTGGCAAGCAACTCGCGCTGCTCTATGCTGCGCTCTACACTATTGCGCTGGGAGCTGGCGGCATAAAGTCTAACGTCTCTGGTTTCGGGTCTGATCAGTTTGATGTCTCAGATCCCAAGGAAGAGAAGGCCATGATCTTTTTCTTCAACAGATTCTATTTCGGAATCAGTATTGGATCATTATTTGCGGTAATAGTGCTCGTGTACATACAAGACAATGTTGGAAGAGGATGGGGATATGGTATATCAGCAGGGACAATGGTAATTGCAGTCACCATATTACTAGGCGGGACACCATTTTATCGGTTCAGGAAGCCACAAGGCAGCCCTTTAACTGTCATTTGGAGGGTGCTCTTGTTGGCTTGGAAGAAAAGGAAACACACTTATCCTTCTGACCCAAGCCTTCTGAATCAGTTCCAGAATGCCAGGGTCCCCCACACACAGAAATTCCGGTATTTACTATTACATAGCATCGATAGAACTCACTCATTTAATAATACAATAAAGACTTTTTCTTCCTATTCAATAAGCTAACACATAATGATAAATTATATGAACAATGAATTCAGAGCTTGAAGTCAAAATTGTCAGAGGACAAAAATTCAATATGTTTTTGAGACATAATGTGTTCATGAAATCAAGAATGTATCAAAAGAGGTTCATGTTTAGACTATAGGCAGTCAACTTAAGAAGGGGATGAAAAAAGTAACAGCATGTGTTGCCAGCAGATTTTGCTTTTGTCCTATGAAGTATCGTGCACTTCTCTGTGTCACCGAGATGTTATAGCTCTGCTTCTCTAAAAGCAGTAATGTCTCAAATTTTTCAAAGATATGATAGAAATTTTCATTGCAATTTTCCAATGTTCTTTAGGTGCCTTGATAAGGCGGCAGTTGTAGATAAGGATGCCGGTACTAAGGAAAGCATGAACGACCCATGGATAGTTTCAACTGTGACGGAAGTTGAAGAAGTAAAGCTTGTACTGAAGCTAATGCCCATCTGGTCCACCTGCATCCTATTCTGGACAATCTATTCCCAGATGACTACCTTCACAATTGAGCAAGCTACGATTATGGACAGAAATATCGGTTCTTTTGTCGTCCCTGCTGGAACTTACTCTGCATTCCTCTTCATAACGATTCTCCTCTTTACTTCTCTAAATGAGAGGTTCATTGTCCCTGTGGCTCGAAGGCTCACCCGCACAGCACAAGGACTTACAAGTCTGCAGAGAATTGCAATGGGACTTATTCTGTCAATGGTTGCAATGGTGGCGGCAGCTATTGTTGAAAGGGAGAGGAGGAAAATTGCCGTTCAAGACAGTAAAAAGATGAGTGCTTTTTGGTTAGTCCCACAGTTCTTCTTTGTGGGTGCCGGGGAAGCTTTTGTCTACGTCGGCCAACTCGAGTTCTTCATTAGAGAAGCACCAGAAAGGATGAAATCCATGAGCACAGGCCTTTTCTTAAGTGCCATCTCGATGGGATTCTTCCTGAGCAGCTTGTTGGTGTCCCTTGTAGACAAAGTGACACATGATAGCTGGCTCAAAAACGATTTGAATCAAGGGAAGTTAAACAACTTCTACTGGATGCTCGCAGCCTTAGCAGTGCTAAATTTCCTGGTTTTTCTGGTCTTCTCGATGAGGCACCAGTACAAAGTCCAGAATTATGCCAGAGACGACAACGATGATGAAGACGAACTCAAGGCTTCAAAAGAGATGAATGGCGACAAGAAGGAAAATGGACTAATTGCAGAAGAGAAAGGAGAACTTCAGTTTGTGTGATCTTTAGGAGTTAAACGGGATTCGTTTTGCCCATTACACCTCAATTTCCAAAACTTGGAGGAATATCAAGATTCAGATGGTTTAATCTACTTGTATTAGTAGGAGAATTTGAATTTTCCTAGCTCAGGCCATTAGGTCGACGACGAAAGATAATGCATCAAGAAATGTCCTCTAAGTATCGCGTATCTTTGTAATCGAGCATTTAGAATTTACAAAACTTCGCTGCAGTGTGGATCTCTTGAATTCGATCACATCAATAGCCAAAGCCTCTGTTAGTTTTACGTTAGAGCACCGATTTAGGTCAATATCTTGAATCTCCATGACAAACTTTCCGTGTTCTCATAAGAAATGCCAGTCATGCTTTGTAAAAGAAAGTCACAAATTAGCGCACCAAAAGCCACATCAGAAGTGAGGAGCTAGAAGAAAGTCACAAAGCTTTGTACATATGCTCCGAATTTCTCTATTTTGCTGATTATATCGGTTAGATACACATAGCTATATGTTCTAGAAGTTCATACATCGATTTCGATTTTCACATTTAAGGGACAGACAAGCCACGGTACTGCAGTCCCTGCAAATTGGTTGTTCTAATCTTTATCTTTTTGCCATAGTTTGAGAGTCTTTAAATGCTATACACTTTCTGGGAAAATATTACGCAGGAGAGGAGACTCTGAAATTTGTCCCTCTTTAGTTTGGTTTTCTTCTAGGTGCCTCAAAACTGTTGCTCTACTCATGCGTTCCATTTGTTAAAAAAAGGTTAATATCATGAAAAATTAAAAACTGGTAAACTAGTAATAGATTTACGCAAACTATTTTTTTGATCACTAAAAATTACAAATTGATTACGCTTGTGGTAAATTTAGTAACTCACTCCAAACTAATGACTATCGAAAATCCTAAACTGATATATTTGTGACAAATTTACCACTCATTAGTTTTTGTTATTCACAAATTGATATGCCTGTGACAAACAGAGGATAAAATCCCACACTGATACACTCGTCAACTGCCACATGTCACCTATGTAATTTAATTATAAAATATAATGGAAACTAATTAAGGGTAAATTTGTCATATGTGTATCAATTTGAAGTTTTTGGTAATAAAAAAATAAGCTTTGAGTTAATTTTGTTATAAGTGTACAAGTTTGGATTCTATCGTGACGTTAACCTGTTAGAAAATGAGCGAAAAAGAGAATTTCTATTGGTACAAAAAGTGAATGATAAATTGCTTATCTCATCATTAATTAGCAAGTAATATCACAAAATACCCCAAACTGGTATACATGTGATAAATTTATCTAAAACTAATTTTTTACTACAAAACCTCCAAATTGATATATTTGTGATAAATTAATTAAAAACTAATTTTTTTCTTCGTTAAATGGATCAATATAATGAAATATCACAAACTAGTATATTTGTGGCAAATGAAATAATATACTCGTCAACTCACACGTGTCATCTAACTTAATAATTCGACGATAAATTTATTGAAAAATTAATATAGGATAAATTTGTCACATACATCAATTTTGGATTTAGTTTTGAGTGAATTTATCATAAATATATCAATCTGGAGTTTTTTGAGATATTAACATTATATTATTTAGGGAAAAAACTACCAAAAACCCCAAACTTTGCGCTCGAATGACACATTTACCCCAAACTTTTTTTGTGTCGTGAAAAACCCCAAACTTTCCAAACGTGACACATTTACCCCAAACTTTTTTTGCGACACCAAAAACCCCGAACTTTCCAAGTGTGACACATTTACCCCAAAATTGGAGGGCATTTTGGTCTTTTCATTTTTAAAAAATTTTTCTTTTTTTTTTTTTCTTCTTCTTCCCTCCCTCCGCCGGCCATGGTGGAGCGGCGGAGGGAAGCCGACGCCGGCGAGGGCCGCCCGACGCCGGCGAGGGAGGGGTGCCGCCGCGACGCCCGCGAGGGCCTCCCTCGCCCGTGAGGGGTGCGGCCTCGCCCGACGCCGGCGAGGGTCGCCGGCTTCCCTCCGCCGGCGCCATGGCCGGCGGAGGGAAGAAGAAGAAAAAAAAAAAAAGAAAAAGAAAAAACAAAAACTAAAAAGACAAAAATGCCCTTATGGGGTAAATGTGTCACGGTTTGGAAAGTTTGGGGTTTTTCACAACAAAAAAAGTTTGGGGTAAATGTGTCATTCGGGACAAAGTTTGGGGTTTTGGTGATTTTTTCCTATTATTTATTGACATTTATTTAGTTGTTCCCAAACAACGGACGGCTTAGATAGATGACATCGTATAACTTTTATATTTGGTCAAAGGGAAATCGCCAGCTTTAAATCGGGTAAATCGCCCAACTTTTCTCCAGTGAAATTACCTACTCTTCTCGAAGCAGCTGGCTAATTTTCATTCGACCGATTCTGACTTTTTTTTAACAACTTGTCCAAATCGTTGAACTCACGGTTGACGCGTAACTTACGGACATCATCTTGACAAAGAGGGCATGCGTGGAGGGTCAGACCAATGAAGGCAAGAATCTTTAAGCTGTAAAGCGGAAAAAATTTATGCAAAAAAGAAGGAAAAAAGAAAAAGAAAAAGAGGTTTCCAGGGAGAACTTTTTCAAATCGAATCGCTCGTACGATTGGTCGAATAAAAAGTGCTAAAGTATCCTAAGAACAATGACATTCTCGACCAAAATCGAATTTTTCTAACTCCAAGAAAATATCTCACTGGGGCAACGTTAGGCTTCAACTAACAATCCTAGGAGCACATCCTCGCGTGCTCTTCCCACCTCCATCCAATTGTCGCTTTCCCTTTAAATTTTCTAATTCAACGCCAAAACCAACCCCCCCGCGAACCTTCTTGTAACACGCTTTGCTTCGCACCTTTGCTTGATCTCTGCTGCGGCATCATGTCCTCGGCCGCCTTGTCCAATGGCCGCGCCGCCCCCGAACAGGCGGCGCTGGGCCGTTGCGCCGCCCTGTATGGGGAAGTCCAGAGAAGCCGCCTCCACCACCCCCTCCCGCTCCCGTCCGTCCTCCGAGGATCCTTCCATATCGTCGATGGCCCTCCGAGTTCCGCCGCCGGAGACCCCGGTATGTGTTGATGAATTGTATGTGTGCATTTGTCTACGTGTATCTATCTATCTGTCTCTGCATCATGCGTGCTTGTATGTGACTGATGAGACTACTCTGTATATAAATGAAACTTATGATCATCAGACTTATATTACTAGAGTTTAATGGAAAGTGGTGATGGGTTCGATTGTGTTCGATCAAAAGGATAAATTTTCGTAGACTCATTACATGGATGATGTGGTAATCGTACTGCATAAAATGATGCGTCTTATTTCGATATTGGATCTTCAAATGCAATTGGCTTGTTTCTCGTAATCGTACTGCGTAAGACACCTCGAGTTCGATGTTTCAACCTCGAGAACAGGGGAAAAATTTCTTGGCAAGTCGGGTAAAGCTTTGACCTTTAGTATGCGCAGGTTAATATAGTTGCAGGAAGAGGTATGATCAGTTCTTTCTGGAGCTAGTGGTTTGAAAGAGATCGAATTGTCATCGTAGCAAGTTCCCTTTGTCATCTTAATACACTCCGATCGATCATACTTAAAGCTTAATTAGAGCATGCTGTCGAAAAATGCAAAGGAACTGCATAGTCCTCCGAACTGCGCTTTTCAATCCAGTTACTGCGTTGACCATAGTAATGGTTGCTTATTCTCGCTGCAGATGAGATGGCAAAACTTTTCCCTAATCTATTCGGGCAGCCATCAGTGAGCCTCGTGCCATCCACTTCATCAACAGGTGCGACAAAGGATCACAAAGCCTTGAAGATTGGAGTGGTTCTCTCTGGAGGACAGGCTCCGGGCGGACACAATGTGATTTCTGGGATTTTTGGTATGAACTCATCTGGCAAAGTTTTCGCTTTCATCTCAAAATTACTTGGATTTGGTAATGACTCTGCTCTGCTCTTCTTTTCCTTTTTCGGTCACTTAGATTACTTGCAGGAGCACACTAGCGGGAGTACATTGTATGGATTCAGAGGTGGTCCAGCTGGGATCATGAAGTGCAAATACATCGAGTTGTCGGGTGAATTTATTCATCCTTACAGAAACCAGGTCAGTGAAATCTTCATTTATTTCCAACTTGTCAATCGGGCGATGTGTACCAGCCTATTAGCTCCATGGTTAAAGCTGACCGAATTTGATCCCTCTCCACAGGGTGGCTTTGACATGCTTTGTAGTGGTAGAGACAAGATTGAGACTCCAGAGCAGGTTATTTCGCTAATCCGCTCATATGAAAGTTGAAGTGATCATAGATTGCAGACTTCTTTCAGACCTAGAGTGGTTAACCGGCAACTGCACTGGACTTTTGACTTTTCAGTTTAAGCAAGCTGAAGAAACGACCAAGAAGCTCGATTTGGATGGACTTTTGGTCATCGGAGGGGACGATTCCAATACAAATGCGTGCCTTCTTGCCGAGAACTTCAGGTAGGACTAGGATTCTGATTAATCTGTATGCAGTGGCTATTGGGTCCGTAACCTTTGGATTGGGAACGTGATCATTCTGCAGCATGATCATTTTTCTCTGCCTTGTCACAATCATGTGAAGACCCTTAAAAATTGGTCTCTTCATTTTGGTCAGGGCAAAAAACATGAAAACAAGAGTTCTTGGATGCCCGAAGACCATAGATGGTGATCTGAAATGCAAGGAGGTTCCCACAAGTTTTGGGTTTGACACGGCTTGCAAGGTGATTATACTCAAATGACATTTGTCTGTACTATTTATCATCTTCACGTGACCAGACATATTCGCTTAAGTTGGATATCCCCCAGCAACATAGAGTTTACATCCGGTCTTTGCTACGTTCTTCTCGAATTCATGCACGGTTGCTACAGTTACTATCAGTGACGAGTTGTCCTCATTATGGAAGCGCAGATATATGCAGAACTCATAGGGAATGTGATGGTAGATTGTCGCTCTAGCGGGAAATATTACCACTGTAAGTAGCCTCCTCATTTCAAACTCAACACCGTAGGTAGAAGATTTGTACCGCTAAAGTTTGCAGTCATACCAGATGATGAAATTGTAAGGCTCTGGGACATTGTGAGGTTGTTCTAACCAACGGCGAGCTCACCACTCTGATGACTGCAATAGTACAGAATTTTACAGCTAGAGACTAGAGAGGAGTTTGCCTTTAATGTGGAAGCAGTAAATGTTGATACAAAACATAATTACGTGCTCTCTGCAGTTGTGAGGTTAATGGGCCGTGCAGCGTCTCACATTACATTGGAGTGTGCTTTGCAGACTCATCCAAACATCACCATTATTGGGGAAGAGGTACCTCTTTATGTGGTTGATTCTTAGCATCGCTGAACTGGGTACCTATACTTGAGTATGGTTTAAACTTCGGCGGCGCACTAGTCTTGATCATTTTCACATAAGCATGAGCAATTTTGGAACATAGTGCATTAGCATGTATATCTGCTTTGTCACTGCATAGGCAATATCTTTTGTTGGGTGGAAGCATTATGAAGTGTCTAGGTAAAACTGGCGATCCATGTTCGCCTACTTGTCACGATGCTTCCATTTAAAACAAATGATCTTTTCTGTACTTTGTATTCTTCAGCAACCTTGACCTGGTACTTTGGTCAATTCTTCCCTGATCCATGGCTGATGTTTCACTGATCAAGCAGTTCTAATTTTCAGGTGGCTGCCAAGAAGCTGACACTGAAGAATGTCACCGATTATATTACCAATATAATCTGCAAACGCGCTGACATTGGTTACAACTATGGAGTCGTACTTTTACCAGAAGGCCTAATAGATTTTATTCCGGAAGTATGTTTTCAATCTATGTCCACTTCAGTCAACCTTACTGTCATCACCGTATAACAGTTTGTTTTTGGTTAATTTCCAGGTTCAACAGCTCATTTCAGAGCTTAACGAGATACTAGCTCGTGATGTCATCGATGAAGCAGGGATATGGAAAAAGAAACTCCAAAGCCAATCTAAGGAACTTTTCGAATTTTTACCCCAGGAAATTCAGAAACAGTTGCTGCTAGAAAGAGATCCACATGGAAATGTTCAGGTGATTATTTTATTGCCATTAAGATGCTTGCTCTCCAACAGTTAACATGATCAATGTTTTCCTGACAATTTTGTGTTGCTGCATATCCTTTGATTCGCATTTAGGTTGCTAAAATAGAAACAGAGAGGATGCTGATTGAGATGGTGGAAACTGAACTAGAGAAAAGGAGAAAGGAGGGTTCCTATGGTGGGAAATTCATCGGGCAGCCCCACTTTTTCGGGTAACCAGACATATTTCCTCGATTCATTCAAGCTCCAGTCTTTACCTTCAAAGGTTGTTTCCTTTAGTACATTCTGTGATTTTACACAAACTTGAATGTGATAGTTGGTCTTAACTCTCTAGCTACGAGGGAAGATGCGGTTTACCAACTGATTTCGACGCCAACTACTGTTATGCTCTGGGCCATGCTGCTGGAGCCCTCCTGCATTCAGGGAAGACCGGATTGATATGCTCGGTTTGTCTTTCTTGATCTTTTTTCCGTGCCTGCCATTAGTATCTAGTTTTTGTGTCTACCTTTTCCCCCATCATAACCATGAATACTTTTGAAGAACTGCACTGATGAGTCATCTATTCAAAATAAATTGCAGGTGGCCAACTTGAGCGCTCCAGTCAACGAGTGGACGGTTGGCGGAACAGCATTGACCTCTCTAATGGACGTAGAGCGAAGACACGGTATACTTTTGCTACATTCTCTCTGTCGAGCTTCAATATTATGGAAAACCAATGTGCTGAGCAGGGACAGTACAGAATAGAGCACAGGCCTATCGACATATCAGAAATTTCTAGGATATGGTTTACTGGGCAATTACGATCTAAGCACTCTTTATCTTCCAGGGAAGTTCAAGCCTGTCATTAAGAAGGCAATGGTGGAGCTTGAAGGTAAAGCTGCCAGCGGTTTCGCTTTCGACATTTTACTCTTTCAGTGAATGTCTAGTAATCTGCAGTACGCCACTACGAAATACTAATGCAATCGTCCTGCTGCGAAATGCAGGCGCGCCATTCAAGAAATTCGCTTCCATGCGTGATGGGTGGGCCCTGAAGAATCAATACATCAGTCCAGGTTCGTTGCAATAACGGTCATCCGAATTACGTAGCTGGACTCGCTGATGACTGACAGAATAAATGGCGAATCGAATTCTCTTTGGTCTCAGTCGAGTAAACTGCGAAATTTTTTTCTGGATTCATCCCATTTTCTCTTCTCGATGCAACCTCGGAACCAATAATCGAAACTCTAGCGGGTCGAAAATAGAATCTTTTTCGCCAACACAACTCGAACTTTTCGGTCTTCCTGATGTGAAAACTACTGTCTTCTTCTTCTTCTTTCTGTTTTCTCAATCCAGGTCCTGTCCAATTCGTTGGACCGACAGCAAAAGCTGTGAACCACACATTGATGCTGGAGCTAGGAGTGGAGAACTAGGAGGAGTCACTGGTTTTTTGGCTAGAAGGGACCGACATCAGTGGCCAAATAATAGCCTCTCTTGAGGAGAGCAAAGTCTCCCCCATTTCCATACAACTTCATAGGAGAGCTCTACGGATGGAGAAGCCAGAGATTTTGTTTGAGTGACATTGAAAACTCCTGCACGTTCCATTTTCTCCACGCGGTTGTGCTTGATCCTTCATATTGTATGATGCTTAATTGAAAACCATAATAGCCATGTCCGACTTACATCGATGTTTTTATATAAATTCATCGTTTATACTATTGAACGGAACATGGCAATATTATTATTTCTGGCTCAAAAGTAAACTTTACTATGTAAATATATAATAATTATAAAATGGGTCTTGAAATTATTCGAGGTACAATTATGCATCTGCATTTATGAACTTATACTAAAAGATGGGTTTTGACTTCTTTTCTTTTTTTGCGTGAATTGCATCCACATCAATCAACCTTTGCCAAGCAATGGTTCTGACTTTCAGCACCATCAAAAAGAATGGAAATGGATGGTGATCGATGACGTGGCACCCACCCTGCTGTGTTCATGCCCCCCAAGAAAAGAAATTCTCTCTCTCTCTCTCTCTCTGGGCTGAAGCTCCCTTTCTCCTCCTCCTCTTCCTCCTTCTCTTCCTCCAGTGCCTGGCTAGGGTTTCTGGGGTTCCTTTCTCTCTGCTCTCAACCCATTTCACCGTGCAATCCACGGACGCCGTTGCCCTAAAACCTCGCCGCCTGAACCCGCAGTTCCGCCGGCATCTTCTCCGACGCATTCCGTCGCGGCGAGGGTCCCTTCGGTTTCCGCGAAAGTCGCAGCTCCCGGCGCCAAGCTCGAGTCTTTTTCACTTCAGCCGAGCCCGTTCATGGCCAAGACGAAACCCGGAAGGAAGGACCTCGACTCCTACACCATCAGAGGCACCAATAAAGTCGTCCGACGTAACGCCTCCCTCCCTCTCCCTCTCCCTCGTCATCACTTGATTCCACTCTCTGTAATTCCTTCTTGTGAGGGAAAAGATTGCATGAAATCATTGTAAATGTCAGACCTTTCTCTCGATTTGAGTCGGTTCGGTAGCTTTAGCGCTTCCCCAATAGCTGTGCGGTATGCTCTGTGTCTGTTAAGCTGGGCATAGTTTGAGGGGGTGGGGAAAAGTTTGAGTTTTTTGTTTGCTTTCGTCGTCGATTTTCGCAGCCGGTGATTGCGTGCTGATGCGCCCGTCGGAGTCCGACAAGCCCCCTTACGTGGCGCGGGTGGAGAAGATCGAGGCGGATCATCGGAACAATGTTAAGGTCCGCGTGCGGTGGTATTATCGGCCGGAGGAGTCGGCGGGAGGGCGCAGGCAGTTCCACGGGGCGAAGGAGCTCTTTCTTTCGGATCACTATGACGTGCAGAGCGCGCACACTATAGAAGGGAAATGTACCGTGCACACGTTCAAGAACTACACCAAGCTCGAGAATGTCGGGGCTGAGGATTACTTCTATAGGTTCGAGTACAAGGCCGCAACCGGTGGGTTCACACCGGATGGAGTGGCCGTGTGAGTTCTGTTATTTGGTTGAATCATGTCGACTCTCGATAGTTTCTGTCAGTCGTTGGTAATTAAGCATATTATTTCAGCACTTTAGATGATTTTAGGTTTTTTTTCTTTTGTTTTCCTGATATTTTTCTTGGACATTGGCATATAAATGTCGTTTTGATATCGATTCTGTCTTCTTACCTCTCTTCTCGGTTGTTCGTTGATTGATTTTGCTAGTCTTCTTCGAGTAGCTTGGTTTCTTTCTCTGTTTAAGCTTTAAGAAAAGTGGGATGTCAAATCGTGGGATTATAGTGCTCTTGAAGATGTCTCTTCTTACTTCTTGGGATATTTATGCATTTGTACTTGGCATAACTGGGGTTCCAATTTGAATGGTTATTCTCGGTTTCTCATTTTTCAGGTATTGCAAGTGCGAAATGCCTTATAACCCTGATGATCTAATGGTTCAATGCGAGGGATGCAAGGACTGGTAAAATCTGAAGCAGCTGCTGTTCTCTTTTATGTAGTTCATAAGTTGTTGCAATCTATGTTGATGGAAGTTTTTTTTGGGTTTGACCAGATATAAGTCTGTCATTCATATTTCAAAATTATTAGGACTATATATGCATTAAGTTGCATGCCATTAGTTTCCAAAGCACACTAACACCCTTTAATATGCTGGTCGTTCTGTTCCTTTCCTTTCACATGGTCCTTCTTTCCTAAGGGTCAATCCTTTGTCTTCACTGTAGTTGTTTGGAAGAATTTGATCCCACCTTTTTCTGGTCGAAAATCTGATCCCACTTTTATGGTTATTCTTTATTGCAGGTTTCATCCTTCTTGTATGGGTATGACGATTGAAGATGCTAAGAAGTTGGATCGGTTCTTGTGCTCTGACTGCTCACCCAATGAACATGCCGACAGATCATTAAATCACTTTCCTGTATCGCCATCTATTGAAACTAAGGTCGCCCCCTCCCCCCTTCCCCTTCTTGCGCCATGCACTGGCAACTGCACAAGAGAGGGATGTAAGAGGAATTTTGATGCCATTTCAAGTGCCATGTCATTCATGCTTAGGACAGATTTAGGAATTTTCAGCATTGTGCCACATATTTAAGAATTTTAGCATTGTACATATTTCCGCATCCATTAATTATGCATGCATTTCTCATTAGGATAATTTCTGTTTCCCATAAATTGAGATAATTGCACTCATAAAATAAGATAATGTTGGCTCATAATAGAGGCATGCATTTCTGGCACTCTTAAACTATTGGATGGAAGGACCGAACTAGTTTATGCTATTAATTTTATATGCTGAAATCTCTCAACCCTCTGATGTACTGTTGGAAGCCTTCAGAATTCCCTTAATTTCCATCTTGACAATTTAAACCATGAGCTTCCAAAATTGGCTAACTTACAATTACATTCTCAAATACGAGTTATCCTTACTGAAGTTTCTTATGTTCTTCAGTATGATCATGCTTTTTTCACAATGACACATTTGATAGACCTCTAAGCTTCTATATACAGTCAGGCGCTAATGAGCACATATAACGGTGTTCCCTCATCAGGGTTCCCTTGGGAAGAGGATCGAGTTGGCTTAATCAATTACTTTTTTGGAATGCTAAAGAAAACCTATCATGCCCTTACATACATGGTTGAGATAATCCTTAGCAAAGTTTTCTGTTTCCACCAAGCAGCAGGGTCCGGGAAAAAATAGGAAAGGTTAAGATCATGAATCATGATGAGAGTTATCAACACATTGACAGTGATGCGACTCCTTTTTGCAAGCTCAGCTACTTTTGGGGTTTTTTGTGTGCTAGACGATTCTGCAATTAGCATTACCGGAACCTTTTTTCCTTTTCACTTGGTTGTTTTTTGTATGATCTTGCCCTTGTCGTGACAGTAAGATATACTTCTTTTCCCCTTTAATGAGATCTTGTTTGCTTAATTATGGCAGGTGGAGCCTAAGCGACGGAAGAGATGACAAATTGACCACGTTGTGAACAGTTAATGGACGCCTACTTTCTTGTCGTCTGCTTCAGTGGTGTTTGTTGTTTAACTGTACAGTGCAGAGAAGAAGACCATGCTTGCACAAAATTGAGCCTTGCATGGTGTCAGATATCTCCGTGTGTGCTAGACTTGGGATGTGTCTGTTTCGTGTTTGCCCCTAAGTGTGCCCTGAAAAGTGAGTCCGTCCCTCTTTAGAGCAAATGTGTATTTATGCTGAAGTTGGATGACTCTTGATTATTATCTTATGTTAGATTCAGTTTGTTTTTATTGAGCCAAAGATTCAGTTGCATTCCCTGTGCTCATTTAAGCTTCTTTTGCTCGAATAATCTTATAATGGGGCGAGAGGGAAATAGTGATCGTTATCATAAGACGTCTGCGTGGTGGTGGTTGATGCCAGTCTGATGGTGGACAACAGTTATCCCGATTTATAAGTTCTCAAAACTCCTCTGTTTTCGTCTCTTTAATCAGAGTTGGTCCTCTATATTTTGTACTGCTTTGCCTGCCCGGATGATTACAAAGTAAGCTAACAAGCTACTTCACTTGACTAACAACAATTACTCACAGCCCATGACCTATTTTCCTTTTGACTCTGAAGCATTCTCTTACCATCATTTGCTCCGTTTATGGTTTCTCAGAAGGTCGTGTTTAAAACTTAATTGTGTTTCCTCTAGCCGCTCTGTTATTGTGATGGACGACCTGTGGAACTTCTGAAGCGCGTGATCTATCTACTTGCATGAGTGGCAAAATCTGATGAAAATGAAACAGATTGGGTTCTTCATGTTTTATGTCGATCAATGGTGGCATGCTTGAGCAGGAAGATTGATGTCTCAGATTCGAATTATTATGTTTCGTTTTGAACCTTAAAAATTATCACAAAAATACGCATCCCTATTTCTGATGTGGTATAAAATCTCCAGAGATCATATCACTATAAGAACCACCGCCTTGAATTAGAATGACATGGGTATACACAATAAGCTAACTGGTAGCAAACGCATATGGACCTTATTCGCTCAAAACCCAAGCACCGTCTAAAACCCATCCATCATGACATGGGACTTCCGACTTGCAACCAACCAAGAACAGAGAATAAATTGAAAAAAGTCGTGCCGGATGGAAGGACCAGTTTGTCAGTAGAAGCCATGAGAGAGTACTAATCATCACCATAAGCTCGGAAACTATACCGCTCTTGGTACGGTCCATTGAAGTAAAGGTCGGCCTCAAACCACTTTGGATAACGAACGAGGTCACCGGCCAAGAATTGCATGTAACGTTGGCTCCCCTCGGGCACGACCCTGACTTCCCCTTCCTCGACGTACACCAGCTGATCCACTTGCCAGTCCCAAGGCAAGCGGCACTTGCCTGTTTTCCACACCGACCATCTCGAAACCCCAAGCTCCTCGAGCCGTTCCTTTGGCACTTTCCTCTCCACCCTCACATTGTACAGTTCCTCCAGAGGTTTCTCTATCCGCATTGCCCTTACGCCGCAACATCTCTTGAGGGCATGACTACATTTCTTGCTGTCTCTGGTGCTTGCTCTCTGAAAGGAAGAGCCGAAAGTTGGAGTCATGGTGATGCTCGCCATTTGTATGTGTGAAAATCTCTCCTTATGAAGCTCACCTGAAAGGATGCGAGATCATGTAGATGTAAAAATGATAAATGACATGTAAAATAAAGTTTGTAAATGCAGCTTCTTATCCAACAACGGTGTATGGTAAACAAATTCAGGCACAAAATCTGCAAGCAACCACAAAAGAACGATATAAAACCCTCGCTGTTCATCAACGTTATCAGAAACCAGAAAGCCCCAGATGAAGCATTCATCACAATGTTCGCATTTCGCATTTCATTCTCATGTTTAGATGGCATCGGATTTAAGCCATATCTATCCGAAAGCTCCCATGGATTCCTCTCAACTTTTGCGAAAATTCATCAAACAGACCTCAAACACGAAAGAAGCGCCCAAACAAGGAATCACAAGCTAGGCCAGATTACCTCAGATTGGAAAAAAAGCGAGAGAGATTCACAGTCCGATTCAAGCAGACATTTTCACAAACAACTGGAGCGCATCCCAAGTTCTCGCCACTTCAGAACAGTTCAAGAAACGATCTTAAGTCACCAGAGATGAATTTTTTCTCCATTCAACACCATTCCAAAGCCTAAGAAGAAAAGATAAATCAATCCCACGTTTTTATTTTCTTCCTTTTACCTGTATGACTAGTCTTCGAAGGAGATCCTGAGCTCGGCTTCAATCTGGCTAGAGCTAAGCTGTAGCCAAGGTGTGAAAAACCCTGGACGAAGCAAAGGGGGTTTACGACCGTTCCTTATCCAAATCCAATCATACCTCGCTCTTGCCTCTTAGAAAAACCAGATGAATCTCATGGGCCGTTCCACTGTCGGCCCAAATCCCACTTCCGACATGAAAAATGCTAATTTTGAGCCGAGGATCCGTGGACATGCACGCGGATCGTACAGAATTTGAGATACCTGATGATAATCGACTGGTAAATTTGCGTATCATAATCTAAAGAAAAAAGGATCAATTTTGTATTTGTTCCTTTGGATAGATCCTTAAACTTTCAATTTAGGAAATTGAGTCCTCTCGCTTGTATAATTTGTGTTGAATCTTTTAGTCATTAACTAATTAGCACACTAATATGATGCTTGCTGTGGTAATTTTCATGTGGAAAGAACGAGATAAAATTGAAATTCATAACAATGACGTTTGACGGAAAAAATTACTTTGTGCATCTATTGCGAGCTAATGTCGTGCAACCAAACTGTCCATGAAATATGTATTGATTCTCAATCAAATTTACATTTAAATTGTAAAAGAAAATCTCATCTCTAATTGGTTGATTTCTTTGAGCGTCAATATGTCGTGCGGTCACATGACATGACTTTAATGCAAAATAACTTCTCATTAAATAGCAATTTGCCTAAGGGTGCATTTGGAAAGTGATTCCCAAAGTCCTAGGGTAGATATTAAAGTGTTTAGTAGACAATTTTCTGAGCTTATTTCCAAAATCTTCTAAAGGCCATTGTCTTAAGGCCACTATTCACTAGCATCGGGCATCTAGTATTTTCAGAATGTTGGAGCTCATAATTCGTGCAATTTCTATTCTAGTTTTGCCTTCACCAATTTTTGCTATTCCACTTTGACCCTTGAATATTGGCACAATACTTCTCTCTCTGAATCGAAGGCACTGTGTGAACCGATTCTAGTCTTCGAGTGTTGGTTGTCGAGGGTCAAGTGTCGCCAAAAGTCGATGGTTAATAATAGGGGTGATTAGCTCTCAGGTGAATTTGTCACCACCCAGGAACTGAACCGAACCAAAATACAGTTGTCCTTAATCATATATATTTTTTGTTCTTTGAATGGTTTTTAATTTGTCAAAACTGAAAATGAAATATATCAGACACACTGCTTACCTTAAGTCTTCGTGGGACTGACAAAAACATGTGTGCAAAGAGGGAAATGAAACACGCTACAAGGGAAATGTTTGGTGGGTGTCCATGTTCATTCTTTTATTAAAACACCCACACATCCTCTCTCTTTACTGTCTCTCATTTGCATCGGGCACCTAATGTTTCCTCCATTGACGAACCTCTTTCATCTTCCTCTTTTACTCTTACTTTCCACGTGATGAGCTCTACTTTCGTCTAGTTCACTATGGAGGTGGTTGCACGAGGCCTTGGTGGTGGCTGCTCAAGAGAGGAAGGTAAGTGCGTCGAGAGCATGAGGTGAGAGGCTGAGGCCTAAAAGAGAAAAAGAAAGGGCCCTACAGAATTTGGTTCAGTCTGCTGGTTCGGTTTGATAAGCTTCTGCACAAAGAATTCAGAACTGAACCGGTCATCATTGGTTCCAAAAATTTTGGAACAGGATCCCTAGTTGACGGTGGCAGGTTGGTCATGCCAAATTTGGAGAGCTGATGCATGATCAAGAGAATTGAGAGTTGTCAAGGTTCGTGTGCGACGCCAGCTAAGGGTCGCATGACAGTCGTGTTCAATTTTGAGCCCTAATCGACATGATTGAGTGAGCCCAGTTGAGGGTGGCCAAGTCAGAGACTTGAGGCTTGCTGTCCTCCCCAGATGTGACTTGGTTCGCCCAGGGTCGAGCGACTCCAGCAACAATTGACCTGGCATCACGCGGCCTTGGTGACGGCCCTGGTGACGGCCCTGGTCTTGCCTTTCAGCTTCGCCTAAGTTGGGTCACTTTGCAATTTTGATTTGTATCATTTGTATTTCATGAAAACCCTTTGGCTTATTAGCCTTTTCACTACATCAAAATCCTTTAATCTTCTGTCCATTAATTTGTCCAAAGGCATTTCCCAAAAACTCTCCCTAGCGCACCCTAAAGTCCAGTTATCAAACTACCTATAGAAGTAAAAATAAAAGGTTCTAGGATGGCTCAGTCCCTTGCCTAGGACCTAGAATGGACCTTGTATTTCCTAGTTTGAAAAATTTGGAACTGAAAGCAAACTCGACTAATTCTTGGTTCCATTCGGGAATCGGCCACTTTTCTTTTTCCAAGTTAAAATTCAAAAGTTTATTATAAAATATAAAAAATCCATTAAGAAAATTGATCTTGATCAAATGGTTATTGAAGCTCTATTCATAGTGGAGACCATAGTTTAAATCTTGATGAGTGCTAGACTCTTTTATTTTTTTTAACAAAATGGTGTGGAACCGGTTCTTTCCTTCGTAGAATTAGTGGTTCCGGCCTTCTAAATCGAGAACTGAACTTGTTCTAGACATTCCGAAAAGGGGAACCGAGCAGGCTCTCACCTTGAACCAGTCCGGAATCGGATGCGGGGCCGGTGTTCCCCCGTTGTTGGAAGTTCACCACGCGAGTGACCTTAAGCACGCGTGATGAGATGAGTGTAGGACGTGGAATTGATGACACCGGGACTTCCTTTCAACTGCGAAATCATTGGTTCAACTAAGTCGAATCACTGCCTGCGCACACACTTGTGGGCTAACCTGTACGTTCACTTTAATGCACCACCACCATGTAATGCCCCTAGGAAATCCATTCCCCAGTAAGTCATATCTAACCAAACCTCATTCTAGAAAAGGGTCATGCTCGCCTTGAGTTCATACTTCTTGCATAAATAAAGTCAAAAGTTCAATATGCTACGATATCGTGATTGGTGCAACGCGCCATATAATTCATGATGTAAGTCTATACGATATTTTATTCGAATGATATACCGTCCTCTTCATCGTCGCTTTCTCTGCCATTATGGCAAGGGAAGGCTTCAAGATTGGGACATGGGTTTGCTTCATAAAGAGCTTCCTACTTTTGAACAAGGATGCAGATCAATTTATGCGATCATGTGAGCTCCCAAATAATTGTCACGCTAACTATGTTATTGTCAGACTAACAAATTCTTTACTTAAGTTTTTTGAGCTTAATTTCCCGTCGCAATATTTTAATTGCATCATAACTTTATTCGCTAAGAGCATAAGCGAATTTCTTGCATTAGGACATTGATTATACATTTAAGCTCCCCAAACAAGACCTTGTAATTAAGCAACAAATGTTCCACGCATTAATCTAATTCAATTTTCTTTTATTTTACTGTGTCTGAAAAATGACTGCTGACTACATCATGGATTAGTAATTCCAAATATGACGTGATTGGAAAAAAGAAGAAAAAAGATACGAGAGACGGGACCATTCGGGGTCTCTTCTTTCATTTTCCAGGCATTTACTTAGTGGATGAACTCTTTCCCTAATTGGACCCAATCAGAGACAAACATATATCTTCGATAAAGAAAATTTATTAATTGCATGGCGATAGGTAGTTGCATGAATTCAAAGCGTAATTACACGGAGTAGCAGGCATTCAATCTGCCCTCGTCGTCCTCTTCCCAGCTGCCATCACTGCAACCTCAGCTAATAAAGCAATGATGATAGCGACATCTGACGATAATTCGTGGCAGCAGCGATGGTTTCAATATATCTCCGAACGAAACAAAAAAGAACACAAAAAATGAAAAACAAAGAAGGGGGGAACGCCCGAGATTTCCTCAGCAAAACTAGCGAGCAGAAAGTGGGTTTCGGCAGCTTCAGATGCTTTCCAGATGGTGTGCCTTTTCGCATCCGAATCTTGGATCGAACCCCCCAAGATAATGGAGACCGCACCCGTAAGCAAGATATCAAACTAGGGTTTCTCAGCCAGTAGCAAGAAGAAATTCAAACGGTAATGAACTGTGCTTCGAATAACAGATACATATAAATCTCTTAATCTCCTTCTGTACAGAAATCTCAACAATTGAATGTAAAAGAGTTGTCTAATCTCATGATCTGTATAACAAGTTTATAGGCTTAGGACACAAACCGGCAAACTGCAGTTCTCTCTCTGTAAAACCCCGAGTGTAAATTCATGTGTATATATAGACAGTGGTATATGCACGAGACCTCCTGGGGCTTTGAAGTCTTGGAAGCTACCTCTAGTTGTGAAGAGGGTTCGATCCGGTAGGTACCTTCCGCTTCTCTGAACTCAAATCCGGGCCGGCTTGGCCTGCGAATGGAGAAACCGCGCCCCTTTGGGAGGATGAAGATCGTGAACAAGCACTTGGTTTGAGGTAGAAGGAGATGATGACGACGACGAGAGGCTCGCCATCCTTGTCGTCGTCGTTGTCGACATCGACCACCGAGCAGAGAAAACGAGATTCGGAGCGCAGAAGAGCAGGAGGAGAGCGAAGAGAAGGCAGAGGCGAAAGCGATCCATATCTGCAGACACACCAACGGATCAGAAATGAAGCATGCGTATCGGCGTTGGACAGAGATTGACAAGGCTTTGCTTTTAAGCTTTTCTCGGGCTTTTTTAGCTCGGTTTATATAAATGGACGCGGTCGGTCCATGTAAATGTGAAAGGTACGAGCCACGTTTTCTTGGTGCTTGCGACACTCGGACAGCTGACATCGATCTTTGCTCGGAATTTCCTGCCGTGTATCTATCGACTTTTGTCCCCCAAGCGTACACGGAAAAGTCTAGAAGTTCTCGACAAAGGCGAAGAAAAGAAAACCGCATGGCACGCGCACGGGGATTGGATCGATTATTTTATGGATAAACACAATCGATTGAACCAATCGCGATAGGAATCGCGTTCGCAAAGGCATTTCGTGAGCCGGGTTTGTTGAATAAATCGTTTTTTCATCCTTGCGCTTCAATTTTTGGGTCTAAGCCTCGTGCCGATAAAACCCAATAAAATTTGGTCTTTTGAAAACGAAGAGACAAAGACTTTTCCTCTCAAAAATGATGGCGGTGAGTGGCGGCATCGATAGGTCGCAAAGTCAAGGGCGAAATATAATAATGACGAGGGGGAATGACCGAGTTCGATCCGCCTCATGTGAAAACTCGAGATGGGGAGATGATGATGACGGGTTTACAGCTGTGCCGACTTTGGTTTAATTTAATCTTGTTGAAAATCGACTGTACCTACCTAACCAATTTTGAACTATACATACACAAACAATCTGCAAAGAGCATGGTACAAGCTTCTCTTTTCTTTTCGTACAAACCAGTCAAAAGCAAGATTGGGCACGCGAAGTCTACTGTATTGATTAGAAAGATAGATTTTGACTAATTCATTGTTACGAAGGATAATTGAGACCTAGTGATGGATGATAACATTACCAAAGTCAAAAGCGGGCTAAACCATTTGCCAATTAGATAGATGAGCGCATTGATCAAACCTTTATACTATGGATTCGCGGGTCATATTAATTATACTTTTTAAATCCACGACGCATTTATGGGTAAGTTCTAATCAAGTTTTTATACTGTCAATTTGAACGATGATAGAAAGATCTGAATTTCTATTCTAGGGAATCGGTGCAAATGTTGTGGAGACATAGATTCCAATTTCCATTAACATGGCCCCCTAATATCTACTTCAATTTGACAAATCTTCTTGGACTGAAAATTCCTCATCTATTTTCTTATAAAATGATTATTTTGACAACGTAGTGAGCTGTGAATGGTAACCCAGAGAAGAAGTTGCCATTAAAGGTGAAACCAGGCAAATGGGAAAGAAAAATAAGGTCCGAATAATCATAAGTTAGCTGTCTAATCAGATGTAAAAAAAAGTCTCATCAATCCATAGGTGGCCATGAAAAGAAGAATGGGGGATTCGAATTACATGGGTCAACCGTTGACTTCAAGACGGTACGGAACGCTCAGAACCAGCGAAGGCGATGATTTTCATTATTCTACAATAGCTGCTTTTATTTTTCTTTATCGTTTTCTTTTGTCACGTAGAATAATAAGGTCAACTTCAACTCGGTTAGTTAGATTCCATGTTATCTTTTATGCATTAATTTTATGTAATAAAAAATCCATAAATTCATTTATATACAATATCTTACACTATTTATATATGATGGAATTTCGAAAACCAATAATGTAGATTATTTGTGAAATCCTCCACTTAATGATGTGCTCTCTCAATAGATCAAAAACATATTGGAGTTATAATTACAACACCACCTAGCTTATTTTTCTTCATAATCTACAGTAGTCTTGTAGTTCACGATCCTCGCACGACCACGACATGAGAAGGTTAGTGGGGTTTGACCATATTGGGTCAGTGATAAGATCCTCAAAATCCTTCAATGTGGACGTCCAAAAACGTTGACTCTTCTTTTGCCCCTCTATGTCGCCCACCATGTTAGCAAGATTCACATTCAAATCGATCTTCCCCTCTGTTTCTTTTCTTATCTTGGTGTGGTATGTCGTCCCTTTATTTCACACGCACGACGCGAATTCTCGTAGGGCATGATGACGGCTTTGAAATCACTTGATAATGATGCTGACTTTAAACTCTCGTTTATATGAATGGTAGGATGGCTAGGAGTAGGAGTTTGTAATTTAGAGAAATGATCCAATAATTAAAATAAGAAGTGCTTCTTCTTCTTCTTCTTTTTTGACAAAAGTAACATTTTATTCATTTTCACAATAAAAGAACAACAATACAATTCAATTGCAAACCAAGACAAATCACAAACAATTTCAAAGTAAAACAAGTTTTAGATAACAAGATGAATTATAGAACAAAGTTAGTAGTCACATGCTCAAAGAGTAAATCTGCAACTTTTTAAAATCAAAATCAATGATTGATCATTGAATTTGTTTTCAATAATAAGCATGTACCAAGAACTCCATTTGTTGTTACCTAAGTAGCACTGACACTGATACGCGACACGCGATGCGACACGACACGACATGCCGACATGTCATTTCTAAAAAATAGAGAACTTTGACGCGTTGGGACACGTTGTATATTAAATATATATTTTTATATAAGGTTAATAAACTTGTACACTTGTGAAAAATTTATCCCAAACTATTTTTTTGATCATGAAAATCTCCAAATTGGTACATATGTGACAAATTTATCCAGCTAACCATAAAAAATCATAAACTGGTATATTTATGACAAATTTATCCCAAACTAATTTATTTGATTGTAAAAAACCCCAAATCGATAAATTTATGACAAATATATCTTCTGCTAAATTCTACTAATATCACAAAAATACAAAAATTATAAACTGTGACAAATAGTGCGTAAAATTCTAAATTAGTATATCGGTTAACTGTCACATGTAATTTAATTTAATAATTTGATAGTAAAATTTAATGAAAATTAACAAAAGGGTAAATTTGTTACAAGTGTACAGTTTAGAGTAAATTTGTCAAAAGTATACCGGTTTGTAGTTTTTTATAGTAAAAAAAACAGTTTTAAGTAAATTTGTCATAAGTATGCCAATTTGGGGTTTTTAGGGTATTAACCATTTTATATATACATAACAAATTATCATTTTTATGATTATTTCAATCAAATTAATTATATTGAAATTCACAAATAAATAAATAATTAAAAAATCCTAGAATGAATTTACACTAAAAATATTAATCCACCATTTATTAATATCATTCATTATTTCAATTTGACAAATTCAACTCTATTATAATAATTCATAAAATATGGAGAAAAAATAGGCAATTGACATTCTAAACTCACATGTTAGATATGTCAAAAAAAGGAAAAAAAAAAAACTAAATGGGTGAATTGTGTATCACATGTCAGAAATTAGTATGTTAGAATTCTGACTCGAATGTCGAAAAAGTTGGCAAAGTGTCGGATTTTCTGACATATGTTGATTGAGTGTCGGACACCAGACACGACACGAAGACTCTTGGAGAGTGTCGATGCTTCATAAGTTGTTACAGACCATTTGGCAATGTGCTTCTAGGTTCAACATCTCCTACACCATTGTTGTTTAGAGTAAAAAGGTTAACCAAACGTGGATTTGATTGTGAGACCATAACTTTTATGAAGTTGCTCTGATCTCTTACGAAATTGGACTTGTACACTAACAAACTTGGGGGAAGCAAAATTCCAAAAACATAAACACAAAAAACTCTATATCTAAGCTAGCTTGAGATGCAAATCTTTCAGAAATGGGGGAGAGAAGTTTCTAGATCTAGATTAGATCAAAAAGGAAAATCTCCTCCAGTGGGAATAAATAAAGTAAGGAGAAGAAATTAGAGAACCGAATTAGTCAAAAAAAAAAAGGGGAGGGGAGTGAGAGATTTAGTTCAAACTCTTTCCTTCATTGAGGTTGAAGAAGAAAGTTGCGTGGAGATGAAAGGAAGAGGAGAAGAGGAAGTTGACGGGTAGGGTTTGATGCAAAATTTGACCTAGGTAAATGAGAATGGCCTAATTATTCAGAACAAAATACATATTTAAAATTCGAATGGTGCCACGAGACTTTTTACAAGAAAGCAATATCCGAAGTTTCATTAGATAGAAACGAGGCAACTTTCGTCGTACTGCGATCGGCTATCACGAACGGATTCATCTTGTGACAAGGCATATGACATCTCCATAGTAGTAGATACTGCCCGGTCGAAATCTCTCTCTCTCTCTTTTTTTTTTTTTTTTTTTTTTTTTGAATCATTCTATTAACTTGTGCTGTGCGTTTAAAAGGCGATCATGGGTCGGATGGGCTTTTGGGCGGATTAATGTACAGGATTTAGGCAGAATATCCACCTAGACCCGATTGTGAGGCCCATGGATATGGCAAGATCCATACAAAATCCCACATAGGCCCGATAAAATATAATCGGACTTGGATCTAATGAAGGACTAGGAAAGCAATGGGCACCAAATATAAAACCGGATGGTTTGGGACTAAACGTCTAGATAGCGCATGTGAACGTTCCTATTGCTCTATTTCTTTTTTAATTCTTTTGCTCCCCAAAACAAAAACAAAAGATACAAATTTATTTGGTAGTCAATTAATTATTCTATTTCTCAAAATAGACAAGTAGTCGAGAAATAGATTCAGAATAGAAATAAGAAGTAGAAAAAAGTAATTTTTTTTTCATGAACAATTTCTAAAAGTAAGTCATTTTTTTTCTCATTTTCTTTTCTTCTTTTTCCTTGCCACTCCCTGTAGGCTGCCATTCGTCGGCCTACCGGTCGCTGTCACTGCCGACCATCAGTTGGTGACCACCCAAGCCCATTGCAGGTTGTCAATTGTCGACACTCATTGTCGATCTCCACTCGTTGCCAACCTCTAGCCAACGGTAGCCATTGGTGGCAAGCATCAACAAGCGATGGTTGGCGGTAACGTGCGTCAGCAATTGGCAGGTGATGGGTGGTGGCGGCGGCGGCGGTCAAATACATTCCTCTTTTTTTTTTTTTTTGTGAATCATACCAAATGTATTCCTTTTCTTTTTTGTATTTCAAGAATAAAAAATTTGTATATGTTTTACTTAAAAATTGTTCTGATAAATAAAAAAGAACTATTTTTGAAAGAAAAATTATTCCCCAAGACAGAAATGTCACCATTTACACCCCTAATTTCATTGTTCAACCTGATTCAATTGAGCTAGAATAGGGCTTATTCAGTCCAAGTACAACAGACATGTCTAAATAGGCTTTTACTTTTTACTTTTTTTGGTTTAAACTATATTTGCGAGAAGATATTTTTGATGGTCGAAGCTTCCGAAACTTTCACAAGAGATAAATATTGACAAGTAAATTACATTTAATATTTTCATAAACTCTTATAATTTGAATAGTATTTGAACTTTGGGTGAAATTTCCAAAAGACGCCGGCCAGTGTTCGTACAGCGGAAGATCCTTTGCTCGTGAATTCACTTTGAAATTTCCCGAAACACGATCCTTTCGAGGAAGTGTAAAAATCTCCTTTTCATCCGGATATGAAGTTTAAAAATTTCATTGAGCCCCAATTGAGCGGGTTTGGATTAACATTTTTATTTTCTCTTTCACCTAATCAAAAATTTTTCTGCAACACCCAAAACGATGGCAAAATACAAAGGCATGAAGTGCTATCATCTCTTCAAATAACAGTTTGAAGTTGACTTTTTATCAAATAAGAGTTTAAAGTGGCTATAACAATTTTAAATAAAGATCTGGCCTCACCAGTCGATAGCATTTTCATCAAAAGACAACTTTAATTTTAAATTATTTTTTCTTTTCTTTTTTCTTTTTGGTGAGAGCCCGATGACCCTTTGTGATATCCACTACTGATTGTTCTAACAGTTTAAGCCTTTAAAACTAGAGGTCCTAAGTTCGAATATTTCTAGATCTCATTTATTTTTCCAATTAAATTTTCCCGTTTAGTACTCAGCAAAAAAAGACCAAACTAAGAGTGATGTTAGTGTTAGGCGGTCTTGGGCCTCTCTCATCACAAATTTTAACTTAAAAGGTGAGGCTTTCCCTCACCCTCGTACTTATAAAACGATCACTACTTAACAATTTCTCTCTCATACATCGAGTTTCGGTTGGAGTCACAACAACTTGTAACTTTCCTGTGTGACTATTGAGTCCAAATTTGTTGGCAACTTAAGTCTTGATATGAGTGTCAAATAGTCTTGGACCTCTCTCATCTCAAATTTAGCTCAAGAGGTGAGGCTTTCCCTCACACTTATAAATTGACCATCAATCCCCCCCTCATACATCAAGCCTTGGGTTGGAGTAGCAACAACTTGTAACTCTCCCATGTGACTATTGGGTCCAAACTTGTTGGCAACCTTGGCCCTGATACTAGCCTCACAAATAGCTCAAATGGCAAGATTTTCCCTCATATTTATAGATCAACCATTAGCCCATTCCATAATGGATGCACGACAACTTCAACGCCTTGACTCTCACCCAAATCTACCGAGGGTTAGCCTCTCCTGTGGTTTCGAAGGCTACCTCCCCAGAGGCAAGGGTGGTCCTCATTAGATTGGACAAGGGTGATCCTCGCCCAGCTCTCTCTAGGCATCGTCAGTGGTTGACCATCACTTGAGATTGGCCACCGGTGAACAGAATAGATAAAATTCAGAAAAAAGAAGGTAAATGATGAAAATATCCCTGACCAACTGAAAAGTCAAGCCAATATTTAAAATTGACGTAGTTATTTCATACTTTTATTTGAAATGAGGTGTACTTCAAGCTTTTATTTGAGAAAATGAAGTCATTTCATGCTCTTATTTGAAATTTTTCCAAAAATATATACATCACCGCCTAGGTAGCATTGATACTGATACGCAACATGCGACACAACACGGTACGTCAACACGTTATTTTTCAAAAAGCAAAAAATCGGAATATGTTGGGACACGCTGTATGTTAAATTTTTTTTTTAATGATTATTTCAATCAAATTAATTTTATTCAAATTCACAAATAAGTAAATAATAAAAATGCGTAGAATGAATTTATATTAAAAATATTAATCTATCATTTATTAATATCATTCATTATTTTAATTTGACAAATTCAATTTCATTCCAAATAATTCATAAAATTTGGAGAAAAAAAATAAGTAATTGACATTCGGACTTGCGTGTCAAATGTGTCGGAAGAAAAGAGAAAAAAATTTGGGGGATAAATTGTGTATCACAAGAAATAAAAGTTAAAAGAGAAGAACATTATGTTTTTTTTTTTTTTTTTTTCATATTTATTATTTTTATTATTGTTTCTTATTTGTTTAACATATATACATTTTAACCCATCATTTATTGGCAATTTTTAAAATTGACCTAACTTGTTAGAATCACATATCGAAAAGTCGAATTCGGAATTTCGATTTGAATGTTGGAGAGTGTTAAGAAAATTAATCAGGTGATAAATTTTCTTACACATGTTGATCGAGTTTCAAATAGTGTGTGTCGGAAAAAATAGACACGTATCGAAGTGTCCGATACGACACGAGAACTCTCGAAAAGTGTCGGTATTTCTTAGATCACCGTCTCATCCTGAAGTCCAAGTTTCAACCGACTTCAAAATGAAAAGGAAAGATTGCCGACCGACGGGGCAGTTAGCCGGTTGGCTTTATCACCGTCTTCAAGGTAAAAGAATGTGGGGAAAATTTCAAATAAGGACCTAAAATGCCATCATTTTTTCAAAATGGGACCTGAAGTGAAGTTTGTTTCAAATAAGGACCTAAAGTGCTATCATTTTCTCAAAAAAGGAGTTCAAGTGAAGTTTGTCTCAAAAAAGGACCCAAAGTAGTCATTTAGTCTCAAAGAAGGACCTCACTCATCGGCCGGTGAATAAATGCATCTCCGATATATATTTCGATGGCCTGATTAAGGTATTTTTGTCTAATTTTTTTTTTCATTTTTGGTTGCCCTGTTTATTGTCTTTTCTATCCCTTGTTTACTTCTTCTTGCCCAGATTAAGAACACCGGACTTGGGGAAAGGCCAGCGAGCACTGGCCGCTAGTAAGGGCCGACGAGGGCTTGACGCCCATCGCTGATAGCAGGTGAGATGATGATGATGATGATGATGATGATGATGATGATGATAAAGAACAAGACAAGCGAAAATTTTTAAAAAATTGGACAAAAATACCACTGATTAGGCTACCAGAATATGCATCGGAGATGCATCTATTCACCGGCCAACAAATGAGGTCCTTCTTTGAGACTAAATGATCATTTTGGGTTCTTATTTGAGACAGACTTCACTCTAAGTCCTCTTTTGAGAAAATGAAGGCACTTTGAGTCCTTATTTGAGACAAACTTCACTTTAGGTCCTCTTTTGAGAAAAAGATTATACTTTGGGTCCTTATTTGAAATTTTTCCAAGAATGTGGGCATCCTGATCCATATCGTGTGGCTAAAAAGTAGAGTCCCACTTTGACCCAAACTCTTCCTCGGCGATTTAAAGAAGCCAACTTAGATTTTTTTTCCTCTTCAAACCCAAAATCAATTTTATCATTTGAAAACAATGGCCACCAAAGATAAAATCGGATGGTTTGGGACTAGACGCCTAATTTCAAAGCTCGAGTAAGGTTTACTCTACCCCAAAATACAGTCGGCACGTCTAGATAGACCCTTACAGGCAAAAAAATTTCCTCGTATCCGGAACTTCCAAAACTTTCACATTGGATATATATTGCCGTGTAAATTTATACATAACTTTTCTCTGCATGAATTTCTAAAATTCAATTAGTGCTTGAACTCTGGTGAAATTCCTAGATACCCAAGCCAGTATTCATACGGGTGCAGAAGGATCCTTTGATCTGAATTTACTTCGAAGTTTTCAGCAAGACATGATCCATTCGAGGAAGGAAGTTCCCACCGTGGCCCTTACGGACGCTTTCTTCGATCCACCAGTGGCGGACAGCGCAAATCCAAGTCGACCCGGAATCCAAGTCCAACGCGCAAAGTCGAAAGAACAAACTCATTTCCGACGGCGACTCGTCGAGAAATGGCCGAGAAGAGACGAGGCAAGAGGGAAGGAAAAATCCCCCCACCGCGATCCGGCTCTTCGCTTTCCACGGGGACCCGCGCGCGTCTCCATCAGCGGTCGTGGCGTGCAAAGCGGATCGAGCGTGGTCTCTTTCGCCTGATCTCAGCAGCGTCGCGTGGGCCATCGACGAAGCTTCCGACGCAAATCGCACGCCCTTTCGGGGTTAGGAAAAGGGCATAACGCAGAAAAAGGGTCGTCATGTGAGTTGTCATGAATCACGAGCCGAGCAATCTGCCCATAACGCGCCGCACGGGTCGAACTGAAAAGGGAAAAGAAAGAGACAGAAATGGTCCGTGAACATTGTTTCGATATACAATGTGACCCGTGGACTTTTTATTCGTTTACCGAACTTTAGTTTGATGTGTTACGTCATCACTGAACTTTTAAATTACTCTTAGTATATATAAGATTTAATCACTAAATTACATGAAAATATTTAATGTTGTATTTGAATTTGAATAAATGGAAGGATAGTATTAAACATTTTCATATAGTTGAGATACTAAATCGAAAATATATTGAACAATTTAAAGATCATGGATCACATTGCATAGTAGAGTAAAGTTCGATGCCCCATATTGAACGAACGAAAAGTTCTTGACCATTTATGTCATTGTCCCAACTGAAAAATGTGGTGTTCTCCCCTCCACTTATCACATTTCAAAGGAGCCAAAGACCCCGTTGCGAAAGAAAGTAGGCCGCCTTCCTTGAAAAGATAGATATTGGACGGCGATCCTTTCTTTCCTTTCGGTAGGCCTCTCGACTCCACCGGATTTCTTCGATTTCGTGTCGACCTTTGATAGAAGAAAAGGAAAAAACAACATTCATGGAAATTTCGTGATGCAATCTCTTTTGAACCGAAATTGCTTATTACGTGATGCATCTCTTTTTGCCTCTTCTCGACATTTGCCCTCGATTTTAAAAATGAAGGAATGTCGCCCAATTCCCAATATATTTATCTCAATAATGGCATATCGCATGCACGAACATTGCCATTCCACCGTTTGTCAGCACAAGGCAAGTTTTTATTCTTTATTTGTCGATATGAATCGCGGATCAGTCAAAGAACTATGCACGAGTACTGTAGTTTCATTACCAGGAATAAAACGCACATAGGTTTGAATTGGGCCAGAAAGAAAAAAGAAGGAAAGTTTGAAACAAGAATAATTGCGAAAGTACTAAAATCTAAGAAAAACGCCTCAGATTAGCGAATAGAAAAGTTTTTTCTTTCCATAGTTCATGGTACGAATAAGGTAGTCTCATTGCTTTTGAAAGAATTTAAAAAGTTGCTTTGTTATTGAAAGTTCGTTTTGATTGACTTTCAATTATGATTTAATTCAAATCTTGCTACTCCGGGCACTTTAATTATTGTGAAATCTGACTCTTCCAAAAACTTTATAATAACATGTAAACAAACTGGATTAGATAAAGTTCGAGGATTTAATTCTCGAGTAACAAAAATTAAATATTAAACATTTTTTCCCCATTATGCTAAGACAAGAGATTCAATAACATAATATAAGCAGAGGAGAAATAGAAGTGAAGGGAGATTTACCAATAACGCACTAAATTAAAGGGGAAAAAAATTAAAAGCATTAAAAATAAAATGCTGACATGATTAATTTAGTGGATTTTTTTGTTTGTTCACTACTTTATATATGTATACGTAATAAATAGAAAGTAGGGGTTCTGATAAACCTGGAAAAAATAGAAACTAAATTTCCTTATAAAACAAAAATAACAAAAAAAATATAGAACTCTTAAAGAAAAATACAGCCAAAAAAGAAGTCAACTTTCTTGTTCTCTACTCTTATAAATATATATTGGCAGCAATTCTCGAAAATTTCGTACACCAACAACCGCTTCGCGTAACCTCCCACCGTTTGAATTCTTTTCTCGATCAACGCCGTAACTTCCAGAGATCGAACCCAACCCAAAAATTCTCACCGAATCGACAACAAAATCGGACCTTTCTTTCTCTATCTTACTCAATCGAGGTTCCGAACGACACCCTCGGCGCGAAAACTACCACAAAAGATCCCGATCCGTCCAAACGAAACACGAGATCGTCGCCGGACATTCCGACACCATCCTTGGCAATCGCGACGACATTCACGAGAAAAGAGGAACGAGAAACATTCCCCCAACTTTCCCTCCGTTGCAGAGAGAGATTTTACCTGGAAAGAGACGAGGCGGCTTTTTCTTGTTCGCCATGGAAGCTTGGAAAGAAGAAGACGAAGAAAAAAGATCGCTTTCCAATCACGAGGTGGAGAAAGCGCTGGTCGTCGAATTGGGAGAGCTCGACGTATGGCGGCAGGAAGAAGAAGGCGGCGGCCCCGAGCCAGCCCTCTTCGAGAGATGGCCGAGCCTCGACGACGTAGAGGCGATCCTGCAGTACACGTTCAACAACAGGAGGCTGCTGGAGGAAGCCCTCACCCACCACTCATTCGCCGACAAGTCATTCTGCTACCAGCGGCTGGAGTATATTGGCGACTCGGTGCTCAACCTCCTGTTCGCCAAGGAGCAGTACTTCCAGTATCCGGGCATGCCGCCGGGTTCGCTGACCCGGCTCCGGGCCGCCAACGTTGACAGCGAGAAGCTCGCCCGTGTGGCGGTCCAACACGGACTGCACCGCTACCTCCGTCACAAGAAGCCCATTTTCGAGGAACAGGTAAACCCCGTGCATACAATTTTTCGATTAGGAGATCATGAAATATCCTTAAAAAGGGAGAAAAATTGATATAATTAGGCAATTATTCCCGTAATCTTGACTAAATATTTTCCATCAAGCATGTCACCTTGGATTATATATTAAATAGCTGAAAATGTGGCAATGGAGGTGGTGAGAACCCAAGTCAACGCTTAATAATCATCTATGAGATAATCCGTGCATGGTTGGATATTACATATATGTTTCCTTTTCTTTGGTTGATTAAATTTAGGGCGTTCTCCAGATTGAAGAATTCAAAAGGGCGATTCTAGATTATCCATTACATTCGAGCGGTCTAATTGACGTGCCCAAGGCCCTAGCCGATATTGTTGAGTCAACCATTGGTGCGGTCTTCATTGATTGCAATTTCTCGCTAGACACTGTGTGGAAGGTATAAATTCAAATTCTGATCTCTCGGACCATTTTCGCGCCCTGTGTTCTCAAACTTCGTTGAAAAAAATTTTCCTTAATTTATTTTACTTATAATATCCCAAGTTGGGCCTGAAATTTTTGCGCAAATGGATGGGCCAGGCTTGTGCTATTCTAGAGCTTTTGTGAAGTAGAGTTTGCTATTCTTATTTTACATAATTATTTTGCTTTCTGTACTTTTTACTGATCTACTATTTTTTAAGTTTATATAAATAAGTTGGAAATAGAAATATCTACTGGCCTGTGTGGGTGAGGATGGCATGCCCTTGTTTTTATGGACGTGGGCTTGGACGTTTGAGCTTGGGCCTGGTAGCCCTACATAAAATTAGGGCTGAATTGGTCCAATTGGGCTTGCTTAGGCCCACCCAATCTCTGCTCGTCCAATATAAAGAAAAGAAAAGGTGGTTTAAGTATTCATTATTTTTCTTTTTGTTAATCCAAGTTGTTTTTGTGTTTTAAGACTTACTACTTGTGAAGTCCATGAAAATGTTGCTAACCAATTTGATATTATCTCCATTTATGGTTCGGTAGGTATTTCAAAAGTTGTTGGAGCCAATAATTAGTCCTTCGGCCCTTAAATTGCATCCAGTCACCGAGCTATATGAGCTGTGCCAGAAGAAGAGTTTGAAGTTGAGATTTGGGGATCTGTGGAATGAAAGCTCGAGTTTCATTGTGTTTGTGAACGATCAACTTGTGGGAAAAGCCACATACAAGCCCAAGAAGGACATTGCGCTAAATAGAGCAGCCAAAGATGCTTTAGAGAACATTAGAAGTTTATTTGGCAAGGAAGATAGTATCTATATAGATGTTCGTGATTTGAAAAAACTAGAAAGAGACCACGAATTATAATGATCAAAATAACTATTGATAAATGTCATTTCATTTTTCCTCACTACCATAAAATAAGGTATTTGGAAAATGGCTGGGATTGTTCATATTACTACCGTCTCAAATACTATTTAGCTCCCTCGATGTGTTAGGGACGGTGAACTAATCGTTATCCATTGTCTCCTATAAACAAGCCCTACTAGTATGTAGAAAATTTGACTAAAACAAGTTATAGACTAGCTTTCATTCCTCGTAATTTATATCATCTTTGACAATAAAATATAAAAATAAGGCAAAAGTTGCAAACCTTATTTATCTAAGGCAAAAGTTGCGAACCTTATTTATCTCCAAGGAAAAGATGCACGCAATGGGAGAGATGAACTAGGAAGATCTAAGATCCTTCAATTCCATATTTTAGCTTGTAGTTTAATCGGATTCAACAAAAATAGACCCAAAAAGAATGGAGTTGCAAACAATGTCAAATTAAACTAGAAAGGACTTCCTATACGGCACTATCTTCCTAACTCTCAACCCTAATAAATCATCAAATCTAGATTGGATTGCATTTAAACTTGCCCCAGTTACCCTTACGATAAGGTTGTGTACTTGGCCATGATGTAAAAGGTTACTTGGAGATATAGCACAGATTAAATAATACCAGAAATTTAAAAGGGTCTAACGAAAATATTTGTTTGACAAGTGGGCATAACATGCTAGAGCAAATGCTACACTTGAAACCTCAAATCAATGAATGTAGCAGGGCGGCTTATCAACTCCATTGTAAACTGCTAGAGATATGATGTGCAAAGTTAATTTCTTCAACTGACTCGACTTCTATAGCTATGGAAATTTAGATATATTTCTATATTGGTTCATCTCATGCTTACCTTCTTGGATTAAGCTCCTTTGTTCTCAATTGGACTCCAGTCGAATAAAAGCCAATCCACCTTAGAAGATAGATGGTGGGTATAGCTGTCTTACAACTAAAATAATGCGTCTTGACCAACCAAATCAATAAAGAAAAATCTTGGATTTCCAATTTTACTGCAGGTTGAGTTACGTGTACATGGTAAAATAAGTTATCAAAGAACTCTCGACGCTAAATTTTGTCAGACTCAAATGGATGATTTGGAGGTGTTTATTGTGAGAAGGGTCGCATAGCTATTGAGCGAGATTTTGTCATGGAAATTCGAGGGTGTGGTCGAAGAAAAAATTTAGATATAGTACACTAAACTTTCCTTACTAGCAGAATTAGTCATATTTCTTTTAAAATTCTATAAGATACTTGACAAAAATAATGATGAGGCCACTAATTCAGAATCAATTCTATAGAGATTCGAGTAGAACCCACGCATGGTCACTTGCGTTTAGTAGTATTTTAATCAAATCATTGGCCCTTCCATTTCAATTTCATAGCCACCAAAGTAGAGTGGTATTTTGACATTATGAAATTACAGTTAGAATGTATACCGAGTAGATTTGAGCCTTTGATCAGAGCTCTCATGCCACGCAATCAATATGTAAATCCGTCGAGTGATAAAACGGTCGCTTTGGCTTATCTATAACTCACCTTATAAGATGAATCTTCTCTAACTACATGAAAGATACATGAGTAACGGCGACTACAAAATATGCCACGGAACAGGAGAATAATCAAGGCTCGTCGCCTTCTTCCATTTTCTATTGATTGTATCAACGCAATGAGTTCACTCTTGAGTCAATTCAATACTTAGCAAACATATCACCGTCCATAATACCCTTTAGTGACGCCATGCAAATCGTCACCTATCACCTCCTATAAGCTAGCCGCTGTTGCTATTTATAGATGGTTTTCGGGTCGGTGGCCGGTTGGATTACCGGTGGCAGCCGAGCAGCCGTGGCTAAAATGTAGCTATTGGGGACGGTCATCCGTCCTTGAAGGACTTAGACAATGTGAAGCAACAGCTTCCAAGGAATTCCTCAATGAGGATGCATTAGTAAACTGATCCAACTCCTTTCGCAAGGCTATAGAACTCCGCAACCACAATATACAGAAGCACAACTCTACCACATTGAATATACTATACAAGGATCGCATCACTCGAATCACATATCAATTGAATTGGCAAGTCAAAGCTGGTGGAAAAATCGACCAGAACTTCTAATTTAAATAGTAGCATAAGATATCCTCAAACCCTTTTTGAAATTGAGCAAATTCTTCGATTAGAAAATAATGATTTGATCTTTGCTAATCCATGGTTTTTGGCATTGCAAAATCTTGCTCACCAAAGAGTAAGCCAAGTCTGACTGAGCTCTAAACCTTGTCATTTATAAACATGGAATGAAACTCCTAAAATTCTATGAGCTCGTGTGGCAGGATCCCGCATCTATTCAAACGCATCATAGTAATAGGAATAAATAGGAAATACTAACCTCACTATCTAAGCAAAACTCATATGACCACGAAAAAGCTCTCCATTCTCAGAGCAATGGGCATGGCCTCAATCAGTACCTCCTTCCGGGTCCACCGCGGCCGAAGGCCTGGGCGGGCATCATGACCTGCGGCTGGACCTCGACGAGCCCGGGAATGTCGGACATGCCGAGGGAGGCGAGCATGTCGAGGGTCTCCTTGTCGACGTTGATCTCCTCGGTCTTGATGGCCGACACGTCGGGGACGAAGTCCATGCGGCGCTCGCGCTCCTCCTCCTGCAGCTTCAGCGAGATCCCGCGGACGGGGCCCTTCTGGATGCGCTTCATCAGGTGGGTGGAGAACCCGGCGATCTTGTTCCGGAGCCTCTTGGACGGGATGATGGCGACCTCCTCCAGGACCTTCTTGTTCGTGTGGAAGTCCAGGGTCATGCGGGAGTAGTACCGCTCGATCACCTGGCGGGAGGACTTCTTCACGGTCTTGGTGCGGACGCGGCCCATGGCGGCGGCTCACCTGTTCCGGTGTAAGAAACCGGCAAGGTCAGATCCAAGACTGGGACCAGGCTGAACTAAAAAGGACATCGACAAACGCGAATGACCCACGAAAACCAAAGTCGCAGAAACCTCCGACCACCCATAAAAACTACTGAAACGACAACTGCTTTACGTGTGAAAAAAGAGAGAAACTACATGCGACGGATGCAGACGAATCGAAGTTCGCAGAGAGATCGAGGCAGTGATTTCTGGAAACCGCAAATTTGCAGTGGAATAGCGAGGAGAAGCACGCGCTTACGATATTGCTAGATTATGCTCAGGCTGTCGGGAGGAGATGAAGAGCGAAGACGACGATGGAATGCAGCGGAAGAGCAGCACCCGGCGACGGCGACGGCGACCGCGAAGGGAAGTTAGCTTTTGGCGACGGCGACGAAACTATGTTTGTAGATATGAGGGAACGAGGTAGGGTTTCTTCCTATTGGGGTAGTTGTTATCAGGTGTGGCCGGTCTTAAGATAGGCTTGCTCCTATTGAATGGGGTTCTGCCACGTTTACACGGGTGGGGTCTCCCCTTTGCTTCCTTGGGTTGACAATTGGCCGAGCAACGGTTCTGATGTAAGTGATTCCTGATGCAAACGGGCTGGGCGGTCGGGGAACTTTTTGGGCTCTGGTGGATTAAATGGGCTTGGCTCCTTTGGGCCCAGTCCGTATTCCTGGCCCTAAAGAAGAAAAATGGTATTCATTTCCATCTGTATTTGCGTAATATGTAACTGACTCCTGAAGCAACAATTTCCTCCATTCCTATCTGTATTTGCATAGGATAATCAAATACTGGTATTTAATTTAAGTGGCTGGTTTTTATTTTTGAAGCTCGACAATGTCCGATTAATTTGCAGTGCCATGCCATTTAGAGAAATTGTATCATATGCTTTTGACGTCGAACCTGTTTTGAAGGGAAAAAAAATTCAGATATCGTACACTAAGCACTCTTTAAAATATTTGAGAAAAATAATGATGGTTATGGGCACTGATTCAAAGCAAACCCTATCTGGGTCTGAGTAAATGCCATTTATGTTCAACGAAGATTGGAAGAATTTTCAATCAAATCATTGAACTTTAGGATTTCAATTTTACCCAATGATTTGGAACTTTTAATTTTGGGCAATTAATGCGCTTTGACCTACATCCAACCAGTTCTCAATAAACAGTCGATGTGACAAATCATGAGGCTAATTATAAAAATAACCTACTTTTGTTTATCAAAATGCATGAAGAAGAAGAAGAAGAAAAGGAAGATTGAAACTGTAATTTTATCAATATGAGACGCAATTGTACTTGATTTGACAAAGACGAATAAGGTGCACTTTACAAACAAACTGTTAGGTGGAGGAAGCGCGTGTCCATCCCAAAAATTTTTAAATGACCAAGCATTATGTCACAATGATTGATGAATAATTGATCATTTAAAAGACAGTATCATTTAAAAGACAGTACTATAATTAAATAAGCCGACCATTGCTATCAGATTAGACATAATCATGTGATGTACCACTGGCCCAAAGGCTGAAGATCCACTCACTATCAAGCTTAAGGGAGCTTTTCATGGGTGCCCGAAGAAACACGATCAGTCAAGTTCATTTGCCAGATCACGCAATGTCCCCACTTACATACCTATGGAATTAGAATCCTTACCTAACTACGGGTTTGGATTCACTTTGCAAATGGAATGTTGGTATAATGCAAATGCTAAAAGCCATAACTCAAAATGCAAATTGTGTTTGATAAAAATTCTTTATAAAGAGACTTCGAATTCAAGTAGTATTTGACAAAAAAAAAAATTTTGTAATGAACTTTGAATGTATTTCTTTTTATATATTTTTTGATTAAAAACGACTTAAACTCTTCATCAAAACTGACAAAGCGCTATGGTCATTGACCAGTCAGAACTGGAGGTGACAATTGTCGACTGAGGTTGCCCGACCTTCAGTGAGTGTCGCGCGACCTAGGTAAGGTTCGCCTAAGGTTGCGTGACCATGAGGGAGGGTCGCTTGAGGTCGCAAGACCTAAGTGGTGATTGCCCAAGGTGGTGGTTGCTTGCGCCATGCAAGTTTGGCCAGCTCTTTGCTAGCCACTTGTTGGCCGTCATTCTCGTGTGAAGAATGAACAGTTACAATAATGGGCAAAAAAAAAAAAACTATAGAATTAGTGAAGGTAATTTTGGAAGGAAAAAAAAAATTAATCCTAGTTTCAACATTCCATAAATGCTACTTCGAGAAGTTGGGTGGGAGTAGCATTGGACTTTGAGTATTCTCGATGTTAGCATTTGGCCGAAATCTATTTCAAAATACTTGTTAAACGCTTCAACATTTTCTCGAAGGATTTTAAAGGCTAAAAGCCCCTTGAAAAATATTAACCAAATGAACCCAAAGTGATTTGACATGAATGTGGAGACCATTTAGTAATAAAGACGCTTTGGGAAGATTTTGAGCAGGTGGATTTCCTTTCCCCGTAGATAACATGATTTGGTATTTTTTTTTTTTTTTTTTTTTTGTGATTTAGGGAACCCCCGCACAACCGATAGCCAGAGAGTAAACCTTGGGGTGATATTAGCGGAAGACCACCACTCCGACGCCACACTTAAGAATCTCTAGCGACCGTAAGGGAATTCGAACTCCTCCCCTTACGTTAGGGGGAAAGAACCCATGATTTGGCATGTTATGACTTAAAGAAGGGAAGAAAAAAAGGAATTGACATTTGTAGTACAATATGAAACATAGTAAATCAACTATCATGTTAGAGATATTTACAATTTTTTATAAGATATTTTTCTATGTTGGAAATAATTATAGTATTTCTATTAATTATCTTTATCTGTCAAGATTACACATGTATTTGCTTTTGCTTCTGCATTTATTGATTTGATTGCCTTAAATAAACATTTGATAAAATCTATAAATAGATTTGTTCTCTATACCGAATTTCATATTAATCTCTTTCGCATATTTACACAAATTTCATGTTCCTCTCTTGTATATATTATTTTCTCAGCTTATTATTTTTTTTTTATACATTATGAGTTAGGATGACTTTTTACTGTAATTACTTTTAGCAGTAAAACCCATACATAGGGAGTACTTTTATGTCGAATGATTACGTTCTTACGAGATTGTTGTGTGTACTTCTCACTGAGACAGAGTAATGCTTTTCTTTCATTTGAAGTAGTCAATCGACATCTCAAGCAAATTTGTGCTCACTGAACTTAATCCAAATTGCGGCCGCGACATGTCATAAATCAACTGGTATCGATTGCTAAGCTTCTCACGGCGACGTACCATCCCAATCATATAACAGTTATTTAGTAAACTTGATCAATAAATGATGTGACAAATAAAATTAATGACAACGCATGACGTGCATAGGAAAAACTTTGGTTTTTAATTAGAGCTAGTTGGATACTCAAACTTGTTTCTATGTGCAACCACCTTATTAAATAAAATGTAAATTTTACTAAGGGTTCGTTCGTTTCGCAGAAAATGGGCCATTTCCGGAAAACATTTTCCCAGAAGTCATTTTCCAAGAAAATGACAATATTTTCTGGTGTTCGGCTAAAACCTGAAAGTGTTTCGGAAAATGTTTGCCGGTGTTCGGTAAGGCAAATATTTTCCGCTCACCAAATTAACGAACACGAGTGCCAAGCTCGAGGCTCGCCAGATCGACTAGCGTGAGTTTAAGATCAATGAGTTTGAGGCTCACCTGGTTCGATGACTAGCCAAGAAAGAAGAAGATATGAAACAAATAAAAGAAAAAGAAAAAAAGAAAAGAAAAGAAAAAGGAAATTAAAAATGATTCAAATTAAAAAGACGAAGAAAACTTAAAAATAATTCGAATAAAAGAAAAGGAAGAAGAAATGAGAGGAGAAAGTGAAGATTTGTATAGGTGTGAGGTAAGAGAGATCAAGTAAGGAAAATGTTTTCCACTTTTCAAAAGTGGAAAACATTTTCCCTTACTTTAGAAGACTTTTTTCTTTGGATGGAAAACATTTTCCCCAAAGAATTTATTTTCTATGAAACGAACACCTAGGAAAATGCGGAAAACGTTTTCCTAAATTATTTTCCGTGAAACGAACGGAGCCTAAATAAGTGCAAAATGGACTGTCTTAATCGAGAATAGTCCTAACTAGAACGGTCGGTTTGGTCCAGTTCTCAAGAGAGTCGATCCGATATCGGACTCGATCGACTAAATATAATTTTTATTTTATTATTTCTTAAAAAATAAAATGTAAACTAAATATTATCTTGATCCAATTTCAAGAAATGGGGAAAAAGTAATAGGAAAAAAGTACTTGGAAAAAAAATAAATGATCGGTTTCATTGGATTGGACAGGACTAGGGGTGATCGGGTCCAGGGTGGGTAGGGTCTAGACCTGGACCCTGTTCCCAATCCTGTTATAATCGGTTCTCTATTTTTGGACCCTGTACCCGACCCTGTTTGCATTGGACCCTGTTCCCGACCCACCCTGTTTTTCCGATCCGGGAACAGGGTTAACCCTGTTTATATTGGAACCTGTTTTGCATAGACAACTAGGCAATATACTGCAAGACCCTCCAACAGCACCCCATAAATTCTCAAGCCACATTCTAGAGCCACAACAGCCTAAGTTTTGAGTTGGAATTCGATGAAATACCACAGCAACCAAATCTTTTCATCCACGTAAGGAAAGGTCCATCCTTTCCCCTTGCTTATCAATCTTCTCCACAATCAAAAGATCTCTCTTCCTAAGCAAAATAAATTACCTACGTGGCGCTATCAACTTAAAGTATAAATCAAACCAAATTACCCGACAGCATTCGTGGACGAACTAGGTGCCAATGAGCCATTCAATTTTGACAATATCTCCGTATCCAAACTCTTCACCAACTTATCCAGATTTTCGAACTGATCAGAGTAACTCGCGGCTCCATCCTCCCCGATGAACCCATCAACGCTGCCGGCGATGGAAAATATCGATCAATGACAAATTTAAAACCGAAAAAAAACAGAGAATCAAATACAAGATGCTCGATAGCGCATCACGGAAGTAGGGAAATTCAGAAGGACCAAGTTGCATACTCAATCTCGAGATGAATAGGTTCGGCAGCCCCGTCTTTCAAAGCATCCACGACCAGCTTGTCATCCATCGCAAGGCACTTCACCAACACTTACTTCGAGTCCTTCGGGCTCACATAAATGAACGCGTACTCGTCGTCGGCCTCGTTCCAGCCCTCGATCCCAACCTCCTCTACACGGCCAAAAAAACCCAAAAAATTCTAAGCTCTCCGGTCAGAGAAATTCATTCCCAAAACCCCCCGGGCGAAACGATCGCGGACAGAAGGCGGGCCACACTCTGGCCCAGTGGCGAGTTGCTGCAGGGCAGAAGCAGGAGCTCATCTGCAGATCTCGTGGGTGAGCAGGGGGCTCGGACGGACGGGCTGAGGACGGAATCGCGACAGGAACGACAGCTTCAGGCGCCGATCGCAGCAGCGGTGGCGCCCAGAGGTGGTGAGCGAACCAGCAGACGTCGGCAACTGGGCTTGGGCGGAGAAGCGAGGTAGCGGCAGAGGCGGAGGTCGCGAGCTCAGGGAACGGCAGAACAGCGGCGGTGGTGAGAGCGTGAGGAGTGCGATGAGAGCGGCAAAGGCGGAGGTCGCGAGCTCAAGGAACCGGAGAGAGGGGGTAAAGATAGAGACTACTAATTAGGGTTTTGGCGTCTTTTTTTTTTTTTTTTTGGGGGTGCTTAACCGGTTCCCAAACCGGTCCGGTCGAACCGGTTCCCGGGTGGGTAATCCCTCGGAACCGGTTCCCGGACCGGTTCAAATAGGGTCTGAGTTCTTAGACCCTGTTTCCGGACCGATTTCAATTGGAATCGATTCCCGACCCTATTTTCTGGGTGGGCCGATTCGGGAATCGGGTTGACCCGATCCGGTTGCACACCCCTAGACAGGGCCAATAGTTTGCTTTGGTTCCCAATTTCGATTTTTTTGGAACCAGTCCTCCTAGTCCCATCTTCTCCTTGGAATCAAACCGAATCAAGAATCGATCACCTGTTATGATATCCTCAAATCGCTCATTTATTCAACAAAAATCTTACAAGAAGTGTCGTAACTTTTTTTGAACCACTCGAGTGTCGTCACTTTTTAATACTTTTCACTCAAGTTGTGGTGAACCTTTCACTAAATTAATAACATTCATATTGAAAAATTATCCATTACTAAAGTGATTATAATTAAAAGTTATGATATTCAATTGAACTCTATATGATTTGTTTGTTTGTTTATTTAACTTTTTGGGGGTTAAGGGACGTGCACTTGTCTGATTGCTCGACAACCTCGTTCCACTCGGACTTCCGAGGACGGGACCACCGTGCCGTCACCGACCACGAGCCGAAAAGTCAAAACCCATGCAAAGCCGGAGAGGAGAAAAGGGTCCAAAGGCAAAGCATCCGTGTCCCATGCGTCAAAGCAACAACCTCCCCGCGGCCCCACCTCGTACGATTCAACTCATGAGGAAAGTAGCCGTTACATATAACCCTCCGCTCCTCTCTTTCTCCTTCCCCGGTTCCACCACTGTACTCACATGGCCTCCATTGCCGACACACATTCGTCCAGCTCCTCTCTCTCTCTCTCTCTCTCTCTATCTGGGCATCCTTAAAGGCAAAGACCTTCCCCCGCAACATCATAAAAGAACCGATCTTTTATCCATTAATTAATTTGCACCCCGCAAGTGAATGCGCATAATTTAATGAGCAAATCAAGGAGCCCAAGAAAGGAGGGAAAGGGAAATATAATAATAACCGAAAAGCAGCCAATGCGAGATGCAATGCGACTGTTGGTTACCGAGAGATAAACACCACTGTAATGCCGTTGCCGCCTCCACCCATCATCTATCTCGCTTTCGTTTCGTCTTCGATCTATTATCCTAGTTTATCTCCCTCTCTCTCTCTCTCTCTCTCTCTCTCTCTCTCTCTGCTCTTGCGGCACCTGACGACTGACCCTGTTCTGGGCATCAATCTTTTTGGCTTCCTGCTGCTGGCCTTGTGCCTCAAAAGGTGCGTTTCTTGCTGTTCCCTGCTGGGTTTTTCGAGCTCCGGCCGTGTGCGAGTGTCGGGGTGATCGGGGAGTGAATGTTTGACCGTTGAGCCCGGGTCTCCGTCTGTTGATAGGATAACGAAGGCAAACGCCGGCACACCGGCTAGAGGTCAAATGGAATCACGTTCCTTTGTGGGTTTCGAATTTATCGTGTAGCTGTGAGATTTTTTCTAGGCCTTGTTGATTTCCCAATTGCAGGAGTTTTTAGGCGACCCGAATAGAGGGATAGTTCTTTCAATGTGCGGCTTTAAGCAGACATTATGTTGCAGTAGATTCTCCGCGAGTGCCTTATCGACCGATCGGCAGGGCAAAGGAGTTTTTTTTTTTTTTTTTTTTTTTTCTTGTGAAGATTTACTACAGTTGCATCTGGGATCTTATGTTCTTCTTGCTGTCAATTAGTGGACGTTTCTGTTCTTGGTGATCGTTTTGTTTTAGTGGGCGTTTAAGTTCTTGGCGATCGTTTTATTTTCTGTTCATAGTATTATGCAAAAGTACTTGGGTGTCCATCCAATTTGCCAGTCTTTTTTATGTACACTGCTTTTTATGTGTTTAGTGGGCTTTTTGGCCTGCAAAGATCTCGCTAGGATGTCCAAGCTTGAACTTTAAGTCGATGATGCAACTGTGCACACTTCAACCTTTCAGAATGAGATGCGTTATCTGGCATACCAATGTTAATTTTGGTGATAGAGGAACATTCCACTTAGTCGAGGATGGCCTTAATAATCTTCTAGAAATTCTTCACAGATTCCCTTTTTATTTATTTATTTATTTTAATTTTGTAGATTACTTTAATTGATGCCAATGGTTCACCATTTGTCTTTATATTTTCCTTTTCTTTTCCAGGAAATTACTTTACATTCTTTACTTTGAAGACCTATGGCTACACTTAGTGATATAGGAGTTGCTGCTGCTATCAACATCCTCAGTGCATTTGCTTTCTTCATAGTATTTGCCATCGTCCGAATTCAACCTTTCAATGATAGGGTCTACTTCCCGAAATGGTATTTGAGGGGTTTAAGGTGCAGTCCATTACGCAGTGATGCCTTTGTGAGCAAATTTGTGAACTTGGATTTGAGATCGTATCTGAGATTCCTAAACTGGATGCCTGAGGCATTACGGATGCCAGAACCTGAGCTAACTGATCATGCTGGACTGGATTCCGCTGTTTACCTGAGGATCTACCTGCTTGGGTATGCTTGCATGGATCACTTATATGCCCTGTGTAGTTGTCCTCTGCAATACGTAATTCTCTGATTAAGAGTGACAGTTTCTTGAGAAATCAATCGATTGTTTCACATGCAAGCTTACTGTTGAAGAGTTAAAATAGGAGTTGTGCATCCATGTGAACTTGTTTGATGTCATCGATATTTGTGTCTTTTTGAGATCAATTTGGCATTGTCATACGTGGCTTGAGATCCACTACTATTATTTATGGCATTTGCAGGTAAATTTTCGAATATTGTTTTGGCAACTTGTTTTTTTAGCACGATTAGAAGATAATTTTCTAATTTACTAAGCAGACAATGTATTTGGCAGGTCATCCGTGGATTTATTATATCCAATGCAAATTTTTCTTTGTTTCTTGATCCAAGCTGATTATCACATTTTGGTAGGAATTATCTTGCATCTTTTAAAATTTGGAAACAACCGAGTGAAAACAACTGCAAACATCAACTACAATGCTTTGTAGCTTTCAGAAACGGTTTGGAAATGGTCCTGAAAATGACCCTCTAAACAAGCTTATAGAGTTTTCTGTTTGAATTTAAAAAGAAAAAAGAAAAAAAATAAAGCCATTAATCATAGGAACCTTATTTTTTTGTCCTCGTACAGTGACGTTATTCTATTCCTGTTGCAGGCTGAAAATTTTTGTTCCCATAACCATTCTTGCACTTTCTGTCATGGTTCCTGTCAATTGGACCAATGGCAGCTTGGAGCGTTCTAAATTCTCCCACAGTAACATAGATGAGCTTTCTATCTCAAATATACCAAATGCCTCACCCAGGTATGCCATGCTTTCTGATGCTGACTTTCTTGTTTTAGTTACCTCATATACCTGTCAATCATTAGCCTGAGCTCTTCACATTGCTAATGTACATCTCTCTCTTTTTAAAATAGATTCTGGACCCACTTGGTCATGGCTTATGCTTTCACTTTCTGGACGTGCTATGTCCTGAAAAGGGAGTATGAGATTGTCGCATTGATGAGACTGCAATTTGTTGCTGCAGAACATAGAAGGCCAGATCAATTCACGGTCAGATAACTATTGTGCTTACTGGTAGCATGATTTTTGAGGATTACTAACTTGCCTGTTGCTGCAGTTCATCTCCTAGTTATCTCACACATAGAGATTCCTAGGTTTTGGGCGCATATATGCCCACTTGCGGTGATCGTGTACATCTGGTTTTGATTTTGCATACGGATGTGTTTTCATACAGGTAATTGTTAGGAACGTGCCTCCTGACCCTGATGAATCAGTTTCTGAGCTTGTGGAACATTTTTTTTTGGTCAACCATCCAGATCACTATCTCACACATCAGGTTTGATTAAAATGAAAAAGCACTTATGGCCATCCATAAATCTATCAGACTTTGTTCTTACCGTCCATGAAATCTTTGTATGGAGGACATGCTGATTTTGTGCCCTTGTCTACTGAAGTTTCATCACTTTTGTGTATGAAACTTTTTTATTTCTCCCGATCAGGCCAACTTCATAATTGAATTCCATCATGTCTATCTATATCGATTTATTTTCCTGTCTTTTTTGGGCCATAATGTAGATTGAACATAGTCCCCCTTGTACGTCTAGATTTGTGCAAGACATGGAGGACACCAAGAATTACGCTCAAAGGAGCAGACCCCATTAAATTAGTGAACCACTTGTCTTACAACTTGTGAGATGTTTGAGCTGAATGTCTAGGACAGAGGTGAATCACTGCTTGCTGCACTTCCACGCCAAGTTATCAACTGACATGGTGCACAAGTCGGCAACATTCTGTGGAGGTCATATAACTCGAATTTAAGATCATGAGGAAGTGGGCCAGAGGCGGACTTCAGACTCCACATGTCTCTGTTTTTCACACAATGTTACTTGCCGTCATCCCATGCAACGATGGTCTAGTATCTTTCTTTGTGGAGGAATTCTTTGGGGATATTTTGTTCATCAGTTAGCATTCTGACTTTTGAATTATTTTTATCTTTCCATCTTTCCAGTTATTGATGATGATTGACTACATGTAATCTGGATATAAGGCAAAGTGCATTTGCAGTGACAATCCATTTGCCTGCAGCTTGCTCAAATAAGAACTTATGGTGCAGGTTGTGTACAATGCAAACGAGCTCTCAAAATTAGTTGATGAAAAGAAAAAATTGCAGAACTGGCTTGATTACTATCAACTTAAGTACACCAGAAATCAATCCAAAAGGCCTACCACAAAGGTTAGGTCATCGATAAGCATCCCATGTCTTTTTTTTTAATTTTTATTTTAATCTTATGTCTTTGACAACCCGTTGATTATGCTTGGTCAACAAGAAAAATGATCTCTTTCTTTCTTTCTTTCTCTCATTCATTTCTGATTTGTTTTTTATGTGCAGAGTGGAGCTTTTGGTCTTTGTGGAGCGAGAGTAGATGCAATTGATTTCTATACTTCCAAAATTGAAGAATTATCAAGAGAAGTAAGCTGCCTTTTTCAGTTTCTGAATCCTAATGCATCTTATGTTTTGCCGCCCGATTCAAGTTAGTTTGTTAAACAATCTTTTCTCCCAATCTAGTGCCTCATAAGCATCATGCCAATGGCTGCATGACATGCAATTTTTTGTTATCTCAAGCTTGCTGCTGATATCTTCCCCCTGCATTGGACTTGTCTGCTGAAGCATCAATGCGCATTATCTGTGCCCTAAGAAGTTGCTCAATATTTCCAGTTAGAACCTGTGTGTGGATAATATTCTGTATTATAAGCAAAGTCATTGCTACTTTTTATGCCCAAGAGTATGATCTTGCCTCCATTTTCACATAACCTGTCTGTATCATCAGTATTTCCAGAGTTGTAGTTTCACCTACAATTCTTTGCTCTAACCTTCTTATTATCTATTGCCTTTCAGATAGCCCAGGAGAAAGAGAATACCATAAGCAGCTCTAAATACGTCATGCCCGCATCTTTTGTTTCGTTCAAGACACGCTATGGCGCAGCCGTTTGTGCACAAACCCAGCAAACCCGTAATCCAACTGTATGGTTGACAGAATGGGCTCCACAGCCGCGTGATGTCTATTGGGCTAACCTAGCAATTCCATATGTCTCCCTTTCTATAAGGAGGCTTATGGTTGCAGTTGCATTCTTCTTTCTTACATTCTTTTTCATGATTCCCATTGCTGTTGTGCAATCTCTTGCTAACCTTGCGGAAATCGAGAAAGCGTTACCCTTTTTAAAGCCCATTATTGAAGTGTGAGTCCCTGCTTGTTTCATATTTCAACAGACGACAAATTTAGCTTTTAGTGTTTGTGATGGCTCATCTTCATGATAATATTTATTTGTCTCTAACACGTGACATGTCAAGAATAACTTTGGTCGCTTAGTTTCTGATCAGTATCTTTTCTTTGATTTATGATTATTCTGTTTTTTATTCCATTTTATTAGGTCAAATACCTGAATTATTTCAAATGTCATATTTTTCTAATGTGCATGCAAAAGGATCTATAGTGTTATAAAGTCATTTGATTACAAATAAAATGATAACGAAATGCTGCATTTTCTTTGTTCTTCTTGTCAGTCTGACTTTGGCTATACCTCTGCCTGATGGGTTGTTTGTTCTTCTGTTTTTTAAGTTACATTTGTACTAAACAATGAAAGCATTTTTTTTCTTTCTTGCAGGAAAGTGATAAAATCATTCATCCAGGGTTTCCTTCCTGGAATTGCTTTGAAGATATTTCTCATATTTTTACCAACAATTTTAATGCTAATGTCCAAATTTGAAGGACTTATAAGCATATCTACACTGGAGAGGAGATCGGCAACAAGATATTATATATTTCAATTCATAAATGTATTTCTTGGGAGCATAATTACAGGAACTGCATTCGAACAGCTCAATAACTTTCTCAACCAGTCGCCAAATCAGTATGTTGCCCTTGTCATACCTACAAATGCTTTGCCAGATTACATAATTTGTTGCTGGGCAGATTAGATCTTTAGGCTCTTTTATACTACTTCTGATGGGATATGTTGCTAATCTCGTAATTTGGTGATGAGTACATTCCTAGTAGGAATATACTAATACTGGTAGGAACAAATTGCTAATCCCGTTATGGGCCGCTTTGTCCGTAATTCAGAACATAAAAATGATGTCGCTTTGTGCAGGATTCCCAAGACAATTGGTGTCTCAATTCCGATGAAGGCCACTTTCTTCATAACTTACATAATGGTTGATGGCTGGGCTGGAGTAGCAGCAGAGATACTAAGATTGAAACCCTTGATAATTTACCACCTGAAGAACTCGTTTTTGGTCAAGACTGAAAAGGACAGGGAGGAGGCAATGGACCCAGGAACTCTAGGTTTCAACACAGGCGAACCTCAAATTCAACTCTATTTTTTGCTTGGCCTTGTGTATGCTGTGGTGACTCCAATCCTTCTGCCTTTCATATTAGTCTTCTTTGGATTGGCCTATGTTGTGTATCGCCACCAGGTAACTCAATGTGTAATTAGAATTAACATTATATGAGGCTCTATTTTGGGGTAAAGTAGAGGAACTAATGAGGCAATCCAATGTTTGGAACGGATTTCTGGTCACCTATTTAAGTGTGGATAAATAGAGTTAGTTCGGAAAGAAGACAGGAAAAGCCTAGTCTGTTCCTTTTTATAGTTCCAGATTTTTCATATTTGAAATTTCTGGTGTTTATGACAATGTTATTGCAATAATAATTTCTTATAAATTTATTGCGCCACATTGTAGTTATGACGTCATATGTAACTTCCCATGCATAGAGAGGCAAAGCAGGAGAGTCTCTTAGTACATTCACTGGAATATTTTAATCCTTGATGAGTAGGTGCCGTATACCTCTTTCTTCCTACTGTTTATTTCTTGTTTCTGTGAATCTGCAGATCATAAATGTGTACAATCAAGAATATGAGAGTGCTGCAGCTTTCTGGCCAGACGTTCATGGGCGCATTATATTTGCCCTGGTCATTTCGCAATTGCTTCTAATGGGATTATTAAGTACAAAGGCAGCTGCTCAATCGACTCCTCTTTTGATTACCCTCCCAGTGTTAACCATAGGGTTCCACCTGTTCTGCAAAGGTCGCTATGAGCCCGCTTTCCGGAGATACCCATTGCAGGTTTGTCAAATTCTAATACATAACATATTTTCATTACATGCACGTGGTTGCATTGTTTTGGGGGACTGGACCTTCAAATTTAATGCATCTTTTCCTGTTATTGTACTAGTTTTTTCGTCTTTCTAGATAATAGATATCATTAGCCAGGACTGTTTCTGGTTTCGAGAGTTCTTCTTGCAAGGCTTCTGGCTTTAGGTGCTCAAATTAGCAATTCCTTAGGGGTTTCTGTTTTTGATTCCTTTTTCGACGTAATCCTTGGAAAGGTGATTGCTGTTTAATTCGACTTTTCCCCCAGAGACAAAAGCAACGAAAATAGGAGGTCATGTATTTACTATAAAAAAAAAAACAAAAATAGGAGGTCATGTATCTGTCATTTTTCACCAACATTCTCTTTCACTTCCCAAGCACTCAGGACCAGCATACTTCCTAGCACCTGTCTCTCTCTTTCGTGTGAGCTTTAGTGCGTACAACATGACGTTGATATAACCTGCTTTCGTGTTCACATTCTCAATTCTTATTATGGGGTTTCAGGAAGCTATGATGAAGGATACATTGGAGAAGGTGAAGGAGCCGAACTTGAACTTGAAGGGTTTCCTACAAACTGCTTATATTCATCCGGTTTTCAAAGAAGGAGATGACTGCGATAGTGATTCGGCGACCGACGAGATTGTGGAGGAACCCGTGCTCGTCCCGACAAAACGACACTCTCGACGGAGCACACCGTTGCCTAGCAAATACAGCCGCTCATCACCGTAGGGGATTTTCTCTTATTCCTCTTGCGAGTCTTTGTTGTACATTAAAGTTGTCATGAAGGCTTCAGAGTAAACGGTCGGATATATGTGAATAATAGGAACAGCTGCAGAGTAGGGAACATGACATAACGTAGACATACAAAATAAGGAGATCTGGCGGGCGAGGAAAGAACTTTAATTTGTGCGTTCTTGTACTTCCCCGGTCGTTTTGGTCCTGTCGGAAAAGCCGAACGTGTGGCCAGAAGTGATACATTAGTTATTAGATCAGAACTCCATACACAGATTCAATATTCTTCTGTGACCGTCGTGGTTGCTTCATTTCGACTTGTGCTCGACTCTCCCAATTGATTGATGATGTCGAATTTGAAATCCAAGCACTACCCATTTCGGCTCGGCATAGTGTAAAGTTTGAGACTGATTCCGTCGTTCTCGTGTCGGCTCGAGGCATGGAGACCGATCACGGGCCTATCGGGTTATCGGCTGCGAACCGGCCATCCGAATCAGAAACCCACCACCATTCCAGAGTCTCCCCCACAGACCTTTGATAAAATGCTCCTTGGCAGTCATTTTCCCCTTTGCTTTTCCACCGAGAAACTCACGACTTACAAGCGACTTTTGCCCAGATGTTCGAACGGCAGAATAAATCATTGTCGACATTCCTTTTTTTGGATCGAAGAAAGAGACCAACGGCATGTCTGTCACCCAAAGTTCTTTACTTTCCTTCATCGCCCTCCTCCATTATTCTGTTTCGGGAAAAGATCCGTTCCATCCAAAAGTCAACTGTCTCCTTCGTCTATTGTTGTTTTTTTTGGTAATAGGTAAGATTCCTTCGTCTATTGTTGTTGTTAATTCTTTTTTTAAAGAATTAATACTATGAAAAATCATAATATGATGCACTCATAAAATATAAATACTTTGGGCACATGCTTAGTTGGTTTAAACAGTGGGGTGTATGAAAAAATATATATATATTATTAAATTACTGAATTAGGTGATACATGACAATTGACAGATATATCAATTTAAGTTTTTATCCTCTGTTTATTGCAATAGTACTAGTTTTGAGTTTTTCATAAGATTGACGTTATTGATTTAAAATAAAGGGTAAATTTATCGTAAATATAATAATATTTTTTTGTATCTTATTATTAACTTACCGAGGTAGGTAATATGTGACAATAAATGGATATATCAATTTGGAATTTTATCCTTCGTTTGTCGCAAGAGTACTGGTTTATATTTTTTGTAGTATTAATCCAATTTAATAAAAGTTAATATATGATAAATTTGCCATAAATTTAATAATTTAAGGTTTTGGTGGTTAAAAAATTAATATGAGATAATTTTTTTTTTTTTTAAAGAAAACTCGTGTTGAACGTTGATCGATTAAGAAATCGGACAGAGGCCCACTCGCTGACGCAGCACGGTGGGCCCACACGTGCACCTTCCTGGGGTGCGGGCCCCTTCTGTTTCTGTCTCTCTCTCTCAAATTCTAGGTAAGCAGTTGCGTCCTCCAGGTCCAGCTGGAATCTAGAGAGAGAGAGAGAGATAGAGAGAGAGAGAGGTCTTCCTCGGGCGATTGACCGGAGCGCGTCTTCTCCGCCCGGGAATCCCCCCCGCGCCGGCGACCGAATTCGGCGGACGAGCGACGAGGAAGAAGAAGAAGAGAGAAGAGAGAAAGCGGCGGCGCGGCGAGATCGATGGACGAGGTGCTCACGGCGGCGGACGGGACCTCCACCTCCTCGGCCGCCGCGTCGGGCGGGGAGGCGGCGTCGCTCCTCCCCTACAATCTCCCCCTCATCTCCTCCTTCCTCGCCTTCGCCCTCGCCCAGTTCCTCAAGATCTTCACCACCTGGTCCTCTCTCCCTCTCCCTCTCCCTCTCCCTCTCTCTCTCTCGCTCGATCTGCTGTGCTTTGGCGCGATTCGTTGTTCCTGATTTACAAGTTGTCCTCTTCTTCTTCTTCTTCTTTTTTTTTTTTTTGGGAGTTTGCTTATGGATGAGCGAGCAAATGCGTCGAGCGATCGGGATGTGTTTTTTTCTGCGTCGTTGGAAGATGTGGCGTGTTAGGTTGTGTTCAGTGTGCCGGATTTCGCGATTGATTGCTGCAATTCGACGATTGCTTAGCTTGATTTGCTCTCTGGTTTTGTAATCGGATCTTCGGCAGTTCGTTTCCGAAACACGGAAAGATTCGCATCATCGTTCAATCGTTTATGGTAGTGTCGATAGGTACATTTTTTTCTTTTTTTTCCCTTTCTCAAGTTTCCGCAACGGGAATCCAGCTTGGTGGAACACCGCCATTTTCAGCTGTTGCTAATAGACAGCATGGTGCCTATGTGGTTTCTGTTGTTCAGGAATTATTTTGACAAGGATCTTAACGATCTGTGATCTTGTAGAACCTGTATCGGAATATTGATTACGAATAATAAGTATCGTCACTTAACCTTTAGGCCATCCATATTCCATTGATATAGAAGTGGCATATGTTAGGATAACTCTTATTTGTCTCTCAGCTTCAATTGCATGTCTCGGCGCGTTAGTTCATATGACCCTGTCTTTAGAAGATTAGTTGTATCTTTTGGTTGGTGCCAAATGCCATTTTTCACATGTTTTCCTTTCTTCTTTGTCTGTCCGGAATTGCGGATAGAGCTTCAGTCCTGCATCATCTGACTAAAAATGAAAAGTTTCGATTTTGACCTCTAGATAACAAAGAAGGATTAGCCCACATATAAAAAATTGAAGACTGCAATGCAGTTTTATTTGTAATTCTTTCTGAATTTGAGGTATACATAGTTCTATTTCCTACTATAGTTTGTTGCCTTTTGAGGGAATAGTTTTATTACCTGGAAATTTCTCATCATATCATTGATGCATAAATCGTTGGGTAGTATTCTAGATGTTTGTAAATTGCTTCAAATATTTGAACAGTTCTTCATACATGCAATGATTATCTTGGTGCATTGCAGTAGCTCACTCTTTTAATTGCATTTCTCTTAGAAGCTCAGGTTCAAGGAAAGGAGATGGGACTCCAAAAGACTGCTAGGCTCCGGTGGAATGCCATCATCACATTCTGCAACTGTCACTGCTCTAGCAGTGGCTATAGGTCTGCAAGAAGGAACTGGAGGATCTGCATTTGCCATTGCAGTTGTCTTGGCTTGCGTTGTATGTCCTCTAAAACCTCATGTTTCCTTTTATGGCTTCATACCCATTCTCTTCTGTTAATTATGTGCTTTCTATACTTTCGGAGATTTCATGCGGATTGATACAATTTTAAAATTACTCTACTTGGGAGAAGCTACATTGTCACTGTTGTAATTTATATGTAGGTGATGTATGATGCCTCAGGCGTGAGACTTCATGCTGGTAGACAAGCCGAAGTATGTTTTCCTGCCACAATCATGTATTCTGTTGTTTGTTGCTTTAACATGTTTTGCAGCATATTCAGAGTAAGCATTGATTGACGATTTGTTATCTTTAATCATTTTTGACTGCAGTTATTAAATCAAATCGTTTGTGAGTTTCCTCCAGAGCACCCGTTATCCAGTGTTAGACCTCTACGCGAGTTACTTGGGCATACACCACTTCAGGTATGTTGCACTCCTACTGCATCTTCTGTAAAACATTTTGAACAACAATCTACAGTTTTTCTATTGCTGAATCCCTCTCCCTCCCTTGTCTTCCCTTTTGCCTTTTTCTAAAGAAAAATGATGAAAGATTGCGTTTCATGTATAAGGAGTGAAAAGTAACTGTATTTTTCTGGTCTGAGAGCTCTTCTCTTCTGAGGTTCCATTTTTCTCAAGGGTCATGGGTTGAAATACTGCTAAATTGACCTTATCTTCATTTCAGTGCTCCATTCCAGCAGAGATTAAAGACCTCTTCAATGTTTTGAAATTAATTCTTGTAGTGATATCTATTGTTTGTGTCCAAAACATGAAGCCGTACTATTTTAATTTTCCTCTTAAGTTCATCTGTGCTGGATCTGGGGCAAGCAATTATTCAGCATCTGATCTTCATTGCATTTGGCTTGGTGCAGGTTGTTGCTGGTGCTATTTTGGGATGTGTTGTCGCATACCTGATGAGAAATACTAACTAGGAAAGGGTTGACAGTATAGATTCTTTGTACCACTATTCATAGGATGAACCCAGAGGGAGGCTAATGAAGATGTGTTTGAAGCTTATTTGAAGTGTATTATTAAGTCGGTGGCGGAATAGTGTTTGCATATGCATGTCTGCTTGTAAGATACATTACTTCTTCATATCAATGAACCGTTTTTCCAACCTCCTGGTTGATGGTGATGATACTGATATCAGGAAAATATTTCTGTCTCTTTAGGAAATGAATTCAAGAAAAGGCTCGAATTTGAAAGGCAAGTAGAACAAATGAACTTTTAAGTAATTGTGATAGGTTGATTCAGGTTGTCAAAAGGATTCATATTGTACGTCAGTGTGGTTTGAGAATGACAAAGCTGGCATTTTGTCACTGAAGTTATTCTCTCACCGAAATGTTAGAAGAAAGTCGGCGGATACTAAGGTCACGAATTTGAGTCCGAATGTCTGGGTTCTTATACTGATAGTCAATTCCCGGTAGGAATAAGCGCTTGGCAGGCCTTGGTTTTGTGAGTCACATACGGGCACAGGCACTTGCAAAACTTGAAGAGACCCCAAACGATTATTTGCTCTTTTCTCCTACACTTTCTTCGTTGCTTCTATATTGATCAAACAAGAAAAAAAAGGGGCCGAAGTTATTCTCTGCTATGGTTTCTGAGACAGAAACGCGGGCCGATGTTGTAAGCTGTTACTTCCTACTGCTTAAAAAGCTCTTTTACCCCTCAATGAAGATGAAAATCGGCACTATTGGCGTAGGACAGTGAATTGGGAAATCAAGATGTATCCTTAAATGAGCGAGCGAGACAGGGCCTCGTGAGACGTGGGCTCACTTATTAACTCGTGACAGAACATGTTCCTAATAATTACATTCAGTTCCTCATCAATGTCGTGATTTCATAGCGCAATTTTGAAACGTAAGCGCATTCTTAACATCCCTCTCTCCCCCCCTCTCTCTCATTCAGTTTCATCTCTCCCTTTAAATTCTTCCCTCTCTCCATCTCAGATACTTTCAGTTCCCGCAAATTCTTCTCCCAGCATTACATGAGAACCGGAACGGGAAGCCATGGGCAAGAAGAGCGCTTCTCTGCCCATACGCCAGTTACTAGTGCTCCGCTCGAAGGTGGTTTTCTCTATGTTTCTCATGTTCTGCGTCTTCGCCTTTGCAAGGCTCAACTGGCCCAAATCAGGATCAAGCACCAACAAATCAAGCAATGAGGAAAAATCAAAACTTGAGCCTAACCCAAAAATTGCTTTCCTGTTTCTTGCCCGTAAAGATATTCCTCTGGACTTCATGTGGGGTGTTTTCTTCCAGGTTTGTCATTTGGTCATATAATTCGATAGCTAGTATGAAGTTCTTACATCTATATGTGCCTTTTTTTTTTTTTGGTAAAAATATATGTGCCTTTTTGATGTTGGTATTTTTTTTGCAGGAGGCTAATGTGAATAATTTCTCGATTTATATTCATTCAGAACCTGGGTTTGTGTTCAATGAGTCCACTACTATGTCCCCTTTCTTTTACGGAGCCCAGTTAAACGACAGTATTAAGGTAGTCTTTCATATTAATTATGCTGGACATGAAATATTTGGTCTTTTGCTAGCTTTTGTGTTACTGTCTTTGATTAATTAAGATTAAGGAAGCAGCTGAAACTAAGAACGCAGTGATGTTTTTGAAAAAAAACGTATGATTCTATCTTTTCAACACCTGGTCGCTTTAATGAAAAGATAATTTTGATCCATGTCTTCTCGCTGACGGTATGTCTGATGTATGAGATACTTTGTAGAGACGTTAGGGCTTGAGATAAGCTTTTTTCCCTTTGTGGCCAAAACCAGATGAATTCTCTGATGGGGTCTATACGGATTTTATTTATGAGTCCTTTGTTTACCACGAGGCGAAAAAATTGCTAATGATGCGCAAACTTTGTTCATTGAAAAAAAACCGCTGCTGCAGGTAGCCTGGGGAGGATCAAGCATGATAGAAGCAGAGAGGTTATTGCTTAAAGTAGCTCTTCGCGATCCTGCTAATCAGAGATTTGTTCTCCTTTCTGATAGGTTTGCCCCCTCAAAGCAAAGTCTGAATAAGTTCTTAAGCCCATGTTACATTATCCCTTTTCTTGGTATGGAATGACAAACTCAAATAAGCACTTGAAAACTTGATTGCTTTTACTTGGTCAGAAAATTTGTAGGTTGAATACGCATTCTTACTTGTAAAAGTTTTTGATGTTTGATTTGACAGCTGCTTGCCGCTGTACGAGTTCCGTGTCATTTATAAGCATCTGATTGCTTCTCCGCAAAGTTATGTGGAAAGGTATAGTCCGTCCAGTAAATTTCTTCTTTTCAGTAAGAAATGTCCTTTCTGGTATTACATGATGACATGTTTATAGGGAATACGAGCTAAGTCCTCTATTTTCCATGTTATAGCTATTTTGATTTTGAGGATTATCGCTATGATCCAATAATGTTGCTTACCATACCAAAGGACCAATGGCGGAAAGGATCTCAGGTCTTCCCATCTTCCAATTATCTTTCCTCAATTTTGCCTTCATTAATGAGTGCAGTGACCCTAAAGGATTGTGGTTGGCATAACGACAATTAGCAGAAGAACTAAAACCAGAAGACTTTATTGTATCTCCTGAACTGGGTCATTGTATGATATAGTTATGCCGTTGATCTCAGTGGTTCACTTTAATCAGAAGACATGCCCAAATTGTTGCAGATGACGATGTTGTTTTTCCCATCATCAAGAAATCTTGCAAGGTATGCAGGAGAATTTGCTACATTATGTCTGCTTTTCTCCTATTCGTTTGGTTTAGGTTCCATCTCAAATGTGATAGTAGCACTCTCCATGATCATTGTTTTACACTTTACCTTGTTTGTCTGCAATAAGAACATTGAGTGAAATGGGAGAACCAAGAAATTCCTTATTGTCCTCTATTCCTTCATTGCAATGCAATAAAGGCACAGGTAAGTTAATTATGCAGAAAAAGCTAGCAACTACTAAGTCATAATCTCTCTAATCTTACAGAGACAGTCAAATGCAAGTGTGAGTGCAAGAAGACAGATGCTTGTAAGTCGATGCTTTCTCTTAATTGCTAAATAGCTAGAATAGCTTCCCATCCCAAAACTTCACTACGGAGGTTCCATCTTATGTGATAAGGAATATTTTGCTTACTGAACATATGTTGCAGGATCTTCATAAGATGCAGGATTGTATCCCGGATGAACATTATCTGCAGACATTGCTGGCAGTGAGTGACTCAGTTCTTTATGTTTCTCTTCTGGATACAATTGACATGTTGCTAATGTGCAAAACAACTGAACAGTCCTGCTTCCTGCTCTATTATTTAGTATTAGACAAAAACAACCTTTTCAGCACCGGTGACGGTGATGGCAGCCTAATGATAAGGATCAGCCTTTCCAGAAACGCAAGGTCATGAGGTCGAAAACACTCATGGAGTAGTGCATGTATCAAGCTTTGTGCGGATGGGTTTTGGACCTCTAGCAGCCTGGTGGAGCTGCAAGGAAGGCTCACCAGTCACAAATCTTTAGATCATGGAGGGTGCTGATTAGATGCAACTAAAATTGGACATTCCATAGTGGGCGCTAAACTCTTTCGATAATGTCCATAGGAGATATCCCAGTTGCTCACCCCTCCTTATCCTTTCACTTTGCATGATTTGCCCGCTCCCTAGAAATGGTTCATTAGGGAATGCCCTGCCGATACATTTGCATTCAAATTTCTACTGCTCTCAGTTTTTTTTTATCTGTCACGGTGAAGCTTTACTTTTTGCTCAGTTGCTTCTGTGCTTCTTTTGAAGATGAGCGGCCTCGAAAATGAATTCTCCCGAAGATCATTAACCTTCACTCTGTGGGATCAATCAGCTACACAAAACGATCAACAGTGGCACCCTTTCACTTTCGATTACGCAGATGCAAGCCCTCAAAGTATCAAAGAAATAAAGGTGAGTGATGTTGCTTACTTTGGAGATCTGAACTTTTAAGATATGTCTGTGGATGTGTCAAATATTTGATAAACCATCAGTTTTGCGAGCATACATCAGAATTCTGCAGCATTCGATACCTGTAGACTGCACACATTGGATGGAGGACGATCACATGCTCTGTAGTTTACAATGAGCCGTACTTTTACAACCGTATTCTAAAATTCATCATGGACACGGCTCGAAACTTTTGCTCCTTTGTTGGTTTGTATACTTTCGTAAGTAACACTCTGTCAAGTTCGTTCAAGTTTGTTTCTCCCCGTTCAATCATGCAGGAGATCGAGGCAATCCACTATGAATCCGAGAACCGGACTGAGTGGTGTCAAATCGACAGCGCACGCGCTCCGTGTTATCTGTTCGCCAGGAAGTTCACGCGCGGGGCAGCTGTCCGCCTGCTGTCCGAGGGACTGCTGGGTCCGTTCGATCCCGTTCCGTTTCTAAATGCCAACGGGCTCTTCTTTGCGGCCAAACATAGAGATACAGATGCAACATAGAGAGGCTTGCGAATTGGAGGACATGTTCATGGATAACCTTTGAAAGTTGCATTCTACTCGGTATGAAAATTGCCCATCTGCACGGTTGGCAAACTCCGACCGCCCGTGCCGTCATCATTATCATGCTCACTGTGCTCTTCCTAGGTTCTTGAATCTTAGTAGGTCCATGCTCCCCGCAAAGCAGTTCGTTTCTGAATTCTACACTTCCCCTCCGTCTCTCAAACGCACAACCAAGACAATCGCTCTCGCGGCGCCGCCCTCGTGTAGAAAAGATTGGTAGAACGAATACCTCGGTGCATGATCCTATCTTTTGAACTGTGCGCGTGTTTTCGACATTATCAATGATTTCGAAAGAACAAGCTTTATTTTCAATAAGAATTTGCACTTTGTCAACGCGCACCGATAATTAATCTTGAATCTTTGTACGAGTTGGAATTTTTTTTTCAAATAATTAGTGTCATTTCGTTATACTTTCCTCATCACCTCGTTCATCCGATCATCCAAAGTAAAATCGCCTATTTGTTTCACCTTGATGGTGATAAAGTACTCATCCTGGTTGGATTCCTCAATGGCGTGTAACACGAATCGATGTCGGGAAGTGCCGATGGATCAGACGATTATCATCGCCCCGTGACGTCCCTCTCCGAGTCGATTGGTCCAACGATGGCCCATCATTGATGGTTGTATCGTCCCATCTATGCATGACGCAATCTGAATCCATTATCACCGTCCATGTGTTTGGCACGGTCACGGGGCCCATAGAAAGTTATCAAAATGGAATCTTAGGCCAATCGTACAGAAGGTCAATTCAATTTTAAAATTTTAAATTTTGTTAATTTATTCATAATTTTTTACGATTTGTTAATATAACCATTTCGACCAATTATGATCGTAAATTACTGATATGAATACTAATTATTTTATATGACGCATGTTAGGATTTAGCGCTCATATACAATGAAATAAAGAGTAAAAGTAAGAAAGAAAGATTGAGACACGAGATTTACCTTGGTTCACCCTTGAATCAGAGCAATATCTAGAAGATGATTCCTCTAAAATTAGCATATCCTACATCTTTCTTACAATTCTCAATTATAAAAGAAAGGAATTATATGTATTTAGTAGTTATTTATGGATTAAAACCTAAACCACCTATGAGCTCAAGAAAAAAAAAAAAAAATCCCTCGATAGCTTAAGGGTATTGCCCCCAACAACCCTTGCCTACTCACTGGCTATGAAACACTAACATTTTTCAATAGCTTTCGAATTGTGTCGGACATTTCGACATGTGTTCGATACTCTCCGACACTCTCTAACAATCTTCGACATTCTCCGTTACTTAGTTAATATGTGTCAAAAAATCTAATACTTGGTCAATTTTCTCGACACTTCGACATACGAGTTTTCTACATGTGATTTTGATATCGAGGTCAATTTTAAATTTAAATAAACGAGAGGTCAAATCTAAATATGTGAAAAAATAAAACACAATAATAAAAATAATAAATGGAGAAAGAAGAAAAACCTAATTTTCTCTTCTCTTCTGACTCCTACTTCCCGTAATACACAATTCATCTCTTAAGTTTTTCTTTTCTCATCTTCTAACATATTATACATGCAAGTCTAAAATATGGATCGCTTGTTCTTTCTCCAAGTTTTATGAATTATTGAAATATAGTTGAATTTGTCAAATTAAAATAATGAATGATATTAATAAATGATGAATTAACATTTTTAGTGCATATTCATTCTAGGCTTATTTATTTATTTATGAATTTAATTCAGATTATTTTTTTGGTAAAGATTAATTCGATTAATTTGATTTCATAAAAATGATAATTTGTAAAATATATATTTAATATACAACATGTCCAATGTGTCGGAATTCTCTCTCTTTTTTTTTTTTTTAATAAACGACGTGTTGTCGTGTCGTGTAGCGTGTTAGTGTCGGTGCTACTTAGCTCACTGGGGGACGAAACCCAATGCTTTTCTATTGATGGAGAGTATATATCATATCCTAACAATTTATTTGGTTGATTGTCGGGCCTCAGCAATGGCCAGTGAGTTTATGACTTTTTGGACAATCATCCAATCATCAATAGGTCCACCGATTCTTATCGTCCATGCATGCAAATGAAGCATCCATGAATCACCGTTCGAGATGCGTCGGGAGGCATCCATTTGGACACCACCTCTCGTGTTTCTTTAACTTCACATGCAAGGTCCCCACGGGAAGTCACCTCCTTCCCCCTTCAAGGCAAGACGGTACAAAACATCACGTCCCACCTTAAATAATTCAATCGACGACCGCGACAGGGAGGGGAGGAGGAAAAGTCGTAACGTGGCGATGATGTGTGCATCTGGTTGAAAAGGGTTTTCTCCTAGTTCCTACCCGGTGCTGTGCCCGAGGTGGAAACGAGAAACATGCCAATCGAAAGGAAAAGCTCCAGCGATTGGGGGGGGCGGCTCGAGATCTTTCGTGCCATCCTGGCGGTACGGCAGCGAAAGCCCTAACGGGAGAGAAAGTCAAGACGGCAACGCTCGACCACACGTCGTGGGAGGAGAGGAGACGGGCGACGTGTGCGTTTTTACTGCTGCTCTCCTCCGACTCCTTTTCAATGTGTTCCTCGACCCGCGCAGTCGATGATGGTGTCGGCTCAAACTATAATCGATGGTGTTCTCGGTTGTAAAAAAAAACACTTGGTAATCGTGCGCGATGGCACGCCTTTCACGAGTCCGAGGAGGCCAAACCGCCTGTCGTCTACGCATCCTATGTTCAGAGAAACCGGTTAGGCATCTTCCCATCTACAGCGACTTCGCAACATATCTGGTCGATTCTTTTCTCACTATTGTCTGTCTAGCAGGTTTTTGCACCGAAAATGCTGTGGTTTGGCATATGATAGGACCGCGACTTGCTTAGACACAACAGCAGATTTCCGTAACCCTGCTTAATTATCTTAACCGCTTACGAAGCTACCACTTTGCGCATAAGATCTACTCGGTTTGGATAGACCGGATCGTAAGGAATGACAGCCCCATCGGCTTAAGGCGAATGCTCGAAAGGGCAATGTCCGTCTTTCTTCTTTGGACTTAGTGAATCGTGCTCCTGTCTCTTGTCACGGGCGACATGGGCCGGAGCTTGAATTTGCAGTGTACTTCCTTTCGATAAAGATAAAGTTTTCTTTAACCTCTATCTCGGTGTTTTTGTTGGTCCAATGAAACCCTACTTACTTGTGATTTTCCATCCATCGCAAATCATCCTCCGATCCTCTTGAGACCCCAGTTATGCAACTCTAAGATTGCGGATAAAATTCACGATTTTTCCATCCATTACAAATCATCCTATGCATATCCAAAGCATCATCCATGTTGGTTTGATCCCCAGTTCTATTGAAACTCTAGTTATGCAACTCAGAAAGTTACAAATAAAATTTACGATTTTCTATCAATTGCAAACCGTTCTTTGATCCTCAATTCCATTGAAACCCTAGTTACACAACTCAAATGCCATGGATTAAATATGCGACTTTCCATCCCTTACAAATCAAAATTTAATTATGTTGAAATCCTAGTTATGCAACTCGAATGTTGCAAATAAAATTCATGAGTTCCATCCATCTCTAATCATCCTATGCATATCAAAAGAATTATACATGTTGGTTCGATCCTCAGTTTCATTGAAATTCTAGTTATGTAACTCGAAACGATGTATATAAAATTTGCGATTTTCCATCCATTGCAAACAATTATTTGATCTTTGATTCCCTTGAAATCCTAGTTACACAACTTAAATACTACATATAAAATTTACAATTTTCCAATCATTGCTAGCCATCCTATGATACCATTGAAATCCTAGTTATGCAACTTAAACATTATAAATAAGATTCGTGATTTTTTATCCATTCTATGCATATCAAAAGCATTATCCATCCAATCATCAATAACTGCGTTAGTTGAGAGTCTCTTCTTTATCACTGATGTTGAGAGTTCGAAATTTGCAGTTATTAGCGTGTAAGTGAGGGGCCATGGTGTTAGGGTTCTGTGTTAGTCTCTTCCAAAGTATAGTCGTTATAGGTCCTTCACTATGGAGGATCATGATAAATTCGAATAGCGTAAGTGAAAGGAGGCTTCGGCGAATTCTTGGTTATCAAAAAAAAAAAAAAAAAAAGGCATTATCCTATTTCATTTCCCTTTATCCTTGAGACCTATGGAATTGAATTGCCCAATCAATTGGACCAACTATGGAGCCCCACACGGCCTCTCTTTCGCCATACCAACGAAGTCCCTGCCATCCATTGTCTTTTCCAGGTTCAATGATCCTAAAAATCTCCTTGGCACGTGGTAAGATTTCCAACGTATTTAAATGGAATGGCGATGGGCCAAAAAGAAATCCCAACGTTAAAATTGTTTCCATAGTACAGGAACCACATCCAATTTATATAGATAGTAGACTTGACAATCTTTGCCCACCACACCTCTCTTTGTCCCTAGATCCACAGCACAGATCCTTCAACACCCCTCAACAGATCTCCCAACACACACATAAGCAATCACCGCCGGTGACGATGGCAAGAGTCGTGATGACCAACATGTCGCCGGCCATGTCGTCCTCTCCGCCTTCGTCGCCAACCTCGTCATCTCTCTCCCCCCAGCCATCGGCGGTGCCACTGCCGACCGCCGTCCCGGTGCGCACAATCCCGGGCAGCTACGGGTGGCCGCTCCTCGGCCCGATATCGGACCGCCTGGACTACTTCTGGTTCCAAGGCCCGGAGACATTCTTCAGGAAGAGGATTGAAAAGTACAAGAGCACCGTGTTCCGGGCGAATGTGCCCCCGTCGTTTCCCTTCTTCCGGAACGTGAACCCCAACGTGGTGGTCGTCCTCGATTGCGAGTCCTTCTCTCACTTGTTCGACATGGAGGTCGTGGAGAAGAGGAACGTTCTCGTCGGCGACTACATGCCGAGCGTGAAGTACACCGGCAACATGCGGGTCTGCGCCTACCTCGACACTTCCGAGCCTCAACACGCTCAGGTACGGTCTCGCCGCGACTTGATGAACCGGTCCTTCTGGTCGAAAATGAAATTACATTCGCATGAGAAGCTCTTACATCCGCTTGCCAAAAATGATGAAGTTTATATGCTTGAATTTATGCCTTTTGCTTACCAACATCTTTCTCACATGAACAGATCTACTTTTTTTTTTTTTTTTTTTTTTTTTTTTTTTTTTTTCACCTAGAGTACTACTAATGCCGAAAATAGATGACAAATAGGCTGCATTTGGGAATAGTTTTGGGAATTGTTCATCCAAATCCCTTTTCATCAAATATTGGGTGTTCGGGAGAAATTTTACAAATCTCATTAAGGAAAAGTTAGCCTTTTTGAAAGCTGAAAGTTCAAGATTGGTCTTGGGCATTAGCTTTCTGGGCATGCAAATATTGATTATTCATCTTCCCGTTGAGGGCAACTGCGGGATTATGTAGGGCTGCGAGGGGCTGGCGAAGGACTAGAGGGAGGTCGGTAGAGGTCATGGTGAGCCAAGCGACTGTTGTCGAGGGGTTGTGGCGGCCTTCGCGAGGGGCCTTGCAATTTGGGTCCTTGTGAGCTCACTGGGGTTGCTCGAACTCAAGCAACCCTCGCCAAGGCCACGTGACCTTGCGTAGAGGTCGGGCGACCCAATTGTAGCCCTTGTTGAGACCATGCAACCTCAAGTGAGGGTCTCGCCTGGGTCGCGTGACCTCAGTGCGCCCGAGGTTGCACGGAGTTGGCGAGGGGCGCTTGGGGTCACACGACCCTAGCGAGGTCGCAAAGCCCTCGTCGAGGTTGTTCGCGACCCTCATCAGGGATCGCGTGATGCCTGTCAACAGTCACTCAACCCTAGGTGGCCCTCGTGGTCTTGAGGGGCCGCTTGAGGTCCATCTAGTGACCGGTTGTTGTCCTTTACCGGTCAACTATTTTTTTCTTTTTTAAATAACAAAGGTTATTACTATCTAAATAATATTTTACTCAAAAGTACTTGTATTTTTAGATTATAATTTACTAAACGCAATTTGAATTTTGAAAATTCCCTTTACTTCAAAACCTTTTACATTGCCTTAAATACCTTTTCAAAAATCTAATCAAACGACTGGCTAAGTTCACGGGATTTACTAGCACCACATGAATGTGGTCGATCAAAGTCAAAATCAAATATCAGTCATTTGAGGGAGCTGCACGATCACATAAAATTTTTGTCGGTTATGGGAGAAAAGTTCAGCAAGTTTTGTCCTTATTAGTATATATCTGGAGTAAATCAAGACAATTCCGCAAAAAGATTGGAGTTTATAGGGGAATATAAAATTGTACGAGGTGGGGGGGTGCCGAATCCCTGTCTCGGGGAGGTAAAAACGTAATTAAACCTAAGAATTGAAAATAAGCTCTTTATTTTTCCTATATGACTCTACTCTCTTTGGTTTATGATTTTAGCTAAATTAGCAAAGTTGCAATGCTCCTTGCAATTTTTTTTTTTTCTCAAACGTTGGGAAAAGATATTCATTTGCCTCGATCCCAAAAATGAAAGTTGAGAAAATATAATTTTACAGGGTATTTCAGGTTTTTTTTTTTTGATTTTCTCTACACGCCACTCGCTATACAACCCTAGAAATTTTTTACTGTTTTGGTGGGCCCGAGGAAAGCGCTGGGAATTGACTAATTCCTCCAATAGGAATAGGACATGCATTATTGTCTTTGGGTACAGAACCACGTTCGTACGAGTACAGCCAAGAGCTGATCTTGAACCGTCGGTTTCTGATGTGGTCGGCGTTGGGACCATCGTATTCGCCGTTGATGGTCCCCCTCCATTCCCGAAGCTTTTATTTAAAAAAGATCTGGTCCTCGGCCTTCCATTTATGGATCTTTCTTTTGTCTTTCCATAAATAAATCTATAATTGGACAAAATAAATAAATAAATAAATAGATCTACAATATATTTTTAGGGCTATCAATGTGATATTGATCTTATATTTGCATAACACACAAATTTTCTTTTGAACAAAATACCTTGTTCTTAAAATTATGATGTGCATAATCATTAAGCACGATCTCTTAGAGCGATGCATGGAAATTTTAGTTGTAGTAGATTTGATAATTTGGAAATATTTTTTTAAATCTATTGTAAAAATATTAATTCAATTTTAAAATTTTCATTTTAATTAATTTTATCCTCAAATTTTTAATAATTTATTAATATAGTCACTTCCGCACGATTATTAATGTTGATGTCAGTTGTCTTTTATGATATGGACAAATTTTTTACATTATCTTTAAAATTTTTAATCGCAGCAGATTTGATAATTTGGAAGTAATTTTTTTAAAATTATTATATAAATATTAATTCAATTTTAAACTTTTTATTTTAATTAATGTTATCTTCATTTTTTAATAATTTATTAATGTAGTCATTTCAGCACGATTATTAATGTTGATGTCAATTGTTGTCTTATGTGATCCGGACAAATTTTTTGCATTATTTTTAAAATTTTTAAATTTTGAATTCTTATTTTCGTTCCTCTTTTTTTCTTTTTCAACAAGTGGGCTTATTTTCTTTTCTTTTCTGTTTTCTTTTCTAGGCACTAGGTGAGAGCCCCATCAGGAGGTCGATAGAAAAAAATAAAAGTTAAGAAATTTTTTTGAAAAATTGTAAAAAATATCTACTTGTTAATAAAAATTGATTGGAAAGATTATATCAAAATTTTTTCAATAGAGTTAAAATTAAATTTACTGAATTAAAAAATTTATAATTAAGTTGATAATTCGTATAATAGATTTAAGAATTTTTTGATAATCCTTCAATTTACCGTTTCCTTGTCAAGAGTACTAGCACTCTCAACTCATCTGTACTTCCAAGTAAGATTTGTACTCCGCCTCATTAAATAGCATGAGTTATGATCAAGAAGAAAATACATTATCTTAAGTTTTCATGTTGCAAATTAGCAATCATCCAAAAATTTCTAACATTTTTTTGTTGCTCATTTTATTGAGTAATTCCTTGAAATTTTATTGTTATTTTCTCTCAATATTTACAATAGTGCCATTTATTAAAGAAAAAATATCTCAACATCACATGACAAAATTTTCTTAACTTTCATCCCATTTCTGAAAAAAATTCATGCGCACACGATGCACGAGTATGCTACTAGAACGCGAGAAACTAGTTGTTAGGCTGAAATGGGGAATAAAAAAGACATGAGAAGAAGAGAGAACATGCATAAGGAAAAATCAGAATGCCATGAAAAAAAAAAAAAGTTCTTAAAAAAGTAAACAAAGAAAAATTAAAATAATATTTTCACGAAGCATAGAAATTCTAAAATATCCATAGATTTCAATCGAAGATGGCATCACTTATTTCCTATTGATATTTGATCCTTTTTTTTTTTTTTTTTTCTAATTTTGATTTTAATAATGTGATCATTTCTTCAATTATGATTATATTTACAGGTGAAGAACTTTGCGATGGACATACTCAAGAGGAGCTCCAAAGTATGGGAGAGCGAAGTGATCTCGAACCTAGACACCATGTGGGACACCATCGAGTCCAACCTCGCCAAGGACGGCAAGGCCAGCGTCTTCTTCCCTCTCCAGAAGTTCCTCTTCAACTTCCTCTCCAAATCCATCGTCGGCGCCGACCCGGCCGCCTCACCGCAGGTGGCCGAGTCCGGGTACGCCATGCTCGACCGGTGGCTCGCCGTCCAGATCCTCCCCACCGTCAACATCGGTATGGACGGGCCGAAAGAGCGCAGGCCCTTTGTTCGTAAAAAGATAATCAAAACGATAAACACGTCGAAAAATCGAAGATAGTGTTTAAATTTAACTGTTGAAACTAAAGGCAATGTTCGAAATCCTGGTGACTTGCAGGCAAACTGCAGCCGCTAGAGGAGATCTTCCTGCACTCCTGGGCGTACCCTTTTGCGCTCGTGAGCGGGGACTACAACAAGCTCTACCAGTTCATCGAGAAGGAAGGCCGAGAGGTGGTCGAGAGGGCGAAGGCCGAGTTCGGACTGACCCACCAGGAGGCCATCCACAACTTGCTGTTCATCCTCGGCTTCAACGCCTTCGGCGGCTTCTCGGTCTTCCTCCCCACGCTGCTGAGCAACGTGATGGGCAGCGACGCGGCGGAGCTGCAGGGCCGGCTGAGGAAGGAGGTCCGGGAGAAGGGCGGGCCGAGGCTGGGGTTCGAGGCGGTGAAGGAGATGGAGCTGGTGAAGTCGGTCGTGTACGAGACGCTGCGGCTCAGCCCGCCCGTCCCGCTCCAGTACGCCCGGGCCAGGAAGGACTTCCAGCTCAAGTCGCACGACTCGGTCTTTAACGTCAAGAAAGGTGACCATTTTCCCGCATCCGCACATCCTTTTCTCGAACCTGAAATTCGACACCAGCGTTAGAATTTCACGCATTCGCGCCTTCATCTTCCCTTGTTTTTCAGGCGAGCTGCTGTGCGGGTACCAGAAGCTGGCGATGAGAGACCCGAAAGTGTTCGATGAGCCGGAGAGTTTCAAGTCGGACCGGTTCGTCCAGAACAGGGAGCTGCTGAATTACTTGTACTGGTCCAACGGGCCGCAGACCGGATCGCCGACCGAGTCGAACAAGCAGTGCGCCGGCAAGGACTACGTCACCCTCACCGCGTGTCTCTTCGTCGCCTACATGTTCCGGCGGTACGATTCCATCAGCGGAAGCTCGAGCTCGATCACGGCGGTTGAAAAGGCCAAATGAGTTGACGTGCGTTTGTACGCATTTCGGGCTTTGTTGGGCTTGAGGCCCGGCCCATATATTAATACAGAGTGATGGCCTCTTCATAAATTGTCGAGATAAATCAACATTCAAATTATTTAATGTAGGAAGTATAAGTGCTTTTGTTTCACAAAAAACCTCACAATAAAAAAAAGGACTTTCTAGTATAATAGTCATTGTGGTACTGAATGAATAACAGTTTATTATGAGGTATAAATTTTTTAAGAAGTGGGTCCCATGATAATTTATAATTATCTATTATTTAATTTTTGTGCTCAATAATAGAATATTATTTAAACAATAGATTAAAAATTATCACGCAATCTTTAATCTAAAGAATAATACTTTCCGAGAAATCATTAATAAGGAAAATAGTTAGTTTTCACTTATTTGTTGATATAAGACTGAAAATGTTTTTTTATTTTTGTTATTTGTCCCATTCTAACTCTCAACTCACTATAAAATTGCTTATTTATAGAGTTTGGCATACTTGCAGAAAACTGATTAGGTCCTCACTAATTCTAAGTCTAGGATCATTCAATAGTATCAGAGTCATGGTTTCGTTTGTAATAATATCCGTTCCATACGTTTAGTAGATGAATCCAATGTTGAGAAGATTTTTTCATAGCATGACGGATCCGGAAATACTAGAAGTGCCTATTACTCTCGTCGCATCTCCATTTTCTTCTACCCCTCCAGATTTTCGTGTTTCCAATGCATCTAAGATAGATTATCTTTATGAAGTTTCTCTTAGTGATAAATTCAAGATCTGTGAAACTTAACTCCCTTTGATGAACCCCTATCCTGTTTTTGCTAAACCCACCTCATCATTTTCTTCTATTCGCTTCATTCGTCAACTCATTCGTCAAACTCCAAAGGAAGTAAATGAGTATATTTAGTCCTCCAAATTCGACCAACATCCTATTTCTGCCACTGAAAATGAGTACTTTGTTACTCTTCAAATTCTTCCAGAGTTTCTTAGGCAATGGACCCAACAAGGATATTTTCATGTCTATTATGGAGCTGTTCGTCTTGCTCTTACTTTTCATGGTTGCAAGGGTTTGCCAGTTGTGGCAAGAATCGCATTACTGGATACTTGATTCCTAGAATACCAGCATGTTTGTATTGGTACTGCCCTGACCACTCTGAATGCTGGAACAGTCTTTGTCACTCTATATCCAAACTTCAATATTGCTCTTTTAGATCCACAATTGCTTTCTTTTCTGAAAGTCCAACTCCACCTCACAGGAACAACTTAGACTGCTGATTCCATTTGTCACGACCAAATTTTCGGGTGAACCATCTAGGGTTTGGCTAATGGATTGCTAAGCCTAGACTTAGCTCGAGCTCTCCCAAGCCCATACCAGTTCGCGACTTAAGTTCAAATTCTTAACATGCAATTATTTTTTGACTAGGAGTCGCCACTAATCAGTTTTTGGTGGGTCGATTAGAAACCCAAGTAAAGTAATATGAGATTTACTTTACTCCTACGAACTAGAGATTGTAAGTTCGGGGACTTGGTTACACTAGATTTTTCTAATGCCCTTTCGGGACCATTTTTTTTATTTTTGAAAAATGTTTGGCAAGCAGCTTGAATTGATTTTAATTTATCTCCCTAACATGTGAGGTGATCATACGAGTACGCAATCCTCCAATTTAACACCCAAGAAAAACAACGAATAGATTGCAAAACTTACCTCAAAGCAGCAAAAGCATTTGCAATGTTAAATTAAAATCCACATCAACAATCCTAGATATGGTTTCTAATTAACACGCGATTTTCTCTTTTTTTTTTGTTTTCACTTTATTTAATGGAATTTAAATCTATATGCAATGCATGCTAATAACCTAATATGGCATGGCAACATGACCTAAATTAAATGACATGAATAGAGTAGATCCTAAAGAAATGCAATAATTTAAATAGCAACTTAAATGACCTAATATGCAAATTTTAATTAAATGGCCCTAGAATGCAAATTACTTAACATGCACCTAATGTTTTTGGGTTTTTTTATCTGAAATTTCGAATTAACAAAAGTCCTAATTGAACTATCCTAAAAAATGTGATTATAAAAAAAAGCCTAATTTACTAGCCTAAATGTCTTATTTACTTAATCTAGTTCTACATACTCACGCAAGATTCTATTTTCTTTATTATTCTTCTTTCTCCTAAAAGATGCAATTTATCCTAAAAAAGGGAGTAATTTATTCTAAGACTCTTGTATGAAACTCCTAACTAAATTAAAATTCCATCCAATTTAAACTAGGGATTAAGTCATACTAAATCCTAATTTAAACTAAGACATTATTTTAATTTTGCAGTTTCTAACCTAAGACGCAACCTATCTAAAATGTTGATCTAAACTTAAAATTAAACATGCAATTCTATTCTAAAATGCATGATGATTTTTGTTCGCTTTTTTATGACCTAAAATAAAATCCTTATGCAAGACAATAAAAAAAAAAAACAAACCTAATCCTAATTCAACATTTTTTGAGTTTTTTATTTCCTTTTTTATTTTGAAATTAACAATTTCTAATAACTAAACATGCAACCTAAATCAGTTAATTTGATTTTTTGATTTTTTATTATTTAAAAAAAATGAATTTCTATCCTAAGCATGCAAACCCTAAAACTACATTTTTGATTTTTGATTTTTTTAAAGAAAACTAATTCAAACAATCCTAGCAAATCAAGCAAAATTGATCCCCCAAATTGACGAACCATATCTCGCGCATAAGATCGGGCTGGCCAATTTCATGAAATATCACAAATCGGATCTCGGGCGGGAGATCGGATTGGCAACTTTTTTAAGTAATTTCAAGTCGGATTTCAAACGCGAAAATCGGACCAATAATTACTAATTTCATGGCAAATTTATATCAAGGAATTTCAACTTAGCACTAAAGAGACAATTATACCTAAGATAACAAATAATATGCAATATTAGTAACAATAAATAAAGCAGAAAAATAAATAACATAAAAAGTAAAAATAAAAATAAGAATAAATAAAAATAGAGTTTACCTAATTTTTCTTTTTTGCTTTTTTTGGTTTTTTTCTTTTCTTTTTCGAAAAAGAAAAAAAGGAAGAAAAAGAGGGGGCCGGTGGCTAGGGCTTCGGCAAGGGTCCCGGTGAGGTCCTCCAGGGATGGCGCGACGGCGGCGGGGGCGTCGCGGGATCGGCTTGGGCGGCGAGGGTGGCGTCGGGGCTAAGCACGGACGGCTCCGGGGCGGTGTCGGATCTGGGAGCGTTGGGTGTTGGCGCAGGGCCGATTCGGCATCTAGCGACGTCGGGGGTGCTGCGGCGGGGCCGATTCGAGACACCGAGGGCGGGGCAGGGGCATCGCGGAAGCAGATCTGGGTAAAGGGGGAGCAGATCTGGGGCGGAGGCGAGGCGGAGGGCCTCGGGCAGCTTCGGCGAGGGGCTCCGGCGTCTAGGCCCGGCGGCGGCGACCTCACAAACGGAGCGAGGGTTGCGGATCAAGCCGGGGAGGTCGGCGGGGCGTCACGCGGCCGAGAGCTAGGCTCGGCGACAGCGGGGGCATCGCGAGCGGGAGAGGCGGCGGCGATGCTTGGGCGGATGGCGACGGATGGCGCTGGCGTGGGCTGGTGGCGCCAGCGCGGGCGGGCACCCCCCTCAGGGAAGATGAATAGTGCCGCGAGGGGGGGGGGCTTCACCTTTACCTTTTTACTTTCTACCTCCCTCAATTCACTTTCACCCTTTTTGCTTTTTTTGTTCTCCGTTTTTAGCCAAAAGAGAACCCCCCCGCTCGAAAACTCGATCGTACGCAACCCTTTATACACAAAAAAATGTATCTTTGTGGTATCGTTTTACTGCTAATTTTGCTCGCGTCAAATCCCATCAAATATATTATTTCACTCTGCGCGATATCTTTTGCATATTTGACCAAAAATATTCCCTTCTTGCGCAAAGATACATATTCTAGTGTATATTTCCTAAACCCATAAAAATCTTAACAAAATAAAACAAAATATAACAAAATCAAAAAATAAAATCTGCCTAAACTATATGCCATGCATTTTTTTTTTAGCAAAAATTAACCCCAAAAATTTAGGTGTCAACACCATTGCTGCAACACTCCATTACTAGATGGTTTATTGAGTGCAGAACCATGCGCTTGACTTGAATTTCAACAATGGAAATGAAGATGCTTTATTCATCTTCATATAGAATGATCAAGCATCCTGCATTCATGTTCCCAGATAGATTCCAAAGGAAGAGTTGGCCAAGCTTATTTCAGAAACTTGGATTACCAATTACGAAAAGCTGCACCAGAACAACAAGCCTTTCCGGTCTACAGATTTTGAATTCGTTAGAAAGAAAGATGGAACTGTTTTCATCAAATTTGGTAAGGAAAAGAAATAAAGTCCTTTTATCTTCTAGACTCTCTTCATGATTGAACCATGTGTTCCTGAGTCCATTTCCGAACCAGATCCTAAAAAGCTTGTCAAATACTTCAAGAGTAATGGACATTGTGTCCGTTACTATAAAGACAAGTATGGTAATTGTTTTTGGGATCCTTTTTATCAATGCTCCTATTGCATAAACTCTTTCGACGAGGTAGATCCAAGTACAAGACCTCGCTGGAAACACAAGAAGCCAAAGGACCCTCTGTACCAAAAATATCTGAACAAAGATCCTTTTGTTGATACTCTTGGTGAGTACGACAAATTTCAGTTTATGATTTTTTATGCACCAACTCTACCACCAGAGTTAATCACACCAGCTCTAGTGTCACCAACTCTACCACCATCATCCCATCCATCTCCTCCTCAGAAAAAACCAGCTCTTTCTCCGTTTTATAAACCAATTTTTAATGGGCGAAAAAGTATTCCTACCCACTTGAGGCTCCAGTAGAAATACCACCAAATTCTTTTATCGCCATGTTCCATAAAACAGATTTCCCTCCTTTTGTTCGAGAAACTTTCAAACTTTCGTTTCCTGCTACAGAGGAATTTATTTTGATCCACAAGGTAGATATTGGCATGTTTCGAAGATACTTACCCCCACAGATGTAGATGAACATGGAAGACAAAAAAGGACTCCAGTTGCTGAAGCTGTCCTAAATTGGCAATCGGAGACTTTTTTAGCGCATAACAATGCCTTTAAAGCAATTGATTCCAAGCTTGTCAACGTGCAACAAGATCTTTGATGATATGATGAAACCACCAAAAAGATGCTTTCAGATTTTCAGAAGAGGCTTCATACCTTAGAATCTGGACAATATCTAGGGCATCATAATCTTGAAAGTCCTAAAGCGAAGATTGAAAAACTCAAGAGACAAATCCAAACCCTTGAAGAAGAAAGACTCAATCCATTTCCAACTACTCTACGGACAGAGTACCTTTCTCCTCCACCACCCCAGACGTCTATTTTTGCTACCATCACAGATGTTCCTGTCAGACAGGACATGACAGACGTAACTGAAATGAGAAATCACCTCAAAGAATTGGACTGCATAAGGAAAGAAAAATGAAAAGAGAAGATGCCCAAAGAATCCTCTCTTGTTATAAAAGAGCCAGATCAAATGATGCTGTCAAATCTGTTAGAATCTTTTCTAAGAGATTTGGGTAATCAGGAACAGCCTAATCCTGTAACTCCATAGTCTGATCTTATTATTCAACAGCTTGACCCTGTCATCCCGACAGACCAGATTCTATTTCTAGCATTGCCCACTTTTCCAAATATATTTGATACTGAATCAGATTTAGTATCTCTCTCATCCTCATCATCTTTCTCACTTCCTTCCATTGATTCCTTTCCCATAGCACTAGTAACCTTATCGATATTCATGATCGATCCTCCAGACCAGGATATGGAATCAAATCCTTATGAACTAGAAGTCGTTCAGCCAGACAATACTCCCCAGAATATATCCACTTCATCAAAACAGTTCTTCACTATTGATGACATTCCTTCTCACAAATGGCCAGAAAGACTTAAAAAATTCCATACTTGGTCGAATACCCGAGTTATCACCAACCAGGACAAGTATGATGTTCTTTTCAATTTTGTCATAAAATTTATAGGTAGCCTCAAATTTTGGTGGTCTTCTGTAGGAGAACAAGAATAGCTTCACTTTTTACTCTCACCAAACTTTCAGTATGCCATTACTCTTCTATATCATTTCTTTGTGGGGAAACCCGTCGACCTTATAGAGCTCAAAATAAGATAATTTTTCAAAAGAAGATGCTACTCTCTCCAGAAAAGACATCTTGATAAGCATTATTGAGAAATGCTTAAGCTCTTCTACCAGATTGGAGCCGATCCAAATCTGAAGCATGTCTTTCTGACTTCCATCCCCAAAGAATTATCTCAAATGGTAGAAAGAACCTTTTTCACCAAATAAAAGAGGATCCAGGATGTTCCATTGGGAAAACTTCAACAAGAAATCCATTTGTGCTTAAAAGAATTGTGTATAAAGTGTCAAATGATCCAGACCTATGTTCATGATAACAGAGAACTTGACGCAGCTTGCTCTCGCCAGAAGCTAAAAATCAAATGCTTCAAGCGAGATTGTGATGGTTCTTGTAAAAAATCTTCCAGAAAAAAGAAGCACTTCAAGAATCTTTAGATAAAGAAATCTAGACATGGCTTTAAGTATTTCTGAAGACAAAAGAAATGACGATACCTACACAAAAGAAAGATCGCTCAGGCCACAAGAAATCAAATTGATATTTCATCTGCAATCAGAAATGACATTTTGCAAAAAATTATCTCCAAGCAAAAAAAAGGTCAGAACTGTTTGATACATCATATATAGAATGAAATTGGTATTTCTCTTGAAAATGATAATATCAAATCTTTATTTTATGCGGATGAAGAACCATATGACCAAACTCTTTGTGTCATCCCTTATTACCAAACTCCTAGTGAAACTGATTTGGATTTAGACCTTGAGGATATTTTTCATTTATTTCCTACTCCTTCAGAACAAAGCACCGACATATTTTCTAGCCAAACTCACCCTCCTCATTTTCTTGTAAAAATCTTCACTTCAAAGTTTGCCAAACCTATCACTGTCATTGCTTTCATAGATATTGGAACGGCTTCTTCAATTCTAAATACTAAAGTTCTTCCTGAAGAATATTGGACTTCTTGTGTTCGATATTTCAATTCTATCTCAGGAGATACTTTTTCTATAAATGTCATAACTACTCTAGTAACCATTCAGTTTTTTCCCTAGTTTTCCATAACCACAAAAATCTTTGGTTCTAATCTTCCCAACAAAGATCTCATCATTAGTTGGGATATCATGATTCAAATTTCTCAGCTTCGCATCATCCCTAGAAAAAGGTCTTAAATATAAAAACCAATTCTCTGAATTTGTCAATATACAGAGACTTTTTTCCATTAACATGAATCTGTTAGACAACATCATGCAAAAGTTGTTGGAATCATATTTAGAATCTCATTCTGAATTCGTTCAGAAGTGTTCTCATCATTTATAGGAAAATCCAGACTTCTTTATTTGCCTTCCCTTCAAGAAAAATGAAGATATTAATCCAACCAAGATGAGTTACATGGAAATGAAGCCATAACATTTGATTTTGCCTCGAAAGGAGTGCTCGGAACTATTGCAGCAATGCTTTATTGAAATTTCTAATTCTTAATGGGCCTGTGAAGCCATTTATGTCAACAAGTGTGCCGAGCAAAACAGAGGGAAGATGAGACTGATAATTAATTATCAGCCTCTTAACTTTTTTCTCCAAGATGACAAATTCCCTCTACCCTCTAGAGATTCCATCTTTACTGGACTAACCAAGACCCACATCTACTCCAAATTCGATCTTAAAGCTGGATTTTGGCAACTGGGCATTCATTCTGAAGACAGACCCAAAATAGGGTTCTGTATTCCGAACCAACATTTTCAGTGGAAAATTCTTCCTTTTGGCCTAAAGGTGGCATCATCTCTATTTCAAAAGGCCATGTGTCAAATTTTCTAGCCAATCCTGTCAAGGGCAGCAATATATATCGATGATGTCCTACTCTACAGTCCTAATGAGCAGTCACACTGTCAACTTCTTGAATAGTTCACGGAAATTGTGAAGTAATATGGAATCATGCTTTTCTAGAGAAAAATGAATATTGCCCAGACATAAATTGAATTTCTTGTTATGCATTTTAACAAAGGTATATACTACCCCGGGCCACATATTGCTTAGGAATTGCTGAAATTTTTTGAGAAAAATTCCACAACAAAGCAAGTTCAGCAATTTCTTGTGATAATCAATTATCTCAGAGATTTTGATTGCTGATTCCATTACAGACAATGCTGAAAAAGAATCCCCCACTTTGGGGAAAATCTCAGACTAAAGCAATCGCTGAATTTAAGGAGATTATGCAGACTCTTCCTCCACTTCAGATCCCGTTAACAGGAAAGAGAATTCTCCAGATTGACGCTAGTGATGAATACTGGTAGCCATCTTATTTGAAGAAATAGATGGTAAGAGACATATATGTTCCTACAAAAGTGGAAAATTTTCTCAAGCTAAAATGTATTATTATTCCACTTTCAAAGAAATTTTGGTGGTGAAAAATGGCATAAAAAAATTCGAATTCCATCTCATTGGCCATCACTTCCTAGTCACACTAGATATGGCATCATTTCCCAAGATGACCAAGTTCAAATAGAAATAGGTTCCAAATTCTTAACTGCTTCGATGGGCCGAATGGTTTTCAAAGTACTCTTTTGAAACCAAACACATTGCTGGAAAGAAGAATGTGCTTGCTGATTTCCTGTCAAGACCAAAAGCACCAAAGGAAATCAACATGTATATCATGAAGCATGCTTTCATACTCATCACAATGAAAATTACAAGATTGAGAAGATCAAAGATTGGCCAAGCTGACGATACCACCAAGAGATCATTGAACACATCCAGAACGACAGTCTCATTGTAAATCTGGATTAACTCATGTGGCAATGCCACACAGATTTATTCATATTCCATGGAGGTTCGATTCTTTATCCTTTTGGATTAAATGCAGACTATCCGTTCATTCATCCTCTAATCTGGAAGGAAGATGATTTCCCTGACCAACTTCGATGGTTATTATGGTATTTAACCAATAAGTATTTAATAGCTATTGAAATTCTCAGAAGATTCATTGCCAACCTCACTAGGATATTCCAACTCGGTAGAGGAAAAATCGAAAAAGAGAGTGACAGAAATCTCTTAGATTTCCTCAGTTGGTTTTATCCTCTCACCATTGGAAATACCTCTTGCAGAAAGAATTGAGAACCATGCATCCAAACCCTGAGGTCCATACTATTTTGTTCTTCCGACGACCATGGAATTTTGTCTCAAATAATGGCAACATAACCAATACTCCTTAGATTATTGGAACCACATCCTATAAACCCCGGCCATACAGCTAGGAAGCCCGAGTTCACAAATCCTATTTAGGACCTGTTGGATGTTGTGAACACCAATACCGAGAGCTTCAAAGAGTTTTATGTCAAGAAAACAAACTATTCCTACGGATGCATGGAATTATAATGTACCCACTGCGTGGGACCATTATGATCTAGCACCTAAAGCTAAGGAAGCGCTCTAGGATTTCAGACAAGCAACATCATCACAGGAGCACCAGATGGCAAACATAAATGATATTGCACAATTCTCTCAGGACCAGTCCTCTCAAGACCCCTATGCTAGCTAGGGAGGTTCTCTTTCTCAAGACTCTTATGATCATGGACCTTTGTCCTTATCTCAACACATGAACACATCCTTCTATGCACAACCATCTAATTGGCCTCAGTTAAGCATTCCTGCTGACACTACAGACACTACATATTGGGAACAAGAGGAAGCGTTAGCATCATATCAGCCAAATCAGATTCTCTCATCAGATGATCTTGAAGCACTTAAACAAAAATATAATGAATATCTTCTAGCAACAGTGCACAACTCAGATGACTCAGATTATGACTACAATACTCGTGACGGACGAGACCGCTAACTGTACAAGTCACTGTAGCAAATCACTGTAGCGAGTTACTGTAGCAAGCTGCTGTTCACTTTTATTGTAACACTAGGATAGGGAAATCATTGTTTACTTTCACTGTTCATACCGTGTGAATAATTCCCTATCGGGAATTTAGGAAATTTCCGATGCCTTTGTTTCGGACCCGTGAGCTTGGTCCTTGTTTGCATGTAACCTCTTATTGCCTATAAAAGACAAGGAGGATGTAATGTGTTGGGCAGAGTCCCTTGAAGTAAAGTGAGTGTTTTTGTGAAATTCTTTCATGGCTTTCTAAACTCCCTCTTCTTCTCTAGTCTGGTAGGATCCTTTGAGAAATGCAGCTCAGATAGTTAGAAATAATACAATTCTAGTTCTATATGGGTGTCTCTAGGCTTCGAACTAAAGGTCCAAGTGGTTTTTTGCTAAAAAGGCTATCCTTGAAGAGCTTGAATATGAGAAGTTCGCCCGCTTGTGGGAAGGCATACCTGTAGAAAACTGACTAGGTCTTCACTGGTTCTAAGTCTAGGATCATTCAATGGTATCAGCTCCTCCTGAGAAGATGGGGAGTCGAACCTCTCATCTCCCCCCTCTCATTAGGAAATGGTGTTTTTGGGTGTTTGAATTGCATTTAAAAAAATGCTTGCAATAGATGGAGTGATTGAGCACTTTGAAAAAGTGGAGAGTATCAATGCCATAATGGATAGATCTTGTAAGCCCACGTTTAGGGACTAAGGAAATGAAGAACCTTCATTTCTTCTCTCTCTCTACACACATTTTGCAAATCTCGTAATTCCCATATTCATGGCGTTTGCAGATGACTCCAACTCCTAGAGGGTAGTCTTGGTAAAGGTAGCAAGGGATGAGAGAAGAGACGATGAATGGGAAGATGAGTAATTTCAAAAAGTGCTTTCACTTTTTTAGATTTATCAATTTACTTCCTACAAAGTGATGGTTTATGTTGGACATTACAAAATAATTTAAATTTCCAATCATTGAAATTTGGTGGGTCATATATCAAGCGCATGTGATTTACCAAATTGCGATTGTGGCTAGTTGATTGATCCGGCCCGTGTTAATTTTCAGATGACACCAATTATATAACAAGTGATAAGATTATCATTTAAATAAAAAAATGATACAAGTGGTCCAATCTCGTTCTATATTAAAATTTTAATTTATTCAATGCGATTTCTAAATTTTAATCCCATGTGCAATGTTGTCCTATACTTTCATTTCGTTTAATGTTGTTTCTAAATTTGGGGTATATGTTTGATTTAGTCTTTAGAATATAAAAAAATATTTAATATTGTCTTGTCATTAATTAAAGTTTAGAGCCAACATTTAAAGTTTGTAACAAAAGGTCAGGGATGATAGGGCACATCATATTATTGTTTAGGAGCTACCTACATTCAACAAATCGAAAGTTTAATGGAGATATTATATGTATAGTCATTCATTGTTTAAACATAACTAGAGGTGTTAAAATGGATCTTAGATAAATGGGTCATATATGAATCACTTGTTTTTGACAAAAAAGTAGTTAAATGGGTTTAATAATTAGAGATTTTGATAGGTGGATCTTAAGTGGGTCTTAAATGGGTTGGATTTAGAACCCATTTTCACCCAAAACCTCACAATCTTTCTCTTCTCTCTTTAACTTTACAAAAATATTTTTTTATAAAAATCGAAATTATAATAATTATTTCTATTTTTATTTTCTTTCTTCTTCCTCCGGTAACTGGCACAGCAATGGTCGGCGACCAGCCAGGTGAGCCTCAAGCTTGCTAGATCTGGCGAGGTGGAGGCCTCGCCGACGTTTGGCGAGGGGCAACCTCGAGCTCGCCCAACGCCGGCGAGCCTTGAGCTCGCCGGATCGGGCGAGGTGAAGGCCTCGTCGACATTCAGTGAGGCTCTAGCCTCGTCAATCCGGCAAGACTCGAGCTTGCTGGCGTTAGCGAGCCAGGCGAGCTCGAGGCTCGCCTGTGACCAGCCGCTGGCTGTTGTCGTGGCCGGTAGCTGGCCAAAGAAGAAGAAGACCAAAAAAGAAAAAAAGAAAGAAGAAAAAGAAAAATTATTGTTGGAAGATATGATTTAGTAGATTTGTATTGATATGGGATCAAGTTTATTTTAGGATTAGAAAGATAGGAGAATATCTAATTTCCTTTATTAATTCTTTCTTTGTAATTAAATACAGCATGTTGTACAGAAATTACAATACAGAATGAAAAAACAATTTTTCTTCTAAACAACTATTCTTTTAAGTCTTCGGTTTCCTCACGAACCCAGAAGACCAACATTTTCTTCATCTCTTTTTCTGACATGGTATTAGAGCCTTCCATGGTTTTGACCTAACTTCTTGCTTCCGCCTTCGATTACCTCAAGGAACTCTGATTTACAGAAAAGTGTTGCCAAAGGAATCAAACTATTGATTGCCTAGAAGAACCTTTATCTGCAAAAGAGTTACCACAGGAATCAAATTTTTATATACATCATGACAAAATCGCAAGACCCTACCTCAACTCTAATCGACCAATCTGCAGGAGAAGCATTGTTGCAAAATCCAGACGACCAAGATTCTTCAGTTGTGGTTCCTGCATCCAAAGAATAGCAAAGCCAGATCCAACCGCAACCTCAACACGTGTAGTGGCAACGGCTTCAGGCTCAGGCTAATCTTGGGCCGCCCTTTCCGGGCTACCCATATCCATGGATGCCATATCCTTTGGTATCAAGGGCTGAGCCCTAATGCATCATCGCCTGGCTACCAAAGCAGCATGCGAGCTGATGGAGGTCTACCAGCCAACGATGGGGCAAACTCAACCATCGGCCCGGAGCAGACGGGCGGATCGACTGGAACGGGTATGGGAACGAATCCCTACCCGGGTTTTCAAAATGCGGATCACGAATTTGGGTCGAGCGGTTCGGGTCAGGGAACAAATCCCTACTCGAACCCTACACCCGTTTTTCCCCCTATTAGATCCTTGCTGCCAGCGGCCGACTGGAACTCGGTGACCCTCTTTATACAACAAACGAAGATGGACCGGAGCTCAAGATTATCAGTCAGCAGCTAAAGGGTGCCGACAACTATTCAAGCTAGTCGGGCGAATTCCTGTGGGCACTAGTAACGAAGGACAAAGAGGTGTTCATCGACGGAACGTTCCCGATTCCCACCGACGAGCGGATGGCACGGCTTTGGAGGAGATGAAATCAACTAGTTAGAACCTGGATTGGAAGTTGCATTGCGCCCAAAGTCGCGGCTGGACTTCGCCCGACGGAGGATTCAAAGAAGATGTGAGAAAACATAAAAAGAGATGTATGGAAAACTCGATCAAGTGAAGATTTTTTCACTCACGCAACAGATCTCAAATCTGAAACAGGGCAATATGACCGTCGCGATGGTTTACAACAAACTTTCGGTCCTGTGGAACGAATTAGAAGCAGCAGAAGAGAAATTCAACTGGCTCGACCAAATCCATCAACAATACAAGAACATGCGAGAGAGAGAGAAGGCGACGAGGTTTCTCCTCATCCTCAATGACACTTACCAGTCAGTGCGTTCTCAGATACTCACCATGGAGCCCTTGCCGAGTCTTGGCCGCATCTATCAACTCGCCATATAAGAGGAGAGCTAACAAAGAGCGACGGACCATGGTAAGGGAGGAGATGGAATGGTTCTCGTCACAAGAAGCCATTTTCGTTCCTCGCAGAAGAACAGAGGAGAGGCGGATCTAGGGTTTGAAAACATCGAAAACCCTAGGTTTATGAGGAAGATGGTGGACGGTGGAGATCTATTCCAGCGATCGAACGACTCGCATTTTTTCCTGGGTGCGGCTAGATTGGACAGCTCGCAGAGTGTGAATCTTGCTAGATCAAACGGCTCACGATCAGCGAGCATCTATGGGCCAGATGGGTTGCGCGGAAACCATTTTCCTGGATCTGACCGCTCCACAAGCCCTCATGGACCAAGTGGGCCATGCGGAAATTCGCACAGCATACCCGATGGGCCATATGGAAAATTTTCGGCCCAAGCAGTTCAATCCACGGCCAGATATCCATTTACAAAGAATAATGAGCCCAAAAGAAAAGATAAAATGTATTGTGATTATTGTAAGCGTCCGCACCATACAATTGAAAACTGCTAGAAATTGCATGGAAAACTAGGAGAAAAAGAAAAAGGGAAATTGTCCTTAGTTTTTCAGGCGTTGGGCCAACCAATGGGAAAATTAATTACCCATGAACAATATCATGAGCAGATGGAAGCGTTGAAGAAATTGGATGCTTTTGATAAGGGTGGAAGTTTCACAGGTACATCTTATTGCTTGATGAATTCAATTTCGAAGGATGCATGGATTATTGATTCGGATGCTAGTGACCACATAGTCTATGATAAATTTCTCCTTTCTGACATTACCAAATTATCTCTCCCCATATCGGTACAGCTACCGAATGGAAACGCTACTAAAGTCACAATGACTGGCACTGTGAATCTCAGTTCTTATTACTCTTCGAAATGTGCTTTATGTCCCTGAATTCCACTTCAATCTCATATCAGTTGCTCGAGCTTGTGAAGAAAACTCATGTCGAATCCTTTTTCATTCTGATAAATGCTTCTTTCAGGCCCTTTCGACTGGCAAACTGATGGACTTGGGTAAAGTCAATCAAGGGCTATATTTTTGGATGGAATTTTTGCATCTTTCTAAATTACCTCATGTTGAATTCAATAAATCATTATGTAATAGTGCTACCAATGAAATGAATTTTCTTAGTCATAAAAGATTGGGTCATACTGCATCATTTCCTTATCCTAAATGTCCGATCTATCCCATGGCAAAACAAACACGTGCTCCTTTTCAAAATAGCACTTCCGGAACAAATGACATTTTTTCTCTAATCCATGCTGATGTTTGGGGACCATATCATACTTTGAATCATGATGGGTCTCGCTTCTTTCTCACAAATGTGGATGATTTCTCTCGTGCAATATGGATATTCCTCATGCAATCTAAAAATCAGGCCTTTTCTCATCTAAAGACCTTCATTTATTTGTCTAAAACTCAATTTGGAAAAACAATTTGTCGGATACGAATTGACAATGGAAGAGAGTTTTTTAATGCTGAGTGTGCTTCTTTATTTTCCTTAAATGGAATCTTACACGAGAATTCCTGCACTTATACGCCACAACGAAATGGAGTTGTTGAAAGAAAACATCGTCATCTTTTAGAAGTAGCGTGTGCCCTTAAATTCCAAGCTTCTATTCTTGAGAATTTTTGAGGAGATTGTGTTGTCGCGGCAGCATATCTGATCAATCGCATGCCATCAGTACTCTAAAAGGAAGGCACCTTTTGAGCTATTATATGGAAGGAAACCGTATCTGAGTCATCTCAGAGTTTTTGGGTGTCTTTGTTATGTGACTACAATTGGGCATAGAGATAAGTTGGCGTCTCGTGCCAGACAATGTGTATTCATGGGATATTCAACATTACAAAAGGGGTGCAGGCTTTATGAACCATTTACTGGGGACTTCTTTGTAAGCCGGGACGTTGTTTTTCATGAAGATATTTTTCCATTCTCATATCTCAATTCTTCATCTGAAGATGAGAAGACAAGGGATAATCAATTTTTACTCGAAGAGGATTTATTTTCTGGAGGAACACTTCTTGTTGCTTCTCCTCCAAGACCAAGAGATATTTTGCTCCCACTGGTTGTTGAAAATCCTATCAGTGATCCCATTGAAGAGTCTCCTGTAGAAGAGTCAGCAGAGTTGAGGGATCCTCTAGTAGAGTCTCTTGTAGAAGAGCCTGTAGAGTCATCTATCATACAACATGAGCCACCGTGACGTTCTGGTCGAGCTACTCATCCACCAACTTGGACGGAAGATTTTATATGTGGTTCTTCAAGGACATCAGGTACTCGTTACCCTATCTCCACCTATATTTCATTCGATAGATTATTGCCAGAACATCTATGTTGTATGAGCCATATTTCTGAAGAACTAGAACCCTCTAGTTATAGGCTCCGTTTGGGAACAGCTTTCCCAAGGGCCTTTAGGGGCCTAAAGCCCTTTGGGCCAAATGTTGGATGTTTGGCAATTTTTTTTTCACCTGCCTTTGCCAAAGGCAAAGCTTCCCCAATGCTGAAAGCCCAAGGCAGGTTGGGGGCTGCCTTGGGCATTCTCGGAATGCTGGCTTTGAAGGTAATAATTTTTTTCTTCCGAAATTGTCCTTGTTAATTTTTCGTTTTTCCGGCTTTACCCCAACTACTGTTCATCGTCTTCATCCTTCCCTTCTCTCTACCGAGAACATGGCCAGCATCTACGCGCAATCGCCAATGAAGGGTAGGTGGTCCGGCGAAGGGCAGGCTATGCGGCGAAGGACAGGTGGTTTGGGTAGGGTCCCATGACCCTCCGACGAGGGTCGCCGGGCGGAAGACGCCGGCAACCCAGATCGTGCACAGATCTGGTCGTGCAAATCTGGGTCGCGGCGATCAAATCGCTAGCGCCGGCGACCTCCGTGGTGCGGTGGGTCGCACGACGGCTCGGCGAGGGTTGCGGCAACCGGGATCTTGCGATCTGGGTCGCCGCGACCAGATCGAGCGGCACTGGCGACCTTCGCACGGAGGTCGCGGCGCGGTGGGTCGAGGCGACCGTCCGCCGAGGGTCGCAACGACCCGGATCGAAGGTCGCTGGTGTTGCTCGATCTAGTCGCGGCGACCCGGATCGCGAGATCCCGGCGCCGTGACCCTCGCCGAGTCGTGTCCTTCGCACGGTGACGCTGCCCTTCGCTCCGCCGCCTCCCCCTCGCCGGACAACCTACCATTCACTGCGCTGCCTCCCCCTTGCCGGACCGCCTACCCTTCACCGGCGGTAACCGGCGAAGCCCTTGGCCGGCCAACTCTCATTTTTTCCCTTTTTTTAATAACAAAAGCATTTTGCAAATTTAATTTATCCAAACACTATTTTGCTCAATTATACTTCACAATGGACTTTCACAAGCACCATTTACCAAACACAATTTGCATTTCGATAAACTCCTTTGACTCAAGTATCTTTATATTTTCTCAAGGACTTTCTCCAAAAGTCTTCCCAAACGCACCCATAATGAGGCAAGAAATGATCCTCGTTGGCAAAAGGCCATGGAGTCTGAATTACATGCCTTGGTAGAATATTATACTTGGGATGTTGTATCATTACTTGCTCATTGCAAACCAATTGGGTGTAAGTGAGTATACAAGATTGAATATAGAGCAGATGGTTTTGTAGAAAGATACAAGGCCCGGTTAGTGGCCAAAGGCTTCACACAACGAGAAGGTTTCGACTACCATGAAACTTTCTCGCCAGTAGCAAAAGATGTGACAGTTCGTTCTTTTCTATCGATTGCTAGCTTTTCGTGACTGGCCACTGCATCAAATGGATGTCCATAATGCTTTCCTACATGGTGATTTGGACGAGAATATATACATGGAGTTTCCACCAGGATTACGGAGACAAGGGGAGTCTAAGGTATGTCGTCTCCGCAAATCTCTTTATAAATTAAAGCAAGTTTCTCGACAATGGTACGCCAAGTTCACCAATGCACTTATGGCTGCTGGGTTGAAACAGTCGAAATATGACTATGCCTTATCCACCTGGACGAAAGGTATATCATCTATTTATTTGATGATCTATTTTGATGACATACTTATCATGAGAAATGATGATTATGCTGTGAACAAACTCAAAGAGTATCTGCATTCCACTTTTCATATTAAAGACTTAGGGCCACCTAAGTATTTTCTTGGGATTGAGATAGCTCGTTTAGATCGAGGAATTTTTCTAAGCCAACAGAAATTTGTAATGGAAATCATATCAGAGGCAGGACTGTTAGGTTGCAGACCATCGGTTATTCTTATTGAGCAAAATGCCAAACTGACTTCCATCGACTATGATGCTGGGATATCTTCTCCTTCTGATGACCCTTTGTTAGAAGATCCCTCAGGATATCAGAGACTTCTAGGAAAACTGATATATCTCACCATGACTAGACCAGACATTTATTATGTAATATAGACTCTTAGTCAATTTATGCACAGTCCGAAGCAATCTCACATGAATGCAGCCTTGAAAATTGTGAGATATTTGAAGACGTGTCCGGGCTTAGGAATACTCATTTCTCAAAAGTGCAACATGGAAATGACAGCTTATTGTGATCAAACTATGCCACATGTCCTATGTGTAGGAGATCTATCACTGGTTTTTGTATCAAATTCGGAGAATCGCTACTTTTATAGAAGACAAAGAAGCAATCTACTGTGTCCTTATCTTCAGCTGAAGCCGAATATCGATCAATGGCCAAGACCGTTTGTGAAATTGTTTGGTTAAGGGGTCTACTTCTGGATCTCGGAGCACAGGTTAAAGGACCGACTTTACTCTTTTGTGACAATGACTCAGCACTTAAACTTGCAGCAAATCCTATACTGCATGAAAGGACCAAGCATATAGAAGTCAATTGTCATTTTACTCAAGAAAAGATTCAAGAAGGAATTTTTGAGACGAGAGGAATCAGAAGCTTGGAGCAGCCTGCGTATAAATTCACTAAACCTCTTTGTCAAAGAGAACACATTTTGGATATATACAAGCCATCAGCTTGAGGGAGAGTGTTGGAAGATATGATTTAGTAGATTTGTATCGATAGGGAATCAAGTTTATTTTAGGATTAGAAAGATAGGAGAATATCTAATTTCCTTTATTAATTCTTTCTTCGTAATTAAATACAGGATGTTGTATAGAAATTACAATACAGAATGAAGAAACAATTTTTCTTCTAAACAACTATTCTTCTAAGTCTTTGGTTTCCTCACGAACCCGGAGGAACAACATCTTCTTCATCTCCTTTTCGACAATTATATTTAAAAAAAAAGTAAAAATATTTAAAAAATTAATTTTTTAAAAAATAAAAATAATTAAAATTTGATTTTTTAAAATAATTATTTTAAAAATTATAAAAATTGTCCATTAAATTTGTGGTGTATAAAACTATTTTAGCAATATCATTATATATATTAAGAAATAAATTTTCTTAAATTTAGTTAAATGAGTCGGGTATGAGTAAAAAATTTTGCATTGCAATAAATGAGTCATAAACGGGTTAAATGGGTCGATTTGGGTTGAACCATTTATGACTCGACCCAAACCCGACCCGACTCACCCGTTGAATAGGTCTAAACAAAACCAACAAGCCCAATCAAACGGCCCGAGGCACAGAAACATGGGCCGGATCGCTTTGGGCCTGGCCCACATAGATACACGCGGCCATTTCATTGATGGGCCCAACAATCACTTCGTCGGGTGTTTTCTCTCTGTTTCGTTTTTGTTCTTTCGCTGTCTTTTCTGCCCGACAGAGGAGAAAACGAATGGAGGAAACCTGAAACTTCGTCGTCGTACGGTGTCATCATCATCTTCTTCACTTCACCGCATTTCCCCAACGACGTCGCGACCACCTGCGACCACACCGCGCTCCGCATGATCTGAATCTCCAGATTCGCGCCTCCGCCATCGGCCGCCGGCGACAATGTCGGTCGACGTCCCTCGCGACGCCATCCGGCGGCTCCAGATCGCGCTCCGGGAGGAAGCGGGGATCCCCTCCTACGATCCCGACGACCCTTCGATCCCGCCGCTCCGCCCCTACGAGGAGTCGATCGCCGAGGTCGACCCGTCCCCGCCGTACCTGCGCTGCAAGCATTGCAGGGGGAGGCTCCTCAGGGGCGTCGGCTCCGCGTTCTGCGTCTTCTGCGGGAAGGAGCAGTTCGGCGAGGTGCCCCCCGATCCCATCAATTTCAGGTCCACCCGGGGTTACCGGTGGCTGCTCGACTCGCTGCAGCTGGATGGATCGGTGAGGGTTTCCGCATCTCATTTTCGGTTCAAATGTGGGGTGCTTCAGCTCTGGATTGTGCGTGAATTTGGGGCAGTTTGGCGGGATTAGGGATTTGCTTGTCTTGTCTAGATTTTGGTTGTTGTTTCTTGTGCTCATTCTTGGGATGTGTGTTCGAAGGTACATTCGCTGCTCTTTATTTGGCGTAGTGATTCCACTAGCAATCTCCAGCATAAAGTTAATATTTTTTTTTTGATAATTAAGTACTATTATTGCTCAAAACATCAAAACTTAGGACTTAATCTCAATGCAAGATGTCAAGCAAAAACATCAAGCCCGGAATTTCAGTTCCCCCGTTACTAAACTAATGCAACCAGAGCATTATAGCACAATGAAACAGACCAAGTAGAGACTAATTATTCTCCTTAGCACTCTCAGGTATCAATATGCCCCAAGAAGCACCCAAATCTTGATCAAAGCAGCTCCTTTTCTCCTTCAGTGAACTGGCAACCTTATGCCTAATCACAAAACATGGTCTTGAAAACATTTTCAGCTCAAGGAATTCCACCACCATTGTGAACCTTATCATTGAAGTTCCACACGGCTCAGCCTGAATGTCAACCAGATCATTTGATCTAGCAGAGGCCAAAGCCACTCACTTCCTTTTATGACAGCCGAGACCTTAGCATTCCTATCCAAAGCAGAGTTATAGGTAACCCTACTAGGATGAATCTCAGCCAAATTCCTTTTGGGATGCCGATTGTCATGCCAAAGAGAGCATGAAGTTCATTATTCCGTATTATGTTTTATTTTGCATGTGGAGTCTTCTGATAAGCATTAAAGGTTCGGGTTAAGAGTTGGCTCACTAAGCATTTGGACTCTCGGTTATAACTTTTCAGGGTTCTTTTTACTTTGGCTCTAATTTATAGCACTCTGTCATGCATACTTTGTTGTCAGAGAACTATGGCACCGTTACTCAAGCGTAGTCTTTGCAGGGCTGAACCATGGATGGTTTCTTTTTGTACGAGCTGTGTGTTTTTGGGCATCCACTCTGTCATTATTGATTTTCCTATTGGTTTATTTGACTGTTTATGATAGTGGCTTAATTGTTTGAGAGGTGTAATTTTAAGCTATAGACAAGAAAATGTCTGTTCCACACTCTGGTTTTATTTCTGATCATTATTGTCAATAAGTATATGCCATGACTATTGTATAAATTGGCTTCCAGGAGACTGTCGAACCATTTTCTGAAGGAAATGAGTCGGATAGAGGGCGGAGTACGCCAAAAGAATCAATTACCCTGTCCGATCTGCTTAATTTAGAGATCAGATGGTCTTCTAAGTCAGAGAAACCTGGAACTATTATTACCAATGAGTCAAGCCTCGCAAAAACTTATCTGAATCTGGCTGGGCTTGACCTTGACAACTTTTTTGGGGAAGTGAAGACAAAAATCACTCCAAATGAATCTGAAGAGCAGCTTGGAGCAAGCAAGCAGAGGGAAAAGGCAGAAAGCATTGCTTTCCATAGTTCTGAGAATCTAAGTTTGTTTGAGAATCTGCAGTCTTCCGCTGAACCTGTCCAGTCTCCTGAACATGGGAACTACAACACAATGTCTTCATGGGAGCCAGAGTTTCAGTCCGCTGATTCTGAGGCTTTTGCTAAGGACTCCAGATCGTTGGATCCTTTCGCTAGTTCTACAGTTGATCTTTCTACCCATATGGATACTATCTTTGGATCTGGAATAGAATCGAGAAGCACTGATGCTGAAGATGGTGCGCCTTCTTCTTCCAAAACGGATGACTGGTTCGAAGATGATCCGAGGAGTTATTCTGTGTTCGGGTCAACTGGCTCTACTGAGGGTATTAAAACAAATGTTAATGTGGATATGAGTAAGGTCATCAACACTGCAGAGAGTTCTTCAACAAATGTTGATTGGGTTCAGGATAATCAATGGCCAAGTGATGGCAACATGGCACGTCATGTTGCAAGAGTTGATGAGAATGATGATTCTAATGATGCCTGGAATGATTTTACAAGCTCCACTAATCCAGCAAATATTAATACTTGGAAACCAAATAATGATCCTATGATGCATTCTGAGCAATCTTCAGATATTAACATGTTCAAGCCGGGGAACAACTCAGAAGATATGGATTTTGGCAATCTTTTGCAGCCTGACCCCTTCTTTGGATCATCTGGCATTGCAAAGGTCTCAGTCAATGAGAACTTAAAGTCTGAAGCTTCTGGCTTAGACAGGTACCCTTGGCCGCTTTTTTCTTTGGCATTCATGAGCACCTCCTTGCATGTGATGTTGCCTCATTTACGCATTCATTGATGAAATTGCTATTATAGCTTTCTATATTTACCATGCTTAACTCCCATGCTTCTGTCACCCTTACCATAGTGATTGCTGAAATCAGTAATATATGTATATTTGACGAGTCGCAGGCACAATGTTGTTTGGGAATAAGGATGGTACCAGTGTGGGTTAGGGATGGACTCATTGTACTCTGTCTTGCCCCGCGAAATAAGATGCTACCATTGACGTATCCCCACATTGTGTGTTCTTTTACAAAATTGCATTCCTGCCTGACCTAGAATCATCCATTTTATCTTATATCTTCGAGCAAAGTTTCTAAGCAAAACGAACTCAATTTATGATGGTGGAACCCAGAGATATATCAAATACTTGCAAACTGTGAGTTGTAAACAATTAATCATCAAATGTGAAAAAGATATTTCATTTACATTTGAGCATTGTCTGCACATTGGGACATAATAACTTTTCCCTCTGTCATTTGGGGACAGTGATAGCATATTTGCGTAGTAAATTTGACATGACTAGATTATTTTCTTGTTTCTTTTTTGTTACTATTACAATCTTCACGAGCCAAATGTCTGTCTCAGATGTTTGTTGCTGTTCAGCTTGAATCAAGTTGGTCTCAGCTCACTCTGATATTTACTTTCATTTAAATAATAAAAGATATATATATATATATATATATATATATATATATATATATATGTATGTATGTATGTATGTATGTATGTATGTATGTATGTATAAGGGAGTTTATAGGTAAAGAAGTTCAACTATAGGGCACCTAGCGGGGGTGCAAAGCCATATACAAAAAGAGCCCAAAAAATTAAAGCCACATACAAAACAGCTTTCGAAATCATAAGGGAGCTTAAATACACGATAAATAATCAGCTTTATCAACCAAGGCATTTACGTACACATGCAGGTTTCCACCATACTTAATGGGAAAAGAGCTATATTTGGCACTAAAAGAAGAAAAAAGAAGCAAGTCAAGGAAAATTATCTTAGAAGTGACAATTCATCAGAAGAGTGTGGATTGAATTGCTCCATAACAGCTTTTAGTCCTACTATCAATGTACTTTTAATAATATATTCAAGAAGTAAAAGAAGAGGAAGGCAACGGTAAAGTAAGAAACTCTCTCTCAATAATGATAACTTGAAAAGAAGAGGAAGAGTTTTGACATTCCTAGAATTGAGTCTCCAGTTTACCTTCTTTTTTTAATAATTTAGAATTTAAAAATATTGACTTTTGAGAACTTCTTTAGTGAAGCAAAGAGAGAAATCACTCCAGCTGAATCTGAAGGGCAGTCGGGAGCAAACAAGCAGAGTCGAAGTGCAGATGGCAATGCCTTTCAAGGTCTGGATGATATGAGTTTCCTTGAGAATGTGCAGCCTTCTGCTAGAACTGTCCAGTCCTCTGAATGTGAGAATGACAACTCAATGGTTGCCTGGGATGCAGAGTTCCAATCTGCAGATTCCAGTGGTCATGCCAAGAAATTTGGATTATCAGATCCTTTTGCAGGTTCTGTAGTTGATTTTTCTGGCCATATGGATGCTGTGTTTGGACAGGGAAAGCAATATGCAGGTGCAGATGCTAAGGATGGTCCAACTTCTTCCTCCAAAATAGGCGATCTGTTTCAGGATAATATGAGCAATTCTGGTTTTGGGTCAGATAGCTGCTATCAGGGTTCTAAAACGAGTGATAAAATTGATGACTCTTTCATGGGTGCCCCAAACATTTCTTCAAAGAATATTGATTGGGTTCAGGATAATCAGTGGCTCACGGGTGGCAGCAATTCACGTCACGGTGAATCTGCTGAGGAGAATGATCATTCTCTCGATGTCTGGGATGATTTTGCAAAATCAACTAGTCCGGCTTATAACAATTTGTGGAAAGCAAATGATGACCTTGGAGTGCCTCCTCAGCAATCTTCTGAAATAAAGTTGTTCAGCTCAGAGAGTGGTTCACTGCAGATGGATTCTCGCAATGCATCAAAACCTGATGTCTTTTCGGGATTGTTTAGCAGTTCTAATGATTCTATCGATGAGAAAGCGCATTCAAATTTTTCTGCTTTAGAGAGGAATCGGTAATGGCCTTTTTGTTGAAAGTGTCAGCTTAATTATGCATATGCATGTGACATGCGTGTGGAGTGTATGTGCACACATTTCTTGTGTTTTACTCATTTTGCTTCTGCAAAGAATTTGCTTCACTTTAGTCAAGCCAGTAAAGAATTTATGTTCACATATCATCTATCACCTGTCTTTTGCAGGGCATCATCTGTTTTAGATAGCCACTTGGTTGTGATAGTGATTCTGGTTGAAGTTAGTGCTCTTTCGCTTTTAAGTAGTGGGTAAATAGTGTTGTTTTTTGCTGAAGGGAGAAGTTATTGTGGGATCCCTTATGTGAAGATTTTGCTGTGAAATTTTTAAGTGCGGTGTGGAGTAGGATATGTACCCATGGCCCTTCGATGATGATGCACTTTTCCAATTCTTGAATTGTCTTTCCAATGTTCTTTTTAAGTTCTTGTACTGTCATTTATGTTTCTTCATAACGAAGCATTCTTCCTAACATGTTTCCCCTTGGACTTTCAATATTTTCCCACGTGATACTTGCCCTGTAAAAATTTGCTGAGTATCTTTATGTATTATCAGACTCAAAATTTTCTTGGTTATTGCTGTTCAATGTTGGAATTTTGGCTTTCTCCAAGCTCAAATGTTGTAGTACATGCTAGCTGTAGATGTTCTCATTTGTCTCTTTGCCTTTTGCATATTTAGGATGGATGATCTGGATTCTAAATATAGAAGCGCAGAAGGTGGTGCCAAAGGTGAAGATATGAATAGAAACGTGAGAAAGAGTGATGATGCCAACATGCTAATGTCTCAGATGCATGATCTCTCGTTTATGCTTGATAGCAAACTATCAATTCCCCCAAGGTTAGAAAGGTCCCGTTCTTCTCAAGATCGAGATTAGTCTCTGAAATCTTTTTAATTCGTTTTTGTATTGTTGTTCATATCTTTTAGGCACGTTCATCTCTTCCCCCCCTTCCATTTTTGGTAGACCTTAGGGCTGTGAAAATCAGTTTTCCTTTGAGTCAATTGTGATTGTGAATTCCACAAGATTGCTTAAGATTAAATGATAAGTTCTATTACAATTTTTTACCTCTGGTTAGCTGAATCATGTGTGAACTTTGTGAGAAATAAGTATTTATCATTTCTCTGCCCTACTGGATGAATCAATGAGCTCTTTTCTACGCGCCATGCAATATGACACATTGCTATCTTTGTGATTTGAATTGTGATGAGCAGAACGCTGTTTCTGTGGTTGTAATATATGCTTGTAGTTCTTCACCATGCTTCATTATCTAGTTGGAAAGAGGGGAATTTGTGCCATTTTTACTCTCTGGACCTGAGATATAGCATTCACTCTATCACAGAGTTCACTGTGTAGCTATTCTGGGATCTTTAAGTTAGAACGAGAGAGATGAGGCTCAAAGGCTACATGTTTACTTAAATCTTAGTGAAAGGGTACAAAGACAGCACTATATATATAAAGCATAAGATACCCTAACAAAACCCTAATTTCCTTATTTTTGATTATCTACGAACTACTGACTAATATTCATAGATATATTTCAATACTTGGAATGTGAAAATTTGCTGTTCCGTAAGAGTTTCCATAAAAACAAATGAGCATATCTCTTCTTCAATTGGAAGCAAAAGGCATGATTAATTTTACAATCATGCTTTTAATTTTGCAAATACAAAATTCAACAATTGCAGCCCTTATCAACTTGTGGATGTAATTCTACATAAGTAAACTACAACACTTGCTAGGATGGCTCCCTTCATTATAGTAGTGGAAGGAATCCCATATTTTCCTTTCCCAAATAGCCCCCTAAAAAATGACCAGAAACACAATACCGCCATACAGTACAGACCACCTCTCCTAAGCCAGAGCCATTGTCATTGGATGCTTGTGGGCGCAACCCTAGCAACATTGTAAGTACTGCGGTCAAGTGTACCAACAGGAGAGTAGTGCCGGGGACAAAAATTGGGGACTCATCAAAGGTGAACCTCCCAAGTTCAGCGCTACTACTATCACTAGATGCAGACTGTTCTTTCTTGGTTACTTCAAATACTGTCTCCGATAGCCCCAAGAGCTTGAGTACAACACTTAGGAGTCCAAATGACCAGGCACATACAGATGTTATCTGTTGCATTCTATGGTTATTCCACCATTCAAGTATTGACAAGTTAGTCATGAAGTACTCATATAAACAGTATAAGTTGTAGATGACGAAAATGGCAGCTGGAATTACGGAAGCTATTTCTTGTCCCTGCGATTACACAAGATAGAAAGATAATGAAGTGAATTCTTGATAACAAAGAAGTGATAATTGTTTTAGTTTCGTCTTACCTTAGGCAAGAAGTGGGAGTTGGTCATGATACAATAAGCTGGTATGAGAGCATATAAGAACTCAGGTATGGATCTAGGTGCTCGAATTAGGAGCCAAAGGTACGCCAAGCATTGCCTGAAATGGAGCTGTACGAATAGGGTGCCATATATTGGATTCTTTTTGCTTACTAGAACTTCGACTAGGCCCGTGGCCCATCTCTTTTGCTGGGTCATTGAGGCAGGCCCACCAGATGGTGCGCAACCTAGAAAAGCAGGTGGATTAGGTGAACAATAGGCTGATTTCCAACCCTTGGTATGGACTGTCAATCCTGTAAGGATATCTTCTGTTGTCGATCCGTACATCCAGCCGATCTGCAAGAAGACCCATTCGAAATATATTATCACTCTAGCAAACTAGTTTTTGCCATCTTTCTTTTTGTCACAAAACTGCTTGAGCACAGCACAGTGCCGTGAATTATGTGGCTAGCAATTCGTGTTCGTGGAAAAATCATAGATGTTCAGGTTAATGGTAGTGAGCTTATGGTGTTTGTAGTAGTGAAACTTTAGAGTTGAGATTGATTAGTCGATTAATCTTGGAAAATACAGCTGGATGTATGTATATCTAAATGTGTATAATGTTCGAAATCAGTATACACGTACTGACCTTTTTACCCCAATCAGTATCGGATTCATAGGTGCAACTAGCAACTTGATGGGCTGTTTCAAGAGAGCTCGAAAGATCTTTGAGATGATTTGAATTGCCCTGTAGAGCTTGAGCAGCAGAATTTATGAACTGTTTTGAACATCCAAATTCGTTTAGCAAGTTTTCCTTGGTTAATTCTCCTGTAAAAATCAAAATGGTAAATGAAAGAATCTGGTTTATTATTAGGACTAGGCAAATAGTCTGTGCAGTTGCCTGTCAAACCAAAACACATACCGTTTGAGGTAAGACCGCTATTTTCAGTCTTCATGTCATCTGGCCATGATCCATAGATCACTTTTCGACGATGAAAGCATCCTGTTCCCACATAGAAAGGTCCTTGAATTCCCACTATCCCTCGTCCCAAACACTAAAGTCAACAGTATCATAGGTGCATATGCTAACCAGTAAATAAGCTGCAAATAGGCTCCAAATGAGACTTGACTGCGTACTAAAATGGCACGTACTTCGAATAAGACCACCATTTGATTTCCAAACGGGTCATCCTGTAGTCCATCATAGAAGATCTGTGGACATTGAACATATGCGCAGTCTCTCTCACGTTTTGTACCGAGGAGAAGACATAAAGCATGAAGAATAATTTGTGGATTGTTGGCATGCATGTCGCAGTCGACATTTAGTATGAATGGTGCATTCGTCATGAGTCCCGAAACTCTGGTCTGTTCATTCATACAAAAGACATGAGAGGACAAGAATTATAAGATTGTTTTACTCGACAAAGATCACACTTAGGGCTTGATGGAAAGTCTTACACACCAAGACATTCATGGCTCCTGCCTTGTAATGATGTGGGTGCTTTGGCCGCTTTTCTCTTGATACATAGATCAGATGCGGCAATGCATCTGGATGACCTTCATTATTTTCCAGTATGATCTTTTTGTCAAAATCACAATAGACACAGTGAGCCTCATATTAAAAAGTGTTGATGTCTGTGCCATATAAATCGTTGAACAATTTTATGTAAACCTGGACAAGGATATTTTCTCAGGGATTTCGCTGTACCTTAATAATACTGGGATGATTACTACGTTCTGTGTCAGAGAAAGCCGCATACTCCCCAGTAACATCAAATGGGACTGAGCCCTGGGACGCGTCTTCTATCTTCCTGCGCAGCTTCTCGTACTCATCCTGTGAAAGAAGACATGCGTATCTTATTCATATCCAATCCCTCTCTCTCTCTCTCTCTCTCTCTCTCTCTCTCTCTCTCTCTCTCATATTTCACTTCCCTACAAAGAATCACCGATCATTATGACCGTCTCCAACACATGAACACTAGATTCAAAAGATTGAGCATCACCTTCATTGTGTCCCGTGCTTGTTGGAATTCCCATGAGCAGTCTTCACCGGACAACGTCGTCACGTCACCAGCGAAGTACCGGAATGGGGCTCGCAATTTAATATTGTACTTCTTACAAAACGGAACCCAGAGCTTTGCGAACTTGGCAGCTTCCATTAGAGAGTAGAAGGTCAATGGTGAGCAGCCGTCGTCGGAGACATAGCACGCTAGCTTATGAGCTGGATAGTCTACCGCCATTAGAGAGAGGACAGTGTTCACAGTGATGATCGGTGGCTCTAGCTGCGAATCCGCTGTTGTGACAAAGAAGTCCACCGGAGGAAGCTCAGTTACCCTAAATGATGGATATGTGAAAAAGAAAAGATAATCAGCAATAAGGAACTAAACCTAAAATGAATAACTCGGTTTGACACTACAAACTTACAGAACATACATAATCCGAAATCCACCGAGAACATACGTGAATGTTATTCGATACAGGTACTTCTGTCAGAACTCATCTTCTGAAACTGAACTCAATGGTATTGTAACTTTCCAAATTTCAGTTCAGCACGTTCGTTGCAAGTTATGATGTCCAGTGAAAGCATAAACTTGGATATGGAAGGACGACAAATATTTTCAGAAAATTAATTCTTCGCGACCACAATTCTGTCATTAAAAACTAGTAAAGGAAAACCATGCTAAGGAGTATTAGAGACGAGAGAAAGTAAAAGCGAGCTGTAATAGTTGCTGTAGCGCTATGGATTTTGGGATCGAGGGTTCGTGACAGAAACAATACGGTGATGCTGAAATAGTTGAAAAGTCAAAGCAAAGCAAGTAATGCGAAAAAGATGGCTCTCGTTCTATTGTCATACCTTTGCAAGATACGTTGAGGGTAAGTTTTGTAGTCCACGGGGCTCCATTTGGAGCTGACGACGAGAACCCACACGAACGTGAACCACGACTCGCACACGAGCACGACCTGCCACTCGAGTCCATGGTCCTTGAGGTGCACAAGCCGATATGCGAGAAGGGAGACAAGAAGGAACAAGATGACGATCTCGACCGCCCTCTTCGCATTGCTTTTCAGGCTTATTTTCTCATACAGAGGAGTGGAAGTGGATTGGATGGCCATTGGAGAAGGCTTGTGTGTCTGTGCACACACCAGCTCTTGTTTTTGCTCTTTATATTCGGTGGTTTTGCATAACTCAAATGGTGATGGCTACTTATATATATAGAGAGGTTGAATCCCGGTCATTAACTAAACCGGATTCAAGAAAAATGCTTATAATTTGATGAATTTAAGTATTTCAAACATATACCAATAAAAATTATTCACATCAGCATCAATTATGTCTTGTAGAACACCCGAGATCTACGTTAGTAATTTTCGGCAAAAATTGATCGTTCAAAAGATTCAGATCTAAATTGACATAATTGAAAGGTTTATAATTAAAATGTTCATAATAAATCAGTTATAGAATTTTTTAGGCAATTACTCCTAATGCACTAGCTTTAAAGACTGGACATAATATTCTTCCCAAAAGGGTTACTTCTTTAGATTTTCTTCTTTTAGTTTTTTGTTTCTTATATAAAAAAAGAGGTTGGTGATCCAAAAGCCTCTGGTTGGACCTTTTTGTCATCTTGAGTTTGTCCTATTTGCAGCAGTGGCGTGTCATGAGTTGGTTTTTAGCTTGGCGATCAATAACGAGGGGCTTCTCGGAAACGTCCAAAAGCGGAGGATTCCGGACGTACATTGTATCCAAGTTCAGATTGGCAAGCCTTGGGCGTCTCTTCATTTTCTGTCGCAATGTCGCATTAGGGTTTAAGTCCCCAAGAAACACACGGACAGTCGGTCAAAGATCGGGAAGAACCTGCCAGTCAAGGCTAAAGAAATCATACGCTACTGCATATATACATGCATGCGTGTATGCATCGGTAGATGCTGATCGTCGTCGATGGAGAAATTCCGTCTCAATGCCGTAATGCAAGAAAGATAAATATTCATCGACAACAAGCTTAATATAGAGAAAAGCACGTGATTGATGCTGAAATCGCGTAAGCAACTGGGGGTTGATAGATTCCAAAGGCCCTTTTGGAACTAGCAGTGATTGATAAAATTTAAACGGCATTAGGATTAGCACATGGAGTCCCATTATATATAATCTTGAAGATATGTTCGGACAATCACTCTTTCTTTATTGACGAGGTTAACAAAATCTTATTGTACTTTATTAATTTATGACTCGCATCGAATAATTCCATATTATCTATCGTGATCAATTAGGTTTAGCACATGGTGTCTTTAGCCCTATTTGGTGATGAATTTATAATATAGGATATGGCTAGACAAAAAGTGAGGATGATGTTAGCTGGGTTCACTCCTATGTGGAGGAGATCCAATGAGTTGCAAGCCCAAAAAGGACTTAAGCCCATATAACAAGTTATATGAAGAAATAGGGTTTCTCATTATCTATATAAAGTGATAAATTCAAAGGAAATGGAATAAAGAGAAAAAAGAAAAGCGAAAAATGCCTGGGGATTGAAACGAATATCCGATTTACATCAAGGCGGCGTCGGAGGTCGATTCGTGGTCCGATTGAGCTGAAATTTTGTCAGCATGTTCATGTCGCAATCTTCTCGAATATGAACGGTTTGATTTTTGTTTGAAGCTTGCCTACATTAGGTTTTTCGTGGATTGATCAAAACTTGTGTTTTTAGTCAGATTTATCCTTGATCTCTTGTGAAGTTTATGTGTTTTGCCAAGAATTATGTTCTTGAGGTCTTTGCTGCTATGTACCTCTAGTATTTGCTAGAGAAGAATAATTTTATTGATAGTGAAGAATTTTGGGTGGACTCCGGTCCTGTGGTTTTTTTTATCTCCTCACATCGAGGAGGTTTTCCATGTAAAAAATCGTCTTGTGTTCGCGTGCTTAGTATTTATTTTATTCTACTATATCGATTCCTACTAGGTTTACACAAGAGAGGAGATTATTTTATTCCGTTGCGTTGATTCGATATTGTTCGAATTGTTATCGTTCTCCCATCAGAGTGGTATCAGAGCATCTGGTTATTGCTTGATTTTTCTGCCTTGTATTAAACATGGAAACGAATACGAGTAGAATGATTATACTGAATGGTTCGAATTATCATATTTGGAAAAGGGAAGATGGAAGACCTTTTATATGTGAAAGATTTTTGTTTGCTCGTATTTGCCGAGGAGAAACCAGAGAATAAAACTAATGCTGAATGGTCTATATTTCATCATCAAGTGTGTGGTTATATTAGACAGTAGGTGGATGATAATGTTTTGAACCATATTATTGAGGAAACACATGCACGCAGTTTATGGGATAAGCTCGAACAGTTATATGCTCGAAAGACTGGGAATAATAAGTTATTTTTGATAAAACATATGATGGCTCTGAGATATCAAGATGGTACTGTTTGACTCGATCATTTAAATTCTTTTCAAGGAATTATAAATCAATTGGCTGCAATGGGAATCAAGTTTGATGATGAGATACAAGCACTATGGCTGCTTGGTACCTTGCCGGACTCATGGGAGACGTTCCGAACATCTTTGTCTAACTCTGCCTCGGATGGTATGATTACCATGGATTTGGCCAAGAGTAGTATTTTGAATGAAGAGATGAGAAGGAAGACACAAGGATCATCCTCTTCACATTCTGATGCCTTGGTTGTTGAGAAAAGGGGTAGAAGTGAGTCTCGAGGTTCGAGAAATAGAGATAAAAGTCGAGATAAAAGCAAATGTAAGTATAATAAATTTGTTAATGTTGAGTGCCATTATTGTCATCAGAAGGGACATATTCAGAGATTTTGTCGCCAGTTAAAAAGGGAGAAACAAAAGGAGAAAGGTAAAGAGAAGAAAAGTGATAGTGACAGTGATGACAATCGTATTGCTGCACTTAAAGAAGACTTCCTCATTATTTTTGATGCTGATATGGTGAATTTTGTATCTCATGAGACCAGTTGGGTAATTGATAGTGGTGCATCCGTTCATGTTACGTCTCGTAGGGATTTCTTTACATCATACAGGTCAGGTGATTTCGGATCTGTGAAGATGGGAAACAATGGGTTGGCTCAAGCTGTAGGCATCAGTGATGTGTGCCTAGAAACCAGTAATGGCACAAGAGGTGAAAAATATTCTTCGTTGTACATTATGCAAGCAAAGTTGTCCACAAACAAAATTAATGTGGTAGACAGCGAAGATGCAGCTGAGTTGTGGCATAAGAGGCTCAGTCACATTAGTGAGAAGGGTTTGTCAATATTGGCCAAGAAGAAACTCCTTTCAGGATTGAAAAGTTCGGCGCTAAAGAAGTGTACTCATTGTTTAGCAGGAAAACAAAACAGAGTTGCATTTAAAAGCTCCCCTCCTTCAAGAAAGTAAGGTATATTGGATTTAGTGCATTCTGATGTTTGCGGTCCTATGAAAACAAAATCACTTGGTGGATCTCCTTATTTTGTTACCTTCATAGATGATTTTTCAAGGAAAATTTGGATTCATACCTTGAAAACTAAAGATCAAGTGCTAGATGCTTTTAGACAATTTCAGGCTTCAGTTGAGAGACAGAATGGAAAGAAATTGAAATGCATCCGAACTAATAACGGGGGAGAGTATATTGGACCTTTTGATGAATATTGCAGACAACAAGGTATTCGACATCAAAAGACACCTCCCAAGACGCCTCAGTTAAATGGCTTAGCTGAAAGAACGAACAGAACACTGGTTGAAATGGTAAGATGTTTGTTTTCACAGTCAAAGCTACCTGGATCCTTTTGGGGTGAGGCTTTAAGTACAGTTGTGCATGTATTAAATCTTACTCCATGCGTTCCTTTAGAGTTTGATGCTCCTAACAAAGTTTGGACAGGCAAAGATGTTTCTTATGATTATTTGCGTGTCTTTGGGTGCAAAGCATTTGTGCATATTCCCAAAGATAAGAGGTCTAAACTTGATGTGAAAACACGACAGTGCATATTCATTGGTTATGGACAGGATATGCTTGGCTACAAATTTTATGATCCGGTTAAAAAGAAAATTGTAAGAAGTAGAGACGTTGTGTTTATGGAAGATCAAACAATAGAGGATATTGAGAAAACAGAGATGACTTCAGCACCACAGGTTAGTGATAATTTGGTTGATTTGGATCCGGTTCCTCTTACAAATATTCCTACATAGGTTGATGAAGAGCAGTAGGAAGTCAATGTTCCCAATAACGCACATGTTCCTGAACATGTTGAAACGGATAACAATATTCCTGAATTAGAGGCTCAATTAGATATTCCATTGGATGTTCCAGTCCGGAGATCCGTTAGAGACCGACGACCTTCCACCAGGTATTCTGAAGATGAGTATGTATTATTGACTGATGCAGGTGAACCAGAGTACTATGCAAAAGTAATAGAAGATGAGTACAAAAGCAACTGGTTTGATGCTATGCGAGATGAGATGCAATCACTTTATGATAATCATACTTTTGAGTTGGTGAAGTTACCTAAAGGTAAAAAAGCTTTGAAGAACAAGTGGATATATAGGTTGAAGCAAGATGAACATTCTTCACAACCATGATACAAAGCTAGATTGTTTGTTAAGGGATTCGGTCAGAGAAATGGTATTGATATTGATGATATATTTTCTCCGGTAGTGAAAATGTCTTCTATTCGTGTGGTACTAGGTTTGGCAGCTTCCCTAGATTTGGAGATTGAGCAAATGGATGTCAAAACAGCCTTCCTACATGGTGACTTGGAGGAAGAGATATACATGGAACAACCTGAGGGTTTTAAAGTGAAAGGGAAAGAGGATTATGTATGCAAATTGAAGAAAAGTCTCTATGGCCTAAAACAATCACCGAGACAGTGGTATAAAAAGTTTGCGTTAGTTATGACAGAACAAGACTATAAGAAGACTTTCTCGGATAATTGTGTGTTCGTCCAAAAATTTTCTGATGATGACTTTATTATTCTCTTGCTTTATGTTGATGATATGTTGATTATTGGCGGGAATGCTTCAAGAATTAAGTTATTGAAGAAACAGTTGAGCAAGTCTTTTGCCATGAAAGACTTGGGCTCGGCGAAGCAGATTTTTGGCATTAGAATTACTCGAGACAAAGATGCTAAGAAGTTGTTTTTGTCGTAAGAGAAATATATATCTGAAGATCCTTCAGAAATTTCACATGGACAAGGCTAAAGTGGTTAGTACTCCTCTTGCTGCCCACTTTAAGTTAAATATGAAGCAAAGTCCTACGACTGATAAAAAGAAGAAAGATATGGAAAGTGTTCCATATGCCTCAGCTGTAGGAAGCTTAATGTATACGATGGTATGTACACGCCCAAACTTGGAGTACGCAGTTGGTGTTGTTAGTTGCTATTTGTCAAATCCAGGAAGAAAGCATTGGAATGCAGTGAAGTGGATTATGAGGTATCTTCGGGGAACTTCAAATTTGAAACTCATTTTTGGGACCGGGAAACTTGAGTTAGTTGGAAACACAGATTCTGACTTGGCAGGAGATATTGATACTCGTAAATCTACTTCTGGTTATTTGATTTCTTTTGCGAGTGGAGCTATGTCTTGGAAGTCAAGATTACAGAAGTGTGTTGCACTTTCTACAACCGAAGCTGAATTTATTGTAGTGACTGAAGCTAGTAAAAAGATGCTATGGATGAAGAAGTTCTTAGAAGAACTTGGGTTCAAGCAAAAGAGGTATGTGCTATTTTGTGATAATCAAAGCGCAATTCATCTTGGTAAGAATTCATCTTTTCATAATAGATCGAAACATATTGATGTTAGATATCATTGGATAAGGGATGTTCTAGATGAAAAGTTGTTGGAACTTGAGAAAATTCATACAGATCATAATGGCTCTGATATGATGACGAAGAAGCTTGAACATTGCCGATTGATAGCAGGGATGGTGAATCCCTCCACATTGTCGTGAGGGGGAGATTTGTTAGCTGGGTTCACTCCTATGTGGAGGAGACCCAATGAGTTGCAAGTCCAAAAAGGGCTTGAGCCAATATAACAAGTTATATGAGGAAATAGGGTTTCTCACTATCTATATAAAGTGATAGCCGCAAAAGGAAATAGTAACAAGAGAAAAGAGAAGCAGAAAATCTGGGGTTGAGGCAATATCGATTTACATCAAGCTGGCGTCGGAGGTCGATTCGTGGTCCGATTGAGCTGAAATTTTGTCAGCATGTTCATGGCGCAATCTTCTTGAATCTGAACGGTTTGATTTTTGTTTGAAGCTGCCTACATCAGGTTTTTCGTGGATTGATCAAAACCTGTGTTTTTGGTTAGATTTATCCTTGATCTCTTGTGAAGTTTATGCGTATTGCCAAGAATTATGTTCTTGAGGTCTTTGCTGCTATGTATCTCTAGTATTTGCTAGAGAAGAACAATTTTATTGATAGTGAAGAATTTTGGGTGGACTCCGGTCCCGTGGTTTTTTTATCTCCTCACATCGAGGAGGTTTTTCAAGTAAAAAATCGTCTTGTGTTCGAGTGCTTGGTATTTATTTTATTCTACTATATCGATTCCTACTAGGTTTACACAAGAGGGGAGATTATTTTATTCCGCTGCATTGATTCGATATTGTTCGAATTGTTATCGTTCTCCCATCAAATGATAAATACAATTTCACAACCCTATTTTGGACCCATTCAATTTGGTTCTAGTCAACTTTCTGTTTTATTTAATCTTTTTATTTTTTGTTCTATGGAGTTTATGTCTGCGGCGATGTAAAAATTAATCTTGTAATGTTCGGCTAATGGCAAGGGCTTGAGATGCGCTACTAAGAGAAAGCGATATTATTCTATCACAAAGGAAGTTTATTTTACGCACCCTAACTTATTATAAGGAATGTTGGCGACGCAATGACGCATGCCATGATTCCGGAACTCAACTACCATTCTCCGCCACCAAGTTGGATAGGTACAAGATGAAGAAGAGCCGCCACGCACAGAAGGAGGCGGGGGGGGCTATTTGTATTTAATTTTGTTCAATTAAGCAATACTCATCGAAGCTTTTGGAATTCGTCATCTTCAAGATGAAAGGTAAGTGCTCGTTGGGGCTCGTCGGGGCACGTCGGGGGCATCCATCGCAGCGGCCACATGAGGTGGTCGCCTATACCCTGTCACGTCTTTTGCGCTATCAGCATCATGGACAAAGCCGAAGAGTCTCTGCCCCGCGAGGAGGAAAGATGCATGATGCCAAGTCATGTCTAGTCTTAGTCTAGTCTAGTCCAAATGGGAAATCAGGAGAAATTAGAGACACTGAGCGTACGAACACTGAAAACTATTAAGAGGAAGGAAGATGTTCCTATTTTTGTTTTTGGGACCAACGACGTGAAGCAGTTTGATAGTAGTTGAATATTAAGTATTGAACAACATTAATTTCTTCGTATAGAATTGCGCAAGGCTTTTAATTGTTTTCAATGTGATAATTGGCGAGATTTAAATCGACATTAAATAATTTTTTTTTTCTATCGAATGAACAGGGAAATCCATTGCTTCGCGAATGATTTCCTCATGTGCCTACTCGACCAAAAGGATGGAGCAATTTTCCGCCATCTTTGGCTAAAAGGCATACTTTTTAGTTTGAGTTAATATAATGAAAAACTCCAAATTACTATATCTGTGACAAATTTATCTCAAATTATTTTTTTGTTCACAAAAAATCCCAAACTAGTATACTTATGGTAAATTTATCATTCATTAGTTTTCATTAAATTTTACTGTTAAATTGTTGAGTAGAATGACATGTAACAGTTAACGGGTCCACTAATTTTGGTTTTTATTCTTTATTTGTCACAGACGTATTAATTTGTAACTTTTCGTGATATTAATATAATTTAATGGAAACTAATAGATGATTAATTTATCATAATATATCAGTTTGGATTTTTAGTTTGGTCAAAAAATTAGTTGTGAATAAATTTGTTATGGATGTACCAATTTAGGTTATTTTATGATTAAAATATTAGTTCAAGATAAATTTGTTACAAATGTCTTAATTTGAGATTTTTTGTGATATTAACCATTTTAGTTTTTAATTAACAAACCAAACTACTCTCTCACACCAATTAAGTTAGGTATGAATTAGTATTTACAGTAACTTCATCTAGTGCAAATTCTTAATTGATTGATTGTCACTTTTTATCTTGCTTTACTTCAAAAAATTTTCTTTATACTTCTCTGACCAATAATTAATGACTTTTTTTTTAGTATAAAGAGGGGAAGAGCGCAATATAACTAGTATTTTAGCTGGGATCACTAATTAATACTACTCTAATACTATTACAATAGAAAAGAAGGTGGTTATTACATATTAAGGGAGAGCAAACTTAACACTGAATTCACCCATCGGGGAATATTGTTGAGATGCATATGTAAATTATATCAGACAAGTCATATACTGAGAATTGGTGTGGTGTGGAGCCATTAATATAATTATTAGAATTGGCTTATAATTTATCGGTTGAAGTTTTTGAGTGAATCTAATTCCAATTGGATATTTTGGTGGAATCCTTTTTGGTGATCTCCATTGGCGAACGCAATGGATTTTTGCTTCGCACTCCCAATATCCCAAGTGCATTTATTCTATATTTTGCAGCAAAACTTTAGTTATGACTACCAAACATTTTTTGATTTTATGAAGAGTTGCAAAGGAGAATAAAGGGTACGATTTGGTACGATTTTGTCCTTTGGTCTTTTATATATTTAGGATGGCTGATCTTGATTCTAACCATGGAAGTGAAGAAGGTGGTGCCAAAGGTGAAGATACGAATGTGAACGCGGGGGACGGTGATGTCTCATATGCATGTGTCACGGGCCGAGAGTTTCCTTGGCCTCAGAACGACTCGTGGGCGCTTGGCGAGCGGAATTCGCCAGGGCAGTCTTCTTTCTTTAGTTGTTCCAGCGAACAATACCATGAATGCTTCTTCATGCGAGTTCCTACCCTGCCCAGCGTCGCTCGGGCATCTAGTCCATCGAGTGAGACAGCAGATCTCTTTAGGCACAACAACTAGTTTCGGCCTGCCATGGCCTCATCAGGAGAGCGACATCAGCTCCCGACCAGTTTGTGCACAGGAGGCCTACCCCATCTTCAAAGTCCGTAAGTGATATAATCCTTCTATCCTAGATCTCCTAGCATCAACTGTCCTGACGCCACTCCCACGGACGAGTTGTGTTCAACCCTTCTGCCTCATCACTCTTCACCCGATAACCCCAAGCACCATCACAAGGTCACTAGTACGAGAGGATTCACAGACCGTGACACATGTCTCTAGTTTGTACTGTATAGCAAACTATCAATTCCACCAAAGGTTATAATGGTCGAATTGTTCTCAAATCGAGATTAGTCACCAGAGCTTCATGCTGAAACTTTTTCATTTTCTTTTCTATTGTTGGTCGTATCTTTTAGGATTGTATATATAACTTTTCCTCGAGTCAATTATGATTGTGAAGCGCACAAGATTACCCATAAGTTTTATTACAATTTTTTTTACCTCTGGTTGGTTGGATCACGTGTGGAATTTGCGAAAAATAAGTCCATGGATTACTGCTCTTATCATTCTTCTGCCCTAATGCCTGGATAAAACAATGAGCTCTTGTCAGCTGGCCATAAAAAAGAAAGAAAGACATTGCTATCTTTGTGATTTGAACTGTGACAAGCAGGACTCTGTTTCTATGATTGTTATTTATGCTTGTAGATCTTCACCTTGCTTCATTATCTAGGTCGTAATTTCGTGCCATTTCCTACCCTCTAGACATGTCTGGACATGACATGTAGCATTCTCTCTATCATATCGTTGACTATGTAGATATTCCAGGATTTTCAAGATAAAGTGAGAGAGAAAAATCATCAAAGACCATATATTTACTTAATAACTTAATTAGAGATATAATAGATGGCTCTTTTTATAGAGCATAAGAGACACTCACAAATGCCTTAAATCTTTACTCATGAGCACCCCCTAACTATTGGCTAATATTCATAAAAATAGTTCGAACACATTGAATATGGGAATTTGTCGCTTTGTGAGAGTATCACTATATAAAGGAGAGTATCTTGTCTCCTATCAGAAAGAAAAGGTGAGACTAATTTTACCACCATGCTTTTAAATTTGCATATTCAAACATCAACAATTTGCAGCCCTTACCAACCTGTGGGTGTAAATCTAAATAGGTAAGCAAAAAAGGTTGCTAGGATAGCTCCCTTCATTATGGTAGTCGAGGGAATCCCATATTTTCCTCTCCCGAATAGACCCCTAAAAAATGGCCAAAAATACATAACCACCCACACAGTACAAATCACCTCTCCTAAGCCAGAGCCACTACTCCCGGATGCTTGTGGGCGCAACCCTAATGACATTGTAAATAATGCTATTAGGTGCACCAGCAGAAGAGCAGTGCCTGGTACAAAAACCGAGGACTCATCAAAGGTGAACCGCCCAAGTTCAACATTGGTGCTATCACTAGATGTAGATTGGTCTTTCTTGGTTACTTCAAATACCGTCTCCGATAGCCCTAAGAGCTTGAGTACAACACTTAAGACTCCAAATGACCAAGCACATGCAGATGTCATCCGCTGCATTCTTTGGTTATTCCACCATGCACGTATTGACAAGCCAACGGCCAAGTACTCGTATAAACAATATAGATTGTAGATGACGAAAATGGTAGCTGGAATTATGATAGCTGGTTCTTGTCCCTGTATTTACACAAGAAAGGAAGATCATGAGACAAATTCTTGAGAATAGAGGAGTGATATTTGTTTTACTTTCTTCTTACCTTAGGCAAGAAGTGGGAGTTGGTCATGATACAATATGCTGGGAGGAGAGCATATAAGAACTCAGGTATGGACCTCAATGCCCAAATTAGGATCCACAAGTACGCCAAACACTGCCTGAAATGGAGATGCATGAATAGGGTGCCATATATTGGACTCCTTTTGCTCAATAGAACTTCGAGCAGGCCCGTGGCCCATCTCTTTTGCTGGGTCATCGAGGCAGGCCCACCAGATGGTGCGCAACCAAGAAAAGCCGGTGGGTTTGGTGAGCAGTAGAGTGATCTCCAACCCTTGGTATGGATGACCAATCCCGTAAGGACATCTTCCGTCGTCGATCCGTACATCCAACCAACCTGCGAGAGGACACGTGCACAACATTTCTCATGCCGAAAATTAAATTTATACCATTGTTCTCATTGTCACGAAAATGCTTAAAAACAGAGCACTTAATACCATAAATCATGCGTCTATTGATTCGTCTTCATGATAAAAATCATAGATCTTCAGGCCAATGACAATGAAACTTAATGATAATTGTAGCAGAGTCACTTTAAAGTTTAGAGCCATGATTAGATTAATCGTGTATAATGTGTGAATTCAATGTAGACATACACTGACCTCTTTACCCCAGTCAGTATTGTATTCATAGGTGCAATTAGCAACTTGATAGGCTGCTTCTAGAGAGCTGCAAAGATCTTTGGGATTATCTAAATTGCCTTGTAGAGCATGAGCAACAGAGTTGATGAATTGTTTTGAACTTCCAAAGCCTTTTAGTGATTCTACCATGGTTAATTCTCCTGTAAAAATCAAATTGGCAAATGGGAAAATATGGTTTACTATGACTAGGCATAGAGTCCCATGAACACGCAATAGTCGACCAAACATACGCACATACCATTAGAGGTAAGACTTTTCTTTTCGGTCTTCATGTCCTTTGGCCACGACCCATAAATTACTTTCCGACGATGAAAGCATCCTGTTCCTCCATAGACAGGTCCTTGAATTCCTACTATTCCTCGTCCCACATACTGAAATCAACAGTATTAGAGGTATAGGTACTGATCAGCAGATAAGCTACAATTTGGCTCAACACAGGACTTATTTTGTAGCAAAATTGCACGTACTTCGAATAGGACCACTAGTTGATTTCCAAATGGGTCATCCTTTGCTCCGTCATAGAAGTATTGTGGACATTGAACAAAAGCGCAGTCTCTCTCATATTTTGTGCCAAGAAGGAGACACAAAGCATGGTAAACAATCTGCGGATTGTTGGCGTACATGTCGCAATCGACATTTAGCATCAATGGTGCATTCGTCATAAGTCCTGAAACTCTGGTCTGTTCATCCATCAACGAGACCCGAGAGAAAAGAATTATAAGATTGTTTTGATGTCAAAAAGTGACCACACTTAGGCCTTAATAGATAGGTCTTACTCACCAGGACATTCATGGCTCCCGCCTTGTAATGATGCGGGTGCTTTGCCCGCTTTTCTCGTGATATGTAGATCAGATGTGGCAATTCATCTGGACGATCTCCTTTGTTTTCCAGAATGATCTTTGTTAAAATTACAGCAAGAAACAGTGAGCTTGTAGATTTCGAAGTACAATACTTTTGATTTCTTTTGGAGGATAACACATACTCGATGTTAATAGAAGAATCTAATGTTAGATAGATTTATGGATTGTATATTTTGGTAATGTAATGGAGTTGACCACATGACCGATTGTGGGAAGAAATGTACTGCTTGACTCTGAGTTCTTTGGAATTCATATCGCGCTGAGACGAAGGAGCTATCTGACATATACAAGTCTTTAAAGGGATAGCATGGTCCCTGGTATAAAAAATGAGAGAGACATGCTATCTACACGTCTTTCTAATTTTCAGAAATATAAAAAATAGAAATAATTATGTAATAATCTTTAATATACTATGAGAATAACGATCTATTTCAAACTATAAAAAAATCAAATAACAAATGATTATAAATTGTTATAAAGCCTACTTATTCAAGAATTTAAACAAATTTTTTTTAAAGGATCTTAAATTTCTACGCACACAACCAAATCTTTCATTTTGTTTAAATTTCAAGATAGTAACAGATTGGGGGGAATTTAATTGCAATTCAATCAAGAATAGCAATTATTGGATCACAGTATTTGGATCCTCAATTTGTGACGTATAGATGTTGATTTGTTCGGCCATATTAACCACAGGAACATTTTATCCAAAACTGGACAAAGATATCCTCTCAGTAATTTTACTGTACCTTGATAATTGTGGGGTGATTTTTGCGTTCAGTGCTAGAGAAAGCGATTAACTCCCCAGTAAGATTAGATGAGACTGATCCTAGGCGCGCATCTTCATCTTCTATCTTCCTGCTCAGCTTCTCGTACTCATCCTGTCAGAGAACAAGACAAGCTTAGGGAAGGCTGCATCCATCCATATCTTGTCCATACCCAATCCTCTCTCTCTCTCTCTCTCTCTCTCTCTCTCTCTCACATTTCAACAAAGAATCACCGATCACCGTGACCATCTCCAACGCATGAACACTAGACTCCAATGATTGAGGATCACCTTCATTGTGTCCCGTGCTTGTTGGAATTCCGATGAGCAGTCTTCACCAGACGATGTGGTTGAGTCGCCGGCAAAGTACCGGAATGGGGCTCGCAATTGAATATTGTACTTCTTACAAAACGGAACCCAGAGCTTTGCGAACTTTGCAGCTTCCATTAGAGAGTAGAAGGTCAACGGTGAGCAGCCATCGTCGGAGACATAGCACGCCAGCTTATGAGCCGGATAGTCTACCGCCATTAAGGAGAGGACCGTGTTTATGGTGATGATCGGAGGCTCTAGTTGCGGATCTGCCGTTGTGACAAACACGTCCACGGGGGAAGCTCGCTTACCCTATATGAAGGAATTGTGAAAAACAAGAACAGCAACAGCAAACAAGAACCAACTTATAGAAAGTTCATAACCCGAAATCCATGAAGAACATGCGTGAATATTGTACGATACAGGTACTTCAGTTGAAAGATGTCGGAAAAACTGAATGGAATTGTTACTTCTCACATCAGCCAGTTTGGTAGAATTATTATGTCCTCCGAAAGTGCAAAAGTTGGAAATGAAAGGAAAGAGGACCAATGTTATCAGAAAATAAGTTCCTCGCAATGATTGTAGCGTCACTCGAAACTCGGAAAAGAAAACCATCCTGAGTATTCGAGGTGATGGAAAGAAAGAAAAATCGAGCTGTATCCCTAGCTGTAGCGCTAAGGAGTTTGGGATCGAGAGCTCATGACAAGTTGAAGATTCAAAGTAAAGCAAGCCATGTGAAAAAGATAGCTGTTGCTCTATCGAGATACCTTTTCAAGATACGGTGAGGGTAAGTTTTGTAGCTCACGGGGCTCCATTTGGTGCTGATGAGGAGAATCCACACGAACGTGAACCATGACTCGCACGCGAGTGCGACCTGCCATTCGAGTCCATGGTCCTCGAGGTGCACAAGCCGATATACAAGAAGGGAGACGAGAAGGAGCAAGATGAAGATCTCAACCACCCTCTTCGCGTCGTTTTTCAGGCTTATTTTCTCATATAGAGGAGAGGAAGTGGACTGAATGGCCATTGGAAAAGGCTTGTGCGTCTGTGCACACACCAGTTCTTGTTCTTGCCGTTTCTATTCAGTGGTCTTGTGTGTACAAAAGGTAGCGACTTATATAGAGGGGGGCTGTACCCCGGTTGTCAAGTTGGCGCAGTGACTCCAGAAACGAACCTGTGCCTGCCTATGGTAATTCCACATAAACGATAGGTGATGAGAGTACTCATATCTCCCATGTCCGCATAATGTGCTGATCGACAAGTAAAGGAAGGATAAAAACATCTGGTGCATGTGTGTTGCAACAAGTTTACTTAGCTCCATCAGAGTAATGCCAAGGTCCACAAATCGGCATACTAACCCATGGACTATTTTCACTTCTCAATAATAATTTGTCGTATTACCTAATACCCTAGTTTTATAAGCGGTAATTATACACCTAGTGGTAAAGGATTGCTTCTTTCGTTCTTCTTTTGTTTTTATTATTTGTTTTATTTTTAATATTAAAAGAGAGATTGGTAGTCCAAAGCCTCTAGTTGGACTTTTTGTCATAATTTGTGTGTCTTACATGTAGGAATGTGTGGCAATGAGTTGGTGTTTAGCTAGGGATAGTAATCGTGAGGTGCTTCTCCGAACCATCCCAAACCGAGGATTCTCGACGTCACTTCGTATCTAAGAACACGTTATCATGTCTAGGCGTTATCTTTGTTAATTGTCCGTCGTGTGATGTTCTATTTTGGGGAATAATTTCTTTTCATATAAATATTTTTTTTTTTTTTTTTTTCCTAGAAATAGTTTCGAGCATTTGAACATGTTTGGCAATTATATAAAATTTTTGTTCCCAAGAGAGGCATGCATTTGGAATGACCCGATATATTTTTATGATTTAGAATTTTTTTAATTTATTAATAATTTTATTATATTTTTCTTTATTTTCTCCTTCTCCTACTGGTTGCCGACTGATGATTGGCCAAAGAAGGGCTGGCAAGGTTGGTCTCGGGGAGGCTCGTCGGCCACCAGCGAGGTCACCTCGAGCCTCGCCGTGATCGGGCAAAGCTCAGCCTCGCCTTGGCTGGGCAAGGCGACCTCGCTCGGCCACTATCGCTCGGCCACTAGTGAGGTCGAGCCTTGCCGTGGCTGGGCGAGTCTCGGCCTTGCTTGACCAAGGCGAGGCCGAGCCTCGCCCTTGCGGTGGCCGGGTGAGGTCGAGCCTCGGGCGAGGCTTAGGGAGCCTCGTTGGTGGCCGGCGAGCTCGGCGTGACCTCGCCAGGAGCTGGCAATGCTCCAGTGAGGTCGCCGGGCCTTGTTTGGCCAATCGCCAGCTAGCGATCGGCTAGGGGAAGAAGAGAGGAAGAGAACGACAACAAAGAAAATGAAGAAAAGGAAAGGAAAAAAAAAAAACTTGATTCTTGGTTCTTGTTTTTGTTCCAGATCTGTTTTCGGAACAAAGACTTACCAAACGCGTTTATATTTTATTTCTACTCCCAGGAACAAAATAACAAAAGCACCTATTTTTGGGAGCATTATCAAACGCACCCTTACTCTCCAGAATTCACGAACAGTCAGTTAGAGATTTGGAAGAACTTGCAAGTTGAGGCTTGAGCAATCATACACTAATTGAAAGAGACATACACATGCGCGCACGCGCATATGTACCGTTAGATGTTGATCGTCGGTTGAGAAGTTCGGTTTCGCATGCCTGTATAGATCGAGCTACTATCGACCTATGCTATGCACGCGCGGCCCGGACAGAAGAAAACCTAGAAAGTCGTAACGCAAGACGATTCATGGGTGAAAAGTTCAAAATACAAAGAAAATGTGATTTGGGAAGATAATTTGCGGACGCAAGTGGGGTTTGATAGAATCCAAAGGCATGGGACGATGACATCAATGGATGTTGAAGCATACATAATTTATGTGATACGTTGACACCATCATTTTCTCTCTGTCGTGATTGATAAAGTTAATAAAATGTGATTGTACTTTCTTGATTATAACTTTCTTGTTAAATTAGGTTTATTCATCGTGTATTTGGCCCCATTTTGGTGATAAATCAACAATCTATGGCATGGCCTGATGGAATAAGGAATAGGACAAGCACAATCTCTCGATCCTATTTGGACTCATGCCATTTGGACCTTCTTTACATTTCGCTTTATTTAAACTTTATGTCTATAAAGTTTATGTTTTTGATGATGTGAGAAAATTGCACGAGCAATAATAAAATCAGTGCAAATGTATGCACGTTATAAACAGATTAAGATTTTCGTACTTCAAGACCGTCTGTGTCATAGAGATTTTACATGGACAGTGTTGAAAAATATAAACCCGTTACTTGCTCAGGCATGCGCTTTTCTAAGCTAGAAATTAATTTAAAAATTTTGTCAAGACGCTTCAAAATATAATTTCCTTCACGTAAATTTCCATGCATTTTGATTATCGATGAATACATCATCCATCAAATTATTGGAATTCCCTTAATTATCCGATAGTTTTTAGCTCCGCTAGTTTTCGAAGAAATCGCCACGTGCAACTTCTTATCGCAACACAAAGACGTCATCGTATGCGATGGAAGAGAGGGGCATAATGAACTTTCTGATTTCCCAAGAAGGTCATTATCGCAATCAAACCAAGGCTAAATCAACCTTTTCCATTCCAACCACAGACAAAATCTGCTCGTTGTATGGCTTCGGTAAAACCGAACGACGTATCAAATTCAAAAGCCCGAAAGAGAATGGTTGATAGTGGCTTGAACAGTGACTTTGAACTGGAAAGAATGCGCCCAGTGGAAGTACAAGCCAAAAATATTGAGATCATTCACGGTCATCAAATAGACTTGAAATGACTTTGTTCAATATGTGCACGAACTTGAGAAAAATGAAATAACACAATATTAGAATGAGATAAACTCTTTAATTCATACGCCCTCATTTTTAACATCCATTTTGTGTTTTACTCTTGTAAATTAAGGATAAAAAAGAAAAATCGTGCATTCTAGAATTGCAATCTATGAATTGATTTGACACTCCTGGTGTCTCGCCTATGAAAAAACCTCACAAATGAGAAAAAAAGATGAGAGAGAGGGGGAGGGGGGGCGCTATTATAATTGAGCTATCCACTATACCATGACCAAAAAGATTCAAAATCAATGATGCAAACGAAGTGGTTCAAACACCAGCTCTTCCTAATCATGCTTATCATTGCCGTCTTACTGACGTAATCACCCTAATGACACCACCGAGATCTTCTGCAAAAAAATGCATTGTTTACAACTATCTCCCAAAAATCATCCAACTTTAACTTATCATAAACAATGCTCGCGACCCAATGACGCATGCCATGACTTCGAAGCTCAACTACTATTCTTCACCATTACGTTGGACAAGTACAAGACGAAGAGCCACCATTTTGAGAGAGAGAGAGAGAGAGTTATGGAAGCTTTTGGAACGTTCTTCTTCAAGACGAAATGACAGCCTTTGACGCCTAAATTTCCCCTTTTTTTAATTAATTAGATTTTTATTTTATTTTATTATTTATTTTGTCTTTTTAGGATAAATAAAAAAACCAAATAAAAGCAAACAAAAACAACAAAAACAAAAAAAGAATAGCACCCCCTCCTTTGGGCCTCCACGGCCCAACCCGCAAGTCGGGCCCACGTGCCTTTGTCTCCTTTCTCGCCCGACTGGATAGGTCGCACGTGCCGGAGACGGCGACGCGCGCGACGCCGGAGCAAAGAGGAGGAATAATGACGCACGTGGAGCAAGGGGGCAGCTGGTGTCGGATGGGGATGTGCCGAGAGCAGCTGGCGTCGAATGGGACGCCGGTTCGGCCAGTGAAGGTTGCGGAGACCGACGGTTGAAACTTTGTCGACCAGCCGCCCCTCGGCCTATAAATAGGCTGTCCATCGTCGATGACAAGGACACGAATGGAGAGAGAGAGCCGCGAATCCTTGGGCTACCTATTGAGAGACTTCAAAAGGGGGGTTGAGGACGAGCAAGCTAGATCTGCGAGTGACTGAGGCCGGAAGAGAGGGAGAGGTTTGGCTGGAGAAAAAAGGGTCATTCCAATGCCAGATATGAGGGTGAGGGCCGGCAGAAGGACTAGATCTGATCGGATCTGGGAGTCGCCGTCGCCTTTTGCTGCTATCGCCGTCATCGCCACCATTCGCCGCCACAACCAGGTATCAACCTCGCTTGGCCGTCGCCATTCAAAACCCTTGTGCTTGCCTCCGTTGTCGCTTCACCTTCCCCTTCAAGAACCTAGTAGCTGTTTGTCGACCTAGCTGCCGTCGCTGCCGCTTTCTCGTCATCACTTTTTTCCCCCTAGAAACCCTAGCTACCGTCGTTGTCGCCGTCGCCACCATCGCCATCATCACCATTGCCACCATCGCAGTCATCGCCGCCGTTGCCTCGGCGACGCCTCATTCCCCCCCTCCTCGACACCGCGAATCAGGAATCCTAGAGTTCTCGATTTTCGGGTCGTGGCCTCGGGTCGATGGGTCGGACCCGAGGCCACGAGTCGGGTAGGGTTTTTTTGCATTTTGGGGGCGGTGGAAACCCGAGTCGGGACTCGGGTTGGATCCGAGTAGGGTTTCGCCGGAAAATCGAGTCACCGGGCCGGGTCATCGGGTCGGGCCGGTTGTCCCCAAACGCCCGGCCGTTGGGTCGTTTGGATAAAAAAAAAAAAAAAAAAAAACAAGTCTGGCCCGTCTGCATTTCGGGTTGATGACCCGGGTTGGACCCAGCCCGCGGATTCGACCCGAGTCGGCTTTTTATATTATTTTAAATAATATTTTAATAAATAAATAAAAATAAATAATTTATTTTCCAAAAATCAAAAATAATTTATTTTAAAAAATAATAAAAATATTTAAATTTCCAGGAAATCAAAAAATATTAAAAAAATGTTAAAAAATATTTTATTTTCCAAAAATCAAAAAATCAAAAATATTTCATATTTTTCAAAAAATGCCAAAAATCCAAAAAAAGCCAAAAATTCATGAAAAAGCCAAAAATAAAAAAAAAAAAAGCGAAAAATTCATGAAAAAGCCAAAAAATTCATAAAAAGTCAAAAAGACTTGTATTTTCCAAAAAAACCAACAAATCTAAAAAATCCCTTTTATGTCCCAAAAATAGAAAAAGACCCAAAAATGTTTTTCCCCAAAACGCATGGGAAATCTCTCAAGCATCGAAAAAAATCTCAAGGTTTAAACAAGATTAGGTACCGAAAGGGCATTAGTGATTAACTAGTGTAATTAAATCCCCGATCCTAATTTCTCTGGTTACGTAGGAGCAAGTATTTCTCTCAATACTTCGTATGGATTTCTAATCAAGCCACTTCAAATTAATTAGTGGCGACTCCGTTTTAAAAATTGACTTACAGGTTAAAAATTTAGACTATTAAAATCGTGAATTGGTAGACTTGGGAGAGTCTGGGACTAATAAATTTAGTCACCATTAGCCTCCGCCGGCGCCTGTACCTAATTGCGGGCGTCGAAAAAAGAGGTTGCGACAAGTCTTTGCCGGGCACGTCGTGGACATCTCTGGTGGCAACAGACGTGAAGTGGTCATATATTCCCAGTCACATCTTTGCGTTATCAGCCCCATGGACAAGAATCTTTGCCCTACGATAAGAAAAGATGCATGATTTCTAGTCCAGTCTGTTGACACCTAAAATTTTGTCTATTTTTAAAGTATTTCATTTTCATTTAGTATTCAATTTATCTTTAAAAAATTTGTTTTTTTAATATATATATATATATATATATAAATGAAAAAAATAATGAAAGATGAAAATGAAATAAAAAAGAAGATAAGGGATAATCGATAAGATAGAATATTTTGTTGCAGAATGGGATTTTGAAAGATTTTAAAGTTGGTTAATGGAGCTTTATCTTTAATGGTTAAATAGATTATCTAAAAAAATCTTCATAAAAAATTCTAGGTTATCTTTAACGGTTGGGTCAATATTTTGGCGAAACAGATTGATTCGTTTTTCTATATAAAAAGGGGGCTACGGCTTCGAGTTGGGGGGATGGATTGTTCACAAAGGATAAAAAACACAAAAGAAGAAAAAGTGAAAACTTTTGCTTCTGTCAGTAAAAGAGAGAAAGTGAGGTGAGGGTTTTAGGGGTGACGTAAGGGCAAACTCGATGGGCCCCTCGTCCGCTCATCTTTCTCCCGACGCCCACCGCTTGTCCACGTCGCCGACCGTCGTCCCGGTGCTACCCCGTCGCCGGCTGTCGTGCCAGTCGAATCGTTGCTACCCCTGCATGCCGCGACCCTAGATCCGGTGCCCCTCGTCACCACCGCATTGGCCCTCCACCAAAACCGTCCCCGACGTGCAGCGACGCTTCTCCCCCCAGCATTGTCTGCTGGAGCCGCCTCATCGTCCGCTTGCCATCGTCGCGCCTCCACCCTTGCTAGCCATTGTCGGTTCGAGATCCTGACGCCTGCGTTTGAGATACTCCCTTGATCCAACGGCGCCGATCGGCCCCGCTCACCCTTTACGCCTTAGCACGATCGTCTCCAGCCTCGATCCACCGTGCAAGCCCACTACTTTGTACTGACGCCGCCGCTGCTCTGGCCGAGTTTGATCCGACCACTGTAACCTCAGATCAGCCACCCAAAAGCTCCGATTCCGACACCGCGGCCCTAGAAACCCCCATCGCCCATGATCCTACGACGTTGCAGTGCCTTTGATCTCCTCTACCAGATCTGAACCAGATCTCGCCGCTCGAGCGCTCACACCTACAAATTCGAGATAATCACCGTCGACTCGCCTCCCAGCCATGACGAAATTTCTGTTTCTGCAAGTCCGGCCCCTCGCGACGTTGCAGCGCCTCCAATCTCCTCCACCAGATTTGAACCAGAACCTCCGTGACGCCAGCAGGTCCAACCCACCGTCGCACCGCCTCTGTTTCGCCGACGAAGCCGCTCCTGTACTGATTTGAACCACTACTGAGTCACCTCTGCACCGCTCGCCTGCCGCCGGTTCACCTTCGCTGGAGCCCCCCTGCTGATCCGACGACGTGCTGCTCCCTGGCGACCCATTACGGCTGCCCTTGGCTGTGCACGAGCACGTGACCTAGAAGAAAAGGAAAAAAAAAACAAAAAGAAAAAAAGCAAATTAGGTAGTTGATTATTCTTTTCTATTTACTTTATTTTGTTTGTATTTTTAAGTTTATTTATTTAAATTGCAATATTGAATGTTAATTTGTAAGTTTTGTAGGCATTATCTCGTAGAGATTTTGCCTCGAAATTATTGTAATTATTAATTTGATCCGAGAGACATCGATCATTTTTCTAATTATATTAATTGTTGGGCTTTTTAGTAGGATTTTAATGGTTAAATCATTATAATTATTAATTTGATCCGTAAGACTTTGGATCGAATTTTTAATTATTTTGAACTTTTTGTCATGATAATTAGGGTTATAATAATCGTTAATTTGACCTGTCGAGACAATAGGTTATTTTTTCGATTATTTTAATCTTTCATTTTGTTGATAGTGTATATTTTATATTTATTTATCCTTAAAGAAAAACTAAAAATAAAAAAAAATCATAAAATCATAAAAATCATAAAAATTAAAATCTTGCATGAGCATATAGGTTTAGTAAATTTGATATATAGACTTAAATTAGACATGTAGGATTAGTAATTTTTTTATTTTAGGATTACATTTTTAGAATTGCATCTTTAGATATTTTTAGTTTAGGGCTAGATCTAATTTTTATACATAAGTAGGGTTTTAGATAGTATTCACTCATTTTAATTACCTCATCTTCTTAGAAATAGTTTTCTAAGACAAATTAGGTTTAAGTCAATTTAATCCTAAAAATGAATTAGAAAATTATTCCATTTTAGATAGTTTAATTAGGGTTTTATTAATTTTAAATTTCAATAAAAAGGATAAAAAACAAAAAATATTAGTTGCATATTAACTAATCCACATAGTAAGATTGTTTAATTAGAATATATCTACTAGTAAAATTAGGTCATGAAGTGCATATTAATCAATATATAATAGGTCCACTTAACTAGAATTTGTTTATTGGTAATATTAGGAGCACGTTGATTAATTTGCATAACATGGTTCAGAGTTAGCTTATTAGAAATATTAAGGTGCATGTTAATTAGGTTGCATAATAGGTTCATTTAATTAGAATTTGCATATTAGCAAATTAAGTCATTTAGTTAAAATGCATGTCATAGAATCCTAATTTCAAGAAAAACCCAAAAAATAATTGCTTATTTTGTGTGATGCAATTTATTTGTTCATTTATTTTATTGAATGTTGGATGAGCACCCGTGTGGTCACCATATTTTGCATGGTAGTAATTAGGTTAAAATAAATCTAAGCTGCATGCATAAAACATTTTAAAAAAATAAAAGTAAAAAGAAATGGTACCGAAAGGGCATTAGGAAAGTCTAATGTAACAAAGTCCTTGTACCCTTAGTCTTTGGTTCGTAAGAGTAAAATAATTCTCCCGTTATTTTACTTAGGTGTCTAATTAATCTATCGAAAAATGATTAGTGGTGACTCATAGATAAAATTATCTACATGTTTAAAAGTTGGAACCTAAATTCGTGAATTGGTATGGCCTTAGGAGAGCCCCAACTAAGGGTAGGCTTAGCAGTCCATTAGCCTAAAACTTAGGTGTTGCACCCTGAAAAATTAGGTCACAACACAGTCCAAACAAGATATCAGAGGCAACGAACATATGAACACTGTGGAAACTACTTTTGTTTCTTTGCGAGGGAGTTAAATAGAAAGAAGACGCAACGAAGTTTTCTTTCGGGAGCCAACAATGTAAAGCAGTTTGATAACAGTTGAATTTTGAGTTCTAAATATACTAGTTTCTTCATTTAGAATTATGAACACTTCTTTACTATTGAATGATATCGCAAGTGACTTCCTTATGTGCCTATTTAGTTATAGAAGTGAAGTTGGTGGTGCCATAGAAGTGACTTCCTTACGTGCCATAGCTGAAGACTTCAGCTGAAGTGACTAATCTCGTTTATACTTGATAGCAAACAACGAATCCCCCCAAGGTTAGAAAGGTTCAGTTCTTACCAAGATCGAGATTAGACACTTTAGCTTCATATTGAAGTCTTTTTCTTTTGTTTTTGGGTGTAGTTCGCATCTTTTATGGCTGTGAAAATCAGTTTTCCTCGAGTCGATTGGGACTGTGACGTCCGCAAGATTGCTTGAGGTTAAATGCCAAGTTCTATTATTAGTTTTCTTCCTCTGTGTAGAAGGGACAGGTGTGAATCTTATGAAAGACAAGTCTATGGATTACTGATTTAATCATTTTTCTACCCTAATGCCCGGATAAATCAATGACCTTGTCTGCTGGCCATGAATGATAAGACATTGCTTTCTTTTTTATTTGAACTATGAAAAACTGAACTTTTTTTTTTTTTTTCTGTGGTTGTTATTTATGGTTGTAGATCTTTCACCCTACTTCATTATCTAATCAGTAAGAGGGAAATTCGTGCCATTCTACCCTCTGGACATGAGATGTGGCACCTAGGTAGCACGGACACGTCGATACGGACACGCGACACGACACAACACGACACGCGACACGTCATTTCTAAAAAAATAGAGAATTTCGACACGTTCCGACACGTTAAATGTTAAATAAATATTTTTATATATACATGATTAATTATTATGTTTAAATTAATTTATTGAAATTCATAAATAAATAAATAATAAAAAAACTATAATAAATCTATACAAATAACATGTATTACTCTCAATCCGTTTCTCTCATTGTCTTGAAAAGAAAAGAGAGAACTTTTACAGATTTTGCCCAAAAAAATAAAATTATTTAATATTTAATATTTCTTTTTAGAGTTAAATGGTCCCATCCATTTATTTCCCCACCCACCGCCTGCACACGCCTCTTCCCAAAGTTTTCCCCCTTTTTTTCCCAAAGAAGCCGTCGACATCCCTCTCTCTCCTTGCTCTTCTTCCAAAAATTGAAAACCCTAGCAATTGGCGATCCCCTTCTTTCTCCTCTCCTTCGCTCGGTCTCCACCTCTCTTACCGTTGCCTCGCCTCCGTCGCCCCTTTGCCGTCGTAGCCTCGCATCCAGCCCTCCATCGCGGCTCGCCTCCGTTCCCCCTTTGCCGTCGTAGCCTCGCATCCGGCCCTCCATCACGGCCTTTCCGTTTTCCATCTCGGCATCTCGCGGTCACAGCCAACCAAGACGATCGAGAAGGCTTCTCAGTGTTGCAGTCGGCGGTCGGAGCCCTCCCTCGTCGTCGCTCGCGGCGTCGCCTCAGCTCCCTCACCCTTGCCTTCACCCTCCATCACTTTCTTCCCTTCGCACTTGCGGATCCGCCTGAACACACTCCGACGCGCGTGTCGGAAAGAGTTGACCACGTGTCGGAAAATCCGACACGTGTTGACCGCGTGTCCGTGTGTGTCCGACCGTGTCCGAGCGTGTCGGACACGTGTCGGGGTGTCCGACACGACACGGAGGCCCTTTGAACGTGTCCGTGCTACCTAGTGTGGCACTCACTCTGTCATCTCGTTCACTATGTAGATATTCTTAAATCTTCAAGACATGAGAGAGAATAAACTCAAAACCTACATCTTTACTTAATAGTTTGATAAAAGACTACATAGATGGCTGTTTTTATACGGCATAAGAACACCAACGGAACCCCACGTTAACTTGTCAAGATAAGGATTGGGATATAACAAGATAAAGTGGGATATAAGATAAATTATCAAAAAATCTTAAATCGATTATATAGATATCAATTTAGTCTTAAATCTTTTGAGGATTTGCCACTGTAGTCATTTTATTGAATTTTGGCTAGCAACTACTAACGTGGATGCCGACTGTTTTACACGATATGCCCGGTATTGACATGACCAATTTTTTGCTTTTTTTTTTCCTTTCAATTTTGTGATTAATTTTTAAAGATTATTTGAATTTTTCTTCTTCTTTTTTTAATTCTTTTCTTCCTCTACCAGTTGCTAGTGACCGCCATTTGTCGTGTTGGTGTTCTAGTGATCATGCAATAGTTGTGCATTGTGCCATCGTTAACGTCGATATTGATGTCAATCCTCAACAAGCAATATATTTTTTTTCTTATCCATATCCCAACCCTTGTTTTGTTTTATTATCTAGCATTTTATCCGGACATATTCAGCATTACCCAATCATGACATCATCGTTGAACACCAAATAAGATAACAAATTATTCTATTCGGACTGGACTACTAAGCGTAACCTTATGTCTTTATTTCTAATTACACGCTAACTACAAAATTTTTTTCCTGGCATAGTTCAACGAATGGAATATGAAAATTTGCTGCTTGGTGTGAGATTCATAGAGACAATGAGAATATCTTGAAAGAAAAGGATGATTAATCGTACAACTATGCTTTTGATTTGCAAATACAAAATTCAACAATTTATAGGCCTTACCAACATGTGGATGTAAATCCAAAAGCGAAAATAGTTGCCCCAATAGCTCTCTTGATTATAGGGAATCCCATATTTCCCTTTCTCAAGTGGCCCCCTAAAAAATGGCCAGCAACACAACACTACTCACACAATATAAACCACCTCTCCTAAGTAGGAGCCGTTGTTATTAGATGTCTGTGCATGCAACCCTAACAACATCGTAATTATTGAGGGTGTCAACAGTTAGGTTCGATTGAGTTTGGATTTCCATGATATCCAAACCGAATTGAATATGACCTAAACTGAAAATATGGTTCTATTTGGTTCGGTTTAGAGTTCAGATTTCCTTTTTTTTTTTCCTTCATCTTCTTCTTCTTCCGCAACAGTTACATGATGGAAGCACTTGGAGGTGGCAGCGATGGCGATGATGATTTTGTTAACGACGACAAAGAGGTACGGAGGCCTAAACCACAAGAGAGGTGAGTCCAGTGTGAGAGGCCACTAAGAAGGAGAGGCTTGGAGGTCAATGGAACATAGGCTCTGAGAGCGACGACGATAAACATTGCATCGGCCGACATGAGCAAAGCATTCAGAGATACCATCAAAGTGCTCGACAAACACCGTCTCGACAAAGGTGTGACGATTGTTTTGTAGTGAAGTTCGAGAGCGCAAGCTTGAGAGTGAAGAATTAATAACGAGGATTGACTGGAATGTTGCCGAAGATGAAGAATGAAGAGGTAGGCGCGGTTTTGGAGTGATTTGGGGCTGTTCGATCCTATTCAATGGTGGGCGTAGGACGAGTGCAATTGTGTAAGTATGGAAAATGCCTTACTTGAGGATCCCACTGTAGGCCCACTTACCTTCCTGTCGCAGGCTGTGACAAAGTGAGCAAAAAGAAGAAAAAAAAAAAAAAGAAAGAAAGAAAGGGGAACTTGAAGCAAACCCAATCGTCAAATTACCCAAATTCCTTTACTTAATACTTGAATCGAACAATACTCAAAATATTCGATTTGGTTTGGATATTTTTTACACCCCTAGAATCTACTGTTGTCAAATGCACCATCAAAAGAGTAGTGCCTAATACAAAAGCTGGAGAATCATCAAAGGCAACCTCCTAAGTTTTGGACTGGTACCATCACTAGATGTAGATCGGTCATTCGTGGTTACTTCAAACACTATCTCGGATAGCTTAAAGAGCTTCAATATGACACTTAAGACTCTAAATGACCAAGCACATGTAAATGTTATCTGCTACATTCTTTGGTTATTCTACCATGCACGAGTATAGGCTGTAGATGACAATTAGAGGTAAGACATTTCTTTTCGGTCTTCATCTCACTATAATGCATAAATTACTTTTCGACCAGCAAAGCATCTTGTTGCACTATATAGAGGTCCTTGAATCCCCCCCTATTCCTCGTCCTAACTACTGAAATCAAAAGCTAGGTACATGTACTGAGGCATAAAAGTTGGAAATTGGCTCATAATAAAAATTATTTTGTAGTAAAAAGTTGCACTTCAAATAAAACCATCATTTGATTTCCAAACGGGTCATGCTTTATTCCATCGTAAAAGATTTTTGTGCATTCAACAACTGCGCAGTCTCTTTCGTGTTTTGTATCGAGGAGACATAAAGCATGAAGAACAATTTGTGTATGGGGGCGTACATATCACGGTTGACCTTTAGCACGGTGGTGCGCTCATCATGAGGCCTGAAATCCCAGTATGTTCATCCATCAAAGAATGATAAGATTGTTTTCAAATTGAAAGCGACTATGCTTAGGCCTTGATAGAAAGTCTTATATAACAGTGTGTCTTTAGGTCTCATAATATGTTTTTTTTTTTTTTTTTTTTGGTCAGTGGTCTCATAATATGTTAATTTTGATTTTTTTTTCTAAGGATTGCGTACACGCGATGCCATTAGCAGAATCTTATATTGGACAGATGTAAGAATTTTGTCATTTTGGTAATGAACAAACAGATAATCACGAGGCCTGACTTTGCTGATTTTGAATTCGACTCGATGGATTTGACCACATGAGCAACTGTGGGAGCAATTGTACTGCTCGATTCTAATTCCTTCTGAATTCAATAGAATCTGGGACAAAGGAGCTTATAGTATCAAGGATATCGAACCAAAAAAAAGAAAAAATAGTATCGAGAATAGGCGCCTGCCTTATGGACAAACTCGTGACAACTGCCTTTTTGATTTGCCAGTCAAGGCTAAAGCAATAGTATCATCGACCGAGAAATTCTGTCTCGCGTAAATAGCGTCGATTCGAGATTTGGCTGCTGACTTATTCATGCTTTGCACGTATGGCCTAAAAAGAGAGAAAAAAAAGGAAAACTCTTTCCATAAAAGGTCACAACGCATGAAAAAAAAAAAAAAAAATCTCTCTTCATGACAACGAGCTTAGTATAGAAAGAAAAATGATGGTTTGGATGTCAAGTCCAAGTCATTATTGCCATTATTTTCCCTCTATCGTAGTTAACAAAACGTGAGTTTACCTTATTTATTGTGACTTGTATTGCATAGCTTATGCTGTCTAATGATGATAAACTAAGGTGAACAGCACCTGGTATATTGGGCCCCATTTGCATTGGATAGCTTGAGCTAGTACTATCTCTTAGACCATCATTTAGGCTAAAGAAATCGTACGCTACTGCATGCATCGGCAGATGCTGATGGTCGTCGATGGAGAAATTCCGTCTCAATGCCGTAATGAAAGAAAGATAAATATTCATCGACGACAAGCTTAATATAGAGAAAAGCACGTGGTTGATGCTGAAATCGCGTAAGCAACCGGGGTTGATAGAGTCCAAAGGCGCTTTTGGAACTAGCAGCTATTGATAAAATTTAAACGGCATTAGGATAAGCACATGGAGTCCAACTATATAAAATTCTTTATTGATGAAGTTAAGAGAAAGCGATATTATTCTATCACGAAAGAAGTTTATTTTATGCACCCTAACTTATTATAAAGAATGTTGGCGACGCAATGACGCATGTCATGATTCCGGAACTCAACTACCATTCTCCGCCACCAAGTTGGACAGGTACAAGATGAAGAAGAGCTGCCACGCACAGAAGGAGGCGGGGGGTATTTGTATTTAATTTCGTTCAATTAAGCAAAACTTATCGAAGCTTTTGGAATTCGTCATCTTCAAGATAAAAGGTAAGCGTTCGTCGGTGTTTGTCGGGGGCACGTCGTGGGCACCCATGGCAGCGGCCACGTGAGGTGGTCGCCTATACCCTGTCACGTCTTTTGCGCTATCAGCTTTATGGACAAAGCCGAAGAGTCTCTTCCCCGCGAGGAGGAAAGATGCATGATGCCAAGTCATGTCTAATCTTAGTCTAGTCTAGTCCAAATGGAAATCAGGAGAAATCAGAGACACTGAGCGTACGAACACTGGAAACTACTAGAGAAAGGAAGATGTTCCTCTTTTTGTTTTTGGGACCAACGACGTGAAGCATTTGATAGTAGTTGAATATTAAGTATTGAACAACATTAATTTCTTCGTATAGAACAGTGTAAGGCTTTTAATTGTTTTCAATGTGATAATTGGCGAGATTTAAATTGACATTAAATAATTTTTTTTTCTATTGAATAAACAGGGTATTCCATTGCTTCACGAATGATTTCCTCATGTGCCTACTCAATGGAAGGATGGAGCAATTTTCCGCCATCTTTGGCTAAAAGGCATACTTTTTAGTTTGAGTTAATATAATGAAAAACTCTAAATTACTATATCCGTGACAAATTTACCTCGAATTATTTTTTCGATCACAAAAAATCCAAAACTAGTATACTTATGGTAAATTTATCATTCATTAATTTTGATTAAATTTTACTGTTAAATTGTTGAGTAGAATGACATGTAACAGTTGATGGGTCCACCAATTTCGATTTTTATCCTTTATTTATCACAGATATATCAGGTTGTAACTTTTCGTGATATTAATATAATTTAATGGAAACTAAACAACGATTAATTTATCATAAATATATCAGTTTGGATTTTTAGTGCTCAAAAATTAGTTGTGAATAAATTTGTTACGGATGTACCAATTTAGGTTATTTTGTGATCAAAATATTAGTTCAAGATAAATTTGTCACAAATGTATTAATTTGAGATTTTTTGTGATATTAACCATTTTAGTTTTTAGTTAACAAACCAAACTACTCTCTCACACCAATTAAGTTAGGTATGAATTAGTATTTACAGTATCTTCATCTAGTGCAAATTCTTAATTGATTGATTGTCACTTTTTATCTTGCTTTACTTCAAAAAATTTTCTTTATACTCCTCTGACCCATAATAAATGACTTTTTTTTTTTTTTTAGTATAAGGAGGGGAAGAGCGCAGTATAACTAGAAATTTAGCTGGGATCACTAATTACTACTACTCTAATACTATTACAATAGAAAAGAAGGTGGTTATTACAAAATAAGGGAGAGCAAACTTAACACTGAATTCACCCATCAAGGGAAGATTGTTGAGATGCATATGTAAATTATATCGGACAAGTCTTATATTGAGAATTGGTGTGGTGTGGAGCCATTAATATAATTATCAAAATTGGCTTATAATTTATCAGTTGAAGTTTTTGAGTGAATGTAATTCCAATTGGATATTTTGACGGAATCCTTTTTGGTGATCTCCATTGGCGAATGCAATGGATTTTTGCTTCGCACTCCCAATATCCCAAGTGCTTTTATTCTATTTTTGCAGCAAAACTTTAGTTATGACTACCAAACATTTTTTGATTTTATGAAGGGTTGCAAAGGAGAATAAAGGGTACGATTTGGTACGATTTTGTCCTTTGGTCTTTTATATATTTAGGATGGATGATCTCGATTCTAACCATGGAAGTGAAGAAGGTGGTGCCAAAGGTGAAGCTACGAATGTGAACGCGGGAGACGGTGATGTCTCATATGCATGTCTCTAGTTTGTGCTGTATAGCAAACTATCAATTCTACCGAAGGGTAGAATGGTCGAATTGTTCTCAGATCGAGATTAGTCACCTGAGCTTCATGCTGAAACTTTTTCATTTGCTTTTCTATTGTTGGTCGTATCTTTTAGGATTGTATATATAACTTTTCCTCGAGTCAATTATGATTGTGAAGCGCACAAGATTGCCCGTGAGTTCTATTACAATTTTTTTTTTACCTCTAGTTAGTTGGATCATGTGTGGAATTTGTGAAAAATAAGTCCATGGATTACTGCTCTTATCATTCTTCTGTCCTAATGCCTGGATAAAACAACGAGCTCTTGTCGGCTGGCCATAAAAAAGAAAGAAAGACATTGCTATCTTTGTGATTTGAACTGTGACAAGCAGGACTGTGTTTCTGTGATTGTTATTTATGCTTGTAGATCTTCACCTTGCTTCATTATCTAGGTCGTAATTTCATGCCATTTCCTACCCTCTAGACATGTCTGGACATGACATGTAGCATTCTCTCTATCATGTCGTCGACTATGTAGATATTCCAGGATTTTCAAGATAAAGTGAGAGAGAAAAATCATCAAAGACCATATATTTACTTAATAACTTAATTAGAGATATAATAGATGGCTCTTTTTATAGAGCATAAGAGACACTCACAAATGCCTTAAATCTTTACTCATGAGCACCCCCTAACTATTGGCTAATATTCATAAAAATAGTTCGAACACATTGAATATGGAAATTTGTTGCTTTGTGAGAGTATCACTATATAAAGGAGAGTATCTTGTCTCCTATCAGAAAGAAAAGGCAAGACTAATTTTACCACCATGCTTTTAAATTTGCATATTCAAACATCAACAATTTGTAGCCCTTACCAACCTGTGGGTGTAAACCTAAATAGGTAAGCAAAAAAGGTTGCTAGGATAGCTCCCTTCGTTATGGTAGTCGAGGGAATCCCATATTTTCCTCTCCCGAATAGACCCCTAAAAAATTGCCAGAAATAAATAACCACCCACACAGTACATATCACCTCTCCTAAGCCAGAGCCACTATTCTTGGATGCTTGTGGGCGCAACCCTAATGACATTGTAAATAATGCTATTAGGTGCACCAGCAGAAGAGCAGTGCCTGGTACAAAAACTGGGGACTCATCAAAGGTGAACCTTCCAAGGTCAACACTGGTGCTATCACTAGATGTAGATTGATCTTTCTTGGTTACTTCAAATATTGTCTCCGATAGCCCTAAGAGCTTGAGTACAACACTTAAGACTCCAAATGACCAAGCACATGCAGATGTCATCCGTTGCATTCTTTGGTTATTCCACCATGCGCGTATTGACAAGCCAATGGCCAAATACTCGTATAAACAATATAGGTTGTAGATGACAAAAATGGTAGCTGGAATTATGATAGCTGGTTCTTGTCCCTGCATTTACACAAGAAAGGAAGATAATGAGACAAATTCTTGAGAATAGAGGAGTGATATTTGTTTCACTTTCTTCTTACCTTGGGCAAGAAGTGGGAGTTGGTCATGATGCAATATGCTGGCAGGAGAGCATATAAGAACTCAGGTATGGACCTCAATGCCCAAATTAGGATCCACAAGTATGCCAAGCACTGCCTGAAATGGAGATGCATGAATAGGGTGCCATATATTGGACTCCTTTTGCTCAATAGAATTTCGAGCAGGCCCGTGGCCCATCTCTTTTGCTGGGTCATCGAGGCAGGCCCACCAGATGGTGCGCAACCCAGAAAAGCCTGTGGGTTTAATGAGCAGTAGAGTGATCTCCAACCCTTGGTATGGATGGCCAATCCCGTAAGGATATCTTCCGTTGCTGATCCGTACATCCAACCAATCTGCAAGAGGACACGTGCACAACATTTCTCATGCCGAAAATTAAATTTATGCCATCGTTCTCATTGTCACAAAAATGCTTAAAAGCAGAGCACTTAATACCATAAATCATGTGTCTATTGATTCGTGTTCATGGGAAAACTCATAGATCTTCAAGCAAATGATAATGAAATTTGGTGATAGTTGTTGTAGAGGCACTTTAAAATTTAGAGCCACAATTACATTAATCGTGTATAATGTGTGAATTCAATGTAGGCATCCACTGACCTCTTTACCCCAGTCAGTATTGTATTCATAGATGCAACTAGAGACTTGATAGGCTGCTTCAAGAGAGCTCCAAAAATCTTTGGGATTATCTAAATTGCCTTGTAGAGCATGAGCAACAGAGTTGATGAATTGTTTTGAACTTCCAAAGCCATTTAGTGATTCTACCATGGTTAATTCTCCTGTAGAAGTCAAATTGGCAAATGGGAAAATATGGTTTACCATGACTAGGCACATAGTCCCATGAACGTGCAAGGCGACCGAACATACGCACATACCATTAGAGGTAAGACTTTTCTTTTCGGTCTTCATGTCCTCTGGCCATGACCCATAGATTACTTTCCGACGATGAAAGCATCCTGTTCCTCCTTAGAAAGGTCCTTGAATTCCTACTATTCCTCGTCCCAAATACTAAAATCAACAGTATTATAGGTATAAGTACTGATTAGTAGATAAGCTGCAATTTGGCTCAAAATAGGACTTATTTTGTAGTGAAATTGCACATACTTCGTGTAGGACCACTAGTTGATTTCCAAATGGGTCATCCTTTGCTCCATCATAGAAGTATTGTGGACATTGAACAAATGCGCAGTCTCTCTCATATTTTGTGCCGAGAAGAGACACAAAGCATGGAGAACAATCTGCGGATTGTTGGCGTACATGTCGCAATCGACATTTAGCATCAATGGTGCATTTGTCATGAGTCCTGAAACTCTGGTCTGTTCATCCATCAACGAGACCCGAGAGAAAATAATTATAAGATTGTTTTGATGTCAAAAAGTGACCACACTTAGGCCTTGATAGATAGGTCTTACTCACCAGGACATTCATGGCTCCCGCCTTGTAATGATGCGGGTTCTTTGGCCGCTTTTCTCGTGATATGTAGATCAGATATGGCAATTCATCTGGACGACCTCCTTTGTTTTCCAGAATGATCTTTGTTAAAATCACAGCAAGAAACAGTGAGCTCGTAGATTTCGAAGTATGATACTTTTGATTTTCTGGAGGATAACACATACTCGATGTCAACAGAAGAATCTAATGTTAGATAAATCTATGGATTGTCATTTTGGTAATGTAATGGAGTTGACCACATGACCGATTGTGGGAACAAATGTACTGCTTGACTCTGAGTTCCTTGGGATTCATATGGCGCTGAGACAAAGGAGCTTGGACATATAAAAGTCTTTAAAGGGGTAGCATGGTCACTGGTATAAAAAATGAGAGAGACATAATATCTACGGTGCAATCTCAAATTCACCTCTTTCTAATTTTGAGAAATATAAAAAAAGAGAAATAATTGTATGATAATTTTTAATATAATGTGACAATAAGAGTCTAATTTGAATCGCAAAAATCAAATAATAAGTAATTATAAATTATTATGAAACTTACTTATTCAAGAATTTAAACTTTTTTTTAAAAGAATCTTAAATTTCTATGTATACAATCAAATCTTTCATTTCGTTTATATTTCAAGATAGTAACAGATTGGGGGAATTTAATTGCAATTCAATCAAGAATAGCAATTATTGAATCATAGAGTATTTGGATCCTCAATTTGTGACGTATAGATGTTGATTTGTGCTGCCATATTAACCACAGAACCATTTTATCCAAAACTGTACAAAGATATCCTCTCAGTAATTTTACCGTACCTTGATGATTGTGGGGTGATTTTTGCGTTCGGTGTTAGAGAAAGCGATAAACTCCCCAGTAAGATTAAATGAGACTGATCCTAGGCACGCATCTTCTATCTTCCTGCTCAGCTTCTCGTACTCATCCTGTCAGAGAACAAGATAAGCTTAGGGAAGGCCGCGTCCATCTATATCTTGTCCATACCCAATCCTCTCTCTCTCTCTCACACACACACACACACACACACATATTTCAACAAAGAATCACCGATCACCGGGACCATCTCCAACACATCAACACTAGACTCCAAAGATTGAGGATCACCTTCATTGTGTCCCGTGCTTGGTGGAATTCCAATGAGCAGTCTTCACCAGCCGATGTGGTTGAGTCGCCGGTGAAGTACCGGAATGGGGCTCGCAATTGAATATTGTACTTCTTACAAAACGGAACCCAGAGCTTTGCGAACTTTGCAGCTTCCATTAGAGAGTAGAAGGTCAACGGTGAGCAGCCATCGTCGGAGACATAACACGCCAGCTTATGAGCCGGATAGTCTACCGCCATTAAGGAGAGGACCGTGTTCACGGTGATGATCGGAGGCTCTAGTTGCGGATCTGCCGTTGTGACAAACACGTCCACGGGAGGAAGCTCGCTTACCCTATATGAAGGAATTGTGAAAAACAAGAACAGCAACAGCAAACAAGAACCAACTTATAGAAAGTTCATAACCCGAAATCCATGAAGAACATGCGTGAATATTGTACGATACAGGTACTTCAGTTGAAAGATGTTGGAAAAACTGAATGGAATTGTTACTTCTCACATCAGCCAGTTTGGTAGAATTATTATGTCCTCCGAAAGTGCAAAAGTTGGAAATGAAAGGAAAGAGGAAAATAAGTTCCTCGCAATGATTGTAGCATCACTCGAAACCCGGAAAAGAAAACCATCCTGAGTATTCGAGGTGATGGAAAGAAAGAAAAATCGAGCTGTCTCAGTAGTTGTAGCGCTAAGGAGTTTGGGATCGAGAACGCATGACGAGTTGAAGATTCAAAGTAAAAGCAAGCCATGTGAAAAAGATAGCTCTTGTTCTACTGATATACCTTTTCAAGATACGTTGAGGGTAAGTTTTGTAGCCCACGGGGCTCCATTTGGTGCTGACGACGAGAACCCACGCAAACGTGAACCATGACTCGCACACGATGGCGACCGGCCATTCCAGCCCATGGTCCTCGAGGTGCACAAGCCGATACACAAGAAGGCAGACGAGAAGGAACAAGATGAAGATCTCGACCACCCTCTTCGCATCGTTTTTCAGGCTTATTTTCTCATATAGAGGAGAGGAAGTGGACTGAATGGCCATTGGAGAAGGCTTGTGCGTCTGTGCACACACCAGTTCTTGTTCTTGCTGTTTCTATTCAGTGGTCTTGTGTGTACAAAAGGTAGCGACTTACATAGAGAGCGGTTGTACCCCGGTTGTGAAGTTGGCGCAGTGACTCCAGAAACGAACCTGTAAGTCTCTAGTTGGACTTTTTGTCATCGGTTGTATGTCTTACATGTAGGAATGTGTGGCAACGAGTTGGTGTTTAGCTAGAGATAGTAATCGTGAGGTGCTTCTCCGAACCATCCCAAACCGAGGATTCTCGACGTCACTTCGTATCTAAGCACACGTTATCATGTCTAGGCGTTATCTTTGTTAATTGTCCGTCGCATGAAGGTTTTTTAGGGTGCATTTCGTGACGATCCTGTTTTGGAGAATAATTTCCTTTTAAAAACACTTTTTTCTATTTTTATTCCTGAGAATAGTTTCTGAGCATTTGAACGCGTTTGACAATTACATAAAATTTCCCCACGAGAGACATGCATTTGGAATGATCTGAAATATTTTTAAGATTTATAATTTATTTTAATTTATTAAAAATTTAATTACATTTTTCTTTTTCTTCTCCTTCCTTCGCCCTGGTCGGTCGGTCGCCAGCCTGGCGATCGACCAAAGAAGGGCCAGCAAGGTTGGCCTCGGGAGGCTTGTCGGTCACCAGCGAGATCACCTCAAGCCTCACCGTGACTAGGCAAAGCTCAGCCTCGCCTTGGCTGGGTAAGGCGACCTCACTTGGCCACTATCGCTCGGCCACTAGCAAGGTGAAGCCTTGCCGTGGCTAGGTGAGTCTTGGCCTCGCTCAACCAAGGCGAGGCCGAGACCTCCCCTTTGCAATGGCCGGGCGAGGTCAAGCCTCGGGTGAGGCTCAGGGGGCCTCGTTGGTGACCGGCAAGCTCGGGGTGACCTCACTGGGGGCTAACAATGCTCTAATGAGGTCGCCGAGCCTTGTTTGGCTAGTCGCCAGTTGGCAGCTGGCTAGGGGAAGAATGGAGGAAGAGAACGACCAAAAAAAAAAAAAAAAAAAAGAAAAGAAAAGGAAAAAAAAAAAAAAACTTGATTCTTGATTCTTGTTTTTTGTTTTTGTTTCAGATCTGTTTTCAAGAACAAAAAACTTACTAAACGCGTTTTTGTTCTATTTCTACTACTGGGAACAAAAGAAACACTTATTCCCGAAAGTATTACCAAACGCACTCTTACTCTCCAGAATTCACGAACAGTCGGTTAGAGATTTGGAAGAACTTGCAAGTCGACGCTTAAGCAATCATACACTAATTGAAAGAGCCATGCACATGCGCGCACGCGCATATGTACCGTTAGATGTTGATCGTCGGTTGAGAAGTTCGGTTTCGCATGCCTGTATAGATCGAGCTACTATCAACCTATGCTATGCACGCGAGGCCCGGACAGAAGAAAATCTGGTAAATCGTATCGCAAGAGGATGCATGGGTGAAAAGTTCAAAATACAAAGAAAATGTGATTTGGGAAGAGAATTTGTGGACGCAAGTGGGGTTTGATAGAATCCAAAGGCATGGGACGATCATCATTTTCTCTTTGTCGTGATTGATAAAGTTAACAAAATGTGATTGTACCTTCTTGATTATAACTTTCATGTTAAATTAGGTTTGTTCATCGTGTATTTGGCCCCATTTTGGTGATAAATAAACAATATATGGCATGGCCCGATGGAATAAGGAATAGGACAAGCACAATCTCTCGACCCTATTTGGACCCATGCCATTTGGACCTTATTTACATTCCGCTTTATTTAAACTTTATGTCTATAGAGTTTATGTTTTTGATGATGTGAGAAAATTACACGAGCAATAATAAAATCATAGCAAATGTATGCATGTTATAAACATATTAAGATTTTTGTACTTCAAGACCGTCTGTCTCATAAAGCTTTTACATGGATAGTGTTGAAAAATATAAACCCGTTACTTGCTCAGGCTTGCGCTTTTCTGAGCTAGGAATTAATTTTAAAAATTTTGCCAAGACGCTTCAAAATATAATTTCCTTCACGTAAATTTTCCATGCATTTTGATTATCGATGAATACATCATCCATCAAATTATTGGAATTTGTCAAGATTTGGCTAAGTCGGAGAACGAACGGGAGGAAAAAATTGTATTTTGATACATGTTGATATCTGTACAATTTGTTTGTATATAATTACAAGGGAATGAAATGATAAAGGAAATAAAGTATTTCTCTATCCCTTTCTATCCTATTGTATTTTTAAATTCCTATAATACATTTACAAAATCAATTTACAAAATCAATCAGAGATCCGATCAAAGCGAGTCAATCGAATCATATCTTCCAACACTCCCCCTCAAGCTGGTGGTCTGTATATGTCTAAGACACCAAGCTTGTTTAGAAGATATGTATGTTGTCTTTGGCAGAGGGCCTTGGTAAAGATATCTGCAGGCTGCTCTGACGTTCTGATCCCTCTTGTTTCGATGATCCCCTCCTGAATCTTTTCTCGGGTAAAGTGACAATCGACTTCTATGTGCTTCGTTCTCTCATGAAATACAGGGTTTGCTGCGAGTTTGAGAGCCGATTCGTTATCACAGAAAAGTATAGTTGGTCCTTTGACCGGAGCCCCAAGATCCAGAAGTAAGCCTCTTAACCAGACTATCTCACAAACTGTCTTGGCCATAGACCTGTATTCAGCTTCAGCCGAAGATAAAGATACAAAGGGACTGTTTTCTTCTTCCATGAGAGTAGTGATTCCCCGAACTTGATACAGAAACCAGTGATAGACCTTCTGCTCATAGGGCACGTGGCATAGTCTGCATCGCAATAAGCCTTCATTTCCATATCACATTTTCGTGAGAGAAGTATTCCCAGACCTGGACAAGTCTTTAGATATCTCACTACCTTCAAGATCTTTGCATTCATGTGTGATCGCTTCGGCTGTGCATAAATTGACTAAGAGTCTCAGATCTTGCATAGCAAATATCTGGCCTGGTCATGGTGAGGTATATCAATTTTCCCACAAGCCTTTGATACCCTGAGGGATCCTGTAACAAGGGATCATCTGAAGAAGAAGATGTCCCATTGTCATGGCTGATAGATGTCAATTTGACATTTTGCTCGATGGGAATAACTGATGGTTTGCAGCCTGATAATCCTGCCTCTGATATAATTTCCATCACAAATTTTCGTTGGCTCAATGAGATGCCCTTATTTGAGCGAGCTATCTCAATGCCAAGAAAATATTTAGGTGGCCCTAAATCCTTGATGTGAAAAGTTGAGTGCAGGTAGTCTTTGAGCCTTTTTATGGCAGAGTCATCATTACCCATAATAAGGATATCATCAACATATATCATCAAATAAATGGATGACATACCTCTGGTCCAAGTAAATAGGGCATAATCATACTTGGATTGCTTGAAACCAGTAGCTAATAATGCATTGGTGAATTTTGCATACCATTGCCTAGAAGCCTGCTTCAGGCCATATAAGGATTTGCGGAGACGACATACTTTCGACTCCCCCTGTCTCCGTAATCCAAGTGGAAGCTCCATATATATTTCTTCGTTCAGATCACCATGCAGGAAAGCATTGTGGACATCCATTTGAAGCAGTGGCCAGTCACGAAAAGCAGCAATTGATAAGAAAGTTTGAACCGTGACGTCTTTTGCCACAGATGAAAAAGTTTCGTGATAATTGAAACCTTCTTGTTGGGTAAAACCCTTTGCTACCAGCCGAGCTTTGTACCTCTCTAATGACCCATCTGCCCTGTATTTTATTTTGTATACCCATTTACATCCTATGGGTTTACGGTGACTAGGCAACGGTACGACATCCCAAGTGTGGTTGTCTATCAGGGCGTGCAACTCAGATTCCATGGCCTTTTGCCACCGAGGATCATCTTTTGCCTCATTATAACTGGAAGGCTCACGATCTTCAGAAATTCGGCTTATGCAACATAAATGTTCTGGTGACAGTCTATCAAAGGAGACGTAGGATGAGACAGGGTAACGGGTACCTGATGACCGCGAAAAGTTGCATATGTAGTCCCTCGTCCATGTTGGTGGTCGAGAAATTTGATGAGAACGCCTTGGAGGTACTTGTGATGTGGCCGCTTCTTCACTTGCTGATGGAGCTTCATTTGTCTGTGTTGACTCTTCATGTTGAGGTTCTTCAATATGATGCTCTTCAATGGAATCTTCAACAATTTGGGCTTCATTCGATTGTGGAGGTATGGTAGCCCTTGGAAAGTGGATTGTGCTTGTAAGAGCGGGAATAATGAGTGCTCCCCCTGACGGTGAATCTTCTTCTGTCAAGAATTGCTGACTCTGCTGTCCTTCACTAGATGAAGATGGTGCTGAGAATGGAAAGATATCTTCATAGAATACGACATCTCTGCTGACAAAGAACTTTCCTGTCGATGAATCATAAAGTCGATATCCTTTCTGTAATGTTGAATACCCCATGAATATACACTGAGTTGCTCTTGGGGCCATCTTGTCTTTAGGACCAACTGTGGTAGCATAACAGAGGCACCCGAAAACTCTCAGATGAGTCAGAATTGGTTTTTTTTCATATAGCATCTCAAAGGGTGTTTTCCCTTTTAATATGCGTGATGGCATTCGGTTGATTAGATAGGCCGCAGTGACCACACAGTCTCCCCAGAATTCTTCAGGGACAGATGCTTGAAATTTTAGCGCTCGTGCCACCTCTAGAAGATGTCTATGCTTTCTTTCGACCACCCCATTATGTTGTGGTGTGTAGATACAGGAACTTTCATGCAGTATTCCATTCATAGTAAATAAGGAAGTACATTCAGCATTAAAAAATTCTTTTCCATTGTCAGTACGTATCTTACGAATGGATTTTTGAAATTGGGTTTTGGACAGGGAAATGAATGTCTTTAAATGGGAAAAGACTTGACTTTTAGACTGCATGAGGAAAATCCACGTGGCACGAGAATAATCATCCACAATTGTGAGAAAAAATCTAGACCCGTCATGATTTACAGTACGATAGGGTCCCCAAACATCAGCATGAACAAGTGAGAAGATGTCCTTTGCATGAGAAATACTATTTGGAAAAGGAATTCGTGTTTGTTTAGCCATGGGACAAATAGAACAATTAGGACAAGGAAATGATGCACTGTGACCCAATCGTTTATGATTAAGAATATTAATGCCATTGGCAATAGCATTACATATGGATTTATTGATTTGGACAGAGAATGGAAATTCTTCCCAGAAATACAGCCCTTGATTGACCCTACCCTAGCCCATCAATGTCCCAGTCGAAGGGTCCTGAAAGAAACATTTATCAGAATGGAAAGTTATGTGACATGAATTTTCTTCACAGACTCTAGCAACTGAGATTAAATTAAACTGGAAATCAGGCACGTAGAGTACGTTTTTAAGGCTGATGAGGGGGCTAAGTTTTATAATCCCAGTCATTATGACCCTAGTGGTGTTTCCATTTGGAAGTTGTACTGACGTAGGAAAAGATAATTTTGTAATGTCTAAAAATAAATTCCTATCATAAACTATGTGATCACTGGCCCCAGAGTCAATAATCCATGCACCTTTCAAAATTGAATTCATCAGGCAATAAGATGTACCTGTGAAGCTCCCTCCTTTCTCAGATGGATCTAATTTCTTCAAGGTTTCCATCAGATCCTGGTATTGTTCTTGGGTAATTGATTTCCCAATCTGCTGACCTGATACCTGAAAAACTGAAGAAATTTTCCCTTTTTCTTTTTCTCCGGGTCTACCATGCAATTTCCAACATGTCTCAATGGTGTGATGTGGCCGCCTGCAATATTCACAATACATCTTACCCTTTCCTTTTAGCCCATTTTTAAAATTCGAATTGGGCCTGGTATTGGGTTGGAAGATTCGGGCCGAAACGGGCCCATACGCGCCTTTAATTCTCCTCGGGTTTGGGCCTGCCGAGGCGCTGTACTGATTTGGGCCCGAGAGTTGTGGACCGTCGGATTCGAAAACGTGGCTTCCGCGCGAGCCGTCAGATGAACTGAGATTCAGCCCGTGTGAGCCGTTAGATCCGCCTGAAAAGAAGTCATGCAGACCGTCCGATCCTGCCGACAATTGTGTCATCCGTGGGCCGTTCGATGGGGCGTAAAACAGATCGCCACCGTTCGTGCCCCCCTTTATAAAGCCCCTAGGGTTTTCTTCAAACGGAAACCCCAGATCCGCCTCTCTCCTTCCTGGGTTCCTTCGAGATTGCTCTTGGCTGCGAGAGCAATCCCGTCTCCTCCTCGATTCTGTTCCGTCGATCTTTGCTGGCTTTCCTCCTGTACGGCCAGTTGATAGATCCGGCCAAGTGTTGGCAGTGGATCCATGGTAAGGATCTGGGATCTGAACCCCAGGTAAGCCTCGTTGAGTATGAGGAGGAACCGAATGGTTTTCTCCCTCTCTCGCATCCGTTTGTATTGTCTGTTGTATCTGCTCGGCCGCCGACCTTCTCCTCGGCTGCCTCTAATTCGTTCCGAGGCTCGACGCTTGTTAAAAACCGTGGCGATGCTTATGTTGCCTTGTTTCAGATCTGAGATCTGCTGTGTGAGGTAAAAGATCTTGACTTGGTCAAGTTTTCCATACATCTCTCTTATATTTTCCCACATCGTCTTCGGATTCTCCGTCGGGGGAAGTCCGGATGCGACTTCGGGAGAGATGCAGTTCCCGATCCATGTCCGCACGAGTTGACTGCATCTCCTCCATAGTCGTGCCCTTTTCTTGTCGGATGGAACTGGGAAAGATCCGTCGATGAAAACCTCTTTATCCTTCGTCACAAGCGCTCTCCGGAACTCGCGTGACCAACTAGAATAGTTTTTTGCTCCTGTTAGTTGTTGATTTATTATTTTTAGCTTTGGTCCATCGCCGTTGGAGGTGTATAATGGGTCACTTGGTTCCGGTCGGCTGCTGGTTGCGAGGATTTGATACGGGAAAAAATTCGGTGTTAGGTTCGGGTAGGGATTTGTTCCCTGACCCGTTCCCCCGAAACCAAAATTATGATCCGCATTCGTCCCTTGATTCGGTACATCAGCTCCGCCCGTCTGTTCCAGACCAATGCTAGGGTTTGCCCCGACTCCGTCGGTTGGTGGACTCGCATCGGTCCGCGCGCTGTTGTGGTAGCCAGGCGATGAAGAGTTGGGTATATACCCAGGGAGCCATGGATATCCCATCCATGGATACGGGAATCCAGTCATTGATGGTCCCGCAAGAGCCTGAGCCTATCAAGCCACAAAGACGTGCGGAGGGTGTCCCTGGATTTGCATCTGTTCTGATCCAAGGACCACTGTGGAAGAAGATCGATCTCCCGGGTTCTGTGTCGACATTTCTATCGCAGGCTGTTCGATAGGATTGGAGGTAAGCTCTGGTGTTGTCATTTTGAGACAAAACTTGATTCCTCTGTTCTTTCTTCGCAGGTGCGTTCCTTCTAACAATCAATGGATTGATTCCTTCGGGCAACGTAGCACTTCGAAGTTTTGAAGTTGTCGAGGCAATCGAAGCGGAAGCAAAAAGAAGGTTTTGGTCAGAACCGTGAGGGCTCTGATACCATGTCAAGATTTGGCTAAGTCGGAGAACGAACGGGAGGAAAAAATTGTATTTTGATACATGTCGATATCTGTACAATTTGTTTGTATATAATTACAAGGGAATGAAATGATAAAGGAAATAAAGTATTTCTCTATCCCTTTCTATCCTATTGTATTTTTAAATTCCTATAATACATTTACAAAATCAATTTACAAAATCAATCAGAGATCCGATCAAAGCGAGTCAATCGAATCATATCTTCCAACAGAATTCCCTTAATTATCCGATAGTTTTTAGCTCCGCTAGTTTTCTAAGAAATCGCCACGTGCAACTTCTTATCGCAACACAAAGACGTCATCGTATGCGATGGAAGAGAGGGGCAAAATGAACTTTCTAATTTCCCAAGAAGGTCATTATCGCAATCAAACCAAGGCTAAATCAACCTTTTCCATTCCAACCACAGACAAAATCTGCTCGTTGTATGGCTTGGGTAAAACCGAACGACGTATCAAACTCAAAAGCCCGAAAGAGAATGGTTGATAGTGGCTTGAACAGTGACTTTGAACTGGAAAGAATGCGCCCAGTGGACGTACAAGCCAAAAACATTGAGATCATTCACGATCATCAAATAAACTTGAAATGATTTTGTTCAATATGTGCACAAACTTGAAAAAAAAATGAAATAACATAATATTAGAAAGAGATAAACTCTTTAACTCATACGACCTCATTTTTTACATCCATTTCGTGTTTTACTCTTGTAAATTAAGGATAAAAAAAAAAAATCGTGCATTCTAGAATTGCAATCTATGAATTGATTTGGTACTCCTGGGTGTCTCGCCTATGAAGAAACCTCACGAATGAGGAAAAAGATGAGAGAGGAGGGGGGCGCTATTATAATTGAAATCTTTTTCTTTTGTTTTTGTGTCGTAGTTCGCATCTTTTATGGCTGTGAAAATCAGTTTTCCTCGAGTCGATTGTGACTGTGACGTTCGCAAGATCGCTTGAGGTTAAATGCCAAGTTCTGTTATTAGTTTTCTTCCTCTGTGTAGAAGGGACAGGAGTGAATCTTATGAAAGACAAGTCTATGGATTACTGATTTAATCATTTTTCTACCCTAATGCCCGGATAAAGCAATGACCTTGTCTGCTGGCCATGAATGATAAGACATTGCTTTTTTTTTTTTTTTTTTTTTAATTATTTGAACTATGAAAAACTGAACTTTTTTTTTTTCGGTGGTTGTTATTTATGGTTGTAGATCTTTCACCCTACTTCATTATCTAATTAGTAAGAGGGAAATTCGTGCCATTCTACCCTCTTGACATGATATGTGGCACTCACTCTGTCATCTCGTTCACTATGTAAATATTCTTAAATCTTCAAGATATGAGAGAGAATAAACTCAAAACCTACATCATTACTTAATAGTTTGATAAAAGACTACATAGATGGCTGTTTTTATACCGCATAAGAACAACAACGGAACCCCACGTTAACTTGTCAAGATAAGGATTGGGATATAACAAGATAAAGTGGGTGTTGACACCTAATTTTGGGGCTCATTTTTTGACTTATTGAAAAATAAAAATAATAAGATGCATGGCATATAGTTTAGGTAGATTTAATTTTTTGATATTTTCGTTTTATCTTGTTGAGATTTTTATGGGCTTAGGAAATATACACTAAAATATGTATCTTTGCGCAATAGGAAAATTTTTTGATCAAATATTCCAAAATATTGCGCGGGATGAAATAATATATTCGATGGAATTTTAAGCAAGCAAAATTGGCAAGAAAATATACCATTGAGATACATTTTTTTTTTTTTTCGGTGTATAAAAGGGGTCTCTTCCGTCGAGTGAGAGGGAGGCTTCGATTCGTAAAAAATCCACAAAAAAGGGGGGAGAGGTTCGTGCTTCAAGGGAGCCTCTCGGTCAAAGTGACAAAAGGTAGAAAAAAAGGAGGGGCCGTCCGTGGGTCTTCGAGGCAGAGAGTGAGAGAAACAGGTGAGAAAGAGAGTGTCAGGTGAGAAAGAAAAGAAAAAAGGGGCTTCTTGGGGTGGAAAGAACTGAAAAAAGTGAAAAGAGAAAAAGGAGAAGGGACGTGTAGCAGGGTGGAAAGGACAAAGTGAGAAAAGTCAAAGGTTGTAGAGAGAGGAAGAGAGACGCGTGAGAAGACAGGAAGCAGGGAAAAGAAGAAAAAAAGAAAAGAAAGAAATAGCAACACTGTTCATCTTCTTCGTGCTTCGCCTGGAACCTGCTCACCCATCCCGCCGTTGCTCTGTTCTGCCGTATCCTACACCGCCATTGGAGTTCCCCGCTTCGCTGCAACGCCGCGTTTTCCCTTTCGCCGGAGCCCGACGCCACCGCGCCTCACCCACGACGACCCGCGCACCTCCGTGACGCCACCAATCTTATTCTCCCCTCGCCTCCGCGACCGCCGATCCAGGTTCCGCCCGAGCGCCGATGCTGCTCCCGCTCGCCCGCTGTCAATCGAAACCCTAGGCCACGGAGATCACGCCCCTGTTTCACCTGTTGCCTCCCCTGTTTTGTTACAGGTCTAGTTGTCACTCAAGCCTCGCCGGAGCTCCGACGGATTGCCCTATTCTGAACGGCGACCCTTGTGCCGGTGCCACCCCTCGAGAAATCCATACCCGGGTATAGGTAAAATTCTTAGGCTAAATTTAGTTTGAGTATTCGAACTCATAGGTATTTTTGTTATTCTAACTTGATTTGCTTTGATTTATTTTTATCATTAGGAAATTTGTCATACTAAATCATAATAATCAAAATTTTGAGCCGCGAGACGTCGGATTAGATTTTTGATTATTTTGACTTTTTCGTAATAAATTCGTGAATTACTTTGCATCATTGAGATAATATGTCATTGATTCACATGGATTTTTTTTTTTTTTTATTTTGGCGTGTTATTGTTATTTGCTCATCGCATATCATGCATCATATTAGATATTTAGGTCTAAATACATTTCATATTTGAAGCAATGCATTTTAGTTATTTTTTAATATTCATGTAGAATTAGGATGATTTTCCTTTAATAAAAACCAAAACAAAAAATGTTATTTAGGTTGTATAGATTTCATAATGTGCACATTACATGTTGCGTTTTAATTAGTGGGTTATAGATTAATGTTTTAACATTCTCATCATGTAGTATTTTTTAAAAAATATAAAATAAAAATGTCAAAAATTAGCATTGCATCATTACCGTTACTTTTCTTTTAATTAAAAAAGAAGAAAACACAAAAGTCATTTATTTGTTTAGTTAATAGGTTAGTTTATAGTTAATCCCATTTCATGTCATCATTGTTTAGTGTAGGTTGCATACATTAAAAAAATCATAAAAAAATCATAAAAGAACATGCATATATAATCATTATATCATTCATCCCATATCTTTAGGATTATGTAAATAAGATTGCATTATATAGTAATAGTTCTAGTAATGCCATATGAATTGCATCTCACATATCATTAAAGTAAATTCATGCATATCATAGGATTACATTTAATTAGATATCATGTCATTTAGAAAATCATGTTTAGGGTATGCATTTTCATTAGCATTTTTGTAAGGTTGTAGTTTATAATTTCTTATGAAACCATCACTTTAGTTTATTGAATGTTATTTCATTGATTGTGCACCCGCATGATTACCATTTGCATGTTAGCTAACTTTTTTTTTTTTTTGTCAGTCTTACTCTAATCCTATTCTACACTCACTCTCAGACTTTTGCCCTGCCTCTTGCAGGGCGTGGGAGTCGAAACCCACTCTTGAAACTGACGCGTCCCCACTCGCATTTCCCCCTAAGAAGGTGGGGATTTGAACCCCTCACCTCCCCCTTCCATGTTGGAAGGGTGGCCATTGGGGCGAATCCTAGTGGTTATGTTAGCTAACTTAGGTTAAAATTAATCAACACTGCCTGCAAAATTATTTTTTAAAAAAAATAAAGGTACCGAAAGGGTGTTAGACTAATCTAGCGTAACCATGTCCCCGGACTTAATGAATCTCTGGTTCGCAAAAAGAAAAAAAATAAAGTATTCTCCCATACTTTATTTGGGTTTCTAATCAACCCTAATTGGTTAGTGGCGGCTCCAATTTGAGTATAATTGCATGTTTAAATGAGATAATTTCTAGTATTAAGTCGCGATTGGTAGGACTTGGGGGGGTCCGTGCCAAGTCTTTGGACTTAGCAATCCAATAGCCTTTTTGATAAATTCACCCTTGGGAAGGTCGGGACAGCTTGGCGACTCCACTGGGCACATTTAAAACTCATAGTGGACATAGGCCTGTTTCTTTTTTTTTTTTTAAAAATATTTTGTTTGGCAGCATGGAAACAAGGTACGCTCCTAACATGAAGTGTTAAATGTTTTTACAGAAAGGAGGAATAAGGGGAGTAGTGCTTGTTGACTCTTTGTTTTGCAGGAAGGCGTTGGGATTGAATGTTTTTCTTATGTATTGAAGTGTTGCTTGCATTATAAATTGTTGTGCGTGATTTTCAAATTATTTTAGCACTACAATTTGCACCCACAACCTGCCGTTGGACTTGGACCGCATTTAAGGATTCTAGGATGGTGTTGAGAAATGGATCAACCTTGAACGCGAGACCGCGATGTAGAGGTTGCCTTTCTCAACCCCGAAAATTTTTCATGGTGTCAAATGTGTTTGTCCATATCCGCGAGATTGCGTGATTATTGGACATTCCATTCGACTGAGCCGAGGTTAGGGGGACCTGACACGTTAATGCGAGACTGCAACGGTCAGATCATCCCCTTAGCTCCCCTTTGTTAAGCCATCTAGATAGAAATCGAGCCTCACATTTCATGCGCCTGTCTATGTGGTTGCCATTTTCCTTTGTGAAGTAAGTATTTTTACCTTATATTATGCAATCTATTTACTTTATTGCACTTTTTTTTTTTGGTCCATGACATTAGGTCGATCGTAAAGCTTAATCTATATACAATGGGGAGATCCGATGTTCAATTCGTTCCAACTCCAAAGATTGAGCTCAAAGGGTGGTGGAATAAATTAAGTAAAGAAGGTCAAGATTATGTGGAATCGATATTGGGACGACTCATCCCCCTTTTGGATATTGGAGTCCATAGTGGTGTTTTGCAAGCTATCTCACACTTTTGGTGTCCCGAGACGGCTACTTTTATTTTTGGTAAGAACGAGCTAACGCCAACATTAGAAGAGTATAGCGTTATCATAGGAATGCCCACTGAGACTGAACTTGTTAGGCCACCTCTTGGCATGGAGCCCACATCGATTTTATCTCAATTTTTAAGAATTGAAACTAATGAGGTTAAGAAAGTTTTGATAGGCTAATTGTAACGCATGCCCATTCTCTTTTTTGGCTGATCATTTTTTAAATCAATCTTCGATGCGCCAAAAAGGTAGGATATTCATCTTAGCATTCTTTGGATTTATAATCTTTCCTCATCGACATAATGCCATAAATCCTTCAATTGCATGGGTGGTCAGACAAGCATGCGCTGGCATGAACTTTATAAACATGATTTTAGCCGAGACATTTTTGTTCCTCAACCGTTTTAAACAAAATGGAGGAAAAATCATGAATGCCTCTCCTGAACTTTTACAAATTTGGTTTCTTTCTCACATGAGGGAGTTTGGTCATTTCATGCGTCGAGGTGAAATTGATGATTCTAATCACCCAATAAAGAGGTTTTCAACCTTAGAGAAAAAGTATACCGGTAAATCATTTTCTGATTGGGTAATTTTTCTAAAAAAATCCAGATCTCAAGGGTTTCCTATGGTATGCTAAATGGTTCCGTGTTAGCATGGCTCGTTTTTCTCATAAGACAGATAATCCAATTCCACTTATGGGAATTACTGGTGCAACATCTTACTATCCTTATAGAGTGATCCGCCAGTATCGAGTGCTCCAAGATATCCCACCTCCTCTCCGAGTAGATCTGTTTCAAGCCTGTTTCATGCACAAGGATCACAAATACCTTGATGAGATTGAGCATCTTGAAAATGCATGGAAGGAATGCCGCCCGAAAAAGATAGTGGTGCCTAGAAGATTGAAAGAAAAAGAGAGGGTTTTTCATGCCTCGGATTATTATATCCACCATCATGAGATCCCTCAAGCTCTACTTCCCGTGATACCTGAAGTGACCATGAAGCCCACTCGTAAAGCACAAATTGAACATCTTGAAGAAACGGTGGAAAGGAAGGAGGCTCGAATCTCTAAGTTGGTTCGGCAGAACAAGAAGCTTCGAAAGACTGTGATCTCCCAATTGTATATAGAAAAGAGTCGCTAAGATTTAGGAGTTTAATTATGGTTTTAGGGCGTTATTTCAATTTCTTAGATTGATGTTTTAGGAATTTAATTTCTTAGGGAGTCATTTGTTTTTGGAATTTGATTTCACTTAATAAACGATCGATCGTTGTCATGGACCAATCTCATTTGTTATGATACTTACTGAATTTTTTTTTTTTTCATTAGGTAGCATCACGGCTCATTCAAGATCGCCAATCCGTACTCGTTCCAGAGCAGCCATGGCTGATAACACCAAACAAACACGTGTTGCTGAACAAACTCGCATCACTGTCCTCGAATCGGAGATGAAACAAGTCCTGAATGTTCTTGAGCAGCTCTCTAAACAAATCGAGTCTTTCACTGCCCCACTAGCTCCACAAGTTGAAGTGGTGTTGCCACAACATGCTCCCATGGCCGATCCAAGAGACAAAGGCAAGAGCGTGGCCGATCCAAGAGACAAAGGCAAGAATACAATCGCAATTGGAACGTCGACCTCTAATGATACTTCCAGGGAGAAAATTATTAATGCGCCTCAAATTGTTGATGAGGAGGAACAAGTGATAAACTCGGCTGCATCAAGACCGAGCAAGAAAACGCATGGCGAAAATCGAGGAGAAACTCAAGCAAGCAGTGCGGGGGTCATTTATCCAAGGCCCAACCGATTTGTCCCACTATGCAAAGGTCAAGATGCCGAAGAAGTTCAAAATGCCAGACTTTGAAAAGTATAACGGCACCTCTTGCTCGAAGATCCATCTGCAGACTTATGTGGTCAGGATGACCCAATATGTTGATAACATCCCCTTGATGATTCAACAATGTCAAGCAAGCTTGACAGGACCGGTGCTTCAGTGGTACATCATGAAGGAAATTAATCTGCTTGAGACTTGGGAGGATTTGACTGATGCCTTCTTCAAGCAATAGAAGTACAATATTGATGTCACTCCATCTCGAGAGGATTTACTTCGCACTGAGAAGAAGAAGACGAAATCTTTCAAGACATATGTCATGAGATGGAGGACTGTAGCTGCTCAAATTACTCCGGAGTCGACGTAAAAGAGCCGATGGATTTGTTCATGAAGACACTTCCACCTGAGTATCGAAATCGAATGCTGGGATCAACTGCTGAGTCATTCAATCAGCTAATCCCTGTCGACGAGCGAATTGAAATAGCCCTGCGTGATGGATGGGCCTCTGATCAAACCAGCTCACATAGGAGAATTCCATTCAAGAAGGATAAGGAACCTGTAGCAGAGGTTAACGTGGCCTACGTTCAACCACCCCGCCCTGCCTTTAATACTCAACAGGGAGGAGCACGACCGTTCTTTGGCCAGCAGAGGAACTCTTCCAGGCGTCAATTTACACCTCTTCCTAAACCTTTGTCCAAAATCTTGTCGACTCTTCAAAAGAAAGGATTACTCGCTAAAGAGCCTAAGCGACCTAATCCCGAGCGTTTCCCCAACTTTGATCCTTCTAAAACATGCGCTTACCATATGGAAGAGGTAGGGCATTCTGTTGATGATTGCTATACACTGTGACACAAAATCCAAAATCTGATGGATGCTAAGGTGGTCTCATTCCGCGATGCACAGCCGAACATTCAGAATAACCCACTCCCGGACCACCTAGAAGCTGTGAATGCCATTTTCAGTTTTAATGTTGGTCGAAGGAAGAGCTTGAAAGTACATGTAGATGATGTTTATAGTGGTTTAGTTCGAGCCGGATACTACTCAGACACGGAAAAGCCTACCATGTCCCAGAAGGTGCAAAGAGTTAAAATAATGCACAAGAAGGGGATGATTGTTTACGCAGATCAGGCCAACACAGTTTCAACTATCACTCCAATCATTATTGATCTGGAGGAGGTGCTTTCTGATTTTGAGGAGGAGTTTGCTGGCTTGAATATTGGAGCTAACGATTCCATAGCTTTTGACATGCCACCATTGGAAGATGCATTAGATGAAGATGGATTAATCATTAATGAGGTGCCACCATCAGATGATGAAGAATTGATTCTTGATGTTACGCAACCCTATGTGTATACAAATGATAAGGCGGTACCATGGTGTTATGATGCGGAGATAGATGTAGTCACTCGATCAGGACGCACTTATGCTCAGGCCAACTCACAACCTATCAAGCCAGTTACCGATGAGGAGGCTAAAGAATTTTTAGTTGTAATTAAGGCAAGCGAGTATAATGTAGTGGACCAACTTCGCAAAATGCCGGCATAGATCTCCATATTAGAGTTGCTTTTAACATCGGAGAAACATCAAAAGTCCTTGATGAAAGTCCTTAATGAAATACATGTCCCGGAGTCCATTGAACCTGAGAAGTTGGAGGAATTTGTGGGGACCATTTTGTTAAAGGACCATATTACTTTCTCAGATGATGAAATCCCAGATGAAGGAGCAGGGCACGGCAAGGCCCTTTATATCTCAGCCAAGTGTCGAGATACCTTGGTGTCCCGTACTCATTGATAATGGATCAGCTCTGAATATATGCCCTCTAGCAACCCTAAAGCATCTTGGTTATGATTTGGGGAAAATGTATGTGGCTAAGACCTCTGTCCGAGCATTTGACGGGACCAAAAAAGAAGTAGTTGGGGAAGTTGATTTAGACTTGCAAATAGGGCCAGTGTTATTTAATGCAGTTTTTCAGTCTTGGACATACCTACAAAGATTCAACTTCTTGTTAGGTCGTCCATGGATTCATGCAAAGAAAAGCGGTTTCTTCGAGTCCTCACCGAAAGTGAAGTTTGTGATGGAAGGGAAGCTTATTACGGTCCGAGGAGAAGATGAGTTCAAAATTTATCATGAGACGGCTATCCCGTATATTGAACCGCATTATAAAGAGGAATCCAGGTTTCCAAGCATTCGAGTTGGTTTCGACCATTCATGTTGCTCAAGGCACTACCCTACCTACTCCTAGATTGTCAAAGTCGTCGATCATGGTAGGCAAAATCATGGTAGGAAGTGGCTTTACTCCGTGCACGGTTTAGGTCGACATGGTCAAAGCACTCGCCAACCAATTGAGGCTCAAGGGCGGAATTCATATACAAGAGGATTAGGCTATCGTGGTAGAGGTGGACGACCTTATAGAGGAAGAGGGCGAGGACGATCTCGGCTTTATTATACCCCATATTAGGTCCACGTTCCCTGGGCCTGCGAAGATGATGCATGAAGAAGAAGGAGCCATTGATAGCTGTGTTCAACACTCTAAGCCTCCGGTTGCTGACATTGATGTTATTCCTGTTGAAGAGGGAGACAAGCTGATTGCAGACACCACTCGATCCATTGGAAAAGACAACACACTCGAAGGGATGATCGAACTGTTCGAGCAGAATCTAGTGTTTGCCATCGACGAAGCTCGAGAGTAGGAGAATTTTAATTAATTGCACATTCCTCTACGCATGAATTTTCATTGCTTTCCGTATTTGCTTGTTAGGATTTTCATTCCTAAAATTTCCCTTATTTCAAGAATGTAATTTGCTTTTCATTCAATAAAATACATTGAGATTTTTCATGTTTTAAGGGCATGTTGAAGTACATCTAACTAGCCCTGTGATGAAATCCTACCAAAAGAAAACGGCAAGGAGCTAATTCTGAAGGCTGGGCTTCTTCATGTTCCCTTTTAAAAAAAAATTTTCAAAACAAAATAGTTTTTCAGCATGCATCTAATTTTACCCTGTTTGTTTCTTTTAATTATCTACTTTATGTTTCAGGTGCAGCCCTGCGCACATTTGTTTTAATGAAGATGAAGCGCCAAGTCCAAGCTATGCGGATCAAGATGATTCAGCGGATATTCAACGTAGTTGGGAGCAGCAAGAAAATTCAAAACCAATCACCGCTGGACAGATCGTCACTATAAATCTTAGTGACATAGAAGATACCAAGGAGGTCACAATCGGGGCAGACTTGACCAAACTTGAAGCTCAACGCTTGACCCGATTCTTGAAGGAATACCGGGATGTCTTTGCCTGGTCTTATGCTTCGATATGCCGGGTTTGGATCCATCCATTGTTGAACATTGTCTCCCGACTAATCCCGATGTACCTCCGAAGAAGCAAAAATTACGAGAGTTAAGCCGGAACTTTCCAAGAAAATAGAGGAGGAAGTAATGAAGCTCCTTGACGTGAAATTCATCGAGGTATCACGATCCCGAGTGGATAGCAAACATAGTGCCAGTGCCGAAAAAAGATGGTCGCATTAGAGTCTGCGTTGACTATAGAGACTTGAACAAAGCTAGCCCCAAAGATGATTTCCCGCTACCTCACATTGATGTTCTCGTGGATAGTACCGCAGGCTTTGAGCTCTTTACTTTTATGGATGGATTTTCTGGATATAATCAGATCATAATGAGTGAAAAAGACAAAGAAAAAACGGCATTCATCACCCCATGGGAAACCTTTTGCTATAGGGTCATGCCTTTTGGCCTTAAGAATGTTGGGGCAACATATCAACAGGCTATGGTAGCACTTTTCCATGATATGATGCACAAAGAGATGGAAATATATGTTGATGATATGATTGCCAAAACCCGACAAGGGGAAGATCACGTCAAGACCTTGAAGAAGTTATTTGAACGGCTTCGTGAATTCAAATTACGTCTTAATCCAGCAAAGTGTCTGTTTGGAGCAACTTCTGGCAAATTATTGGGTTTCATGGTCAGCGGTAGGGGCATTGAGATTGATCCCTCAAAAGTTAAAGCAATTTGTGATTTTTTCGCCCTCCAACCACGGTGAAAGAAGTCCGAAGTCTTTTAGGGAGATTGAACTATATAGCTCGGTTCATCTCCTAGCCCTCTGAAACTGCCAAGCCTTTCTTCAAGCTTCTCAAAAAGAATGCACAAGTTAAATGGGATGACAAATGCCAAGAAGCATTTGAAGAGTTGAAGCGATATTTGATGAATCCACCGATACTCATTCCTCCGACACCAGGGCAACCTTTAATTCTCTATCTCACAATTAATAGAGAGTCATTGGGGGCAATGCTGGCTCAAAAAAGATCGACAGACAGGAAGGAATGTGCCATTTACTACTTAAGCAAAAAGTTCTCAACAACGTAAATGAACTACTCGATGTTGAGAAGACATGTGCCGCTCTAGTATGGGTTCTACACGCATCTACGGCAATACACCTTGCATTACCAGACATTTCTAGTTTGTGAGAATGACCCTATCAAGTACATGTTAGAGCAGCCAGCTTTGGTGGGGAAATTAGTAAAATGGCAAATCCTGATTTCCGAGTTTGACGTGCAAAGTGTACCGCAAAAATTAGTGAAAGGTCGAGTAATTGCGGATATGTTAGCAAATGGCACTAGGTAGGATGGAGATGAGTACGATTCTCTGGATGATCGCATTTTGACAATGGAAAAAGAGTCGTGGACTATGTTCTTTGACGGTGCAGTTAACCTATCGGGGTCCAGTACTAGAGCAGTTCTGATTTCTCCTGATGGCCAACACTATCCTGTAGCTGCAAAGTTGATATTTCCTTGCACCAACAACATAGCTGAATATGAAGCATGTATTCTCGGCTGCGCAGTAGCCATTGAAATGGAGATTAGCAAATTGAAGGTGTTTGGTGATTCGACACTTATTATCCTCCGTGACCGTTGGCAAATGGAGGACTATAGATGCCAAATTGGTCCCTTACCATGATTACCCGGAAGACCTTGTGAAGGAGTTTGACGAGATATCATTCGAATACTTGTCAAGGTCCCATAATCAGTTTGCAGATGCACTTGCAACTTTGTCGTCTATGCTCAAAATTACAGAAGAACTAGAAATTGCACCTGTAAAGATTGAAGTGCTTGCGAAGCCAGCCTATTGCATGGTGGTGATAGGAGAGCCAGATGGAAAACCATGGTACTATGACATCATGACCTACATCCAAATGCGAGAGTTCCCAGAAGGTAGCAATCCAAATGACCGGAAGCATCTTATGAAACTTGCTTCCAAATTCTTTATCGTTGGGGATACATTATACAAACGGTCCTTTGACTCCGTCCTACTTAGATGCGTCGATGCCAAAGAAGCTACTCATTTGATGGAAGAAATACATGAAGGAGTGTGTGGGCCTCACATGAGCGGCCACATGTTAGCAAAGAAGATTATGAGGCTAGGTTACTTCTAGCTGACCATGGAGACTGATTGCATTCAACATGTCCGAAGTTGTCACCGTTGTCAGATTTATGGAGACAAGATAAATGTTCCTCCAAATGAGCTGCATCAATTGTTGGAACCGTGGCCTTTTTTGATGTGAGGCATCGATGTAATCGGCCCAATTAACCCAAAAGCTTCGAATGGTCATCGTTTCATCCTTGTCGCCATCGATTATTTCACAAAATGGATAGAGGCAGCCTCTTACGCAATTGTTACTGCAAAGAATGTTGTGAAATTCGTGCAACGTGATATCATTGCCCGTTATGGCGTGCCTGAAGCCATCATCACAGACAATGGGACGAACCTAAATAACAAGCTTGTCAATGGTTTGTTCAAGGAGTTCAAAATTCATCATTTGAATTCATTGCCTTATCGCCCTCAGATGAATGGTGCGGTTGAAGCAGCGAATAAGAACATCAAGAAAATGCTGGCAAAGACAGCTGATAACTATCGTGACTGGCATGAAAGGCTCCCTTACGCTCTGATGGCATATAGGACTTCGCCGTACCTCTACTTTGGGACAACTCCTTTTTCTCTCGGTGTATGGTATGGAGGCAAAGTCTTACCGGTTGAGATAGAAATCCCTTCTCTAAGAGTACTTGTCTCTCGATCTAAGGCGACGGAAGCTGAATGGACACAGCGAGAGGTATGACCAACTCAACATGATTGATGAAAAACGGCTGAAGGCCATATGTCATGGCCGTGTTATCAACAGCGTGTGGCCAAGTCTTTCAATCGGAAGGTTCGCCCAAGACATTTCAAGGTTCATGATTTGGTGCTACGCAAGATGCTACCAATTAACCTTGATCCCCGCGGCAAGTTCACTCCAAATTACATGGGGCCATACATCGTGAAGAAAGTACTTCCTGGAGGTGCTTTAATTTTAGCAAAAATGGATGGGCGAGAATTTACGAATCCTGTAAATTCTGATGCTGTAAAGAAATACTATCCATGAATAAAAGAGCTCGTAAAAGCCTTCCTCTCGCTCAAAGTTGGTCAAATCTTTAGTGTGTAATGATGTATGTTTTATTTTTGCAGGTGCGAAGAACGCATATGAATATCGGTGTCCACTATCTTTGTAAGGAACCTCTATGAGCTCCCTTACAAAGAGGGGGCAAGACATGGACACCTAATAACTTTGACTTTACTATTTGAGGTGTCATTATAAAATGCTTTCACATGATGTTGTGCAGTTTGTCAATTCCACTTGAAATTTATCAAAATGGATAATTCAAAGTGAAAGATGTTGAGTTACTTGATCATGCTAAATGAGATGTGAAAGGCAAGCCTTATCCCATACACAGTCCCTTGTCTATACATTGTGAGGTGAGTATGGAAACATTTTGTTTTTCAAGGCGAAGAATTTTCTTGCGAAAGGTACGACAACTGAAATGACAAGAGGCAGTTCATTTCCCTACTAATGAACCCTTGTTCAACCTTTCTTTGAGCCCAAATACTTGAAGAATTTCTTTTATACTACCCCTCCCCTGTCAAGGACCACCCCGCATTGAGGCAAGTTGGAGGTAAGACAACATTATGAGGTGAGGAAAATGACAAGAATTTTTCTTGCTCTCACTTGTATCAATCTTCAAGTCGTGCTATTACATTGAATTCATGTGGTAATTTAAGTGCCTTAGGATGACGAAGAGCGTTTCTTTCTCTATCCTACACACTTTTATCCATTGCTTAGCCCATTTGAGCCTATGAATTCATTTCACATTAAACCCAGTTGGTGATCATCCCCCACACTGGGGCAAGACAAGAAAAAAATCATTCAAGAAGCATGGCTTTTAATACTGATGAAAAATGAAGGCTGTGTGAGTCCAAAGAAAATGAGTAAAAAAGAGGGGCATGAAAAAAGCAGTGTGCCTGGTAAAAGTAAGGCCAATGCCCACAAAAAAGAAAAAAATGAAAAAATCAAACATTGGTTGAAGTCGTACCCCCCAATAATGTGGTACCAAAAATACTCAGATATTACAATCAATGGAGTTGTGATATGAAAAATTCTCAATCATGGAGAAAAAAGAAAATAGGTGGAAGTGTCAAGATGATCACCAACTCTAACTCCCAAACACTTTTTGAGCCTAACGATCCTTTCGTTTCTCAACCCATGAACGCAACCTATGTTACGTCCCTTACAAAGTCTCTTCAGATTATGGCACTTAAGTTAACGTAGAGGTTTGCATGTTTTAAGCATTGCTCGAAGAAGTGCGAGCAGGACTACTTCTTTCTCATTTTTGCAGGGTTCTTGACTTGTAAACCCGAAGATGATTACAGAATTAATCTTTCAATTGTCTTGACTCAAAGAGTTCCTTTGTTAAGCCTTTGACCAATCCCACATTACAGTACCTGTCAAAGACCTCTCAGATTGGTAAGGTCGTATTGCTTGCAAGAAAATTCAAACTCTTGTGGACAAGATGATGATAAGATTGAGTGATATATTCCCACATCAATGGTCGAGACAAATGACCCCTCCTAAATGAGAGCGAGTGAAAAGCCTTTTCACACCAAAAGTGTCTCATTTAGCATGTTCAAGAGATTCACAGATTAGTGAAAATTGTCCTAATGATAATTTTTCCAATGGAAGTTTTAAAAAAAAAGGCCATCATGCATGGACCTTCATTGAAAAAGATGATGAAATGAATTTTTCCTCAAAGACCAAAGGATTTGTCTTTGAAACCCTGAGTTTGAATACTTGATGAGAATTCCAAGTACCCATTTATAAAATATTTTCAAATGTCTAGTGTGAATTCCAGATATTTGAATCTTTAAACGCTTGATGTGACTTCCAAGTGTTTGTCTTTTCCAACATCTGATGTGATTTCCAGATGTTTAGTAAATATTTCCAAATGTCTAGTGTGAATTCCGGATATTTGAACCTTTAAACGCTTGATGTGACTTCCAAGTGTTTGTCTTTCCAAACAAATGATGAGATTTCCGATGTTCAAGAAATGTTTTCAAATGTCGACATAATGATCGACTTTTGAAATTTCAAGTACTTGATGCAATTTCCAAGTGCTTAGAATCTGATGAGAATTCAAGATCCCTAAAGACTCTGAACCTTTTAATTATCTGAAGGGAGTTCCAGATGATTGTCGAGTCTCATAAGAATCATTTTACACCAAAGTCCACAGAAAGCTACGAGGTACATGTTCTTCTTTGCATTTGCATTTCATTGGTCATAGACACGTGAAAATCTATGTTCATGACCAAATCATTGCATTTACATGGCATTCTTTATTGCATGACCTTACATTTATTAGAGTCCATTTCTTTAAAAAAAAAAAAAAAGGTCATTACAATTATCAATTGCATAATTATTTCATGTTCATTTTGCATGGTTTAAATTAGGCAATTAGGTGTCATTTTGTCTTTGAAGCGCAACCTCTGCGAGCTCACCTTCAAAGAGGGCGAATGTTGACACCTAATTTTGGGGCTCATTTTTTTGACGTATTGAAAAATAAAAATAATAAGATGCATGGCATATAGTTTAGGTAGATTTGATTTTTTGATATTTTCGTTTTATTTTGTTGAGATTTTTATGGGCTTAGGAAATATACACGAAAATATGTATCTTTGCGCAAGAGGGGAAATTTTTTGATCAAATATTCCAAAATATTGCATGTGGTGAAATAATATATTCGATGGAATTTTAAGCAAGCAAAATTGGCAAGGAAATATACCATTGAGATACATTTTTTTTTTTTTTTTTTTGGTGTATAAAAGGGGGTCTCTTCCGTCGAGTGAGAGGGAGGCTTCGATTCGTAAAAAATCCACAAAAAAGGGGGGACAGGTTCGTGCTTCAAGGGAGCCTCTCGGTCAAAGTGAAAAAAGGTAGAAAAAAGGAGGGGCCGTCCGTGGGTCTTCGAGGCAGAGAGTGAGAGAAACAGGTGAGAAAGAGAGTGTCAAGTGAGAAAGAAAAGAAAAAGGGGCTTCTTGGGGTGGAAAGAATTGAAAAAAAGTGAAAAGAGAAAAAGGAGAAGGAACGTGCAGCAGGGTGGAAAGGACAAAGTGAGAAAAGTCAAAAGTTGTAGAGAGAGGGAGAGAGACGCGTGAGAATACAGGAAGCAGGGAAAAGAAGAAAAAAGAAAAGAAAGAAATAGCAACACTGTTCATCTTCTTCGTGCTTCTCCTGGAACCTGCTCACCCATCCCGCCATTGCTCTGTTCTGCCGTATCCTGCACCGCCATTGGAGTTCCCCGCTTCGCTGTAACGCCGCGTTTTCCCTTTTGCCGGAGCCCGACGCCACCGCGCCTCACCCACGACGACCCGCGCACCTCCGTGACGCCACCAATCTTATTCTCCCCTCGCCTCCGCGACCGCCGATCCAGGTTCCGCCCGAGCGCCGATGCTGCTTCCGCTTGCCCGCTGTCAACCGAAACCCTAGGCCACGGAGATCACGCCCCTGTTTCACCTGTTGCCTCCCCTGTTTTGTTACAGGTCTAGTTGTCACTCAAGCCTCGCTGGAGCTCCGACGGATTGCCCTATTCCAAACGGCGACCCTTGTGCCGGTGCCACCCCTCGAGAAATCCGTACCCGAGAATAGGTAAAATTCTTAGGCTAAATTTAGTTTGAGTATTCGAACTCATAGTTTTTTTTGTTATTCTAACTTGATTCGCTTTGATTTATTTTTATCATTAGGAAATTTGTCATACTAAATCATAATAATCAAAATTTTGAGCCGCGAGACGTCGGATTAGATTTTTGATTATTTTGACTTTTTCGTAATAAATTCGTGAATTACTTTGCATCATTGAGATAATATGTCATTGATTTACATGGATTTTTTTTTTTTTTTGGTGTGTTATTGTTATTTGCTCATCGCATATCATGCATCATATTAGATATTTAGGTCTAAATACATTTCATATTTGAAGCAATGCATTTTAGTTATTTTTTAATATTCATGTAGAATTAGGATGATTTTCCTTTAATAAAAACCAAAACAAAAAATGTTATTTAGGTTGTATAGATTTCATAATGTGCACATTACATGTTGCGTTTTAATTAGTGGGTTATAGATTAATGTTTTAACATTCTCATCATGTAGTATTTTTTTAAAAAATATAAAATAAAAATGTCAAAAATTAGCATTGCATCATTACGTTACTTTTCTTTTAATTAAAAAAAGAAGAAAACACAAAAGTCATTTATTTGTTTAGTTAATAGGTTAGTTTATAGTTTAATCCCATTTCATGTCATCATTGTTTAGTGTAGGTTGCATACATTAAAAAAATCATAAAAAAAATCATAAAAGAACATGCATATAGAATCATTATATCATTCATCCCATATCTTTAGGATTATGTAAATAAGATTACATTATATAGTAATAGTTCTAGTCATGCCATATGAATTGCATCTCACATATCATTAAAGTAAATTCATGCATATCATAGGATTACATTTAATTAGATATCATGTCATTTAGAAAATCATGTTTAGGGTATGCTTTTTCATTAGCATTTTTGTAAGGTTGTAGTTTATAATTTCTTATGAATCCATCACTTTAGTTTATTGAATGTTATTTCATTGATTGTACACCCGCATGATCACCATTTGCATGTTAGCTAACTTAGGTTAAAATTAATCAACACTGCCTGCAAAATTATTTTTTTAAAAAAATAAAGGTACCGAAAGGGCGTTAGACTAATCTAGCGTAACCATATCCCCGGACTTAATGAATCTCCGGTTCGCAAAAAAAAAAAAAATAAAGTATTCTCCCATACTTTATTTGGGTTTCTAACCAACCATAATTGGTTAGTGGCGGCTTCAATTTGAGTATAATTGCATGTTTAAATGAGATAATTTCTAGTATCAAGTCGCGATTGGTAGGACTTGGGGGGGTCCGTGCCAAGTCTTCGGACTTAGTAATCCAATAGCCTTTTTGATAAATTCACCCTTGGGAAGGTCGCGACAGTGGGATATAAGATAAATTATCAAAAAAATCCTAAATCAATTGTACAGCTGCCAATTTAGTCCTAAATCTTTTGAGAATTTACCATTGTAGTCATTTTATTGAATTTTGGCTAGCAACTACTAACGTGGATGCCGACTGTTTTACACGATATGCCCGGTATTGACATGACCAATTTTTTGCTTTTTTTTTTCGTTCAATTTTGTGATTAATTTTTAAAGATTATTTGAATTTTTCTTCTTCCTTTTTTTTTTCTCCATCTTCCTCTACCAGTTGCCAGTGACCACCATTTGTCGTGTTGGTGTTGTAGTGATCATGCAATAGTTGTGCATTGTGCCACCGTTAGCATCGATGTTGATGTCAATCCTCAACAAGCAATATTTTTCTTTCTTATCCATATCCCAGCCCTTGTTTTGTTTTATTGTCTAGCATTTTATCCGGACATATTCAGCATTACCCAATCATGAGATCGTCGTCGAACACCAAATAATATAATCAATTATTCTATTTGGATTCAAATTTGGACTACCAAACGTAACCTTATGTCTTTATTTCTAATTACACGCTAACTACAAAATTTGTTTCCTCGCATAGTTCAACGAATGGAATATGAAAATTTGCTGCTTGGTGTGAGATTCATAAAAACAATGAGAATATCTTGTATCCTATTCAAAAGAAAATGATGATTAATCGTACAACTATGCTTTTGATTTGCAAATACAAAATTCAACAATCTGCAGGCCTTACCAACGTGTGGATGTAAATCCAAAAGCGAAAATGGTTGCCCCAATAGCTCCCTTGATTATAGGGAATCCCATATTTACCTTTCTCAAGTGGCCCCCTAAAAAATGGCCAGCAACACAACACCACTCACACAATATAAACCACCTCTCCTAAGTAGGAGCCGCTGTTATTAGATGTATGTGCACGCAACCCTAACAACATTGTAATTACTAAGGGTGTCAACAATTAGGTTCGATTTAATTTGGATTTCCATGATATCTAAACCGAATTGAATATGACCTTAACTGAAAATATGGTTCTATTTGGTTCGGTTTAGAGTTCAGATTTCCTTTTTTTTTTTTTTTTTCATCTTCATCTTCTTCTTCTTCCACAACAGTTACATGATGGAAGCACTTGGAGGTGGCAGCGATGGCGATGATAATGTTGTTAACGACGACAAAGAGGTATGGAGGCCTAAACCACAAGAGAGGTGAGTGCAGTGTGAGAGGCCACTAAGAAGCAGAGGCTTGGAGGTCAATGGAACATAGGCTCTGAGAGCGACGACGATAAACATTGCATCGGCCGACATGAGCAAAGCTTTCAGAGATACCATCGAAGTGCTCGACAAACACCATCTCGACAATGGTGTGACGATTGTTTTGCATTGAAGCTCGAGAGCGCAAGCTTGAGAGCGAAGTATTAATAACGAGAATCGACTGGAATGTTGCCGAAGATGAAGAATGAAGAGGTAGGCGCGGTTTTGGAGTGATTTGGGGCTGTTCGATCGTATTCAATGGTGGGCGTAGGACGAGTGCAATTGTGTAAGTATGGAAAATGCCTTACTTGAGGATCCCCCTGTAGGCCCACTTACCTTCTTGTCGCAGGCTGTGACAACGTGAGCAAAAAGAAGAAAAAAAAAAAAAAAGAAAGAAAGGGGAAACTTGAAACGAACCGAATCGTCAAATTACCCAAATTCCTTTACTTAATACTTGAATTGAACAAGACTCAAAATATTCGATTTGGTTTGGATATTTTTTACACCCCCAGAAACTACTGTTGTCAAATGCACCATCAAAAGAGTAGTGCCTAATACAAAAGCTGGAGAATCATTAAAGGCAACCTCCTAAGTTTTGGACTGGTACCATCACTAGATGTAGATCGGTCTTTTGTGGTTACTTCAAACACTACCTCGGATAGCCTAAAGAGCTTCAATATGACACTCAAGACTCTAAATGACCAAGCACAAGTAAATGTTATCCGCTGCATTCTCTGGTTATTCTACCATGCACGAGTATAGGCTCTAGATGACAATTAGAGGTAAGACATTTCTTTTCGGTCTTCCTGTCATCTCACCATAATGCATAAATTACTTTTCGACCAGCAAAGCATCTTGTTGCACTATATACAGGTCCTTGAATCCCCCCCTATTCCTCGTCCTAACTACTGAAATCAAAAGCGTTATAGGTACATGTACTGAAGCATAAAAGTTGGAAATTGGCTCATAATAAAAATTACTTTGTAGTAAAAAGTTGCACTTCAAATAAAACCATCATTTGATTTCCAAACGGGTCATGCTTTATTCCATCGTAAAAGATTTGTGTGCATTCAACAACTGCGCAGTCTCTTTCGTGTTTTGTATCGAGGAGACATAAAGCATGAAGAACAATTTGTGTATGGGGGCGTACATATCACGGTTGACCTTTAGCACGGTGGTGCGCTCATCATGAGGCCTGAAATCCCAGTATGTTCATCCATCAAAGAATGATAAGATTGTTTTCAAATTGAAAGCGACTATGCTTAGGCCTTGATAGAAAGTCTTATATAACAGTGTGTCTTTAGGTCTCATAATATGTTTTTTTTTTTTTTTTTTTTTGGTCAGTTGTCTCATAATATGTTAATTTTGATTTTTTTTTCTAAGGATTGCGTACACGCGATGCCATTAGCAGAATCTTATATTGGACAGATGTAAGAATTTTGTCATTTTGGTAATGAACAAACAGATAATCACGAGGCCTGACTTTGCTGATTTTGAATTCGACTCGATGGATTTGACCACATGAGCAACTGTGGGAGCAATTGTACTGCTCGATTCTAATTCCTTCTGAATTCAATAGAATCTGGGACAAAGGAGCTTATAGTATCAAGGATATCGAACCAAAAAAAAAAAAATAGTATCGAGAATAGGCGCCTGCCTTATGGACAAACTCGTGACAACTGCCTTTTTGATTTGCCAGTCAAGGCTAAAGCAATAGTATCATCGACCGAGAAATTCTGTCTCGCGTAAATAGCGTCGATTCGAGATTTGGCTGCTGACTTATTCATGCTTTGCACGTATGGCCTAAAAAGAGAGAAAAAAAAGGAAAACTCTTTCCATAAAAGGTCACAACGCATGAAAAAAAAAAAAAAAAAAAATCTCTCTTCATGACAACGAGCTTAGTATAGAAAGAAAAATGATGGTTTGGATGTCAAGTCCAAGTCATTATTGCCATTATTTTCCCTCTATCGTAGTTAACAAAACGTGAGTTTACCTTATTTATTGTGACTTGTATTGCATAGCTTATGCTGTCTAATGATGATAAACTAGGTGAACAGCACCTGGTATATTGGGCCCCATTTGCATTGGATAGCTTGAGCTAGTACTATCTCTTAGACCATCATTCGGGAAGAACCTGCCAGTCAAGGCTAAAGAAATCGTACGCTACTGCATGCATCGGCAGATGCTGATGGTCGTCGATGGAGAAATTCCGTCTCAATGCCGTAATGAAAGAAAGATAAATATTCATCGACGACAAGCTTAATATAGAGAAAAGCACGTGGTTGATGCTGAAATCGCGTAAGCAACCGGGGGTTGATAGAGTCCAAAGGCGCTTTTGGAACTAGCAGCTATTGATAAAATTTAAACGGCATTAGGATAAGCACATGGAGTCCAACTATATATAATTCTTTATTGATGAAGTTAAGAGAAAGCGATATTATTCTATCACGAAAGAAGTTTATTTTATGCACCCTAACTTATTATAAAGAACGTTGGCGACGCAATGACGCATGCCATGATTCCGGAACTCAACTACCATTCTCCGCCACCAAGTTGGACAGGTACAAGATGAAGAGGAGCCGCGACGCACAGAAGGAGGCGGGGGGTATTTGTATTTAATTTCGTTCAATTAAGCAAAACTTATCGAAGCTTTTGGAATTTGTCATCTTCAAGATAAAAGGTAAGCGTTCGTCGGTGTTCGTCGGGGGCACGTCGTGGGCACCCATGGCAGCGGCCACGTGAAGTGGTCGCCTATACCCTGTCACATCTTTTGCGCTATCAGCTTTATGGACAAAGCCGAAGAGTCTTTGCCCCGCGAGGAGGAAAGATGCATGATGCCAAGTCATGTCTAGTCTTAGTCTAGTCTATTCCAAATGGGAAATCAGGAGAAATCAGAGACACTGAGTGTACGAACACTAAAAACTACTGAGAGAAAGGAAGATGTTCCTATTTTCGTTTTTGGGACCAACGACGTGAAGAAGTTTGATAGTAGTTTTTTTTTTTTTTTTTTTTGAACGAAGAAGTTTGATAGTAGTTGAATATTAAGTATTGAACAACATTAATTTCTTCGTATAGAACTACACAAGGCTTTTAATTGCTTTCAGTGTGATAATTGGCAAGATTTAAATCGACATTAAATAATTTTTTTTTCTATTGAAGAATAGGGCAATCCATTGCTTTGCGAATGATTTCCTCATGTGCCTACTCAACCAAAAGGATGGAGCAATTTTCCGTTGCCTTTGGCTAAAAGGCATACTTTTTAGTTTGAATTTTTTTTTTTAGTAAATAAGTTTGAGTTAATATAATGAAAAACTCTAAATTGATATTCCGTGATAAATTTACCTTAAATTATTTTTTTAATCACAAAAAATCTGAAACCTGGTATACTCATAATAAATTTATTATTAATTAGTTTTCATTAAATTTTACTATTAAATTTCTGAATAGAATGAGATTTAATAGTTGAAAGGTCCATTGATTTTGATTTTTATCCTTTATTTATCACAAATATATCGCTTTATAACTTTCATGATATTAATAGAATTTAATGGAAACTAACAGATGATTAAATTATCATATATATACCCGTTTGAATTTTTTGTGGTCAAAAATTAGTTTTGGCATGTGAAAAATAAAAACAAATAGAAAAAAAGCCGACTATCGAAATCAAACCGATTCGCATTTTCTTAGTTCAGTTCAGTAGAACGTGGGTCTCCAAAACCCGATGTCGTAGGTTCAAACAGAGCGTGATTCCATTCTTGGTTAGGTTAGTCCCAAAATTACAATTAAATAATTGACCAGTAATCTTAATTTGACCTCCTTTAAATTAAAGAAAAGAGGAGGTCAATTAAAAAAAAAAAAAGATGTTAATTACTTTAATCAAAGATCCAATTGATCACCACGTCTGTATTATAAATATGCATTTACAAATAATCCAGCTAAAGTAATAGGAATTACACCTAAGACAATTCCAAATAGAAAAAATTCAATCATTTCAATTTTTTTTTGAAAGGTTATGGATATACCAGCTTAGGTTTTTTGTGATCAAAATATTAATTCGAGGTAAATTTGTCTCAAATGTATTAATTTGAGGTTTTTCGTGATATGAACCATTTTAGTTTTTAGTTAACAAACCAAACCACTCTCTCACACCAATAAAGTCAAGTATGAATTAGTATCCACAGTAACTTAATCTAGTGCGAATTCTTAATTGATTGATTCACTTTTTATCTTGATTTACTTCAAAATTTTTTCTTTATACTCGTCTGATCCATAATAAATGACTTTTTTTTAGTATAAAGAGGGGAAGAGCGCAATATAACGAGAAATTTAGCCGGGATCACTAATTGATACTACTCTAGTACTATTACAATAGAAAAGAAGGTGGTTGTTAAAGATTGAGGGAGAGCAAACTTAACACTAAATTCATCAATGAGGGCAAGATTGTTGAGATGCATATGTAAATTATATTAGACAAGTCCTATATTGAGAATTGGTGTGGTGTGGAGGCATTAATATAATTATCAAAATTGGCTTATAATTTATCGGCTGAAGTTTTTGAGTGAATGTGATTTCAATATGATATTTTGATGGAATCCTTCTTGATGATCTCCATTGGCGAATGCATTGGATTTTTGCTTCTCACTCCCAACATCCCAAGTGCATTTATTCAATATTTTGCACCAAAACTTTAGTTATGACTGCCAAACATTTTCTGATTTTATGAAGGGTTGCAAAGGAGAATAAAGGGTATGATTTGGTACGATTTTGTCCTTTGGTCTTTTACATATTTAGGATGGATGATCTCGATTCTAACCATGTAAGTGAAGAAGGTGGTGCCAAAGGTGAAGATACGAATGTGAACGCGGGAGACGGTGATGTCTCATATGCATGTCTCTCGTTTGTGCTGTATAGCAAACTATCAATTCCACCAAAGGTTAGAATGGTCGAATTGTTCTCAAATCGAGATTAGTTACCAGAGCTTCATGCTGAAACTTTTCATTTGCTTTTCTATTGTTGGTCGTATCTTTTAGGATTGTATATATAAGTTTTCCTCGAGCTGATTATGATTGTGAAGCGCACAAGATTGCCCGCAAGTTCTATTACAATTTTTTTTTTTTTTTTTTTTTTTTTTTTTTTTTTTTTTACCTCTGGTTAGTTGGATCATGTGTGGAATTTGTGAAAAATAAGTCCATGGATTACTGCTCTTATTTAATATTCTGCCCTAATGCCTGGATAAAACAATGAGCTCTTGTCGGCTGGCCATAAAAAGAAGAAGAAGAAGACATTGCTATCTTTGTGATTTGAACTGTGACAAGCAGGACTCTGTTTCTATGATTGTTATTTATGCTTGTAGATATTCACCTTGCTTCATTATCTAGGTCGTAATTTCGTGCCATTTCCTGCCCTCTGGACATGTCTGGACATGACATGTAGCATTCTCTCTATCATATCGTTGACTATGTAGATATTCCAGGATTTTCAAGATAAAGTGAGAGAGAAAAATCATCAAAGACCATATATTTACTTACTAACTTAATTAGAGATATAATAGATGGCTCTTTTTATAGAGCATAAGAGACACTCACAAATGCTTTAAATCTTTACTCATGAGCACCCCCTAACTATTGGCTAATATTCATAAAAATAGTTTGACACATTGAATATGGAAATTTGTTGCTTTGTGAGAGTATCACTATATACAAGGAGAGTATCTTGTCTCCTATCAGAAAGAAAAGGCAAGACTAATTTTACCACCATGCTTTTAAATTTGCATATTCAAACATCAACAATCTGCAGCACTTACCAACCTGTGGGTGTAAATCTAAATAGGTAAGCAAAAAAGGTTGCTAGGATAGCTCCCTTCATTATGGTAGTCAAGGGAATCCCATATTTTCCTCTCCCAAATAGACCCCTAAAAAATGGCCAGAAATACATAAACACCCACACAGTACAAATCACCTCTCCTAAGCCAGAGCCACTACTCCCGGATGCTTGTGGGCGCAACCCTAACAACATTGTAAATAATGCTATTAGATGCACTAGCAGAAGAGCAGTGCTCGGTACAAAAACTGGGGACTCATCAAAGGTGAACCTCCCAAGTTCAGCACTGGTGCTATCACTAGATGTTGATTGATCTTTCTTAGTTACTTCAAATACCGTCTCCGATAGCCCTAAGAGCTTGAGTACAACACTTAAGACTCCAAATGACCAAGCACATGCAGATGTCATCCGTTGCATTCTTTGGTTATTCCACCATGCACGTATTGACAAGTCAACGGCCAAGTACTCATATAAACAATATAGGTTGTAGATGACGAAAATGGTGGCTGGAATTATGATAGCTGGTTCTTGTCCCTGTATTTACACAAGAAAGGAAGATAGTGAGACAAATTCTTGAGAATCGAGGAGTGATATTTGTTTTACTTTCTTCTTACCTTGGGCAAGAAGTGGGAGTTGGTCATGATACAATATGCTGGGAGGAGAGCATAAAAGAACTCAGGTATGGACCTCAATGCCCAAATTAGGATCCACAAGTATGCCAAGCACTGCCTGAAATGGAGATGCATGAATAGGGTGCCATATATTGGACTCCTTTTGCTCAATAGAACTTCGAGCAGGCCCGTGGCCCATCTCTTTTGCTGGGTCATCGAGGCAGGCCCACCAGATGGTGCGCAACCCAGAAAAGCCGGTGGGTTTGGTGAGCAGTAGAGTGATCTCCAACCCTTGGTATGGATGGCCAATCCCGTAAGGATATCTTCCGTCGTCGATCCGTACATCCAACCAATCTGCAAGAGGACACGTACACAACATTTCTCGTGCCAAAAATTAAATTTATGCCATCGTTCTCATTGTCACAAAAATGCTTAAAAGCTGAGCACTTAATACCATAAATCATGTGTCTATAGATCTTCAAGCAAATGACAATGAAATTTAGTGATAGTTGTTGTAGAGCCACTTTAAAATTTAGAGCCACGATTAGATTAATCGTGTATAATGTGTAAATTCAATATAGGCATCCACTGACCTCTTTACCCCAATCAGTATTGTATTCATAAGTGCAACTAGAGACTTGATAGGCTGCTTCAAGAGAGCTCCGAAAATCTTTGGGATTATCTAAATTGCCTTGTAGAGCATGAGCAACAGAGTTGATGAATTGTTTTGAACTTCCAAAGCCATTTAGTGATTCTACCTTGGTTAATTCTCCTGTAGAAGTCAAATTGGCAAATGGGAAAATATGGTTTACTATCACTAGGCACATAGTCCCATGAACGTGCAATAGGTGACGGAACATACGCGCGTACCATTAGAGGTAAGACTTTTCTTTCCGGTCTTCATGTCCTCTGGCCATGACCCATAGATTACTTTCCGACGATGAAAGCATCCTGTTCCTCCATAGAAAGGTCCTTGAATTCCTACTATTCCTTGTCCCAAATACTAAAATCAACAGATAGAAGTATTGTGGACATTGAACAAATTAGTAGATAGGCTGCAATTTGGCTCAAAATAGGACTTATTTTGTAGTAAAATTGCACATACTTCTTGTAGGACCACTAGTTGATTTCCAAATGGGTCATCCTTTGCTCCATCATAGAAGTATTGTGGACATTGAACAAATGCACAGTCTCTCTCATATTTTGGGCCGAGAAGGAGACACAAAGCATGGTAAACAATCTGCGGATTGTTGGCGTACATGTCGCAATCGACATTTAGCATCAATGGTGCATTCGTCATGAGTCCTGAAACTCTGGTCTGTTCATCCATCAACGGGACCGAGAGAAAATAATTATAAGATTGTTTTGACTTCAAAATGGGGAAAATTACCTAAAAAGTCCTAAACCTATTGTAATTTTTCCAATTCAATTCTAAACTTATTTTTTTGACCAATTGAATCCTAAACCTTTTACAATTATTCCGAGATCAGTCCATCCGGCCAAACTTGGCCGGCCGGCGCCGACGTGGCGCCGGCCGCGCCGACGTGGCAGCGCCGGTGCCGCAAAGCATTTTTTAATATTTTTTTTTTTTTTAAATTTTTTATTAATTTTTTATTAGTTTTTTTTCCTTTTTCCTTTTTTTTTTTCCCTCCTTCCTCTCCCTCCCTCCTCCCTCCTCCCTCCCCCTCCTCCCTCCTTTGGCTCCGGCGGGCGAGGCCTCCTCGCCGGATCCGGCGAGGGCTCGCCCGCGGGCGGCCGACAACGCCGCCCGAGCCCCCTCGCCGATCCGGCTCGCCTGGGAGGCCTCGCATGGAGATCGGGAGCCGGTGGGAGGCCTCGCATGGAGATCGGGAAAGCGAGGAGCTAAGCGAGAGAGGCGCCCTCTGTCTCTCGCAAGTGAAAGTGAAAGACTCCCTCGCTGAGTCACTGAGTCATTAAGTCACTGGTTCACCTATTCACCCCCTCCTCCTCTGTCTCTCTGTCTCTTTGTCTCTCTCCCTCTATGGGAATTTGCAGTGGCTTTAGAGCTTATCGCTTTGCTGAGAAACTCTCCGTAGGTGGCGAGAATGGAGCAAATTATGGCGATGTACAAGCTCGAAGCCTCTGGCATCATTTGAGCTTTCTGGGTTCTCTCTCTGTTTCCCAATCTCCTCCCCTTCTCTCTCTCTCTCTCTCTCTCTCTCTCTCTCTCTCTCTCAAAAGTTATAGCCGGAGATGGCCTGCCGGAGCATGATGTCGGGAACTCCCGCCGGATCCGCGAGCTCCCGCCGGATCTCGCGCTCGCCTCGCGCAGCGATCGCGAGGCGAGCCCTCGCTAGATTCGACAAGTGGGGCTCGTCGTCGGTCGCCCGCGGGGCGAGCCCTCGCCAGATCCGGCGAGGAGGCCTCGCCCCGCCGAATCCCCTCAATCCGACGACCGGCCAGCCTGGCCAGTCGTCGGAGCATAAGGAGGGAGGAGGGAGGGAGGGAGGAGGAAGGAGGGAAAAAAAAAAAAAGGAAAAGGAAAAAATTAATAAAAAATTTAAAATTTTAAAATTTTAAAAAATGCTCGCCGGTGTCTTGGGTCGGTTGCCACGTCAACACCTACCGGCCAAGTTTAGCCGGATGGACGATCTGGAATAATTATAAAAGGTTTAAGACTCAATTGGTCAAAAAATAAGTTTAGGATTGAATTGGAAAAATTACAATAGGTTTAGGACTTTTTAGGTAATTTTCCCCGTCAAAATGTGACCACACTTAGGCCTTGATAGATAGGTCTTACTCACCAGGACATTCATGGCTCCCGCCTTATAATGATGCGAGTGCTTTGGCCGCTTTTCTCTTGATATGTAGATCAGATTTGGCAATTCATCTGGACGACCTCCTTTGTTTTCCAGAATGATCTTTGTTAAAATCACACCAAGAAACAGTGAGCTTGTAGATTTCGAAGTACAATACTTTTGATTTTTTTGGGAGGATAACACATACTCAATGTCAACAGAAGAATCTAATGTTAGATAAATCTGTGGATTGTCATTTTGGTAATGTAATGGAGTTGACCACATGACCGATTGTGGGAAGAAATGTACTGCTTGGCTCTGAGTTCTTTGGGATTCATATCGCGCTGAGACGAAGGAGCTATCTGACATACACTAGTCTTTAAAGGGGTAGTATGGTCCCTGGTGTAAAAAATGACAGAGACATGCTATCTATATGTCTTTCTAATTTTCAGAAATATAAAAAATAGAAATAATTATGTAATAATCTTTAATATACTATGAGAATAACGATTTATTTTAAACTATAAAAAATCAAATAACAAATGATTATAAACTGTTATAAAGCCTACTTATTCAAGAATTTAAAGCATTTTTTTTTTTTTAAAAAGGATCTTAAATTTCTATGTACACAATCAAATCTTTCGTTTTGTTTAAATTTCAAGATAGTAACAGACTGGGGGGAATTTAATTGCAATTCAATCAAGAATAGCAATTATTGGATCACAAAGTATTTGGATCCTCAATTTGTGACGTATAGATGTTGATTTGTTCTGCCATATTAACCACAGGAACATTTTATCCAAAACTGGACAAAGATATCCTCTCAGTAATTTTACTGTACCTTGATAATTGTGGGGTGATTTTTGCGTTCCGTGCTAGAGAAAGCGATTAACTCCCCAGTAAGATTAGATGAGACTGATCCTAGGCGCGCATCTTCATCTTCTATCTTCCTGCTCAGCTTCTCGTACTCATCCTGTCAGAGAACAAGACAAGCTTAGGGAAGGCCGCATCCATCCATATCTTGTCCATACCCAATCCTCTCTCTCTCTCTCTCTCTCTCTCTCTTTCTCTCTCTCTCTCTCTCTCATTTCAACAAAGAATCACCGATCACCGTGACCATCTCCAACGCATGAACACTAGACTCCAATGATTGAGGATCACCTTCATTGTGTCCCGTGCTTGTTGGAATTCTGATGAGCAATCTTCACCAGACGATGTGGTTGAGTCGCCGGCAAAGTACCGGAATGGGGCTCGCAATTGAATATTGTACTTCTTACAAAACGGAACCCAGAGCTTTGCAAACTTTGCAGCTTCCATTAGAGAGTAGAAGGTCAACGGTGAGCAGCCATCGTCGGAGACATAGCATGCCAGCTTATGAGCCGGATAGTCTACCGCCATTAAGGAGAGGACCGTGTTCACGGTGATGATCGGAGGCTCTAGTTGCGGATCTGCCGTTGTGACAAACACGTCCACGGGAGGAAGCTCGCTTACCCTATATGAAGGAATTGTGAAAAACAAGAACAGCAACAGCAAACAAGAACCAACTTATAGAAAGTTCATAACCCGAAATCCGTGAAGAACATGCGTGAATATTTTATGATACAGGTACTTCAGTTGAAAGATGTCGCAAAAACTGAATGGAATTGTTACTTCTCACATCAGCCAGTTTGGTAGAATTATTATGTCCTCCGAAAGTGCAAAAGTTGGAAATGAAAGGAAAGAGGACCAATGTTATCAGAAAATAAGTTCCTCGCAGTGATTGTAGCGTCACTCGAAACTCGGAAAAGAAAACCATCCAGAGTATTCGAGGTGATGGAAAGAAAGAAAAATCGAGCTGTATCAGTAGTTGTAGCGCTAAGGAGTTTGGGATCGAGAATGCATGACGAGTTGAAGATTCAAAGTAAAAGCAAGCCATGTGAAAAAGATAGCTCTTGTTCTACTGATATACCTTTTCAAGATACGTTGAGGGTAAGTTTTGTAGCCCACGGGGCTCCATTTGGTGCTGACAACGAGAACCCACGCAAACGTGAACCATGACTCGCACACGATGGCGACCTGCCATTCCAGTCCGTGGTCCTCGAGGTGCACAAGCCGATACACAAGAAGGGAGACGAGAAGGAACAAGATGAAGATCTCGACCACCCTCTTCGCATCGTTTTTCAGGCTTATTTTCTCATATAGAGGAGAGGAAGTGGACTGAATGGCCATTGGAGAAGGCTTGTGCGTCTGTGCACACACCAGTTCTTGTTCTTGCTGTTTCTATTCAGTGGTCCTGTGCATACAAAAGGTAGCGACTTATATAGAGAGAGGTTGTACCCCGGTTGTCAAGTTGGCGCAGTGACTCCAGAAACGAACCTGTAAGCCTCTAGTTGGACTTTTTGTCATCGGTTGTATATCTTACATGTAGGAATATGTGGCAACGACTTGGTGTTTAGCTAGGGATAGTAATCGTGAGGTGCTTCTCCGAACCATCCCAAACCGAGGATTCTCGACGTCACTTCGTATCTAAGCACACGTTATCATGTCTAGGCGTTATCTTTGTTAATTGTCCTTCACATGAAGGTTTTTTAGGGTGCATTTCATGACGTTTCTATTTTGAAGAATAATTTCTTTTCAGAAACACTTGTTTTATTTTATTTTTGTTCCTAACAATAGTTTCTGAGCATTTGAACGTGTTTTACAACTACATAAAACACGACAGTACATATTCCCAAAGATGAGAGGTCTAAACTTGATGTGAAAACACGACAGTGCATATTCATTGGTTATGGACAGGATATGCTTGGCTACAAATTTTATGATCCGGTTGAAAAGAAAATTGTAAGAAGGAGAGAGGTTGTGTTTATGGAAGATCAAACAATAGAAGATATTGAGAAAACAGATATGACTTCAGCACCACAGGTTAGTGATAATTTGGCTGATTTGGATCCGGTTCCTCTTACAAATATTCCTACACAGTTGATGAAGAGCAGCAGGAAGTCAATGTTCCAAATAACGCACATGTTCCCGCACATGTTGAAACGGATAATAATATTCCCGAATCGAGGCTCAATTAGATGTTCCACTGGATGTTCCGGTCCGGAGATCCGTTAGAGACCGACGACCTTTCACCGTATTTTGAAGATGAGTATGTATTATTGACTGATGCGGGTGAACCGAGTGCTATGCGAAGCAATAGAAGATGAGTACAAAAGCAACTGGTTTGATGCTATGCGAGATGAGATGCGGTCACTTTATAATAATCATACTTTTGAGTTGGTGAAGTTACCTTAAGGTAAAAGAGTTTTGAAGAACAAGTGGATATATAGGTTGAAGCAAGATGAACATTCTTCACAACCATGATACAAAGCTAGATTGGTTGTTAAGGGATTCGGTCAGAGAAAGGGTATTGATTTTGATGATATATTTTCTCCGGTAGTGAAAATGTCTTCTATCCGTGTGGTACTAGGTTTGGCAGCTTCCCTAGATTTGGAGATTGAGCAAATGGATGTCAAAACAGCTTTCCTACATGGTGACTTGGAGGAAGGGATATACACGGAACAACCTGAGGGTTTTAAAGTGAAAGGGAAAGAGAATTATGTATGCAAATTGAAGAAAAGTCTCTATGGCCTAAAACAAGCACCGAGACAGTGATATAAAAAGTTTGCGTCAGTTATGACAGAACAAGGCTATAAGAAGACTTCCTCGGATAATTGTGTGTTCGTCCAAAATTTTTCTGATGATGACTTTATTATTCTCTTGCTTTATGTTGATGATATGTTGATTATTGACAGGAATGCTTTAAGAATTGAGTTATTGAAGAAACAATTGAGCAAGTCTTTTGCCATGAAAGACTTGGGCTCGGCGAAGCAGATTCTTGGCATTAGAATTACTCGAGACAGAGATGCTAAGAACTTGTTTTTGTCGCAAGAGAAATATATCAAGAAGATCATTCAGAAATTTTACATGGACAAGGCTAAAGTGGTTAGTACTCCTCTTGCTACCCACTTTAAGTTAAATATAAAGTAAAGTCCTACGACTGATAAAGAGAAGAAAGATATGGAAAGTGTTCCATATGCCTTAGCTGTAGGAAGCTTAATGTATGCGATGGTATGTATACGCCCAGACTTGGAGCACGCAGTTGGCATTGTTAGTCGCTATTTGTCAAATCCAGGCAGAGAGCACTGGAATGCACTGAAGTGGATTATGAGGTATCTTCGGGGAACTTCAAATTTGAAACTCGCTTTTGGGACCGGGAAACTTAAGTTAGTTGGATACACAAATTCGACTTGGCGGGAGATATTGATACTCGTAAATCTACTTACGGTTATTTGATTTTTTTACGGGTGGAGCTGTGTCATGGAAGTCAAGATTGCGAAGTGTGTTGCACTTTCTACAACCGAAGCTGAATTTATTGCGGTGGATCGAAGCTAGTAAAGAGATGCTATGGATGAAGAAGTTTTTAGAAGAACTTGGGTTCAAGCAAAAGAGGTATGTGCTATTTTGTGATAATCAAAGCGCAATTCATCTTGGTAAGAATTCATCTTTTCATTCTAGATCGAAACATATTGATATTAGATATCATTGGATAAGGGATGTTCTAGATGAAAAGTTATTGGAACTTGAGAAAATTCATATAGATCATAATGGCTTTGATATGATGACGAAGACTCTACCAAGAGAGAAGCTTGAACATTACAGATTGATAGCAGGGATGGTGAATCCCTCCACATTGTCGTGAGGGGAGATTTGTTAGCCGGGTTCACTCCTATGTGGAGGAGACCGATGAGTTCTGCCCAAAAAGGGCTTGAGCCCATATAATAAGTTATATGAGGAAACATGATTTCTCACTATCTATATAAAGTGATAGTCGTAAAAGGAAATAGTAACAAGAGAAAAAAAGAAAGCAGAAAATCTAGGGGTTGAGGCAATATCCAATTTACATCAAGCTGCCGTCGGAGGTCGATTCGTGGTCCGATTGAGCTGAAATTTTGTCAACATGTTCATGGCGCAATCTTCTCGAATCTGAACGGTTTGATTTTCGTTTGAAGCTGCCTACATCAGGTTTTTCGTGGATTGATCAAAACCTGCGTTTTTAGTCAGATTTATCCTTGATCTCTTGTGAAGTTTACGTGTATTGCCAAGAATTATGTTCTTGAGGTCTTTGCTGCTATGTACCTCTAGTATTTGCTAGAGAAGAACAATTTTATTGATAGTGAAGAATTTTGGGTGAACTCCGGTCCCGTGGTTTTTTATCTCCTCACATCGAGGAGGTTTTCCACGTAAAAAATCGTCTTGTGTTCGCGTGCTTGGTATTTATTTTATTCTACTATATCGATTCCTACTAGGTTTACACAAGAGGGGAGATTATTTTATTCCGCCGCGTTGATTCGATATTGTTCAAATTGTTATTGTTCTCCCATCATATTCATCGTGTATTTGGCCCCATTTTGGTGATAAATCAACAATCTATGGCATGGCCCGATGGAATAAGGAATAGGACAAGCACAATCTTTCGACCCTATTTGGACCCATGCCATTTGGACCTTATTTACATTTCGCTTTATTTAAACTTATGTCTATAGAGTTTATGTTTTTGATGATGTGAGAAAATTGCACGAGCAATAATAAAATCATAGCAAATGTATGCATGTTATAAATAGATTAAGATTTTCGTACATCAAGACCGTCTGCGTCATAAAGGTTTTACATGGACAGTGTTGAAAAATATGAACCTGTTACTTGCTCAGGCATGTGCTTTTCTAAGCTAGAAATTAAGTTTAAAATTTTGCCAAGACGCTTCAAAATATAATTTTCTCCATGTAAATTTTCCATGCATTTTGATTATCGATGAATACATCATCCATCAAATTATTGGAATTCCCTTACTTATCCGATAGTTTTTAGCTCCGCTAGTTTTCTAAGAAATCGCCACGGGCAACTTCTTATCGCACCACAAAGACGTCATCGTATGCGATGGAAGAGAGGGGCATAATGAACTTTCTAATTTCCCAAGAAGGTCATTATCGCAATCAAACCAAGGCTAAATCAACCTTTTCCATTCCAACCACAGACAAAATCTGCTCGTTGTATGGCTTGGGTAAAACCGAACGACGTATCAAATTCAAAAGCCCGAAAGAGAATGGCTGATAGTGGCTTGAACGGTGACTTTCAACTGGAAAGAGTGCGCCTAGTGGACGTACAAGCCAAAAATATCGAGATCATTCACGATCATAAAAAAGACTTGAAATGGCTTTGTTCAATATGTGATCGAACTTGAGATAACACAATATTAGAATGAGATAAACTCTTTAACTCATATGCAAACTCTTTAACTCATATGCCCTCATTTTTTACATCCATTTCGTGTTTTACTCTTGTAAATTAAGGATTAAAATAAATAAAAAAATTGTGCATTCTAGAATTGCAATCTATGAAGAAGTGATGTGATACTCCTGGTGTCTCGCCTATGGAAAAACCTTACAAATGAGGAAAAAGATGAGAGAGAGAGAGGGGGGGGGGGGGCTCTATTATAATTGAGCAATCCACTATACAATGACCAAAAAGATTCAAAATCAATGATGCAGACGAAGTGGTTCAAACACCAGCTCTCCCTAATCATGCTTATGATTGCCGTCTTATTAACGTAATCACCCTAATGACACCACCAAGATCTTCTGCAAGGAAATGCATTGTTTGCAACTATCTCCCAAAAATCATCCAACTTTAACTTATCATAAACAATGCTCGCGACCCAATGACGCATGCCATGACTTCAAAGCTCAACTACTATTCTTCACCATTACGTTGGACAAGTACAAGACGAAGAGCCACCATTTTGAGAGAGAGAGAGAGAGAGAGAGAGAGAGAGAGTTATGGAAGCTTTTGGAACGTTCTTCTTCAAGACGAAAGGACAGTCTTTGTCGGGGCACGTCGTGGACATCTCTGGTGGCGACAGACGTGAAGTGGTCATATATCCCCTGTCACATCTTTGCGCTATCGGCCCCATGGACAACCCAAGAATCTTTGCCCTACTATAAGAAAAGATGCATAATTTCTAGTCCAGTCCAAACGAGATATCAGAGGCAACGAACGTATGAACACTGTGGAAACTACTTTTGTTTCTTTGCGAGGGAGTTAAATAGAAAGAAGACGCAACGCAGTTTTCTTTCGGGAGCCAACAATGTAAAGCAGTTTGATAACAGTTGAATTTTGAGTTCTAAATAATATTAGTTTCTTCATTTAGAACTATGAACACTTATTTACTATCGAATGATTTCGCAAGTGACTTCCTTATGTGCCTATTTAGATATAGAGGTGAAGTTGGTGGTGCCATAGAAGTGACTTCCTTATGTGCCATAGCTGAAGACTTCAGCTGAAGTGACTAATCTCGTTTGTGTTTGATAGCAAACAACGAATCCCCCCAAGGTTAGAAAGGTCCAGTTCTTCTCAAGATCGAGATTAGACACTTTAGCTTCATATTGAAATCTTTTTCTTTTGTTTTTGTGTCGTAGTTCGCATCTTTTGTAGGAAAAATATGATGGCTTCGAGATAGATTGAACAATGAAATCGGATCGAGTAAAACAACTCAGACTTTGAGGCGTGATATCACTTCCTTTAAAAATTTATTTGCCCCACAACGTTGCTAATGGTCATCGGCAAAAATCCTCTAGGATACAACAAAGTCTCGAATGAGAATACTAGATAGAATTCTAATATTTCTCCGGGATCTCTCGAGAAACAATCGAAAAATTGGCTGCCGTTTTTTTTTTTTTTTTTTTTTTTGGAAGGAAGACTCGGAAAAAACCATCACCATTTCTTCCGAAAATGACAAGTATATATATACGAAATAGTCTTGCAGCTCTTCGTGAAATCGCCAAACAATTGTGACTCTTCGGAAGGAGTCGAAAAACCGAACAATTGCAACTTTTTGAAAACTGTTTGGATAAACAAATACGACTTTTCGGATGAAGTAGAAAACCGAACAATTACAACCTTTCGGGAAATGTTAAAACTGAATAAGTAATTTTCCAAAGGTTGTCTTGAAAAAAACACAAACAAAATTCAAGATTTTTTTTTTTGTTTTCGAATTTTCATCATCACTTTTCTATTTCCGAAATTCTGAAAAATAAAAGGCAACCTTTGAATTTATTAAAACTTAATAACACAAAATAAATAAATAAATAAAATAATAAAATAAAGGGATTAGCGCTAATTAAACCGCGGACGCGCGTGCTAAGTGCGCCAAATAATCGCGCACCCGCACGCGGGTATGGTGGGGCCTAGCCCCACCCAAATATTCCTTTGATCATTCAAAGTAATTTCCACACTTTTAAGTAGGCCCATTTCTTCTCACAAAACCTATGTGGGACAAGTAAAAACACTATGAGCTTGTTTTCACAAACAAACTCTCAACATCTTTTATGGCTGTGAAAATCAGTTTTCCTCGAGTCGATTGTGACTGTGACGACAGTAAGATCGCTTGAGGTTAAATGTCAAGTTCTATTATTAGTTTTCTTCGTCTGTGTAGAAGGGACAGGTGTGAATCTTATGAAAGACAAGTCTATGGATTACTGATTTAATCATTTTTCTACCCTAATGCCTGGATAAAGCAACGACCTTGTCTGCTGGCCATGAATGATAGGACATTGCTATCTTTTTTATTTGAACTACGAAAAACTGAACTTTTTTTTTGTGGTTGTTAAGGTTGTAGATCTTTCACCCTACTTCATTATCTAATCAATAAGAAGGAAATTCGTGCCATTCTACCCTCTTCACATGAGATGTGGCACTCGCTCTGTCATCTCGTTCACTATGTAAAATTCAACAATTTGTAGCCCTTACCAACATGCGGATGTAAATCCGAAAGTGGAAATAATGGCCCCAGTAGCGCCCTTGATTATAGGGAATCCTATATTTCCCTTTCTCAAGTGGCCCCCCTAAAAAACGGCTAGCAACGCAACACTACTAACACAATATAGACCACCTCTTCTAAGTAGGAGCCGTTGTTATTAGATGCCTATGCACGCAACCCAAACAACATTGTAATTATTAAGGGTGTTGTTGACACCTAAATTTTGACGATTCGATCATTCATTTATTGCATAAAATTAGGGATTAATTTTAAGCCCTAAACAAAATTATTAGAATTAAATCACATAGCATGTAGCTATTAGGAGCATGTTTCAATACATTCATATTTTCATGGACTAGTAGCGGATGGGCTTAAGTGAGAAGTTTTGAACATAGTTGCATTGGATCGGACTAACGGCAAATGACTTTGAGCTTTATTTAAATTAGCCCGCAATATGACCAAGTTCGACACAAATTTGGGAAAAATCTTAACGGGGCATGAAAGGTCATCAAGGAGGAATGAATATCCGTCAAAGAAGGACAGTTGATCAAAAATAGATTAAAGATAGAGCACTTAGTACCATGAATCGTGTGGCTAGCAATTTGTGTTTGTGGAAAAATCATAGACCTTCAGGTAAATGCTAGTGAACTTAGGGTAGTTGTGGCAGCACAACTTTAGAGTTAAGAACAATTAATGGATTGATCTTGGAAAATAGAGCAAGATGTATGTATATGTAGACATGCATAATGTGTGAAATTAGAGTAGACATATATTGACCTCTTTACCCAGTTAATATTGTATTCATAGGTACAACTAGCAACTTAATGAGCTGCTTCAAGAGAGCTTGAAAGATCTCTGACATGATCTGAATGCCCCATAGAGCATGAGCAACATAATTGATGAACTGTTTTGAATCCGAGCATCCTATTGGTTGGACTGGTGACGATGTTCTCACAAAATTGTCAGCTACAAATAGATTTATTCTCCACAATGAGCGGGGAAAAAAAAAAAGCAACAACAATGATCAAAAGAAGATGCGAAACGAGGTGAGAAAAAAATTGAATGCTTCAATTGTCTCTTATCACAGCCATGAAAAAAAAAAATTTAATTCTGTGTTAAATTGCAAAAATTGAGAATTTATAACAACAGCTTCAGAAATGCATATAGATATGTGAAAAATTACGGCAGAATAAGCCTTCGAAAGATCTCTTCATTCTTCAGATTATTGTAACTAGAAATTAGTAACAACCGAGAACGTGAAAGAACAAATTACCACAATTCACTCAATCTTTTGAGGTATAAGATTTTAAGAAATATTGGCACGCCTGTATATATTGAAGCATTTGAAAGAAATCCCAGAGAAAAGCTGAAAATCCTGTACAAATCACTCGCTCTTCTTTCCTACATTAAGTCAAGGACAACTGTATGTAAAGATTTCTGACTCTTTCATTATCAATCCTAGTTCTTTTTCCGCTAGGATATAATCGATCGCAGTTGCCCAAAAGACTAGAAATGTTGCGAATGCTTTGGAAAGGTAAATTTTTACAGAGCATAATAGACACTCACAAATGCCTCAAATCTTTACTCATGACCACCCACTAACTATTGGCTAATATTCATAAAAATACTTCGACACTGTGAATGTGGAAATTTGTTGCTTCTTGAGAGTTTCACTACACACGATAGGAATTCAAAAAGAAAAAACATGACCAATTGTACCATCATGCTCTTGAATTTGCATGTTCAAACACCAACAATCTACAACCCTTACCAACCTGTGGGTGTGAATCTAAATAAGTAAGCAACAATGGTTGCTACGATAGCTCCCCTCATTATCGTAGTTGAGGGAATCCCATATTTTCCTTTCCCAAACAGACCCCTAAAAAATGGCCAAAAACATGGAACCATCCACACAGTACAGATTGCCTCTCCCAAGCCAAAGCCGCTACTTCTGGATGCTTGGGGGTGCAACCCTAACAACATTGTAAATATTGCTATCAGGTGCACCAGTAGAAGAGCGGTGCCTGGTACAAAAATTGGGGACTCATCAAAGGTGAACCTCCCAAGTTCAACACCGGTGCTATCGCCAGATGTAGATTGGTCTTTCTTGGTTACTTCAAATACCGTCTCTGATAGTCCTAAGAGCTTGAGTACAACATTTAAGACTCCAAATGACCAAGCACATGTAGATGTTATTCGCTGTATTCTTTGGTTATTCCACCATGCACGTATTGACAAGCCAATTACCAAGTACTCATATAAACAATATAGGTTGTAGATGACGAAAATGGCAGCTGGAATTATGATAGCTGGTTCTTGTCCCTGCATTTACACAACTAAGGAAGATAATGAGACAAATTCCTGAGAATAGAGGAATGATATTTGTTTTACTTTCTTCTTACCTTGGGCAGGAAGTGGGAGTTGGTCATGATACAATAAGCTGGCAGGAGAGCATACAAGAACTCAGGTACGGACCTCAGTGCCCAAATTAGGATCCACAAGTACGCCAGACACTGCCTGAAATGGAGATACATGAATAGGGTGCCATATATTGGACTCCTTTTGCTCAGTAGAACTTCAAGCAGGCCCGTGGCCCATCTCTTTTGCTGGGTCATCAAGGCAGGCCCACCAGATGGTGCGCAACCAAGAAAAGCCGGTGGGTTTGGTGAGCAGTAGAGTGATCTCCAACCCTTGGTATGGATGGCCAATCCCGTGAGGATATCTTCCGTTGTCGATCCGTACATCCAACCAACCTGCAAGAAGACAGACGCACAACATTTCTCATTTCGAAAATTAAATTTATATCATCACTCTCATTGTCACAAAAATGCTTAAAAACAGAATAGCTAGTACTGTAAATCATGTGTCAAGTTATTTGTGTTCATGAAAAGATTATAGATCTTCAGACCAATGACAATGAAATTCAAGGGTGGTTGTAGCAGAGCTACTTTAGAGTTTAGAGTCATGATTAGATTAATCGTGACATACAACAAGATGTATGGACATTTAGATCTATATAATGTGTGAATTAAGTGTAGATACACACCGACCTTTTTACCCCAGTCGGTATTGCATTCATAGGTGCAACTAGCGACTTGACATGCTACTTCAAGAGAGCTCGAAAGATCTTTGGGATGATCTGGATTGCCTTGTAGAGCATGAGCAGCGGAGTCGATGAATTGTTTTGAACTTCCAAAACCGTTTAGTGATTTTTCCTTGGTTAATTCTCCTGTAAAATCAAATTTGCAAATGGGGAAAATATGGTTTATTATGACTAGGCACATAGTCTCATGAACGGGCAATGGGCGATCAAACAAATGCACATACCATTAGAGGTAAGACTTTTCTTTTCGGTCTTCATGTCCTCTGGCCATGACCCGTAGATTACTTTACGGCGATGAAAGCATCCTGTTCCTCCATAGACAGGTCCTTGAATTCCTACTATTCCTCGTATCAAATACTAAAATCAACAGTGTTATAGGTATAGGTACTCATCAGTGGATAAGCTGCAATTTAGCTCAAAATAGGACTTATTTTGTTGTAAAATTGCACATACTTCTTGTAGGACCACAAGTTGATTTCCAAATGGGTCATCCTTTGCTCCATCATAGAAGTACTGTGGGCATTGAACAAATGCGCAATCTCTCTCATATTTTGTCCCAAGAAGGAGACACAAAGCATGAAGGACAATCTGCGGATTGTTGGCGTACATGTCGCAGTCGACATTTAGCATCAATGGTGCATTCGTCATGAGTCCTGAAATTCTGGTCTGTTCATTCATCAATAAGACATGAGAGGAAAATAATTATAAGATTGTTTTGATGTCAAAAAGCGACCACCCTTGGGCTTTGATGGAAAAGTCTTACTCACCAGGACATTCATGGCTCCCGCCTTGTAATGATGTGGGCGCTTTGGCCGCTTTTCTCGTGATATGTAGATGAGGTGTGGCAATTCATCTGGATGACCTCCTTTGTTTTCCAATATGATCTTTGTTAAAATCACAGCGAAAAACAGTGAGCTTGTAGATTTCGAAGTATGATGATTTCGATTTTTTGGAGGATGACGTACACTCGAGGTCAATAGAAGAATCTAATGTTAGATAGATCTACGGATTGTCATTTTGGTAATGCACTGGAGTTGACCACATGGCCAATTGTGGGAGCAAATGTACTGCTTGACTCCGAGTTCTTTGGAATTCAAATGGTGCTGAGACGAAAGAGCTATCTGACATATATGACCCTTTAAGAGGGGGTGGTGCGCATGGTCACTGGCGTAAAAAAAATGATGGAGACATGCTATCCACGGTGCAATCTCCAATTCAGACTTTCTAAGTTTGAGGAATATAAAAAGGAAAATGATAAGCTAACAGTACTCTTGGTCTTCAATAACAGACGGTGGCTTTTCAACCACAAATTTTCTCAAAGAAACCTGTTGACTTGTTTAACGGTAATTTTTTTTGGGGGTGGAACAAAAATTGGAAAGTCTCATTGTGAGGAATTTCTTCAAATTCCACTGGGTGGGTTTGCTACCCCACCGAGTGGGAATTCTTATATTAAAAAATAATTCAACCAAAATAAAAATAAGGGAGTGAAATAGAAACTTATTTACACCATTGGTGTTAGATTTTTTTTTTCATTAAGTACAAAAAGAAAAAAAAGTGCACATTTTTATTTCAAGAAAAAATAAATGTAGAATTACTATTAGCACCAACACCAATACGAAACATTTATCACACTTGTAGTTTTTTTAATCAATAACTTGCTTGTTTTAACAAGAAAATAGCAACAACAAAAAAAATTGTAGCCCAAATTGAAAGATCTAGGCCAGTGAATTAAGTTCTTTCTCTCCCAACCCAAAAGTTAGCATTCCAAATGGTTGATTTTCAATGAATTTATCAATTTGTAAAGATAAAAAACTTATCGGTAGGTTATTTTATCCCTTAAGTAATTCATGAATTTTTTAGATCATTTAAAAGTGAGAATTTTTTTTTTCATGTACATAATTCATGCATATATATATATATATATATATATATATATATATGTTTTTTGGAAATTTGGTTGGAAGTATTACAAGGGAAAACATTTTTTAATGCCAGAATTATAAAACATTTGGTTGGACAAAGCTAGAAAGATAGAGGAATAAATTGTGACATTATTCCTTAAATAAAATAAAAACACCAAAACCCTGCCTCCCACAATTCTCCAATCTGGTTGCCCACCTTTCACAAATTGAAAATTATGGTCAATATGCAACTGTTAGATATTCAGCATGATGGTACCATCATGCTAGCGCGATCCATATAAAAAAGAGAAATGGTTATGTGAATAACAATCTATTTTGGGTCATAAAAAAATAATTGTAAATTGTTATATGGCTTACTTATTCAAGAATCTAAACCTTTTTAGCAAAAAAAAAAGGATCTTAAATTTCTATTTACACAATCAAATTTTCCATTTAATTTCAATTTGGAGATAGTAATAAATTGATGGGAATTTAATTGCAATTCAATCAAAGATGGTACTAGAATAGGATTAGAGTAGGACAAAAAAAAAAATCAAGAATGGTAATTATTATATCACAAAGTATTTAGATCCTCAATTTTCAATTCAACCATAGAACCATTTTATCCAAAACTAGACAAAGATATCCTTTCAGTAATTCTACTGTACCTTGATAATGGTGGGGTGATTTGTCCGTTCTGTGTTAGAGAAAGCGGCGAACTCCCTAGTAAGATAAGATGGGACTGATCCTTGGGACGCATCTTCTATCTTCCTGCTCAGCTTGTCGTACTCATCCTGTCAAAGAATAAGACGAGCTTTAGATGAGGCCGCATCCATCCATATCTTGTCCATAAACAATCTCTCTCTCTCTCTCTCTCTCTCATTTCACGACCACTACGCAAAGAATCACCGATGACCGTGACCATTTCCAACACATGAACACTAGACTCCAGAGATTGACGATCACCTTCATTTTGTCCCGTGCTTGTTGGAATTCCAATGAGCAGTCTTCACCAGACAATATGGTTGAGTCGCCGGCGAAGTACCGGAATGGGGCTCGCAATTGAATATTGTACTTCTTACAAAACGGAACCCAGAGCTTTGCGAATTTGGCAGCTTCCGTTAGAGAGTAGAAGGTCAATAGCGAACAGCCGTCGTCAGAGACATAGCACGCCAGCTTATGAGCTGGATAGTCTACCGCCATTAAAGAGAGGACTGTGTTCACGGTGATGATCGGTGGTTCTAGCTGCGGATCTGCCGTTGTGACAAAGACGTCCACGGCAGGAAGCTCGCTTACCCTATATGAAGGAATTGTGTAAAACAAGAACAGCACTAAGGAACTAAACCTGAAAAATATAACTCGATGGGACAGAACCAAATCATGAAACGTTCATAACCCAAAATCCGCTAAGAACAAGCTTGAATATTGTACGATACAGGTACTTCGGTTGAATGATGTCTGAAATTGAACTGAATGGAATTGTTACTTCTCAAAATTCACATCAGCCAGCTTCGTAGAATTATTATGTCCTACGAAAGTGCAAAGGTTGGAAATGAATGGAAAGATGACCAGTGTTATCAGAAAATGAGTTCCTCGCGATGATTGTACTGTCACTAGAAACTTGGAAACGAAAACCTTCCTGAGTATTTAAGATGACGGAAGGAAAGAAAAATCAAGCTGAATCATTAGCTGTAGCGCTGAGGAGTTTGGAATCGAGAGCTCATGACAAGTTGAAGATTCAAAGCAGAGCAAGCCATGTGAGAAAGATAGCTCTTGTTCTATTGAGATACCTTTTCAAGATACGGTGAGGGTAAGTTTTGTAGCTCACGGGGCTCCATTTGGTGCTGATGACGAGAATCCACACGAACGTGAACCATGACTCGCACGCGAGTGCGACCTGCCATTCAAGTCCGTGGTCCTCGAGGTGAACAAGCCGATACACGAGAAGGGAGACGAGAAGGAACAAGATGAAGATCTCGACCGCCCTCTTCGCATTGTTTTTCAGGCTTATTTTCTCATATAGAGGGGTGGAAGTGGATTGAATGGCCATTGGGGAAGGCTTGCGTCTGTGCACACACCAGCTTGTTCTTGCTGTTTCTATTGGGTGGTCTTGCGTGTACAAAAATGGCGACTTATATACAAAAGGGCTGAACCCTGGTCGTCAAGTTGGCGCAGTGACTCAAGAAACGAATTTGTGCCTATATGAGAGTACTCATATTTACCATATCCGCCTAATGTGCGGATCGACTAGTAAAGGAAGGACAAGAACGTCTGGTGCATATGTGTGCGACAAGTTTACATGCCTCCATCAGAGTAATGCCAAGGTCCACAACATCGGTATGCTAACATGGACCATTTTCACTTCTCAATAACAATAATATGTCGTATTGCCTAATCCCCTAGTTTTATAAGCGGTAATTATAAACCTAGTAGTAAAGGGTTGCTTCTTTCGTCCGTTTTTATTTTATTTTATTTGTTTTGTTTTCAATATGCAAAGACAGGTCGGCAGTCCAAAGCCTAGTTGGACTTTTTGTCATCGCGTCCCATTTGGAGGAATGTGTGGCAACGGGTTGTTGTTTAGCTAGTGATCAGTAATCGTACTCCAACCGAGGATTCTCGACGTCACTTCGTGTCCAGGTACATATTATCATCTTCTGGCATTATCTTTGTTTATTGTCCGTCGCATGTGGCCTTCTATTCCCAGAGATTCAGGGACAGTCGGTTAAAGATTTGGAAGATCTTGCCAGTCGAGGCTTAAGCAATCGTACACTAATTGAAAGAGTACGTGCCCGCTCGCACATGTACCGTCAGATGACGATCATGTTGATCGTCGGCTGAGCAGTTCTGTTTCGCATGCCCGTGTAGGTCCAGCTACTGTCAACTTATGCTATGCACGCATGGCCCAAAAAGAAGGAAAACCCCTTCTCTGGAAAGTCGCAACGCAAGAGGAAATTCTTCATCGGCGACAAGTTCAAAATACAAAGAAAATGTGATTTGGGAAGAGCTTATGAATGCTGAAATTGCAGAAGCAAGTTGGGTTTGATAGAATCCAGAGGCACGAAACTATCACACTAATGGATGCCGAAGCATACGTAATCTATCATCAATTTCTCTCCGTCGTGATTGGTAAAGTCAACAAAATGCGATTGCACCTCCTTAATCATAACTTCCTTGATAAATTGGGCTAAACTCGTTGTGTATTTGGCCCCATTTTGGTGATAAATCGACTATCTAGGGCATGGCCCGACAGAAAAAGGAAGAAAACAAGTACAATCTCTCGACCCTATTTGGACCAATGCCATTTGGACCTCATTGACATTCCGCTTTATTTAAACTTAATATCTATAGAGTTTATGTTTTTGATGATGTGAAGGTTAATTCCACGAGCAACAATAAACTCATAGCAAATGTGTCCACGTTATAAACAGATCAAGATTTTCCTACTTCAAGACCGTCTGTATCATAAAGCTTTTACATGGACAGCGTTAAAAAATATAAACCTTTTACTCGCTTAGGTATTCGCTTTTCTATTAAAAAAATTATACTAAGACGCTCCAAAATATAATTTCCTTCACGTGAATTTTCCATGCATTTTGATTTTCGATAAATACATCATCCATCAAATTATTTTAATTCCCTTAATTATCCAATAGTTTTTAGCTTCGCTAGCTTTCTAAGAAATCGCCATGGGCAACTCCTTATCGCACCACAAAGATGCCATCATATGCGATGGAAGAGAGGGGCAAAATGAACTTTCTAATTTCCCAAGAAGGTTATTATCGCAGTCAAACCAAGGCTAAATCAACCTTTTCCATTCCAACAACAGGCAAAATCTGCTCATTGTATGGCTTGGGTAAGCCCGAACGACGTATCAAAATCAGGAGCCCGAAAAAGAATGGTTGATAGTGGTTTCAACAGTGACATTGAACTGGAAAGAATGTGCCTAGTGGACGTACAAGCCAAAAGAGTATCGACACTATTCACGATCATCAAATAGACTTGAAATGGCTTTGTTCAATGTGTGCGCGAACTTGAGAAAAATGAATAACACAATATGAGAATGAGATTAACTCTTTAAGTCATATGCCCTCATTTTTTGTATCTATTTTGTGTTTCTCACTTGTAAATTAAGAATTAAAAAAAGAAAAATCATGCATTCTAGAATTGCGTTCTACGAATTGATGTGGTACTTCTGGCATCTCGCCTATGAAAAAACCTCACAAATGAGGAAAAAGTTGTGAGAGAGAGAGAGAGAGAGAGAGAGAGAGAGAGAGAGAGAGAGAGGTGAGGGTGAGGGTGAGGGTGCTGTTATAATTATAAAATCCACTAATGAAGTGGTTCAAACACCGATTCTTCCTAATCATGCTAATGATTGCCGTCTTATTGTTGTGACCACTGTAATAACACCACCAAGATCTCGGAAAATGACCATAATCTTCCGCAAGAAAATGCATTGTTTACAATCTCCCAAAAATCATCCAACCTTAACTTATCATAAACGATGCTTGTGACCCTATGACGCATGCCATGACTTCAATGCTCAACTACCCTTATTCGCCACCACGTAGGACAAGTACGAGACGAAGAGACACCATTTTGTGTGAGAGAGAGAGAGAGAGAGAGAGAGAGAGAGATCGAAGCTTTTGGAATCTTCTTCTTCAAGATGAAAGGGAAGTGTTTGTCGGGGCGCGTCGTGGACATCTATGGTGGCGACAGACATGAAGTGGTCATACATTCTCCAGTCACATTTTTGGGCTAGCAGCCCCATGGACAACCCAAGATTCTTTCCTCTACGATAAGGAAAAACGCATGACTTCTAGTCCAGTCCAAACGAGATATCAGAGGCAACGAACGTACGGACACTGTGGAAACTACCTTCGTTTCTTCGCGTGGGAATTAAACAGAAAGAGGAGGCAATGCAGTTTTCTTTCGGGAGCCAACATTGTAAAGCAGTTTGATAACAGTTTGATTTTTTTTTTTTCTTTTTGTGATCCAGTATCCGCCGGACCCGCCTTTCGCTTAAGCTAATTAGCAACCCACGGCCCGTATAGTGCGCGGTGTACCTCGGATCAAGCGTCAATACCCGAGGGAAAACTAGCATATGACCCCACCACCATGGCCCCTGACTTAAGAAGTGTTAGCAGTTGCGAAATTTCAACCTTGGGACCTTTGCGATAAACTGCCCAAAGCCGAACCAACTCAGCTGCTCACTGATGGGTATAACAGTTGAATTTTAAGTTTTTAATAACATTAGTTCCTTCATATAGAACTCAAACACTTCTTTTCTATTGAATGATTTCGCAAATGACTTCCTTATTTGCCTATTTAGCCATAGAAGTGAAGTTGGTGGTGCCATAGAGGTGACTTTCTTATGGGCCAGTGCTGAAGACTTCGGCTGAAGTGACTAATCTCGTTTGTGCTTGATAGCAAACAACCGATCCCCCCAAGGTTAGAAAGGTCCACTTCTTCTCAAGGTCGGGAGTAGACTATCAGCTTCATATTGAAATATTTTTCCTTTGTTTTTGTGTCGTAGTTCACATCTTTCACGGCTGTGAAAATCAGTTTTCCTCGAGTCAATTGCGACGGTGAACTCCACGAGATTGCTTGAGGTTAAATGACATGTTCTACTATTCGTTCTCTTCCTCTGTGTAGAAGGGTCAGGTGTGAATCTTGTGAAAAAACAAGTCTATGGATTATTGATTTAATCATTTTTCTGCCCTAATGTCTGGATAAAGCAATGACCTCGTCTGCTGGTTATGAATCATAAGAGATCGGTCTCTTTTTCATTTGAACTATAAAAACTGAACTTTTTTCGGTGGTTGTTATTTATGGTTGTAGATCTTTCACCCTGCTTCATTATCTAGTCAGTAAGGGGGAAATTCGTGCCATTCTACCCACTTGACATGAGATGTAGTATTCACTCTGTCATCTTGTTGACTATGTAAATATTCTAAAATCTTCAAGACAGGAGAGAGAGAGAGAGAATAAACTCAAAACCTACATCTTTACTTAATAGTTTGATAAAAGACTACACAGATGGCTCTTTTTATACGGCACAAGAACACTAACAAAACCCTACGTCAACTTGGCAAGACAAGGATTGAGATAGAACAAGATAAAGTGAGATATAACATAAAGTACCCAAAAAATCCTAAATTGATTATACAAATGTCAATTTAGTCATAAACTTTTTGACGAGACGCTAATATAGACCCCATTTGGTTCGACTTTAGGGGAATGTCTTTAGGAAAATACAAATACCTTTAGGTTAAGGGAGTTTTCCGAAATGCAAATAGAGTTTGATGAATTGTAGTTTTAAAGTGTATTGTGAAAGAATTTTGGCTAAAATGCCATTTGGTTAAAATTGCATTTGTAATAGACTTTTACTATTTTTTTTTTTTTAAGTTTTAAAAAGATTTTTGTAATTTTTGTTTTTAAGTCTAGTGGTCAACCGGCTAAATCTGGCCACTGGACCACTGGATCTAGCCACTAGATGGCCTTGCTTGAGGTCAGGCGAACCCAGGCGATGGCCACCTTGGGTCACTCAACCCAGGTGTTGCTTAAGGTCAGGGGTCGGGTGACCCTCAGGCGACGATCGCTGGCGAGCACAACTACTTGGCTGGCGGTCGTTGGCCTCCAATCGGTTTTCCATGCGGTGGTCTTTAGAGAAGATAAACAGTAACTGAGGCCAACACTTGCATTCCGAAAATGCAATTTCCCAAAGTACCTTGGACCTGCTTTGAACTGAAGGCCTTTATAGTCCTTTGGAGATGCAATTGTATTTTCTCAAAGTTGAGCAAAAACACAAACCAAATGCATTTGCATTTGGCCAAAGGACTTTAAAGTCCCAAAACTCATTGCAAATGTCGAACCAAACGGGACCTAAGTCATTTTAGCAAATTTTGGCTAGCAACTATTAACGTGGATGCTGACTATCATATATGGTATGGTTAGTAGTGACATGACCAATTTTTTACTTTTTTTTTTTCTCAATTTTCTGATTTATTTTTTAAAATTCTTTAAATTTTTCTTTTTGTTTTTTTTTTTTCCCTTCCTCCGCTAGTTGCCAAAGCCTCAATGACCACCATTAATTGTGTCACTGTGATGCGGTGATCGTGCGATAGTCGTACACTACGCCACCATCAGCATCGATGTTGGTGTCAATCTTCAACAAGCAACGAGTTTTTTTCTTATCCAATCAATGTCTATCCCAACCCTTGTCTTGCTTTATTATCCGACATTTTATCCTGACATATTCAGCATTACCCAGTCATGAGATTGTCATTAAACACCAAATAACATAACAAATTATTCCATTTGGACTTAAATTCGATCTATCAAAAGTAGCCTTATGTCTTTATTTCAATTACACAATAAATACAGAAAATTTTTCCTAGCATAGTTCAACGCATGGAATGTGAAAATTTGCTGCTTGGTGTGAGATTCATAAAAAACAATGAGAATATCTAGTATCCTATTCGAAAGAAAAGGATGACTAATCGTACAACTATGCTTTTGATTTGCAAATAAAAATTCAACAATGTGCAGCCCTTACCAATTTGTGGATGTAAATCCAAAAGCAACAATACTTGCACGAATAGCTCCCTTGATTATAGGGAATCCCATATTTCCCTTTCTTAGGTGGCCCCCTAAAAAAGGGCTAGCAACACAACACTACTCACACATTATAGACCAACATGGAAGGAGATGTGGAGGGTTCGAATCCTCACCTTCTTAGGAGATTGGGGTGGGGACGATTTAGTTTCATTAGTGGATTTCGACTTCCACGCCCTACAAGAAGGCATGGCAAAAGTCTGAGAGTGAGAATTAGAGTATAAATATAGTAGAACCGACCAAAAAGAAGAAGAAGCCATTGTTTTGGGATGCCAATGCACACAATCCTAACAACATTATAATTACTAAGGGTGTCCACTGTTAGATTCGGTTGAGTTTGGATTTCCATGATACCCAAACTGAACCGAATATGACCTGAACTAAAAATGTGGTTCGATTTGGTTCGGTTCAGGGTTTGGACTTCTTTTTTTTTTTTTTTTTTTTTTTTTTTTTTCCTTTCGTCTTCTTCTGCAATAATTAGACGATGGAAGCACCGGAAGGTGGCGGCGATGGGGATGATGATGTTGTTGACGACGACGGAGAGCTACGGAGGCCTAAACCACAAGAGAGGTGAGTCCAGTGTGAGAGGTGACTGAGAAGTAAAGGCTCGGAGATTGATGGGACACAGGCTGCGAAAGTGACGAGGATGAACACTGCACCGGCTGACATGAGCAAAGCTTTCAGAGATACCATCAAAGTGCTCGACAACACCATCTCGACAGTGGCGTGACAATTGTTTCGTAGTGAAGTCTGACAGTGCAAGCTTGAGAGTGAAGCTTATCAGTGATGAGGATCGATCGAAATGTTGCCGAAGACAGGGTGAAGAGGCGGACGTGGTTTCGAGGTGATTTTAGAGCCGTTCAATCATATTTGACGGAGTGCGCAGGATGAGTGAATTATATAAGTATAGGAAATGCCTTACTTGAGATCCCACTGTAGGCCCACTCACCTTCTTGTCGCAGGCTGTGATAAAATGTGCAAAAAAAGCAGAGAGAGAGAGAGAGAGAGAGAGAGAGGAAATTCAAAACGAACCGAATCGTCACACTACCCGGATTCCTTTACTTAATTCCCGGACCATATGAGACTATGATATTTTTGGTTTGGTTTGGATATGTTTGACACTCCTTGAAACTATTGTTGTCAAATGCACCATCAAAGAGCAGTGTCCGATACAAAAACCGGAGAATCATCAAAGGCAATCTACTAAGTTTTGGACTGATACTACCACTAGATGCAAATCGGTCTTTCATGGTTATTTCAAATATTGCCTTGGATAGCCTAAAGAGCTTAAGTATGACGCTTAAGACTCTAAATGACTAGGCACATGCAAATATTATCCATTGCATTCTCTAGTTACTTTTAGACAAGTAAAGTGTCACGGTCCGTGATTGTCTCATCCCCTTGAACTCTTGGGAGTAATGCTTGGGGTTATCAAGTGAAGAGTGATGATACAGAGGGGATAAACACAACTGGTCCGTAGGAGTGACGTCAAGACAGTTGGTACTATGTCACGCCCCGAACCCCGAGACACGTGAACAACCCGCCATGGTCATGGAATTTGCGACATTCCCAGGCAGTGTCGCCGACCCAATTAAATTTTATTATGCGCATGCGGAACGTATTAAGAAACCCCTAACAATTTAAAAGCGGGATAGAACAGTAGGAACAAAATCAATTTAATACAAGCCAACATACAATCATAAAATCACCCAAGGATTACATACAGCCGAAATGGGTCGAAGTCTACACACTAGGGGTCGGTCCACCAAAAAGAGGGAACAGTCCTAAAACTATTAGATGGACTCGATCATCGATCCTTCATCTTCTTGGTTGTGCGACTCCTTGCCCAGTTGCATCGGCAGTCCGCCTTACTTCGCTGGAATCGTCATCTACGGCCCTGAAATATTTTTCCCACAACGGGGTGAGACATTGTCTCAGCAAGTTCACCCCTCCTAAGCCCCTATTAGAAAGAAAATACACCCCAGCATGACCTAGCCACACATCAAGAAGACTTACCTCGCAACAATCCGCGCCTGCAGGTTAGTACAATTCATATCATTCAATCACATGCAAATGTGACAATTCAATAAGCGAGGTACAATCATGTCATCAATCAATCAACCACTTGAATTGTCTCAGCGATCAATCGGCTCGGCCGATTACATGTCATTCTATCAAATCAATCAATGTTCCCAACCACGACCCTAAAAGTAGACTCAACAATCGGTGGTAATCACGGCCCTATGTGGCACGACCTTCAATAAGGTGGTTTAACAACTAGTGACATCACGGCTCCACTCGGCATGACTTTCGAAAATGTGGTTAAACAACTAGTGGCATCACGGCCCCACTCGGCGCGACCTTCGAAAATGTGGTTAAACAACTAGTGGCATCACGGCCCCACTCGGCACGACCTTCGAAAAGGTGGTTAAACAACTAGTGGCATCAAGGCCCCACTCGGCACGACCTTCGAAAAGGTGGTTAATCACGGCCTCAATAGGCACAGCCTCTAATAGACGGTCAATCACGGCCAAATCCCTATCAATTTCCACACTTAGCATTTCTACACATAACCCCTAATTAACGCAATCACAATCAATTCGCCACAAATCAAGCATCAAATTTAAATTCTAACATCACAGTAGCGATCAACATGAAATTCGAGCAACCTAGGGGCTAAAAATAAATTTTTCCGTTTTTTTTAAATAATAATATTTAATTAATTTCGGAATATTTTAATATTATTTTAAATCAGCCGAATTTTCAATAATTAAATAAATCTAAATTAAATTCCAATTATGTCACATCACCATTTAACTTTAATAAACCCCTTTTTAACTTTAATTAAACTCAATTAAGCTTAAACTAATTTACTAATCCAACTTATAATAAAATAATCTAATCTATCCACCTAAACATGCTTAATTTAAACTAAACATACCTAGGGTATAATTAACCATCTAATCAAGGATTAGTGAGATAAACTCACGGATTTGGACGCCGCTTAGCTCAAAACGACGAGGGCGACACCGGGATCGACTTTCCCCAAAGGCGGTCTCGCGTCCGGGGCCGGGAAGAAGGTCGAAACGGCCCTCAAACAGGCTGCCATACCCATTTTATTGCCGCTATGTTGCGGCCAAGGAGGAGCTGGACGGTGGCTGGTCAGCGGCGGCTTGGACACGGGGACGGCGAGGAAGGCTGGCAGCTCGCGGCGGAGGGGCGGCGGACGGCGGCTGGTGGGCTGGTTGGAGGATCGACGGGCTGAGGCGAGGCGCGCGAGAGCGCGGGGCTTCGCGTGGACGAGGGTGGACGGCGTGCTAGGCGGCGGCGCGGCGACGAAGGCAACCCAGGGGCGGCGGCGCCGTGCGGCTAAGGTGGGCGAGCTGGCGTCGACGGGGGGCTGTTCGCCGGTCCTCCCCTCCTTCTTCTCTCTCTTCTCTTTTTCCTTTTCTCTTTTGGTTGTCTCAAGGTTGAAGATGACACATGGGGCCCACTTCCCTCTCTCTCTCCCCTTTCTTTTCCCTTTTCTCTTTTTCTTTAAGTCCCCAACAATGGCCCACCAGGACATCACCAATGATGTCATGGTCCACTACCTCCAACCATCTACAACTCTCTTCAATAGGTGCACTCATTTTTCCGCCGGGGTCTAAAATCTTGTACATCTCAATTTCTTTAATTCTTCTTTCAATTAAGTCCAATTGAAGTCCATAAAATTAATCTAATGTCACCATACTTTAATTCACATCTTGACTCGACCATATAACCAATTTAAATCCTAAAAACACGACCAAAGGATAACCTTAATCCCTCTTGATTCAAATTAAATTAACTCCCATAAAATCAATTGATGTCTCACTTATCAAATTGATTATTTTCTTTATCCAAAAAAAAATCCCTCATATTCTTCAATTTCACAACCCCCGGCTTCAACTGAACAAAAACGGCCCTATTTATCGAATCGAAATTAAGACCGGAAAATCTGGATGTCACAACTCTCCCCCTTATAAAAATTTCCTCCTCGAAATTTAAACCTTTACCAAACCTTATGCAAAAGGTGGGGATATTTTCGTTTCGATGAGTCTCAATATTCCAAGCTAATCCTTCGGTCTCATGGTGTTGTCCGACCATTTTAATCAAGGATACCATCTTGGTATACCAAATCTGCTCTTTCTGAACCGACGACTAAACTGAACTTCTCATATATAACACCCTGTCGTTCACATCTGATCTCTTCTTCTCAACTCCCCAATGAATCCTTGAAGCCCAATGACTGAAAATTTCTGACAATTCTGTCTAGCCTTCACTCTGACACTGATCTGACAACTGCAAACACTGATTTCTGAGCTGACTCTGGTCTGTGATCTTTCTCCACTTTCTTTTTACCACTAAATTCTGTACCCTCTGTTAAGCACTGCTTAAGAGAGAACCCCCTAAAAGAACCCCTCTAAAAACTCTGTCAAACCTGTAATCTCTTATTTGGATTCGAAATATAAATCACCCCCGGCACTCCATACCGGTGAATTATCCGATGCCTACACACTTCGGTATACCCAGTCCATAACATAACAAAATCTTCAAATTTCTGAAATCGAATTTAGATTAGCGGTTAATTTCACTCTGACGCACTTTTGGTGTGACCTAGGCTACTAGGTAGTTCTCAGAACTTTTTAGGACAAATGACCCGTGGTCGATTTCCTTCGAGCCACAATGGCCCCACTCAACACAGTGTCGATTCTCGATTGTCGTGAAAATCTCGAGAATTCAAATACGGACACAGGGTACCAAAACGACAGAAAAATCAAATTAGTGTCAGTCGATGAGAGTTTTCCAATTCAGTGGGGTCACCCACGATTGGTCATTCATCCCAGTCGAACTGACCTATCTCTGATCTTAATTCGATTTTTTATTGTGCCGCAATGATCTCTAAAGATGAACACGGTCGAGAAGTCGATTCCTGGTCGAATCGTCAAGTCTATTTGCCTTAAAGTCCTTAATAACTCACTTAGCTAGTCTAGTTATCTCGTGAGTGGCCAACTGAGAGAAAAGCACTAAAGTCGCACCGATGAAATGCCCAACTTATCCAATCAAAGTCAGAAGCCATTCGTATTGTACCAAAGCGGACCAACTCCATCTATCAATCGGCCATTGTCCTCAAATGGTATCGGTAATCCCCTGAATCCTTAGTAAGCTCATCACAAAGTTCCATTGTGATATATTTTCATCCCCACTCTGGACTCTCGAGTGATGATAAAAATCCCGGTCTGTATTACTGAACTTCCACTTACTGACACCTTTGACACTTGCAACCTGTTTGGCGATATCCATCTCCATATCAGCCTACTAATTTAACTGACGCCGATTCTGACTTACTTGCACCATCTGGTCAAACACCGCAATACTATAGTGAACTTCTGATAAAAAAATTTATTTTCCTTGAGTGCTACACTGTCAAGTGCATTCAATCACTCATGGAACCCGAACTCTCCATCCTCAAAAATCTCAAAGTGAATCTCTTTCTTACTAGTATCCTCTTATCAGACTTTCTGAACACCTCTGTCTGTTAACTAGGCGCCAATTTAAAACTTGAGCATCTGGTTCAATTTTGAGGGCGGCTATAAAATTCAGAGGGTAGCCTATCTCAACTTTGAAAATCAACTTTTGAACCCTTTCCAAGTAAAATCCATACTTTAGCCAATCTGTGCACAATTGAAGACTCTTGATTCAAAGCATCAGTGACTTCTTTCATCCTTTCGGGTGATACCAGGTACCACTATCCAAGTCCTTCAAAAGATCTGGTTCACAGCGCTATCTTATTCAATTCATCCTAGGAGAATAATTACTTTGACGCTTTGACAGTCGATAAAGATCTGGAGTCTCCCTTTACACCAATGATATCTCTAGATCTTCAGAACGAAAATTGTTGTCGTGAGTCCCAAGTCATCTGTTAGGTAATTCGGTTCATAAGGTCTCAACTGACGGGACACACATGCAATAACCCTATCATGCTGCATCATTAAGCAACCCAATCCTTTAAATGATGTGTCACTGAAGATCTCACACCCTCCGGGACTAGACGAAATGGCCCACACAGGTGCAGTAGTCAGCCCCTTCTTAGGCTCTTGAAAACTACACCCACACTCATCTATCCACACGAACTTTTCTTACTTCCTCAGTAGTCTTGTCAATGGCGATGCTAACACTGAAAGAAAACCCACATACGTACTATCTGTAACACTTTGCTAAACCCAGAAACTTCTGATCTCTATCACTGTAGTCAATCTCGGCAAACTGTTCACTGCTTTAATCTTGACGAGGTCCACGAAGATTTCTTCGTCTGAAATCACGTGACTTACAAGCGATACACAAGTCATCCAAAGCTTGCACTAACTAAACTTAGCATAAAATTCAGGAGCCCTCAAGGTCTAAAGTATCATCTTTAACTGTCCCTCGTGCCCCTTAGCACTTCTCGAACACACCAAGATAACTTCACTGAACACGATCACAACTGATTTAAGTACCCTTACACATTCGGCTCATAAGACCCAAACAAACAGCTAAGGTATCCGTCATACCACACAGTATTACAATGAACTCATAACTGCCATATTGAATGCAAGATGCCAACTTCGATATGCCTTCCTTCCTGATCCTCAACTGATGACACTCTAACCTCCAGTCGGTCTTGAGAAATATCAATGTACAACCACGGCGAACCAACTTTCTTCTTCACGAATAGAACAAGTGCTCCTCAAGGTGATGTACTGGAACGCATGAATCCCCTATCCAAAAATTTCTGCATCTGCACCTTCAATCCTTCTAACTCAGGTAACACCATCCGGTAATGAGCCTTAGGGACCGGCTCTGTTCCAGGTACTAGTTCGATCACAACCTTATTTCTCTTCCTGACAACAAACCTGACAACCAACCATAACATACTTTTAGAAGACTTCTGTACCACAATTGTGTTCTCCACATTTGACCCCTCAACTGACGCATCCATTACAGTTGTCACGTAGATTCGATAACCAACGAACTGAACCAGGTCATCTTCGATGATGAATTACAAGGATTGAGGTCCCTCTTTGACTTTCAAGTCATACTTAAGCAGACCCTTCAAGCACAACTGTCGTCAGAGATTCATCTTTCCATCACTTTATTACCACGACTAAGATCCTACAGCCTTCACTGAAAATTCTACTGCACTACTATGGTAAAAGCGTCTCAAAAGTATTCTTCCTTTGATCGATGCATGGTCAATCCCTTCATGCTCCTCTAGCCATCTTAGTGGCGTCATATCTGCAATAACGGCGCTTACGCTCCCCTGAGCTTACATGGACAATTCATAACTTGATGGCCCTACCGGTCACGTTCAAACCGTGTTCCCTTTTCAATCTGACCCTGGGCTAACTCATGTCTCATTTTCACAAACTCGGCACACAATCGGTTAATCATCTACCTCTCATCAAGGAATACCATACACCCTTCTTTGCACTGAGATCCGTTCCAGGGGCCTCACTAAATATCCCGAAGCATATTTCCTCTGCTCTATCTTATCAACGGCGGTGATGGAAACAACTGTGATTCCATCTGCCTACACAGACAATCTTTGATCAATGGCCTCACTGGCAATATCTGTAACAAGTCTCTTCCCTCTTATAATACAGGACAGATCCATGTCCTTTCTTACAGACACGACACACACGATCAAGTTGAGCATTGACTTTCCAGTTTTACTTTCCCAGTTGGGTGAAACGTGGCACCTTTCTTCTGACATCGGCTTTTCCCCCAATCGATTCCCATTTCTGTCTAAACTAAACCTCGACTCAGATATGATGGCTTGATCCTCGATCACAATTCCAGGTTGGGCCTCAATAGGCATGGCCACAACAATGGTCACAACACTGGCAGCGGTAGAAACAATGGCAACAACGGCGGTTACGGCCTTGGCGACAGCGGCAACAGCGACTGAAGCGGCGGCCTACTGACCATTCTGTCTCCCAACCTCTCAAGCATCTTCAACAACCGAGCAAACTTTGAACCCTCGGGCGCTACCACCCCAGCATTGACTAGAGACAATGCTTCACCACTCGCATTGGCCCCAACTTGCTTACTACCCGGAGCACCACGGCACCAACTTCTAACAGCGGCCTGCCCCGAAACACAGGGCCTACTACCCTCACTGGGCGGCCCTCGACACACGGTCACTCACGCAACAGACTCAACACAGACGCCCGCTTCCAAAACAAACACTGAGCAACCACACAAGCAAGCTACCAAGCAACTATCAATCACATGCATTAGAATATTAAAAGCCTTTCCTACTAACTATCCCGTGACTCATCGCACCTTATCACTCCATACACAGACCATGCTCTGATACCACTTAAATGAGGTTGTCACGCCCCGAACCCCGAGACACGTGAACAACCCGCCATGATCGTGGAATTTGCGACATTCCCAGGCAGTGTTGCCGACCCAATTAAATTTTATTATGCACATGCAGAACGTCTTAAGAAACCCCTGATAATTTAAAATCGGGATAGAACAGCAGGAACAAAATCAATTTAATACAAGCCAACATACAATCATAAAATCACCCAAGGATTACATACAGCCGAAACGGGTCGAAGTCTACACACTAAGGGTCGGTCCACCAAAAAGAGGGAACAGTCCTAAAACTACTAGATGGACTCGATCATCGATCCTTCATCTTCTTGGCTGTGCGACTTCTTGCCCAGTTGCATCGGCAGTCCGCCTTACTCCGCTGGAATCGTCATCTACGGCCCTGAAATATTTTTCTCACAACGGGGTAAGACATTGTCTCAGCAAGTTCACCCCTCTTAAGCCCCTATTAGAAAGAAAATACACCCCAGCATGACCTAGCCACACATCAAGAAGACTTACCTCGCAATAGTTTGCGCCTGCAGGTTAGTACAATTCATATCATTCAATCACATGCAAATGTGACAATTCAATAAGCGAGGCACAATCACGTCATCAATCAATCAACCACTTGGATCGTCTCAGCGATCAATCGGCTCGGCCGATTACATGTCATTCTATCAAATCAATCAATGTTCCCAACCACGACCCTAAAAGTAGACTCAACAATCGGTGGTAATCACGGCCCCACTCGGCACGACCTTCAAAAAGGTGGTTAAACAACTAGTGGCATCACGGCCCCACTCGGCACGACCTTCGAAAAGGTGGTTAATCACGGCCTCAATAGGCACGGCCTCTAATAGGCGGTCAATCACGGCCAAATCCCCATCAACTTCCACACTTAGCATTTCTACACATAACCCCTAATTAACGCAATCACAATCAATTCGCCACAAATCAAGCATCAAATTTAAATTCTAACATCACGGCGAACGATCGGCACACGAAATTCTTAGCAACCGGGCTAAAAATATAATTTTCCGTTTTTTTTTAAAATAATAATATTTAATTAATTTCGGAATATTTTAATATTATTTTAAATCAGCCGAATTTCCAATAATTAAATAAATCTAAATTAAATTCCAATTATGTCACATCACCATTTAACTTTAATAAACCCCTTTTTAACTTTAATTAAATTCAATTAAGCTTAAACTAATTTACTAATCCAACTTATAATAAAATAATCTAATCTATCCACCTAAACATGCTTAATTTAAACTAAACATACTTAGGGCATAATTAACCATCTAATCAAGGATTAGTGAGACAAACTCACGGATTTGGACGCCGCTTAGCTCAAAACGACGAGGGCGACGCCGGGATCGACTTTCCCCAAAGGCGGTCTCGCGTCCGGGGCCGGAAGAAGGCCGAAACGGCCCTCAAACGGGCTGCCATACCCATTTTATTGCCGCTGTGTTGCGGCCAAGGAGGAGCTGGACGGTGGCTGGTTAGCGGCGGCTTGGACGCGAGGACGGCGAGGAAGGCTGGCGGCTCGCGGCGGAGGGGCGGCGGACGGCGGCTGGCGGGCTGGTTGGAGGATCGACAGGCTGAGGCAAGGCGCGCGAGAGCGCGGGGCTTCGAACGGACGAGGGTGAATGGCGTGCGAGGCGGCGGCGCGACGGATGGAGGCAGCTAGGCGCAGCGGCAACGTGCGGCTGAGGCGGGCGAGCTGGCGTCAACGGCGGGGGGGCTGTTCGCCGGTCCTCCCCTCCTTCTTCTCTCTCTTCTCTTTTTCCTTTTCTCTTTTGGTTGTCTCAAGGTTGAAGATGACACATGGGGCCCACTTCCCTCTCTCTCTCCCCTTTTCTTTTCCTTTTTCTCTTGTTCTTTAAGTCCCCAACAATGGCCCACCATGACATCACCAATGATGTCATGGTCCACTACCTCCAACCATCTACAACTCTCTTCAATAGGTGCACTCATTTTTCCGTTTTAAAGGGGTCCAAGATCTTGTACATCTCAATTTCTTTAATTCTTCTTTCAATTAAGTCCAATTGAAGTCCATAAAATTAATCCAATATCACCATACTTTAATTCACATCTTGGCTCGTCCATATAACCAATTTAAATCCTAAAAGCACGACCAAAGGAGAACCTTAATCCCTCTTGATTCAAATTAAATTAACTCCCATAAAATCAATTGATGTCTCACTTATCAAATTGATTATTTTCTTTATCCAAAAAAAAAATCCCTCATATTCTTCAATTTCACAACCCCCAGCTTCAACTGAACAAAAACGGCCCTATTTATCCTATCGAAATTAAGACCCGAAAATCTGGATGTCACATACTAGGAGTTTTAGAATAAAATAATTATATTACTTAGGAACTCTAAAGGTAGAGTTGGCCTTCCGTGCACAAATTGGTGCTCTCCTGATGAGGCCATGGTAGGTCAAAATAAGTTGTTGAGCCTAATGATGTCTATTGTCTCGCTTGATGGACGAGATACTCGAGCTAAGCTAGGCATTGTACAATTTCGTATAAAGAAACTATTTGTTATATTATTCTCTAGATAGCTATGGGATGAAGGCTGGTCTGGCGAATTCTGCTCGCCAAGTACCGCATGGGTTATTTCACAATTAAGGAACTATCGACTCATGACAAAAGAATCTTGTTCCACTATATAGAGGTCCCTAAATTCCCACTATTCCTCGTCCCAAATACTAAAATCAACAGCGTTATAGGTATATGTACTGAAGCATATAAGCTGCAAATTGGCCCATAATAAAAAATTATTTTATAGTAAAAAATTGCACGTACTTCAAATAAAACCATCATTTGATTTCCAAACGAGTCATGCTTTATTCCATCATAAAAGATTTGTATGCTTTCAACGGATGCGCTTCTCTTTCATGTTTTGTACCAAGAAGGAGACATGAAGCATGAAGAACAATTTGTGTATTGGGGGCATTCATGTCACAGTTGACCTTTAGCACGACTGGTGCGTTCATCATGAGGCCTGAAATTCCAGTATGTTCATCCATCAAAGACTGATAAGATTGTTCTCAAATTGAAAGCGGTCATGCTTTGGCCTTGATGGAAAGTCCCACATAACAGTGTGCCTGTAGGTCTCAGAGTATGATAATTTTGATTTTTTTTTTTTTGAAGGATCATGCACACTCGATGCCATTATCATATTCTTATGTTGGATAGATGTGCGAATTTTGTCATTTTGGTAATGTACAAACAGGTAATCACGAGGCCTAACTTTGGTAATTTTGAATTCGACTTCGATGGATTTGACCACATGAGCAACTGTGGAAGCAAAGGTACTGCTTGTCTCTGACTTTTCTGGAATTCAATATAAGCTAGGACAAATGAGCTTATAGTATCGAGGATAGGCGCCTGCCTTATGGACAAACTCGTGACAACTGCCTTATTGATTTGCCAGTCAAGGCCAAAGCAATAGTATCATTGACAGAGAAATTCTGTCTCAGGTAAATAGCGCTGATTCGAGATTTGGCTGCTAATCTACTCATGCATTGCACGCATGGCCTAAAAAGAGAAAAAGGGAAAACTCTTTCTATAAAAGGTCGCAACGCAAGAAAAAAAAAAATCTCTTTATGACAATGAGTTTAGTATAGAGAAAAAAAAAATGATGGTTTGGATGAAATATCCAAAACATTATTTTTTCTCTATCGTAGTTAACAAAACGTGAGTTTACCTTGTTTATTATGACTTGCATTGCATAGCTTATGCTATCTAATCATGATAAATTAGGTGAATAGCACCTGGTGTCTTTGGGCCCATTTGCATTTTATAACTTGAGCTAATACTATCTCTCAGACCCTATTTTGGACCCTCATCATTCGGACCTTGTGGACAGTTTCGTTGTATTTAATCCTGACATATATTTTTGATGATGTAAAAGTTAATTCCACTGGTAGTAATAAGTTCTAGCAAATATATGCCCGTTATGAACATATCAGTATGTCTACTTCAAGTCTTTTACTTGCTTTTGAAGGTTAGTAATAGGTTGGAAAAATTATCGAGAAAGTCCTAATACTATTGCGCCTATGCTGTTTCAATCTTAAATATTTTAATTTGACCAATTTAGCAATAAACCTTTCGACAATTTGATAATTGAGTCATTTAACCAATCTTAGCCGAAATTGCTGACATAGACACCGATAGTCTTGTATGGTATAGCTAACATTGATGTGAACAATTTTTGTAATTTAAAAAAAAAAAAAGCATTTTTAAACTTTTTTTTTTGTTTTTTTTTTTTTTTGGATGACCCTTGCTCCCCGAGATGGGGCAAGGCCTACCTCACTAACCACAAGGAAAAAAAAAACAAACAAAATAATATTTCAAAAAACTACAAACATTATTCAGGTTAGCCTCAATCATATCACTAGGATAACTAGCATTTAGGTCAACAATTTTTGGCCAAGATTGGCCGGAAGGAGTCAATTGCCAAATTTTCAAAAATTTTAGAACTTAAATGGCTAAATTGAAAAGCTCAAGATTGAATCGACACAAATGCAACGGGTTTAATAATTTTTTGGTACTTTTTTTATAATCGGTTTGGGAGTGAAACGCTTCGTGATATAATTTTGCATGAATTACGTGGATTGTGTGACTTATCTGATAGTTAGCTCTTTCCGGGGGAAAATGAGCTTTTCACATTTAATAGCCAGGGCATTGTGGCAGCATAATCAACGCTAAATCAATAGATTCTATTCCGAAGCCCCAAACAAAATCTGCTCATAATTATTGTTTACGTATGCGCGAGCTGCGCACCAAAGTCAGAAGCCCGATAAAGAATGGTTGGTAGTGGGTTGAACGGTGACATTGAACTAGAAGCCAAATAATAATGAGACCCACTGGCAATCATCGAATAGACTTGAAACGGTTTTGTTCAATGCATGTGCAAACTCGAGAAAAACAAAATAAAATAATATCCAAACGAGATAAATCCTAGGCCTTTTCAATCATGCACCCTCATTATTTTTGGAAAAAGTATGAAAAAAGCCTTAAACTATTTGTAATTATTCCAACTTAATTCTAAATCTTTCAGTTGTGTCAATTTAATCCTAAACATTTTCATATTTTGTTAATTGAGTCAATTTGGTCAATTTTGATTGAAATTCGCTAATGTGAATGCAAGTCACCCTATGAGACACGATCGGTACTTACGTAGACAATTTCTTTTTGTTTTAGCTATCAAGAGCCAGCAAGTCGTCGCTGGCCACTAGCGGGTGTCGTAGCTATCACCCGAATCTGGTGGGGTCGCAAAGGCCTCGAGTGAGGTGGCCTTGCCAGTGACCAACGAGAACTTGCCAGCCCTCACCCAATGGTCAACATCCTCATAGTTCAAAATGAAGGGCAAAAAAAATGAAAGAAAAAAATTTTCATTTAATTTTTCTGTTCACATCAACGCCAATTATGTCACGTAAGATGATAGTTAAAATTAGCTGAAATGACTCAATTGACGAATTGTGAAAAAGGTTCGCAACTAAATTGACACAATTGGTAAATACAATAAATTTAAGATTTTTTAAGTACTTGTTCCCGTTATTTTTCACGTCCATTTTGTGTTTCACTCTGTATTAATTAAGGATTAAAAAGTTTATAGGTTCTAGAATTGCGATCTCCAATTTGACATGGTGCTCCCAGTGTCTTGCCAAAGATGAAAACCTTAAACAAATGAGGGGAAAGATAACGTAAAAAATGAGATGTTCATGATCAATCATGCAAAACAAGTGGTCCAAACTCCGAACTTGGTCTCCTTCTTCCTAATCATGGAAAATGACCTCAATCATTCACAAGAAAATGCTTTCATTGTTTACGAATGTCTCCAAAAAAACCATCGAAGTGTAACTTACTTTAAGCAACAGTCGCTGACGCAATGACGCGTGCCATGATTTCGGAACTAAATTACCATTCTTTGCCACCATGTTGGAGAAGTAAGAGCCGAAGAGCCGCCTTTTAGAGAGGGAGAGAGAGAGGGGCTAATAATTTGCTTGACTAAGTAAAAACTCATCGAAGCTTTTGGAATCCTTCATCTCCAAGATGAAAGGAAAGTGTTTGTCGGGGTTCGTCAGGAACATCGATGGTGGCAGCGAGGACGCGAAGTGGTCAAACATCGTCAGTCCAAATGAGGAAAAAGACACCACACGTACGAACAATGTGGAAATTACTTCATTTCTTGCCCGTGCATTTAATTGTCCAAACAACGATAAATATCCTGTCTTCTATCAGAATAACAATGAGAATTTCCTTGTCGCGCAAGAGAAAGGAGAGGCATGATTAATTGTACACCCATGATATTGATTTTGCAAATACAAAATTTAACAATTTGCAGCCCTCATAGACCTGTGGATGTGAATCTACATAAGTAAGCAAGAATAATTGTTAGGATAGCCCCCTTCATTATAGAAGTAAAGGGAATCCATATTTTCCTTTTCCATATAGTCCTCTTAAAAATGGCCAAAAACACAGCACCACATGACACCTCTCCTAAGCTGGAGCTGTTGTTATCGGATGCTCGTGGGTGCAACACTAGCAACATTATAATTACTGCTATCAAGTGCACTAGAGGAAGAGCAGTGCCCAATATAAAAACTGGGGACTCATCAAAGGTGAATCTCCCACATTCGGCACTAATATCATAACTAGATGCAAACCGGTCTTTCTTGGTTACTTGAAATATCCTCTTCGATAGCCTTAAGGTTGTGTTTGTTGATCAAGATAAAATTCAGAATAAGATAAAATTTATTATATCATGCGTTTAGTACCTACTCAAGATAGAATAAAATCGGATATAAAAAGAATATAGGCCGAATAAAATTATTTCATAGGGGAAATGGGATAAAGGATGATAGGATTTTTAATATTTATGACAAGAAAGTTTTTTTCTCAAGTAACAAATTCCTTAAAATAACAAATTGGAATTATATTTCAATATAAATAATATATGAATTATGATATAAGAGATTCAAAATAAAAAAAAAATAAAAATTAAGTTTTTTAATTTAATCTAATTTTTATTTATATATTTGAATTTAATTATATCTTATCATATAAATTCAATATATAAATATATATTTATTACATATTTTAGGTTTTTTTAGTATTTTAGGTATATTAGTATAATTTTTTATTTAATAAAATTTCATTAGAGTATGACGGGAGGGGAATAAAGATATACAAATAAATTAATTGAAAAAAGAAGAAAAAAAAAAAGTAGACAGGAGTAGAAAGATTTTTATTTTCTCTACTTGTAAAATTTGAGATTTATGTAGGTGTTTATTCCAAATAATATAAGTGAATATATCTGACTTTATCATTACAATCATCAAATAATGAATAAGATATAGTAAAATCCTCTAAATTTCATATTCTATTTTATCCAGTCATTCCTTGATTAGAAATTCAGACGACCAAACGTAACATAAGAGCTTAAGTACAATACTCAAGACTCCAAATGACCAGGCACACGTAGATGTTATCCATTGCATTATGTGGTTATTCCACTGTGCACATATTGACAAGCCAATGATGAGGTACTCATATAAACAGTATAGGTTATAGATGACGAAAATGGCAGCTGAAATTAGGATAACTGGTTTTGGTTCTTGCGATTATACTAGGTAGGAAGATAACGACGCAAATTCTTGAGAACAAAGAAGTGATATTTGATTTAGTTTTTTCTTACCTTGGGCAAAAAGTGCGAGTTGGTCATGATACGATAAGCTGGTAGGAGAGCATATAAGAACTCCGGTACCGATCTCAGTGCCCAAGTTAGGATCCATAGGTATGCCAAACATTCTCTGAAATGGAGCTGCATGAATTGGGTGTAAGACTCTTTTTGTTTACTAGAACTTCGAGCAGATCTGTGGCCCATCTTTTTTGCCATGTCATCAAGGCAGGCCCACCACACGGTGGGCAACATGGAAAAGTGAGTGCATTTGGTGACCAATAGGGTGATTTCCAACCCGTGATATGGATGACGAATCCCGTAAAAACATTTTTGTTATTGATCCGTACATCCAATAGATCTCCAACAAGACACATGTACAACATTTTATCATGGTAAGAAATTAATCTATCCCATCAATATGCTTAAAGATAGAGCACTTAGGGCCCATTTGGTTCAACTTTGGGGAAATGTAAAGCCATTTCCCCAAGTATCCTTGAGTGAATGGGCATTTGGGGAAGACAAGTGTGTTTGGAAGTGTATATTTGCAAAGCAACTTTAAGATAAAAAAAAAAAAAAAAAAAGAAAAGAAAAGAAAAGAAAAGGCAAGAGGAGATGTAGCTGGGTGATCGTGGGGGAGCGGCTGGTGGCGGTGGTGCTAGTAGTGGCGGGGAGGCGGTGGCGGGGAGCAACTCGCATGAGGTTGCCTCGGCGACACCCTGGGTCGCGCCACCCAACCACCTAGGTCGCACCGACCTCAAGCGACGCCCTGAGTTGTGCGACCTAGGCGACGCCTGAGGTCACGCGGCCTCATGCGACGCCGCCTGAGGTTGAGCAACCCAAGGCGTCGCCTAAGGTTGTGCGGCCTCAGGCGGCGGTGCCTGGGTTGCACAACCTAGGCGACACTCGAGGTCGCTCGACCTCAGGCCACCTCGCCTAAAGTTGTGCGACCCCAGGCGAGGCTTCCCGGCGGCCTGCTTGCGGCTGAGCGTCGCCCACCGCGAAGCTTGGCCGACTCTCAAGCGAGGGAAGAAGAAACAAACGGCGAAGAAGATGGGTGGGGAAGAAGAATGAACAGTGACTCTTGGCATTTCCAAAATGCCAATGCTCAAAGCAACCCTACCCCAGTATTGCGCTTTCAACATTTAGAATGCCCACATTTCGCAAAAGAGCATTTAAAAGTTTTGCCAAACACAAAATTTTCCCCAAGGGGCCTTCGGGGCCCAAAGCCCCTTGGGAAAGTCCAACCAAACGGGGCCTTAGTACCATGAATTGTGTGGCTAGCAATTTATGTTCGTGGAAAAATCATATATCTTCAAGTTAATGCTAGTGAACTTAGGATGGTTGTCGGAGTGTAACTTTAGGGTTGAGAACAATTAATGGACGGACCTTGGAAAATATAGCTGGATGTAGGGCTATCAATAGGTCGAGTCGGGTTGGGTTTTGACGTTATTCGACCCAACCCAATTCATTAGGCAATGTGTTCCAATCTGATTCGAATCGACCCAAAAAGCATAATATCAAAGGCAATAATTCGTGTCAGGTACGGTCCGGTTTGGGACGTGTTTCAAGTTTAAGTATTTTTTCCTTCTCTTTTTCCCCTTCTCACTTCTTGTTTATCGCCCAACAAATTCATTGGGTTCCATTGGGTTCCTCGACTAGTTTTAAGAGATCAGCTCAACCAAATTTTAAAGCCTCGCAATATATTGTCTCTACTAAGTTTAATAAAACTAAAATTTGACAAAACCAAAAGTGAATGAAATACACCTAAGGGAGATGAGCAGCGTCCAGTTAGAAAAATCCGACCAAAATTGGCCGGAAAAAACTGAATTGGCACAATGTAAAAAGGTTTAGGACTTAATTGGCGCCAAAAAAAAAAGTTTATGACTTAATTGGCACAAATGCAAAAGGTTTATGACTTTTTTGGCACTTTTCCCCGTGAGATGTGAGAACGTGTTTGTTTCATTATTTAGAGTCAATAATGTGTTCACAAGTCAAACAATGTTTTCACCCTAACCCGATTCAAAACATATTTATTTGCTTGTTTTGTAATTGTTATCCAAACAATATTAAGACCCGAAACATACACTCAGCTTGATTGATGTTCAGTTCATGTTTGGGTCATGTTCGAGTCTCTAGACACCCCTAGCTAGATGTATGTATAGGTAGATGTGCATAATGTGTGAAATCAACGTAGAGACACACTGACCTTTTTAACCCAATTAGTATTGCATTTATAAGGGCAACTAGCGCCTTGACAAGCTGTTTTGAAGAGAGCCCAGGGGATCTCTGGCACGATTTAAACTCCCTATAGAGCATGAGCAACAAAAATGATGAACTGTTTTGAACTTTGTCGCGACCTTCCCGAGGGTGAAATATTCAAAGAAGGCTATTGGATTACTAAGTCCGAAGACTTGGCACGGACCCTCCCAAGTCCTACCAATCGCGACTTGATACTAGAAATTATCTCATTTAAACATGCAATTATACACAAATTGGAGCCGCCACTAACCAATTAGGGTTGGTTAGAAACCCAAATAAAGTATGGGAGAATACTTTATTTTTGCGAACCAGAGATTTACTAAGTCTGGGGACATGGTTACGCTAAATTAGTCTAACGTCCTTTCGGTACCTTTTATTAAAAAATATTTTGCAGGCAGTATTGATCAATTTTAACCTAAACTACTAACATGCAAATGGTAGTCATGCGGGTGCACAATCAATGAAATAACATTCAATAAACCAAACTGATAGATTCATAAGAAATTATAAACTATAACCTTACAAAAATGCTAATGAAAATGCATGCCCTAAACATGATTTTCTAAATGACATGACACTTAATTTAATGTAATCCTATGATATACATGAATTTTACTTTAACGATATGCGAGATGTAATTTATATAGCATAACTAAAACTATATGTATGCAATTCTATTTACATAATCCTAAAGATGCATGTGTTTCATGATATGGGATGAATGACATAATGATTCTATATGTATATTTTTTTATGATTTTTTAATATTTTTAATGTATGCAACCTACACTAAACAATGACGACATGAAATGGGATTAATTATGAACTAACCTATTAATTAACCAAGTAAATGACTTTTGTGTTTTTTTTTTTTTTTTAAATGACCTAATATTTTTTATTAAAAAGAAAGTAAAGTAATTATGCATGATATGTGATGAGCAAATAACAATAACACGCCAAAATAAAAATCCATCCATGTAAATCAATGGCATATTATTTTAATATAAATCAATGGTGCAAAGCAATTCATGAATTTTGCTATAAAAAGTCGAAATAATCAAAAATCTAAACCGACGTCTCGTGGCTCAATATTTTTTATTATCATGACTTAATATGACAGATTTTCTAATTGGATAATAAATCAAAACAAATCAGGTTAGAATGAAAATAAATTAAAAAAAAAAAACTATGAAACCAAATATCTAAAAAATTTACCTAGTCTAACTCATGGTGGACTTGAAGAAATGGCGAGGAAGTAGTAATGGTTGAACTGCGATGATTGAACTGCGATGATGGTTCGCCAAGGGTGATGGGTCACCGTTCGGAACAGGGGTTCGTCGGAACTCCGGCGAGGCTTGGGTGACAATCGGACCTGCAACAAAAATAGGGGAAGCAGCAAGTGGCTCGTGGGCACGGCAGCAGCAACTCGGACCAGGAGGCTCGGCTCGTTGCAAGGGCAAGCGGCTCGTTGAAGGCAGAGCAACGCGGGAGGTGTGGGCGCTGGAAAGGCAGGGGCGCTGCAGGTCGCGGATCGGTTGGTGCTGTGACGCGGTGTCCGACGAGCAGGGGCTCCAGGTCACGGTGGCTCCCGTGTGTCAATCCGAGATGCGGTGAGATCAGCACGACTTCGGCAGACGACAACAACAGGGAATCGGCGCGGGACGGCAACAATGAACAAGGCAAGGGAAGTCGGGTCATCGGAGCGAGTGGGTCACGGTGCGGTGGCGGTAGTGCGGCGCTCGAGATGAATCACCGTGGTTACGTGGAGGAGGCGTCGGGTCGGGCAGCGGTCGGCTAATGGGGCTGTTGCAAAGGCGGTGGCGTGGCGGATCGGGCGGCAAGGCGCGTTGCGGGGGAGCGGAGTCGCGCGGCGAGGTGCGGTGGCTGAGGCGCGGTGGCATCGAGCTCCGGCGAAAGGGAAAATGCAGCGTTGCAGCGAAGCGGGGAGCTCCGGTGGTGGTGCAGTATGCGACAAAACAGAGCAACGACGGGATGGGTGAGTAGGTTCCAAGCGAAGCACGAAGAAGATGAACAATGTTGCTATTTCTTTCTTTTCTTTTTCTTTTCTTCCCTGCTTCCTGTCTTCTCACGCGTCTCTCTCTCTCTCTCTGCGACTTTTGACTTTTCTCACTTTGTCCTTTCCACCCTGCTGCACGTCCTTTCTCCTTTTTCTCTCTTTTTTCCTTTTCTTTCTTCTCCCCTAAAGAAACCGAAGCTCCCTTTCTCTCTTCACTTTTCTTATTTCTCTTTGCTGGGTATTTTTTCGACGAAGAGAAGCCCCCTTTCACTCGAACCCGTACGCCCTCTTTTTATAGGCCAAAACAAAATGTGATATTTTTATCAATATTTCATCTAACGAAAAGATTGTCGATAACCTCCCGATCACAAAATATTTTATTCTCCTTATCTGTTAAATATTTTCAATTGATTCAACTAATTTTATCTATAAAGATAAGACTTATGCGATTTCTGAAGATCGGATTGCAAATCCATTTTTTTAAACCGCATCAAATCTCAAATTCTCATTAATTAATAAAAAAACAACGGGCTTGGGCTTGCTCATTCCTTTCGTGGGCCTAGCCCGGCCTGTCGAACTAAAGCTCAAAAATATAAATTTGAACCCCTACACCACCGGCCCAATAAAAGTTAAATTAAAATAAATGCGCCTAAACCTATGTGTTATGCAACTAATTTTTTTTTTCAGGAATAAAACTAACCCTTAATTTTTATGCAATAAATAAATGATCGGACCGCCAAAATTTAGGTGTCAACAGCTGCCCCTCTTTGAAGGTAAGCTCGTAGAGGCTGCCTTCAAAGATAAATTGAGACCTAAATTTTGATCATATGCATGCATTGAATTTTTTTTTTTTAAATGGACTCTAATGAATGCAAGGTCATGCAATAAAGAATGCCATGTAAATGCAATGATTTGGTCATGAACATAGATTTCCACGTGTCTATGACCAATGAAATGCAAATGCAAAGAAGAACATGTACCATGCAATAAAGAATGCCATGTAAATGCAATGATTAGGTCATGAACATAGATTTCCACGTGTCTATGACTAATGAAATGCAAATGCAAAGAAGAACATGTACCTCGTACCTGTCTGTGGGCTTTGGTGTGAAATGATTCCTATGAGACCCGACAATCATCTGGAACTCCCTTCAGATAATTGAAAGGTTCAAAGTCTTTAGGGATCTGGAATTCTTATCATATTCTGAGCACCTGGAAATTGCATCAAGTACTTGAAATTTCAAAAATCTAATTGTTATGTCAAACATTTGAAAACATTTACTGAACATCTGGAAATCTCATCAGATATTTGGAAAGACAAACACTTGGAAGTCACATCAAGCGTTTAAAGGTTCAAATATCCAAAATTCACACTAGACATTTGGAAATATTTACTAAACATCTGGAAATCACATCAGATGTTGGAAAAAACAAACACTTGAAAGTCACATCAAGTGTTTAAAGGTTCAAATAACTGGAATTCACACTAGATATTTGAGAACATTTACTAAACATCTGGAAATCACATCAGATGTTCGAAAAGACAAACACTCGGAAGTCGCATCAAGTGTTTAAAGGTTCAAATATCTGGAATTCACACTAGACATTTGAAAGCATTTACTAAACATCTGGAAATCACATCGGATGCTGGAAAAGACAAACACTCGGAAGTCACATCAAGTGTTTAAAGGTTCAAATATCTAGAATTCACACTAGACATTTGAAAACATTTACTAAACATCTGGAAATCACATCAGATGCTAGAAAAGACAAACACTTGGAATTCACATTAAGCATTTAAAAGTTCAAATATTTGGAATTCACAATAGACATTTGAAAACATTTTATAAATGGGTACTTGGAATTCTCATCAAGTATTCAAACTCAGGGTTTCAAAGACAAATCCTTTGGTCTTTGAAGAAAAATTCATTTCATTATTTTTTTTAAATTCAATGAAGTTCCATGCATGATGGCTTTTTTTCAAACTTCCACCAGAAAAATTATCTTCAGGACGATTTTCACTTAAAGCGTGAATCTCTTGAACATGCTAAATGAGATACTTTTGGTGTGAAAAGGCTTTTCACTCGCTCTCATTTGGGAGGGGTCATTTGTCCCGACCATTGATGCGGGAATATATCACTTAATCTTATCATCATCTTGTCGACAAGAGTTCCAATTTTCTTGCAAGCAGTACGACCTTACCAATCTGAGAGGTCTTTGACAGGTACTGTAATGTGGGCTTGGTCAAAGGCTTAACAAAGGAACTCTTTGAGTCAAGGCAATTGACAGAACAATTCTGTAATCATTTCCGGGTTTGCAAGTCAAGAACCCTGCAAAAATGAAAAAGAAGTAATCTCACTCGCACTTCTTCGAGCAATGCTTAAAACATGCGAACCCCTATGTTAATTTAAGTGCCCTAATCTGAAGAGACTTTGTAAGGGACGTAACATAGGCTAGGTTCATGGGTTGAGAAACGAAAGGATCATTAGGCTCAAAAAGTGATTAAAGGGTGATAGCCGATGATCATCTTGACACTTCCACCAATTTTTGTCTCCATTTTCAAGAATTTTTTTATATCACAACTCCATTTATTGCAATATCTGAGTATTTTTTGGTACCACATTATTGGGGGGTATGGCTTCAACCAATGTTTGATTTTTTCCTTCTTTTTTTTTTTTTTTTTTTTTTGGGCATTGGCGTTGCTTTTACCCGGCACACTACTTTTTCATGCCCCTCTTTTTTTTTTGCACTCACTTTCTTTGGACTCACACAGCCTTCATTTTTCATCAGCATTGTAATCCATGTTTCTTGAATGATTTTTTTGTTTTGCCCCAGTGTGGGGGATGATCACCAACTGGGTTTAATGTGAAATGAATTCATAGGCTCAAATGGGCTAAGCAATGGATAAAAGTGTGTAGGATAGAGAAAGAAATGCTCTCCATCGTCCTAAAGCACTTAAATTACCATATGAATTCAATGTAATAGCATGACTTGAAGATTGATACAAGTGAGAACAAGAAAAATTCTTTTCATTTTCCTCACCTCAATGTCGACTTACGTCCATTTGCCCCGATGTGGGGTGGTCCTTGACAGGGGTAGTATGAAAGAAATTCTTCAAGTATTTGGGCTCAAAGAAGGGTTGAACAAAGGTTCACTAGTAGAGAAATGAACTGCCCCTCATCATTTTAGTTGTCGTACTTATTGCAAGAAAACTCTTCATCTTGAAACACAAAATGTTTCCATACTCAACTCGCAATGTATAAACAGGGGATTGTGTATGGGAGATAAGCATGCCTTTCACGCCTCATTTAGCATGTTCAAGTAACTCGACATCTTTCACTGAATTATCCATTTTGATAAATTTCAAGTGGAATTGACGAATTGCACAATATCATGTGAAAGCGTTCTATAGTGAAAAAAAGGTCATGCTCTATTCTTGCACATCAAAAGATAAAGTCAAAGATGTTAAGTGTCTTGTCTTGCCCCTCTTTGCAAGGGAGCTCATAGAGGTTCCTTAAATGTGTGCAGGGCTGCACCTGAAACATAAAGCAAATACTTAAAAGAAACAAACAAAGTAAATTAGATGCATGTTGAAAAATTATTTTATTTTGAAAAAATTTCCAAGGGAACATGAAGAAGCCCAGCCTTTAGAATTAGCTCTTTGTCGTTTTCTTTTGGTAGGATTTCATCACAGGGCTAGTTTGGTGTACTTCAACATGCCCTTAAAACATGAAAAATCTCAATGTATTTTATTGGATGAAAAGCAAATTACATTACTGAAATAAGGGAAATTCTAGGAATGAAAATCCTGACAAGCAAATACATAAAGCAATGAAAATTCCTGCGCGGAGGAATGTGCAATTAATTAAAATTTTTGCCACTTGGTTGGCCCAGGGTGTCCATCACTTCTGCTTCCTCATGCATCATCTAAAACATGGCGGGCTCAGCATCAAAGCTGAAAATGGCATTCACAGCTTCTGGGTCAGGGAGTGGGTTATTCTGGATGTTCGGCTGTGCATCGCGGAATGAGACCACATTGGCATCCAAAAGATTTTGGATTTTGTGTCGCAACGTATAGCAATCATCAACGAATGCCCTACCTCCTCCATATGGTAAGTGCATGTTTTGGAAGGATCAAAGTTGGGGAAACGCTCTGGATTAGGTCGCTTAGGTTCCTTAGCGAGTAATCCTTTCTTTTGTAGAGTCGGCAAGATCTTGGACAAGGGCTTAGGAAGTGGCGTAAATTGACGCCTAGAATAGTTTTTCTACTGGCCAAAGAATGGTCTTGCTCCTCCCTGTTGGGTATTCGGGGTAAGGCGAGGTGGTTGAGCATAAGTTGCATTAACCTTTGCTACAAGTTCCTTATCCTTCTTGGTTGAGACTCTCCCATACGAGTTGGTTTGATCAGACGCCCATCCATCACGCAATGCTACTTCAATTCGCTCGCCTACAGGGATTAGCTGATTGAATGACTCAGCAGTCGATCCCAGCATTCGATTTCGATACTCAGGTGGGAGTGTCTTCATGAACAAATCCATCAGCTCTTTTTCTGTTGGCTCCAGAGTAATTTGAGCAGCTACGGTCCTCCATCTCGTGACATATGCCTTGAAAGATTCTGTCTTCTTCTCAGTGCGAAGTAAATCCTCTCGAGATGGAGTGACATGAAGAAGGCATCAGTCAAATCCTCCCAAGTCTCAAGCAGATTAATTTTCTTCATGATGTACCATTGAAGCGCCAGTCCTGTCAAGCTTGCTTGAAATTGTTGAATCATCAAGGGGATGTTATCAACATATTAGGTCATCCTGACCACATAAGTCTGCAGATGGATCTTCGGGCAAGAGGTGCCATCATACTTTTCAAAGTCTGGCAGTTTGAACTTCTTTAGCATCTTGACCTTTGCGTAGTGGGACAGATCAGTTGGGCCTTGGACAAACGAACCCTGAAGCTGCTTGAGTTTCTCCTCAATTTTTGCCATGCATTTTTCTTGCTCTGTTTTCGGTACAGCCGAGTGTATCACTTGTTTCTCCTCATCAACAATTTGAGGCGCATCAATAATTTTCTTCCTGGAAGCATCATTAGAGGTCGATGTTCCAACTGCGAATGTATTCTTGCCTTTGTCTCTTGGATCGGCCACACTCTTGCCTTTGTCTCTTAGATCGGCCACGGGAGCATGTTGTGGTAACACCACTTCAACTTGTGGAGCTAGTGGGGCAGTGTTTGCTTAGAGAGAATCGATTTGTTTAGAGAGCTGCTCAAGAACATTTAGGACTTGTTTCATCTCCGATTCGAGGGCAGCGATGCGAGTTTGTTCAGCAACACGAGTTTGTTCGGTGTTATTGGCCATTGTTACTCTGGAACGAGTACGGATCGGCGATCTTGGATGAGCCGTGTTGTTACCTAATGAAAAAAATACAGTAAGTATCATAACAAATGAGATTAGTCCATGACAATGATCTAATTGCTTGATTTCATTCAAAATTTTATTTTAAACATTGAATCAAACTTCCTAACATTGAACTGAGAATCGAAATTCAAGTCCCTAAACATTGAACTAAAAACTGAAAACACTGAATTAAAATTAAAGTCCCTAAACATTGAACTAAGGAACTAAAACATCTCATTTTATGTGCTGACGACGAAACTTAATTGTCATGGACCAACAAAATTGCAAGTAAGTAAATTGCAGTAGTGAGAATTTAAACAACTTACTTTCACTGGGAATGGATGACAATTACATAGACACACGCATGAAATGTGAGGCTCGATTTCTATCTAGATAGCTTAACAAAGTGGAGCTAAGAGGATGATCTGACCGTTGCAATCTCGCATTAACGTGTCAAGTCCCCCCAACCCCGGCTCAGTTGAATGGGATGTCCAATAATCACGCAATCTCGCGGATATGAACAAACACATTTGACACCATGAAGAACTTTCGGGGAAGAGAAGATCAACCTCTATATAGCAGTCTCGCTTTAGAGGGAGTATTCTTCTCAACACCATCCTAAGAATCCTATCGCAGCCCAGGTCCGGCAGCAGGTTATGTGTGCAATAGTGTAGTGCTAAAATAATAAAACATGCACAACAGTTTAATTGCAAAGAACACTTCTATAGTTTAAATTCAACCATTCATCCTTAACTCCAACCTGCAAAACAAGGTTTAGCAAAGACTACTCCCCTTATACCTCGCATCTACAAGAACATTTAACACTTCATGTTAGGAGCGTACCTTGTTTCCATGCTGCCAAACAAAAATTATTTTTTTTTTTTTTAGAAAAAGAAACAGGCCTATGTCCACTATGAGTTTTAACCTTCCCCAGTGGAGTCGCCAAGCTGTCGCGACCTTCCCGAGGGTGAATTATTCAAAGAAGGCTATTGGATTACTAAGTCCGAAAACTTGGCACGGACCCTCCCAAGTCCTACCAATCGCGACTTGATACTAGAAATTATCTCATTTAAACATGCAATTATACTCAAATTGGAGCCACCACTAATCAATTAGGGTTGGTTAGAAACCCAAATAAAGTATGGGAGAATACTTTATTTTTGCGAACCAGAGATTCACTAAGTCTGGGGACATGGTTACGCTAAATTAGTCTAACGCCCTTTCGGTACCTTTTATTAAAAAATATTTTGCAGGTAGTATTGATCAATTTTAACCTAAACTACTAACATGCAAATGGTAGTCATGCGGGTGCACAATCAATGAAATAACATTCAATAAACCAAAATGCATAACTAAAGACTATATGTATGCAATTCTATTTACATAATCCTAAAGATGCATGCGTTTCATGATATGGGATGAATGACATAATGATTCTATATGTATATTTTTTTATGATTTTTTTTATGATTTTTTTTAATGTATGCAACCTACACTAAACAATGACGACATGAAATGGGATTAATTATGAACTAACCTATTAATTAACCAAGTAAATGACTTTTGTGTTTTCTTTTTTTTATTTTTTTAAATGACCTAATATTTTTTATTAAAAAGAAAGTAAAGTAATTATGCATGATATGTGATGAGCAAATAACAATAACACGCCAAAATAAAAATCCATCCATGTAAATCAATGGCATATTATTTTAATATAAATCAATGGTGCAAAGCAATTCATGAATTTTGCTATAAAAAGTCGAAATAATCAAAAATCTAAACCGACATCTCACGGCTCAATATTTTTTATTATCATGACTTAATATGACAGATTTTCTAATTGGATAATAAATCAAAACAAATCAGGTTAGAATGAAAATAAATAAATAAAAACTATGAACCCAAATATCTAAAAATTTACCTAGTCTAACTCACGGTGGACTTCAAGAAATGGCGAGGAAGCAGTAATGGATGAACCGCGATGACTGAACTGCGATGATGGTTCGCCAAGGGTGATGGGTCACCGTTCGAAACAGGGGTTCGTCGGAACTCTGGCGAGGCTTGGGTGACAATCGGACCTGCAACAAAAACAGGGGAAGCAGCAAGTGGCTCGTGGGCACAGCAGCAGCAACTCGGACCAAGAGGCTCGGCTCATCGCAGGGGCAAGCGACTCGTTGAAGGCAGCAATGCGGGAGGTGTGGGCGGGAGGTATGGGCGCTGCAGGTCGTGGATCGGTTGGTGCTGTGATGCGGCGTTCGATGAGCGGGGGCTCCGAGTCACGGTGGCTCCCATGGGTCAATCCGAGATGCGGCGAGATCAGCACGACTTCGGCAGACGACAACAACAGGAAATCGGCGCCGCGACGGCAACAATGAACAGGGCAGGGGAAGTCAGGTCATCGGAGCAGCTGGGTCACGGCTGCGGTGGCGGTAGTGCGACTGCTTGGAGATGAATCGGTCGTGGTTTCGTGGACAGAGGCGTCGGGTCGGGCAGCGATTCGACTAATTGGGGCTGTTGCAAAGGCAGTGGCGTGGCGGATCAGGCGGCGAGGCGCGTCGTGGGGAGGCGGGTCGCAGCAACTGAGGCGCAGTGGCTGAGGCGCAATGGCGTCGAGCTCCGGCGAAAGGGAAAATGCAACGTTGCGGCGAAGCGGGGAGCTCCGGTGGCGGTGCAGTATATGGCAAAACAGAGCAACGGCGGGATGGGTGAGCAGGTTCCAGGCAGAGCACGAAGAAGATGAACAGTGTTGTTATTTCTTTCTTTTCTTTTTCTTTTCTTCCCTACTTCCTGTCTTCTCACGCGTCTCTCTCTCTCTCTCTCTCTCTCTCTCTCTCTCTCTCTCTCTCTCTCTCTCTCTCTGCAACTTTTGACTTTTCTCACTTTGTCCTTTCCACCCTGCTGCACGTCCTTTCTCCTTTTTCTCTCTTTTTTCCTTTTCTTTCTTCTCCCCTAAAGAAACCGAAGCTCCCTTTCTCTCTTCACTTTTCTCATTTCTCTTTGCTGGGTATTTTTTCGACGAAGAGAAGCCCCCTTCACTCGAACCCGTACACCCTCTTTTTATAGGCCAAAACAAAATGTAATATTTTTATCGATATTTCATCTGACGAAAAGATTGCTGATAACCTCCTGATTACAAAATATTTTATTCTCCTTATCTGTTAAATATTTTCAATTGAATTCAACTGATTTTATCTATAAAGATAAGGCTTATCTATTGCTAAAGATCAGATTGCAAATCCAATTTTTTTAAACCGCTCGCCTCAAATCTCAAATTCTCATTAATTAATAAAAAAACAACGGGCTTGGGCTTGCTCATTCCGTGGGCCTAGCCTGGCCTATCAAACTAAAGCTCAAAAATATAAATTTGAACCCCTACACCACCGGCCCAATAAAAGTTAAATTAAAATAAATGCACCTAAACTTATGTATTATGCAACTAATTTTTTTTCAGGAATAAAACTAACCCTTAATTTTTATGTAATAAATAAATGATCGAACCGCCAAAATTTAGGTGTCAACAAACTTTCAAATTCATTTATTTATAAATTGGGAGAGGAGAGTTTCCGCTAAATCTTGAAGAAGTCATATAATCACATCTCAGGCGTTCTGTTGACTAAACTGGTGACGATATTCTCACAGAATTTTCAATTACAGGTAGATTTATTCTTCACAACAAGCCGAAATAGGCAACAACAATGAGCAAAAGAAGATGCCAAATGAGGTGAAAAAAGATTCCAAAACATTAGATTGGGAGAGGAAAAAAAAAGGGAAATCGATGGCCAGAAAAGGAAAGCATAGCAATGCAGGCCTGTAGGTGAAGTTTTTGTGAGAGAGTGATTTTTTGGGAGAGAGAGAATAGGGGCTTGAAATGGCTTCGTTTGGCATGTACAGAATAGAATATCAAGAAAATATAAACCTTAAAATCTTTAACTCATGTGCCTACATTTCTTATATGTTCATTTCGTGGTAAATTCTTGTTAATTTAGGATTAAAAATAAGTTTAATGCATTCTAGAGTTGCTGGGATCTACACTTTGATATCGTACTCCTGGTTTCTTACCAATAATAGACTTCCTATCCGAAAAGGAAAAACTTTTAACAAATGTGGAAATTAAAAAAGTGAGAGAGAGGTACCAAAACTTTTGACAAATGTGGAAATTAAAAAAGTGAGAGAGAGGTACCCACCGGTGGACAGCTGCGTTAGTTGAAAGTCCCTTTCTCATCGCCGAGATCGAGAGTTCAAAACCCGCAATTGCTAGCGTTGTAAATGGAGGGCCATGATGGTGGGGTCTTGTGCTAGTATCCCCGAGATACTGACGTTGATCCAAATGTGCCACCAGGCGCTACTTGGGCTATGTGAGGCCCCGTAAGGAGGCTCCGGCGGATCCTCGGTTATCCAAAAAAAAAAAAAAATGAGAGAGAGGGGCTGCTATCATCTGGGCAGCGTGATGATCAAATATTTATAACCAATTATGCATGTTTCGGACTTTGGACATTAGTCTCCGTCTTCCTAATCATGCTCATTAGTGCCGTTCTATGGACTTAATTAACCTTACAACACCACCAGGATCTAAAAATGACCCTAATCTTCTAAATCATGGACATGTGTCATTATAAACAACACTTGTGATGCAATGACGCATGCCATGATTTCAAAGCTAAACTGCCACTCTTCGCCACCACGTTGGAGAAGTACACAGAGAGAGAGAGAGAGAGAGAGAGAGAGGTTTAATTTGGTTAATTACGTAAAATCGAATCGGCTCTTTTGAAATTCTCCATCTTCAATCTGGAATATGTGGAGAGAAAAAGAAAAAGGATGAGAGGAAGTGTGGTTGGCACTCTTGTTGAGACATCTACAGTGGCGATGGTGTGAAGTGGTCATATATTCTCAATATATCTTTGCCCTACCTACCCTATAAATACAGCCAAGAATTTATGTATTTATCTTTGGTTATTATTGTTCTCGATTATTCGGGAAGGAAAGATGGATAATTATTGGTTTGGTCCCAATGAGGAAAAAAAGAGACAACAAAAGTACGAACGCTGTGAAAATCACTTTCATTTCTTGCGTGGCAATACAATCATAAGAATCATCTTGTCTTGTTCGAGAAAGAAAAGGCATGAATAATTATACAACCATGATTTCGATTTTGGAAGTACGAAATTCAACAATTAGCAGCCCTATGAACCCAGGATACATAAGTGAAAGCGGTTGCCAGGATAGCCCCCCTTATTATAGTAGCACAGGGAATCCCATATTTGCCTTTTCCATATAGCCCTCTCAAAAATGGCCAGAAACATAGTAGCACCCACACACTGCATACCACCTCTCCTAAGCCAGAGCCGTTGTTAATGGATGTTTGTGGGCGCAACCCTAGCAACATTGCAAGTAGTGCCATCAAGTGCACTAGCAAAAGAGTAGTGCCTGGTACAAACATTGGGGACTCATCAAAGGTGAACCTCCCACTTTTCGCACCGATGTCATCACTAGATGTAGATTGGTCTTTCTTGGTTACTTCAAATATTGTCTCTGATAACCCTAAGAGCTTGAGTATGACACTTAAGAATCCAAATGACCAGGCACATGCAGATATTATCCGTGGCATTCTATGGTTATTCCACCATGCGCGTATCGACAGGCCAGTGATGAAGTACTCATATATACAATTTAGGTTGTAGATGATGAAAATGGCAGCTGGAATTAGGATAGCTGGCTCTTGTACCTGCAATTACATAAGATAGGAAGATAATGAGGCATATTCTTGAGAAAAAAATATTTGCAATAGTTTCTTCTTACCTTGGGCAAGAAGTGGGAGTTGGTCATGATACAATAAGCCGGTAGGAGAGCATATAAGAATTCGGGTATGGATCTCAGTGCCCAAGTGAGGATCCATAGGTATCCCAAACATTGCCTGACATTGAGCTGCTCGAATAGGGTGCCATATATTGGATTCTTTTTGCTTACTAGAATTTCGAGTAGGCCCGTGGCCCATCTCTTTTGCTGGGTCATCAAAACAGGCCCTCCGGATGGTGCGCAGCCCAGAAAAGCAGGTGGATTTGGTGAACAGTAGAGTGATCTCCAACCCTTGGTTTGGATGGCCAATCCCGTAAAGATATCTTCTGTCGTCGATCCGTACATCAAACCAATCTGCAAGAAAGCACATGCACAACATTTTGTCATGCTGACAAATCAATTTCTGCCATCTTTGTCTGTCATAAAAATGCTTAAAGTCAGAGCACTTGGTACCATAAATGGTGTGGATAGCAATTCGTGTTCGTGGAAAAATCGCAAATCTTCAGATTAATGCTAATGAACATAAGGTGGTTGCGACAGTGCAACATTTTATAATGTACTAAATTAGTGCAAACACACACTGACCTTTTTTCCCCATTCAGTGTTATATTCATAGGTGCAACTAGCAACTTGACATGCTGCTTCAAGAGAATTTGAAAGACCTTTGGCATGGTTTGAATTGCCCCGTAGAGCATGAGCAGCGGAATTGGTGAACTGTTTTGAACTTCCAAATCCGTTTAGTAATTTTTCCTTGCTTAATTCTCCTGTAAAAACCAAATTGGCAAATGAAAGTATAGGGTTTATTATAACTAGATAAATAGTCCGTGAACAAGCGATTAGCAATCAAACAAAAGCACATCACGTTCGAGATAAGACCATTATTTTCAGTCTTCAAGTCACCTGGCCACGACCCATAGATTACTTTCCGACGATGAAAGCATCCTGTTCCCCCATAGAAAGGCCCTTGAATTCCCACTATCCCTCGGATCAAATACTAAAATCAACGGCATCATAGGTAAATATACTAATCAGTAGATAAGCTATGGATCGGCTCCGAATAAGACTTATCATGTAGTAAAATTGTACGTACTTCGAATAAGACCACCATTTGATTTCCAAACGGGTCATCCTTTAGTCCATCGTAGAAGATCTGTGGACTTCAGTCTCTTTCATGTTTTGTACCGAGAAGGAGACACAAAGCATGAAGAACAATCTGTGGATTGTTGGCGTACATGTCGCAGTCAACATTTAGCATGAATGGTGCATTCGTCATGAGTCCTGACACTCTGGTCTGTTCATCCATCAAAGTGACATGAGAGGAAAAGAATTGTAAGATTTTTTTTTTTTTTTTTTTTTTTGGTGGGGGGGGGGTGGTCAAAGACTACACTTGGGGCTTGATGGAAAGTCTTACGTACCAGGACATTCATGGCTCCTGCCTTGTAATGATGTGGGTGCTTTGGCATCTTTTCTCTTGATATGTAGATTAGATGCGGCAATTCATCCGGCTGACCTCCTTTATTTTCCAGTATGATCTTTGTCAAAATCACAATAATAGCATTGAGCCTCAAATTAAAAACAGTTAGCCCCATTTCAATTAGATTGTGACGTGTTCATGTTAATTTGCCGTGCCATAGTAATCGTAGAACAATTTTATGCAAACCTAACCAGAGATATTTACTTAGGAATTTCACTGTACCTTAATAATACTGGGATGATTACTGCGTTCTGTGTTAGAGAAAGCTGCAAACTCCCTGGTAGGATCAGATGGGACAGAGCCTTGGGACGCGTCTTCTATCTTCCTGCTCAGCTTCTCGTACTCATCCTGTGAAAGAACAAGACGAATATGAGTATTTCCACATCCATGTCTTACACATACCCAATCCTACGCATGAACACTACACTCCAGAGATTGAGCATCACCCTCATTGTGTCCCGTGCTTGTTGGAATTCCAACGAGCAATCTTCACTGGACAATGTCGTCGCGTTGCCAGCAAAGTAACGGAACGGGGCTCGCAATTGAATGTTGTACTTCTTACAAAACGGGACCCAGAGCTTTGCGAACTTGGCAGCTTCCACTAGAGAGTAGAAGGTCAACAGCGAGCAGCCATCGTCAGAGACATAGCACGCCAGCCTATGAGCTGGATAGTCTACCGCCATTAAAGAAAGGACAGTGTTCACGGTGATGATCGGTGGCTCTAGCTGTGGATCCGCTGTCGTGACAAAGACGTCCACTGGAGGAAGCTCGGTTACCCTATATGAAGGAAACGTGAAAATAAAAAACAGTAATATAGAACTAAACCTAAAAATATAAGTCGGTTGAACACAACCACTTATAGAACGCTGGTAACCCGAAATCCACGAGGAACCTACGTGAATATTATACGAAACATGTACTTCAAGCGGAACTCATCTTCTAAAACGGAGCTGAATGGAGAACTTATTTTCCCAAATTCATTTCAGCAGGTTAGGTATGAGTTACTGCGTCTTATGAAATCACTACAGTTGGAAATGAAAGAAAAGAGGACAAATGGGGAAAATTGTCTAAAAAGCCCTAAATCTATTATACTTTTGTCAATTCAGTCTTAAACATTTTAATTTTGTCAATTCAGTTCTAAACGTTTTCATTTCTTGTGAATTGAGTCCATCCGGCCAATTTTGACTTGGAAATTACTAACATGAATGTCGCTAGTGCCACGTAGGATTGTCAATATTGATATGGATAAATTTTTTATAATATTTTATTTTTTCTTCCTTTTTATTTTTGCTTCCTCTCCATTTGGCTAGTGGCCGGAGGCCAACCACAGGTGATAGCCAGCCACTAGCCATGCTAGGCCGATGGGCCTCACCCACCACAAGCAAGGCATCGTCGGGCAAGGGCAAGCCCTGGTGAGGGGAGCCCTTGCCCCCATCGAGGCCCAATGAGGGTTGGCCTCGCCTCGCCCAGGTTAGGCGAGGCCAACCCTTGCCTAGACCAAGCAACGCTAGGCAAGGTTGCCTTGGCTTGGGCGATAACTAACCTTGCCAGATTTGACCCTTTTCGGCCTTACCTTGCTCATGCTAAATCTGGCAAAGTCAGCCATCACTTAGGCCAGGGCGGCCTCGCCCAACGTTGCCTTTGTCAAGCCGATGCTCAGCGAGACCGCTTGGGCTTGGGCGATGGGCGACTTCAACAGGTCTAGGCGAGGGTCGACCTTGCCTAGCCTAGACGAGGGAAGGACGACCCTCATCGGGCCTCAACCGACATGGCTGATGGCCTACCATCATTTGTGGCCGAAGGCCAGCTGGCCAAATGGAGAAGAAGCGAAAAAGAAAAAAAAGAGAGAAAAATATTAAAATATAATTAAAAATTATCCATATCGGCATTGGCAATCCTACGTGGCATTGTCGGCCCATGTCAATAATTTCTAGCCAAAATTGACTGAACGGACTAATTTGCAAGAAATGAAAATATTTGAGATTGAATGGATAAAAGTATAATAATTTTATGACTTTTTGGAAAATTTTCCTAGGACAAATGTTTTGAGAAAATTATTCACACTTACAACCCCTTGACAGAAACTCAAAAAAGATAATCATTCTAACCATTCGTGACAACAGAAATAAAGAAAAAGCAAGTTGTACTAGTTGCTGTTGCTCTAAGGAGTGGAGAATCAAGGGCTCGAGACAGAAGCAGCACAATGACGCTGAAAACGTTGAAGATTCAAAATAAAGCAAGCCACGCGAAACAGCTAGCTACTGCTCTATCGTTTTACCTTCGCAAGATGCGTTGGGGGTAAGTTTTGTAGCTTACGGGGCTCCATTTTATGCTGACCATGAGAACCCACATGAATGTGAACCACGACTCGCACGTGAGCGCGACCTGCCATTCAACTCCGTGGTCCTTGATATGAACAAGCCGATACGTGAGAAGAGAGATGAGAAGGAACAAGATGAAGATCTCGACCGCCCTCTTAGCCCAGTTTTTCAGGCTTATTTTCTCGTATAGAGGAGTGGGAGTGGATTCGATGGCCATTGGAGAACGCTCGTGTGTCTCTGCACACACCAGCTCTTGCTCTTTGCTGTTTTTTTTGGTGGTTTTGTGCTTTCAAAAGGTGGCCATAACTCAAATGGTGGTGGCGACTTATATAGAAAGAGGTTGAACCCCCGTCGTCACGTGCTTAGGCTTCCATATACAACAAGTTCACTTACCTCCATCACAGTAGTGCTAAACCATAACATTGCTATGCTAAAGACATGGACTATATTCGACGCTCGAGAACAATAATTGGCATTACTTAATATTATAGCTCTATAATGTGGTCATGACGTGCCTTCTAGTATTCTTAGTTGTACAATGATTGTTTATTTAGCTTTTCTTCTTCGATTCTTTGTTTTAATAAGCAATGAGAGATTGGTAGGCCAAAGCCCTTGCTGGATCTTTGTCATTGTGTGTGTGTCCTGTTCTGGGAATTGCGTAGCATGGTGGTCCAAACCTTGATTTGATGTTTGTCATTTTGTTTCTCCCTTATTTGAAGGTATATCGCCAGCATAGAAATGCTGTTTCGTGTAAAAATTGCCGACAGAGATTTGGCTCCTGCGGACTATTACCATGCAAGCATGCCCATAAAAATAAAAATAAAAACAAAAGGTGTTATTTGTGAGGAATTTGTCAATGCTAAAAATATTAGGTGCATTTAACATGTTTCATGTGGGATGATACAATAAACCATTCAAGGATTGACATATGTCAACCTGGGACCACATACTAGATTATTCAAAATTTCTAAATGGCCCTCTCTTTCTCGTTAAGCTCCGTCCCACGCTCGGTGAAGTGCTGAGCCAACTATTACTATGCAAGCATGCCCATAAGAAAAAACAAAAGGTGTTATTTGTGAAGAATTTGTCAATGCTGAAAATATTAGGTGCATTTAACATGTTTCATGTGGGATGATACAATAAACCATTCAAGGATTGACATATGTCAACTTGGGACCACATACTAGATTATTCAAAATTTCTAAATGGCCCTCTCTTTCTCGTTAGGCTCCGTTCCACGCTCGGTGAAGTGCTCTCTCTCTCTCTCTCTCTCTCTCTCTCTCGCCATTTTTTCTTTTTCTTTTTGCCTTTTGAGGCCATGGACGATGCTTGCGCTATGGATTGTAGCGTCATCGGCTAGCCATGGAGACTTGCTCATGAGCATGTCGACGCTCATCCATGGCCTATTAGGAATGCGAATATATGAAGGGAAAAAATAAAGAAAAAAAATGAGAATTTTTACGTGGAAAATCCTTCCGAAATTAGGATAAGGGAAAATCACAGTGTCGCACTAGGCAATCTTCCATTATCAATATCAGTATTATAAGCTCTAAGATTACAAGTTTCAATGTTACAACTATAAAAGATATTGTCTCATATACAGTAGGAATCTAGGACATACATAATTAATATGAAAATTACATGTATGCCATTAACAGTAATAAAAACCTTATTGATTACTTTAACATTATAGGATTGTTAATTGCCTAAAATAAATTATTTCTGCACTTGAACATTATTTTCCTCCATTAGACAAACTCCACGATTCCATCAATCTCCCAATTGGAGGTTAATCTTCAAAAAAAAAAAAAAAAAAAAAAAAAAAAAAAAGAAGTAATAATCTTTTATAGTCTCTATCTTTGTACTCCAAATTGTCCTAGTGTGGCGACTCCCTCATTGTTATAGATGAAGCCAAATATTTGTTTTTAGGGGCTTTTTTGTTTTTTCTGTCATATTTGCTTTTAGGTTAAAAGTGATACCTTTATGTTAGCGATGGCAAGACACTGAAAAAGAAAATAGAGATGCAAGAAAAGGAGAGAAGAAAAAAAGTGAGCTTTTCTTCTTTATGGGGGTTCTCAATCTCTTTGTGCCCTGATCTTGAGAGAAGATCATCATTGTATTCCAATTTTTTTCGAAATCTAGTGGATTCACAGAGTGCCTCTACGCAGAGACGTAGCCCAAGTTTGGGTGAACTTCGATAACAAACTTTCTGGCGTGTTCATCTGATTCTGTTATTTTATTATTATATCCTACTTGATAAATTGTTTACGAGCGTTATTTTTCTAGAATCAACATGCGATTTCGTAACAACTGGTATCAGAGTCTAGGTTGGCTAATCGAGAACATCAAGGGTTTTTCGATGACGTTCGATTGAAAGCAAACAGTATGGCAGAAGATAAAATTAGAATTGATAAGTTCAATGGGTAGGATTTCGGATGGTGGAAACTACAAATCGAGAATTATCTTTATCAAAAGGATCTCTGTGCACCACTTGAGGGTTGGAAACCCGAGATGGCGGAAGTGGATCCGACAATAGAAGCCGGATGAAAAATTCTTGATCGAAAGGCGTTAGGTGCGATTCGTCTAGGGTTGATGAAAAAGATAGGGCACCACATCACGGAGGCAAAAACTGCAAAAGAAGCCATGGATATTCTAACAAATATTTATGAGAAGCCGTCCACATCAAATCAGGTATTTTTGCTGAAGAAACTAGTTAATATGAAGTTATCTGATAGAGGTTTTGTGGCAGAGCATATTAATAGTTTCACGCAGGTCACTGGTCAATTAGAATCCGCAGGCATAAATTTAGATATGAAGCTTCAAGCTTTATTATTTTTATGTTCTCTTCCGAAAGTTACAATCTTTGCAGGTGCGGGGAATTTCAAGCACCATGAAGGATGATTTAACTCTTAATGATGCTGTGAGTAGTATCATGGATAAAGAGATGCGAAAGAAAGTCTCGGATGGAAATAATTTTTCCGCATCTACATCTTCAACAACACTCACAATGGAAAACCGTGGAAGAAGTAAAAGTAGAGGAAAATTCAACGGGCGTGGCAAATCACAATCAAGGGGTAAGAGACAGGTTGCAAAAGATGGGTGTTGGTTTTGTCACAAAATTGGACACCGGAAGTTTCAATGTGAAGCCTATAAAAAGAAGCAGCAAGATAAGAATCAATGAACTAATGTGGTTAGTGATGAATCTTTGCTAGATAACTTGTGTTTGTCTACAAGTTTTGATTTGACAACAGATAAATGGTTTATTGATTCTGGTGCTTCTTTTCACTGCACCTTGCAAAGAGACATATTTGATGATTATGCTAGTAGAGATTTTGGACAAGTGGTTGTGGGAAATGGCCACATGTGTCCCATTGTTGGGAAATGAACTGTGACTGTGAACATCTCAAGTGGAGGACGTCTAGTTTTGCGTGAAACTAAGCATATTCTGGAATCAAAGAAAAATCCGATTTCAACCAGTAAACTTGACCAAGAAGGTTTGGTAATAACCTTTGGATGCGGAAAGTGGAAGATAACCTTAGGGGCAAGAGTAGTAGTAAAGGGAAAGCATACGGGTACACTTTACCTTCTTCAATGAGACAATATCAGTGATATGGTTACAACTACAATGGCTATAGGTAATTTATCTACTCTTTGGCATTACCGTTTGGGATATCTTGGTGAAAAATGTGTAAAGCAGTTACACTCAAGGAAATAAATTCCAGGTTTGCAAAAAGTTAAGTTAGAATTTTGGTGAGAGTTGCATTTAAGGAAAACAGAAGGTTGTTAGTTTTCAATTGAATGTGCGACTAAATAAAGGTCAGAAGCTAGAGTTGGTTCATACTGATGTATGGGGACTTGCTCAGGAACTCTCTTATGGTGGTAAGAGATATTTTGTCACCTTTATTGATGATGCGGCAAGGAAGACTTGGGTCTATACTCTTAGAGAAAAATCAGAAGTATTCAGGATATTCAAAATGTGGAAGACCATGGTAAAAAAAGAGATAGATTACCAAATTAAAGCTCTAAAGTCTAATAATGGTGGTGAATACACAAGTAAGGAATTTGCAAAATATTTGAGTCGAAAAGACATACACGGGTTAAAGACTGTTCCTAGAATTCCTCAAGAATATGATGTAGCTGAAAGGATGAATAGGTGTATTCTAGAACGCGCGAGATGCATGAGGCTACACACGAGTCTCCCTCTACACTTATGGGCTGCCACAGTTGATGCAGTTGTTTATCTTATCAACAGAAGTCCATCTAGTGCGTTGGATGGAGAAATACCACAAGAACAGTGGTTAGGTAAAAAGATTAATTATTCACATCTAAAGGTGTTTGGTTGTATTGCATATGCTTTGATTGACAAGGAGGATAGGAAAAAGCTTGATGCTAAGTCCTAGAAGTGCGTCTTTATCGAATACGGTGGCGACGAGTGTGGCTATAGGCTTTGGGATTATGAGAATAACAAAGTCATCCGTAGTCACAATGTGGCATTCCATGAAGAAAAGATGTGCAAGGATTGTCAGACAGACCATGAGAAGGTAGTAGAACCAAAATATGTTGAATTAGACACAATGCCCGTGAAGATATTTCTAGAGTGCACCTGAAAGAGAGGTTCAAGATGAGCCTATTGTTAGTGAGGAGGTAGTTCAAAAGGAACACGCTAATTCAGAGCGAACTGTTGGAGAAAACTCCTTTATTGTTTTAAAGCTGACAAAACGTTTTCTTTCAGTCTAGTCTGAATTCTTCCAGACTCAAGTGTCAAAGTCTGAAGACCTCCAGACTCTGTCATCAAAGTCTGAATATAGCTAGACGCAAGATTCAAAGTTTGTCCAAGTTGACAGTCACCAGGCCGAAAGAAGAATTTTCCCCAAGGGGCTTTTGAGGCCCAAAGCCCCTTGGGTAAGTCCAACCAAACGGGGCCTAAGTACCATGAATTGTGTGGCTAGCAATTTATGTTCGTGGAAAAATCATATATCTTCAAGTTAATGCTAGTGAACTTAGGATGGTTGTCGGAGTGCAACTTTAAGGTTGAGAACAATTAATGGATGGACCTTGGAAAATATAGCTAGATGTAGGGCTGCCAATAGGTCGAGTCTGGTCGGGTTTTGACATTATTCGACCCAACCCAATTCATAAGGCAATGTGTTCTAATCCGATTCAAACCGACCCAAAAAGCATAATATCAAAGGCAATAATTCATGTCAAGTATGGTCCAGTCCAGGTTGGGTTTCAAGTTTAAGTTTTTTTTTCCTTTTCTTTTTCCCCTTCTCACCTCTTGTTTATCACCCAACAAATTCATTGGGTTCCATTGGGTTCCTCGGCTAGTTTTAAGAGATCAGCTCAACCAAATTTTAAAGCCTCGCAATATATTGTCTCTACTAAGTTTAATAAAACTAAAATTTGACAAAACTAAAAGTGAATGAAATACACCTAAGGGAGATGAGCGGCGTCCAATTAGCAAAATCCGACCAAAATTGGCCAAAAGAACTGAATTGGCACAATGTAAAAAGGTTTAGGACTTAATTGGCACAAAAAAAAAGTTTATGACTAAATTGGCACAAATGAAAAAGGTTTATGATTTTTTTGGCACTTTTCCCAGTGAGATGTGAGAACGTGTTTGTCTCATTATTTGGAGTCAATAATGTGTTCACAGGTCAAACAATGTTTTGACCCTAACCCGATCCAAAACATATTTATTTGCTTGTTTTGTAATTTTTATCTAAACAATATTAAGACCCGAAACATAGACTTAGCTTGATTGATGTTCGGTTTGTGTTTGGGTCGTGTTCGGGTCTCTGGACACCCCTAGCTGGATGTATGTATAGGTAGATATGCATAATGTGTGAAATCAACGCAAAGACACACTGACCTTTTTAACCCAATTAGTATTGTATTTATAAGTGTAACTAGCGCCTTGACAAGCTGTTTTCGAGAGAGCTCGGCGGATCTCTGGCACAATCCAAATTCCCTGTAGAGCATGAGCAACAAAAATGATGAACTGTTTTGAACTTCCAAATTCATTTATTTATAAATTGGGAGAGGAGAGCTTCCGCTAAATCTTGAAGAAGTCATATAATCACATCTCAGGCGTTTTGTTGACTAGACTGGTGACGATATTCTCATAAAATTTTCAGTTACAAATAGATTTATTCTTCATGACAAGCCGAAATAGGCAACAACAATGAGCAAAAGAAGATGCCAAATGAGGTGAAAAAAGATTCCAAAGCATTAGATTGGGAAAGAAAAAAGGGAAACCACCACCTGCGGTGGCCCAGCTGGATAAGAGCTTCCCATGATCCTAAGCGGAAGGGGAGGAGTTCGAATCCCGCTGGCCGAACGGGATCTTAAGCGCGACGTCGGGGTGGTAGGTCCTCCGCTAGCGTCGCTCCAGGGTTTACCTTCAACGTCCCCCCGGGCCTGTCGGGCCGTCCGCGTTGGTACGGGGAGGGGTTCCCTGGGTATCAAAAAAAAAAAAAAAAAGAAATCGATGGCCAGAAAAGAAAAGAATAGCAACGCAGGCATGTAGGTGAAGTTTTCTGAGAGAGGGATTTTTTAGGAGAGAGAGATTAGGGGTTTGAAATGGCTTCATTTGGCGTGTACGGAATAGAATATCAAGAAAATATAAACCTTAAAATCTTTAACTCATGTGCCTACATTTCTTATACGTTCATTTCGTGGTAAATTCTTGTTAATTTAGGATTAAAAATAAGTTTAATGCATTCTAGAATTGCTGTGATCTACACTTTGATATCGTACTCCCAGTTTCTTACCAATAATAGAATTCCTACCCGAAAAGGAAAAACTTTTAACAAATGTGGAAATTAAAAAGTGAGAGAGAGGTACCAAAACTTTTGACAAATGTGGAAATTAAAAAAGTGAGAGAGAGGTACCCACCGGTGGGCAACTGCGTTAGTTGAAAGTCCCTTTCTCATCGCCGAGATCGAGAGTTCGAAACCCGCAGTTGCTAGCATTATAAGTTAAGGGCCATGATGGTGAGGTCTTGTACTAGTGTCCCCAAGGTATTGACGTTGGTCCAAATGTGCCACAAGGCGCTACTTGGGTTGTGTGAGGCCCAGTAAGGAGGCTCCGGCGGATCCTCGGTTATCCAAAAAAAAAAAAAAATGAGAGAGAGGGGCTACTATCATTTGGGCAACGTGTTGATCAAATATTTATAACCAATTATGCATGTTTCAAACTCTGGACATTAATCTCCGTCTTCCTAATCATGCTCATAATTGCCGTTCTATGGACTTAATTAACCTTACAACACCACCAGGATCTAAAAATGACCCTAATCTTCTAAATCATGGACATGTGTCATTATAAACAGCACTTGTGATGCAATGACACATGCCATGATTTCGAAGCTAAACTGCCATTCTTCGCCACCACGTTGGAGAAGTACAAGACGAAGAGTGTTCCTTTTAGAGAGAGAGAGAGAGAGAGAGAGAGAGAGAGGAGAGGGAGGGGGGGGGGGCTTTAATTTGGTTAATTACGTAAAACCGAATCGGCTCTTTTGAAATTCTCCATCTTCAATCTGGAATATGTGGAGAGAAAAAGAACAAGGATGAGAGGAAGTGTGGTTGGCACTCTTGGTGAGACATCTACGGCGGCGATGGTGTGAAGTGGTCATATATCTCAATATGTCTTTGCCCTAATGTGAAGATGAAAAGAATGAACTGAAAGCTGGAGGATAAGCAAGAAGCTTTTGAATCTCTCTATTTCATTGAACTTGTAGTACAAATTTCTACATCATAGAACATCAATGAATAAGAATGCTCTGTTTTCTAACTCTCTCTGTATCTTCATTGTATAGACTACTCAACACAGAGCATCCATCAGTGGCATGGTCTATTTTTTCTCTCTCTCTATCTGTATCTCTCTAACGAACTTTTCTAAGTTGCTAAAAACAAACTCATTGAAGAAGAAGAAGATAAAACTGAACCTAAAAAGAGAATGCAACAAAACTTTTTCTTAATCTGTTTTAATCCTCAACTGAATAAACAGCACACATGTTAATTGAGGTCTTTATCACCGACTCTTCATCATCGAGCATTTACTTCATGACATGGCGATCTTCATCACCGACTCTTCATCATCGAGCATTTACTTCATCGAGTATTTACTTCATGACGTGGCTTTCACTCAACTAGCCCTTGACTTGTGTGCTTCGCTTTGTGCTATACTTCTTCTGATCTTTTACAATAGCCACCGCAGCTCTTTCACTTTTAGTATCTTCCTTTGTCGAAGTTGTGACAACAGAGTGAGTTGGCTATGTTGTTCTTGTGTTCTTAACATCCCCCCTCAAATTAGGAAGGGTTAAGAATCCCATACCCAATTTGGTTCTAATAGTATAATGAGCAAACCGTGAGAGTGATTTGGTAAAGATGTCAGCAAGTTGAAGATGGCTTGGAATATAGCGAACATTTATAGAACCTGAAGATACTTTTTCACGAACAAAGTGAAAATCAACTTCGATATGCTTAGTACGAGCATGTAGGATGGGATTAGCTATAAGAGAAATAGCAGATTTGTTATCACAGAACAAGAGTGTTGGTGATGTGAGAGATATACCAATATCTCATAGGACAAAGCTGATCTAGGTAAGATCAGCAATGGTTGATGCAAGTGCTCGATATTCAGCTTATGTGGAAGAGTATGAGACGATAGGTTGTTTCTTGGCTGATCGAGAGAGAAGATTAGAGCCAAGATAAGTGCAAAAACCAATAGTAGAACGTCTGGTGTCAGCACATCCAACCCAGTCAGCATCTGAGTATCCGCAAAGGGCTATAGAGCTGTTAGAATGAAAGAAAATCCCAAGATGTGCCGTTCCTTTAACATATCGAAGGACTCTTTTCAATTTATGAAAGTCTGCCATTGTTGGATGCTGCATTTTCTAGCATAGCGGATTCATTGCATAGGCAAGATCAGGTCGAGTGATTGTCAAATATTGAAGACCACCTACTATACTTCTATACTCAAGTGGATCAAGCAGCAGAGTATCATCATTTGTCATAGCAATTGACCTAAGTGGCAAAGGAGTTGAGATAGGTTTGCACTCTGTCATGTGAGCCCTATTAAGTAGATCAATGGCATATTTGGTCTGACAAAGAAATAGATCTTGAGAAGTATATTTTGCTTCAATTCCTAAAAAGTAATGAAGATACCCAAGATCTTTCATGTGGAATTGAAGGCTTAGTTTCTTGATCAATGTAGCTAGAAGCTGAGCTGAACTGCCAGTCAAAATTGTGTCATCTATATAGAGTAATAATAGTATTGTATCTGAACCAGTATGCAGAACAAATAGAGATGGGTCAGACGTACTGCAGAAAAAACCATTTTCAAGAAGAAAATTACTGAATTTATCAAACCAGGCTTGTGGTACTTGTCGAAGACCATATAAAGACTTCTTGAGAAGACAAACACACTGAGATTTTTTAGGATAGATAAACCCAGGTGGGTGCTCCATAAACGCTGTCTCATTCAAGACTCCATGTAAGAAAGCGTTTTTAACATCAAGTTGATGTATTGGCCAATTTCTCATCATAGCCACAAAAAGTACCATACGAATGGTAGCATGTTTAACAACATGACTGAATGTTTCAGTAAAGTCTATTCCCTCTTCTTAATGAAGGCCTTTGGCAACTAACCGAGCTTTTAATCTGTCAAGACTACCATCAGGTGCTAAATTGGTTTTAAACACCCATTTATAGCCTATAACATTCATCTGGTTAGTTCTAGGAACTAGTATCCAGGTTTGATTTTCATACGGAGCATTCATTTCTTCTTGCATTGCTCTGTACCACCCTTCATCAGCTAAGGCTGATTTAACAGATCGCGGTTCCAAAGGCACTTTATATTTAGTTAAACAAGCTTACTTGGGATTTGGTTTTATAATACCAAATTTCAGTCGAGTGTGCATATGATGAACAGTAGCAGTACCTTGAGAAGTAGAGATGGAATTGTGTTGTCCTTGATCAAGGACAATGTCAGTAGGCATGACACTTGTGGAAGTAAAATCCGGTTGTTCTTTACCAACTGAGTTAGACTGCATCTGTGTGAAAGATGAAATTTGTGGCACACCTCCAATGTATGAAGTATCAGTGTGATGATCTTCCAAAGTAGGATTATACTGAAATTTTGCTGTTTGGTCAATGAAACCAGTGTCTACTGGTGCTGTACTTGGAGAATCGAGAAGTTTAACTTCTTCTACCCATTGTTTGTACAGGGTAGTATACTGTTCATAATTAGTTGTCAACTTCTTTATAAATGGGAAGAAAGTTTCATCAAACACAACATGTCTACTGATATATATACGACCATCAGTAGGTACAAGGCAGTGATACCCTTTATGACGTTCATTGTATCCCAGGAATACACAGGTAAGAGATCTGGGATCAAATTTATGTTGTGTATATGGTCTAAGACAAGGATAACATGCGCATCCAAAGACCCTTAGATGTTCATAGCTTGGCTGATGATGATGAATTTTGCTGTAAGATGAGTCCAGTTGTAGCTTTGGTGTAGGAAGAATATTCACAATATAGTTAGCTATCATGAAGGCATCTACCCAAAATCTCAATGGAACTCTAGAGTGATACAGCATAGCTAAACCGAGTTCAACTATCTGATGATGCTTTATTTCTGAGATTCCATTTTGTTCCGGTGTATGTGGGTAGGACATGAACTGTTTTATGCCACAGTTCTTTAAATGATTCTGGAATCTATTGCTTATGAACTCTCCTCCTCCATCACAATGAAAAATTTTGATTCTATGATTGAATTGCCTTTTGACTAGTTTCTGAAACTCAACAAAGATATCATAGAATTCTGACTTCAATCTCATTGGATACAGCCAGCTATAGCATGAAAAATTGTCTACAAAGATCACATAGTACTTAAATTTCTAAAAAGAACTAACTAGTGAGGAACCCCAAATGTCATAGTGTATCTTTTCTAAAGGAACATTACATGTAGTGTCTGACAAAGGAAAAGGTAAAGCTGTACTCTTTGCTATTTGATAGCTTCTACATTGAGTCTGAGTTGTTGCATTGCAGTAAATCAACTTCTGATTCTGTAGATGCTTTACTATTTTCAAATTTGTGTGAGCCAATCTCTGGTGCCACACATCTTCTGCTACACCTCTCTGTCTTTAAGTGAAGAAAGCTTCTGTAGTTTGTGTGTCCACTCGGTGAAGTCCTCTAATTTTCCTTCCGAGCTTCATTGTTGTATTGGTGGGATTGTCCTTTACATAGACACCAATTTTATCAAAGACAAATGAACAAGGATAGTCATCTGTTAGTTTAGAAATTGAGAGAAGGTTCTTCTTTATTTCTGGAACAATCAGTACATCATTAAGAGGTAATGAGTTGTCCTCAATATTTAAAAAAGTATCACTAATGTAAGTAATAGGCAGACATGACCCATTTCCTATCATGACAATATCAGTTCCACTATATTTAGAGAGTGTATGAAGAATACCAGAATTTGCACTAGTGTGAGCTGTAGCACCAGTATCTAGATGCCACTAACTTCCTTTTGGATCCTCGAGATGCATTGTTGTCAATGCTATTGGAATATATTCTACTTGATATGGGTTATCAAATCGATACCAATAGCGAAGAGCATCATGTCCTGGACGTTTACAAATTTGACACTCCAGTTGAGCATTGCTTGTTATTTTCTCATCCTGCAGATGTTTAATGAAGGTTAGAGTCGAAGATAGATAAGTTTTGATGTCCTGATACCTTTGTGAGTAGCTTGCATATGGTTGAAACCCCTAACTAGATCTAGGAAAATCATTTTTCTATCTGAATTGCTGATCCCCTTGATCTTGAATCAAGGTGTTTGTTCTGTAATTCTGACTTCTTTCAAAATGTCCATAACCACAACCTCTACCATTAGTAGCTCGTCCTCGACCATAGTTACGTCCCCCTCTGTAATTGCTTCTTTGAGCTACAAAACCAGAGTTCTGAAGGATGTATTCTCCATTAGTGTTTCCTTTCTGCTGTATCTCAGATTGTCTTTGTCCAAAATAAGCTCGATCGGGGTTATACTGGTTCCTGGAATAACTCTGCAGTCTTGTTTCAAATCTTTCTAATTGTGCAATTACCTCATCATGTTCAGGTTGAGGCTTTAGGTAGTATATAGTGATTCGAAAATGTTCATACTCAAAACCCAATCCTTCTAGAACACCAAACATTTTGATTATCTCATCTACAGGCTTTCCTACCGCATTCAGCTAATCACATATGGATTTGTTTTCTTTGAGATAAACATAAAGAACTCGATCTCGTTTCTGGCAAGCTTGTAATTTTCCTCTCAATTCAAACTCTCTAGCAACTGACTTCTATGTAAAATGATTAAGAAGTGTTTGCCATACCTCATAGGATGTTTCTAAGCCAATGATCAAGCTCAGAATGTTTTCAGAGATAGCTCCACTAATCCATGATGATACAAGCTTATCAGTCTTTGTCCAATCGGTGTAACCTGGATTTACAGCTTCAGTTTCACACCCTTCAACTTCAATCTATAACATTCGAGGGGGTGGTGGAATTTCACCATTAATGAAGCCAAAAGTTTCTTGGCTTCTTAGAAATCTGTGAAACTATGCTTGCCATAATAGAAAATTGTCTTCAGCAAGCTTGATTGTGACAAAATTAGAAATATTCACATGTATTGGGAAGGGATACTTTTGTGTTCTTGCTGTCATTTTCGAGTTCTCTCAGCTTTGAAGAAGATGATGATAATAGTGATGTTATGATTGTAATCACAATTACCGAGATACTGCGATCTGCTGCAACTTCGGCTTCTTCGATTGGATTCAGTGAATGATTGCTGAATGAACCTTTCTAACAAGAACGATCAAAAGCTCTAATATCATGTGAAGATGAAAAGAATGAACTAAAAGCTGGAGGATAAGCAAGAAGCTTTTGAATCTCTCTATTTCATTGAACTTGTAGTACAAAGCTGTACATCACAGAACATCAATTAATAAGAATGCTTTGTTTTCTAACTCTCTCTATATCTTCATTGTATAGACTACTCAACTCAACACAGAGCATCCATCAATGGCATGCTCTCTCTCTCTCTCTCTCTCTCTCTCTCTCTCTGATGAACTTTTCTAAGTTGCTAAAAACAAACTCATCGAAGAAGAAGAAGATAAAACTGAATTTAGGTATAGAGTAGGACTGACCAAAAAAAAATGGTGATGGACTTTTAACCACCCGCCGTGATGGCTCCGCTGGATAGGCTTCAGGCTTCCTTTCGCTAAGAGGTCTGGAGTTCGAAACCCCTACGACGCAAGTTGCAGGGAGGCTGGCGTGAAACATTGGTGACTTACCTGGTGGCATATGTGTGGTGGCTAGCACGTGTCGCCCTGATTCATCTCCGGCTGCCGGCCGTGCGGGGTTCCCTGGGTCATCAAAAAAAAAAAAAAAAAAAGATAAAACTGAACCTAAAAACAGAGTGCAACAAAATTATTTCTTAATCTGTTTTAATCCTCAACTGAATAACAGCACACATGTTAATTGAGGTCTTTATCACCGACTCTTCATCATCGAGCATTTACTCCATGACGTGGTGATCTTCATCACCGACTCTTTCATCGAGCATTTACTTCATCGAGTATTTACTTCATCACGTGGCTTCTCAGTCAACTAGCCCCTGACTTGTGTGCTTCGCTTTGTGCTATACTTCTTCTAATCTTTTACAATAGCCACCGCAGCCTTTTCACTTTCAGTATCTTCCTTTGTTGAAGTTGTGACAGCAGAGTGAGTTGGCTGTGTTGTTCTTGTGTTCTTAACACCTACCCTATAAATATAGCCAAGAAGTTATGTATTTATCTTTGGTTATTATTGTTCTCGATTATTTGGGAAGGAAAGATGGATAATTATTGGTTTGGTCCCAATGAGAAAAAAAAAGAGACAACAAAAGTACGAACGCTGTGAAAATCACTTTCATTTCTTGCGTGGCAATACAATCATGAGAATCATCTTGTTTTGTTCGAGAAAGAAAAGGCATGAATAATTATACAATCATGCTTTCGATTTTGCAAGTACGAAATTCAACAATTAGCAGCCCTATGAACCCATGATACATACGTAAGTGAAAACGGTAGCTAGGATAGCCCCCTTTATTATAGTAGCGTAGGGAATCCCATATTTTCCTTTTCCATATAGCCCTCTCAAAAATGGCCAGAAACATAGTAGCACCCACACGGTGCATACCACCTCTCCTAAGTCAGAGCCGTTGTTAACGGATGTTTGTGGGCGCAACCCTAGCAACATTGCAAGTACTGCCATCAAGTGCACTAGCAAAAGAGTAGTGCCCGGTAGAAACATTGGGGACTCATCAAAGGTGAACCTCCCACTTTTCGCACTGATATCATCATTAGATGTAGACTGGTCTTTCTTGGTTACTTCAAATATTGTCTCTGATAACCCTAAGAGCTTGAGTATGATACTTAAGAATCCAAATGACCAAGCACATGTAGATGTTATCCGTTGCATTCTATGGTTATTCCACCATGCACGTATCGACAAGCCAGTGATGAAGTACTCGTATATACAATATAGGTTGTAGATGATGAAAATGGCAGCTGGAATTAGGATAGCTGGCTCTTGTACCTGTGATTACATAAGATAGGAAGATAATGTGGCATTTTCTTGAGAAAAAGAAGAAGTGATATTTGCTTTAGTTTCTTCTTACCTTGGGCAAGAAGTGAGAGTTGGTCATGATACAATAAGCTGGTAGGAGAGCATATAAGAATTCGGGTATGGATCTCAGTGCCCAAGTGAGGATCCATAGGTATCCCAAACATTGCCTGACATTGAGCTGCTCGAATAGGGTGCCATATATTGGATTCTTTTTGCTTACTAGAATTTCGAGTAGGCCCGTGGCCCATCTCTTTTGCTGGGTCATCGAAGCAGGCCCACCAGATGGTGCGCAGCCCAGAAAAGCAGGTGGATTTGGTGAACAGTAGAGTGATCTCCAACCCTTGCTTTGGATGGTCAATCCCGTAAAGACATCTTCTGTCGTCGATCCGTACGTCAAACCAATCTGCAAGAAGGCACGTGCACAACATTTTATCATGCTGACAAATCAATTTCTGCCATCTTTGTCATTGTCATAAAAATGCTTAAAGTCAGAGCACTTAGTACCATAAATGGTGTGGCTAACAATTCGTGTACATGGAAAAATCGCAGATCTTCAGATTAATGCTTGTGAACATAAGGTGGTTGTGACAGTGTAACATTTTATAATGTACTAAATTAGTGCAAACACACACTGACCTTTTTCCCCATTCAGTGTTATATTCATAGGTGCAACTAGCGACTTGACGTACTGCTTCAAGAGAGTTGAAAGATCTTTGGCATGGTTTGAATTGCCCTGTAGAGCATGAGCAGCGGAATTGGTGAACTGTTTTGAACTTCCAAATCCGTTTAGTGATTTTTCCTCGGTTAATTCTCCTGTAAAAACCAAATTGGCAAATGGGAGAATAGGGTTTATTATGACTAGGCAAATAGTCCTTGAACAACCGATTAGCGATCAAATAAAAGTACAGAACATTCGAGATAAGACCATTATTTTCAGTCTTCACGTCACCTGGCCACGACCCATAGATTACTTTCCGACGATGAAAGCATCCTGTTCCCCCATAGAAAGGCCCTTGAATTCCCACTATCCCTCGGATCAAATACTAAAATCAACGGCATCATAGGTAAATATACTAATCAGTAGATAAGCTATGGATCGGCTCCAAATAAGACTTATCATGGAGTAAAATTGTACGTACTTCGAATAAGACCACCCATTGATTTCCAAACGGGTCATCCTTTAGTCCATCGTAGAAGATCTGTGGACTTTGAACAAATGCGCAGTCTCTTTCATGTTTTGTACCGAGAAGGAGACACAAAGCATGAAGAACAATCTGTGGATTGTTGGCGTACATGTCGCAGTCAACATTTAGCATGAATGGTGCATTTGTCATGAGTCCTGACACTCTGGTCTGCTCATCCATCAAAGGGACACGAGAGGAAAAGAATTGTAAGATTTTTTTTTTTTTTTTTTTTTTTGGGGGGTTGGGGGAGGGACTACACTTGGGGCTTGATGGAAAGTCTTACGCACCAGGACATTCATGGCTCCTGCCTTGTAATGATGTGGGTGCTTTGGCTGCTTTTCTCTTGATATGTAGATTAGATGCGGCAATTCATCCGGATGACCTTCTTTATTTTCCAGTATGATCTTTGTCAAAATCACAATAACAGCAGTGAGCCTCAAATTAAAAACAGTGAGCCCCTTTTCAATTTAATTGTGACATGTTGATGTTAATTTGCCGTGCCATAGTAATCGTAGAACAATTTTATGCAAACCTAACCAGAGATATTTACTTAGGAGTTTCACTGTACCTTAATAATACTGGGATGATTACTGCGTTCTGTGTCAGAGAAAGCTGCAAACTCCCCGGTAGGATCAGACGGGACAGAGCCTTGGGACGCATCTTCTATCTTCCTGCTCAGCTTCTCGTACTCATCCTGTGAAAGAACAAGACGAATATGAGTATTTCCACATCCGTGTCTTACACACACCCAATCCTACGCATGAACACTACACTCCAGAGATTGAGCATCACCCTCATTGCGTCCCGTGCTTGTTGGAATTCCAATGAGCAATCTTCACTGGACAATGTTGTCGCGTTGCCAGCGAAGTAACGGAACGGGGCTCGCAATTGAATGTTGTACTTCTTACAAAACGGGACCCAGAGCTTTGCGAACTTGGCAGCTTCCGCAAGAGAGTAGAAGGTCAACAGCGAGCAGCCTCGTCAGAGACATAGCACGCCAGCTTATGAGCTGGATAATCTACCGCCATTAAAGAAAGGACAGTGTTCACGGTGATGATCGGTGGCTCTAGCTGTGGATCCGCTGTCGTGACAAAGACGTCCACTGGAGGAAGTTCGGTTACCCTATATGAAGGAAACGTGAAAATAAAAACAGTAAGATAGAACTAAACCTAAAAAATATAAGTCGGTTGAACACAACCAACTTATAGAACGCTGGTAACCCGAAATCCACGAAGAACCTACGTGAATATTATACGAAACATGTACTTCAAGCGGAACTCAACTTCTAAAACGGAGCTGAATGGAGAACTTATTTTCCCAAATTCATTTCAGCGGGTTAGGTAAAAGTTACTGCGTCCTATGAAATCCCTACAGTTGAAAATGAAAGAAAAGAGGACAAATGGGGAAAATTGTCTAAAAAGTCAATTTCAATTTTAAATCTTTTAATTTTGTCAATTCAGTTCTAAACATTTTCATTTCTTGCAAATTAAGTCCATCCAACCAATTTTGACTGGAAACTGCTAACATGGACATCACTAGTGCCACGTAAGATTGTCAATACTGATATGGACAAATTTTTTATAACATTTTATTTTTTCTTCCTTTTCATTTTTGCTTCCTCTCCATTTGGCTAGTGGCTGGAGGCCAACCATAGGCTATGGCTAGCCACCAGCCATGCTAGGCCGACGAGCCTCACCCACCACGAGCGAGGCGCTGTCGGGTGAGGGCAAGCCCTGGTGAGGGGAGCCCTTGCCCCCATCGAGGCCCAGCGAGGGTTGGCCTCGTCTCGCCTAGGCCAGGCGAGGCCAACCCTTGTTTAGACCAAGCGACACTAGGCAAGGCTGCCTTGGCTTGGGCGATGGTTGACCTTGCTAGATCTAGCTTGGCCAATCGCTGCCCATGCTAGATCTGGCCCTTTCCGGCCTTACCTTGCTCATGCTAAATCTAGCAAAGTCAACCATCACTTAGGCCAGGGCGGCCTCGCACAACGTTGCCTTTGTCGAGCTGATGCTCGACGAGGCCGCCCTGGCTTGGGCAATGGCCAACTTCAACACCTCGCCTAGCCTAGACGAGGCAAGGCCGACCCTCACCAAGCCTCAACCAACATGGCTGATGGCCTACCATCATTTGTGGCCGAGGCTAGCTGACCAAATGGAGAAGAAGCAAAAAAAGAAAAGGAAGAAAAAAAGAGAGAAAAAATATTAAAATATAATTAAAAATTGTCCATATCAGTATCGGCAATCCTACGTGGCATCGATGGCCCACGTCAATGATTTCCGATCAAAATTGGCTAAATGGACTAATTGGCAAGAAGTGAAAATATTTGGGATTGAATGGACAAAAATATAATAGATTTATGACTTTTTAGACAATTTTCCTTGGCAAATGTTTTGAGAAAATTACTTCACACTTACAGCCCCTTGACAGAAACTCAAAAAAGAAAATCATTCTAACCATTCGTGACGACAGAAATAAAGAAAAAGCAAGTTGTACTAGTTGCTGTTGCTCTAAGGAGTGGAGAATCAAGGGCTCGCGACAGAAGCGGTACGATGATGCTGAAAACGTTGAAGATTCAAAATAAAGCAAGCCACGCGAAACAGCTAGCTACTGCTCTATCGTTTACCTTCGCAAGATGCGTTGGGGGTAAGTTTTGTAGCTTACGGGGCTCCATTTTGTGCTGACTATGAGAACCCACATGAATGTGAACCACGACTCGCACGTGAGCGCGACCTGCCATTCAACTCCGTGGTCCTTGATATGAACAAGCCGATACGTGAGAAGAGAGATGAGAAGGAACAAGATGAAGATCTCGACCGCCCTCTTAGCCCAGTTTTTCAGGCTTATTTTCTCGTATAGAGGAGTGGGAGTGGATTCGATGGCCATTGGAGAACGCTCGTGTGTCTCTGCACACACCAGCTCTTGCTCTTTGCCGTTTTCTTTTGGTGGTTTTGTGCTTTCAAAAGGTGGCCGTACTCAAATGGTGGTGGCGACTTATATAGAAAGAGGCTGAACCCCCGTCGTCAAGTGCTTATGCTTCCATATACAACAAGTTCACTTACCTCCATCACAGTAACGCTAAACCATAACATTGCTATGCTAAAGACATGGACTATATTCAACGCTCGAGAACAATAATTGGCATCACTTAATATTATAGCTCTATGATGTGGTCATGACGTACCTTCTAGTATTCTTAGTTGTACAATGATTGTTTACTTAGCTTTTCTTATTCGATTCTTTGTTTTAATATGCAATGAGAGATTGGAAGGCCAAAGCCCTTGCTGGACCTTTGTCATTGTGTGTATGTCCTGTTTTGGGAATTGCGTGGCATGGTGGTCCAAACCTTGATTGGATTTTTGTCATTTTGCGTGACCCCTATAAGAACATATATCGCCAGCATAGAAATACCGTTTCGTGTCAATAGTGCCGGCGGAGATTTGGCTCCTGTGGGTTAATACTATGCAAGCATGCCCATAAAAAAAAAAAAGAGAAAAAAAAAAAGTGTTATTTCTGAAGAGTTTATCAATGCTGAAATTGCCCAGGCAGCGAGAAAATATTAGGTGCATTTAATATGTGTCTACATATGATAAACCATTCAAAAGATGGGACCACGTGCTAGATTATTCAAAATTTCTAAATGGCCCTCTCTTTCCCGTTAAGCTCCGTCCCACGCTCGGTGAAGCTCTCTCTCTCTCTCCCTCTCTCTCTCTCTCCATTTTTTCTTTTTCTTTTTGCCTTTTGAGGCCATGGACGACGCTTGCGCTATGGATTGCAGCGTCACCGGCTAGCCATGGACGACGTGCTCATGAGCACGCCAACGCTCATCCATTGCCCGTTAGGAACGCGAATATATGGAGAGAAAAAATAAAGAAGAAAACCAAGAATTTTTACGTAGAAAATCCTTCCCAAAATTAGGAAAAAGGAAAAATCACGGTGACACACTAAGCAATCTTCCACTATCAATATCAGTATTATAAGCTCTAAGATTACAAGTTTCAGCATTACAACAATAAAAGATGTGGTCTTATATACAGCAAGAATCTAGGATATACATAATTAATATGAAAATTACATGTATACCATTAGCAGTAATAAAAACCTTATTGACTACTTCAACATTACAAGATTGGTAATTGCCTAAAATAAATTGTTTCTACACTTGAACGTTATTTTCTTCTATTAGACTCTGCAACTCCATCAATCTCCCAATTGGAGGTTGATCTTCAGAAAGGAAAAAGAAAAAAACAATAATCTTTTATAGTCTCTATCTTTGTACTCCAAATTGTCTTGGCTCGGTGGCTTCCTCATCACTTACCATGGAGGCCAATTGAGGTAATGCACAACCTCAATTTCTCGGTAGTAACAATATTTGTTAACATATCTACTAGATTTTCTATACCAAGAATCTTCTTCAATGATAAAATCCCGTCATCTATCAACTTATGAATTTGATGATACTTTAACTTATTGTGTTTTGTTCTTGAATGAAATACTGAATTTTTTTCGAGACAAATAGCATTCTGACCGTCACTAAAAATAACACCGTTATCTTGCTCCTTATCTATCTCTTTTAGAAATTTTTTCAACCAAATCATTTCCTTACCAGATTTGAATATAGCAGCATACTTTGCCTTAGTTGTTGAGAGAGATACACATGTTTGAAGTTTAGACATCCAACTGGTTGCAGTGCTACCTAAGATTAAAAAGAACAACCCGATGTGCTCTTTCTATTTTTCAAGTCACCACCAAGATTTGCATCAATAAAGCCTTGTTAAGTTACATTGTTTTTCATAATATATAATGACATATCTAAAGTGCCTCTCTAGAATTTTAATAACCGCTTTACAGCTTCCCAATGGTTTATTCCTAGATTTGCCAAGTATTTGCTCACAACTTCCACTGTATGAGCTATGTCTGGTCAAGTACATACCATAATGTACATTAAACTACCAATAGCCGATGCATAAGACACCTTAGCCATATACTCCCACTCTTTATCTATCTTCGGTGACTGTTTCTTTATGAGCTTGAAGTGATTTTCTAAAGGTGTACTTCTAGGCTTTGCATTATGAACTTCGAATCTATCTAGCACAATAGTAGCACCTTTTAAATGTGCTTTTCTTGAGATAATTTTAGAATTTCTTTGGATCTATCCCGTGTGATCCTTATCTCAAGAATCTCATGTGTTGCACCCAAGTCCTTCATCTCAAACTCTTTTGACAATTGCTGCTTCAATATATTGATCTCCCTCATGCTAGATCATGCAATGAGCATATCATCCACATATAATAACAAAATCATATAGCAATCATTAAATATTTTGAAATAACAACAATGATCCATATTACTTCTAGTGAACTCGTTAAAATTTCTTATACCATTATCTAGGAGCCTGTTTCAAGGCATATAGACTTTTATTCAATTTGCTACATAATTTTCTTTTCCAGGTACTTGAAAACTTTCTAGTTCCTCATCCAAATTACCATGGAGGAATGTAGTCTTAACATCTAACTGCTCCAGATGTAAATTCATAGTGGCAACAATACTCAATACTAACCTGATAGTAGTTAATTTCATAACTGGAGAAAAAAATCCCTATGTAATCAATTCTTTTCTTTTGCTCAAGCCCTTTTACTACTAACCTCGCTTTGTACCTTTTGTTGCTATCAAGTTCTTCTTTGACTTCATACATGCACTTCTTCTGCAATGCCTTTTTTCCCATCTAGTAACTGTGTTAATACCCAACTTCTATTTTTCTTGAGTGAAATTAACTTATCTTGCATTGCTAACTCCCACTTAATAAAATATTTGACCCGTATTGCTTCTGAATTTTTTTTTTTTTTTTTTGGTTTGACAACATTAGCTAAAAGTAAATAATGCAATGACAGAAAATGTCTTTGTACAAGTTTAAGTGTTCTGCCAAATCTTCTCAAAGTGGGTTCAGGTGTATGTAATTCTTGTTTTGGTTTTTCATCACAGTCAACAGCAACAGTTTCAAGAATTTTGCTAGAACACACTTAGAAACCTCCTTTAACTTAAACTCTCTATTCTCCACCATTTGTTTCTTCACGCTAGATTCTGGCATAGATTTGTCCTTATGCAACATCTTTTCATTAAATGTAACATAAACAGTTCTAATTATTTTTCTATTTTGTTCATCCCAAAATCGATAACCAAAATAATCAGAACCATATCCAATTAAAAAAAAAAACATTTTTTAGCTTTTGCATTAATCTTATCTCTATTTTCGGAATCAACGTGGACATACGAAACACAACCAAAACTTTTAGATGTGAGAGATCTACCTTCTTTCCACTTCATTCTTCTTCTGATAACTTAAAATCAAGTGAAATTGAAGATTCTCTATTAATCAAATTTGTTGCTATGTTAATTGCATCTGCCCAAAACATTTTGGGTAATCCTGCATGCAACCTCATATTTCTTGCACACTTATTCAATGTCCTATTCATTCTTTTAGCAACTCCATTTTGCTATGGTCTGTTAGAAATAGCTCTTGTCATTCTAATTCCATTCTCTGCATTAGATTGCTTGAACTCCTTGCTATCATACTCACCACCATTATCAGACCTTAGATAGTTAATCTTCAGGCCAGTTCCATTCTCCACTTCAACTTTCCATCTTTTAAAAGTAGCAAACATGTCAGATTTATTTTTCAAAAAATAAACCCATACCTTTCTATTGGAGTTGCCAATGAACATGACATAATAGCACAAGCCTCCAAGGGAATTCACAGGAGTTGGTCCCTACAAATCTCTCTGTACCAACTCTAATTTTCCTTTCTTTGGTTCTCTCCCAATCTTCGAAAAACTAACACATTTTTGCTTGCACAAACCACAATCTTCACAGTGACCAATGTCTGTGGACTTCAAATTAGGCAGTTTTCCCTTAGATGTTAATAATTTCATCCCCTTTTCACTCATGTGTCCAAGCCTGTAGTGCCATAATTTGGAATCAGCTTTGGACTCAACAACTGATATAGTTTCTCTACTGCTTTTAGTTATATAGAGCGTTTTTGACTTCGTTCCCCGTGCTACAACCAAAGCACCTTTAACTATTTTCCACAAGTCATCCCTGAAAATAGTTATGTATCTTATGCTGTCTAATTGACTTATAGAGATTAGATTTTTCTTGAGTCCTAAAACATATCTGGCATCATGCATTTTCCATCAATATCCATTAGTAGATTTTATAGAAATATCACCCTTTCCCATTATATCCAAAGGTCCATCATCAGTAAGATAAACTTTTCCAAATTTTCCAACAATAAAATTATGCATTAATTCTTTACACGAAGTAGAGTGAAACAACGCACTTGAGTCAAGATATCAAGACTATTGGACTATCAATGCTCAAAATTAAAGCATCAATATCATGTGTCTCTTCAAGAGTTGCATTCAAAGATTTTTCTTCCTTTTGATTTCGATCTCAATACTGAAATATCTTCCTTGGGGTTCTACCATTTCAAATGGTCTTTCTTTTTGCAATTCTAGCAAATTATTTCTCCACAAGGTCTTGATTTACTTCTTCCTTCGGACTTAGATCACCACACTACTAATTCTGCCCCCGTTGATTGCTTCTTCCTCTACCTTCAGTTTTTAAGGCAACACCCAAAAATTCACCCAATTCTCTTCTACGAATATCCTTGCTAAGAATCAAATCTCAGATTGCTTGAAGCTTCAACTTTGTCTTTCCAAATGTACTGCTCACTACAGTCACAGTTGCACTTCAACTTTTAGATAGAGAAGATAATAAAACCAAAGCCTTTACCTTGTCATCAAATTTGATAGCCACTGTACTCAACTAAGTCATGATCATGTTGAATTCATTGATGTGATCTATCACGGAAGCGCCCTTGTCTATCTTCAAATTAAAAACATGACGCATCAAATATTCCTTGTTTGATGCAGAAGGCTTTTTGTACATATTGGACAATGCTGCCATCAAATCCACTGTTGTCGCCTCATTGGCAATATTGAAACCAATGTTTTGTGCCAACGTGAGGCAAATCAATTCCCACTCTTCTTGCTTCATAGAGTCTAGCTTCTCTCCAAACAAAGGCTGATGCAAGTTCTTCCGGTGCTACATATCCTCAATCTGCATCTTTCAAAAACCAAAGTCCTTTCCATCGAACCGATTGATCTTCACCTTCCCTTCGTCCATATTCACTCCAACTATTTCGCCAAAACCAAGCCCCGATACTAGTTGTTAGGAACACGAATAGATGAAGAGAAAAAAAAATAGAGAAGAAAACAAGGGAGAATTTTTACATGGAAAACCCTTCTCAAAATTAGGAAAAGGGAGAAACCACGGTTTTGCACTAGGCAATCTTCCACTGTTAGTATCAGTATTACAGGCTTTAGGGTTACAACTTTTAGTGCTACAACTATAAAAGATATTGCCCCATATATAGCAAGAGTTTAGGGCATACATAATTAATATGGAAATTACATGTATGCCATTAGTAGAAATAAAAGCCTTATTGACTACTTTAACATTACAGGATTGGTAACTGCCAAAAATAAAATATCTTTGCACTTGAACATTATTTTCCTCTATCAAATTCCACAACTTCATTATGGCCGTCATCAGTGTCGTTCGGGTATGCTATTGATGCCTGGCATAGTTTTTTCCCATCCACCATGGACGATGCTCATGGCCAACCATAGACGACGCTCATCCATGGCCACATTGGCCATGAAGCTTGACCTCAAACCCAAAGCTTTGGGTAGCACTAGAGCTTCGAGCTTGGCCTCAAGCCATCTCACTGCAAATGAAATTCAACGCAGTCTCCTTGCTCTTCAACCACTTGACCTCCCACTGAATTGCCCTTCATCATTGTGTCCAGTGGCATTCCATCCCTTCTCGACCTGAAGCGGCCATGAGCCGACTTGAGCTCGAGCCATGGTAGACGCAAGAGGAAAGAAAAGAGAGAGAGAGAGAGAGAGAGAGAGAGAGAGAGAGAGAGAGAGAGAGAGAGAGAGAGAGACCGACCTACCGACCGACAGACAGACAGACAGATAGAGATAGAGACAAAGAGAGAGATAGAGTCACGGGCAGAAACAGAGGGGAGGAGAGAAGGTAAAGCAAGAGAGATGGAGCATTCACAGAGAGAGCATTAATGAAGAGAGTGGGGGCAAAAATTTTGATAGTTCAATGGACAAGTGGGCCCTAATTTGCCATGTATTGACGAATGTGTGGTTTATTGTATCATCCTACATGACATATTAAATACACCTAATATTTTCTCTCAAGAAGGGGGGTATTTAATAGGATCTAAAGGCATGTGGGGAACTACCACACTTATGTATGCTCAAGTATATATAATTTGGTGATGGTATGCTCAAACCATCATTTTTCTCTCTACCACACTTAATTATAACTTGCATTGTATATTTATGTTATCTATCATGATAAATTGAGTTTAACATATGGTGTCTTAGGCCACATTTGGTGAAGAATTGATAATGTGGGGTAAGACTAGGGGTAAGCATCAATCCAAGGTCAACCCTAGACCGATCCTGAACCAACCCAACCCTACCGGTCCTAGTTCGATTCCTAAGGAGACTCGGTCGATCTTTGGTCCTAGAATTCCTGGATCAGCACTGTGCAAGTCGGTCCTCGGTCCCGAAAGTTCCAAGTCGGTCCAATCCGGACCAACTCTGACAATATATATTTATACATATATAATATATATCTAATATTTTATTTGTAATTTTTTTATATAGAGAAAATCTCAAAATAAACGACGTCAACAACATTAAACAGCTCTTTAGTGAGGAGTTCAAGTAATTTTACATTATTCTTTAATAACTTAGGTTTTTAATGTCTTTTACGGCGTCAATAGTCATAATTTACAAATAAAAAAAAAAATATTTTTGTGAGGAGCTCTCACATCGTCCAAAAAGGCACCTTATGACATTCTCCTCTAGTATTCGTTCTCTTACGTGTTATTTGTCCTCTTAGTCTTCAATTTGCTAAAATCGAAAAAAAACAACTTCTCCGCTCGTCACTTGACAATCACCTCGCTCGCTTTGGGTAAGTCGTGCCGCTTGCTTGGCTTGTTGCTCCCCGCTTAACATTCAATGCTCATTCTATTCGATGCTCACCCCACTTAACCCTCACCGCTTGCCTTTTTCAGTTGACCTTGCTTATCATCGAACCCATTGGATTGATACGGTTCTCGATTGCCCTTTCAAAGAATACAAAAAATGAAATAAAAAATTATCGGTTAGTCTTGCGTTGACCTTAAAACCAAACCAAACTCATTGGGTCAATCCGATCTTCAATCGCTTTTAAGGAGTATGAAAAATGAAATAAAAAATTATCAGTTGGTCCTAGGTTGACCCTAGAACCAGACCGAACCCATTGGATCAGTCTAATCCTCGGTCCCAGGCTCAATAGGGTCGGTCCTCAATCCCAAAAATTGAGGACCGGCACTGTGCGGGTTGGTCCTAGGGTTAGGAGGTGGACCGGCCCCACCCGGACCATTTTCACCCCTAGATAAGACCAAACAGAAAAGGATTAGGACAAGCACAATCTCCCAACCTTTATTTGAACCCTGGCCATTTGGACCTTATCGAAATCCCATCCTATGCCAACAAAAGATTCTCTCCCAAAAGAAAAAAACCTTAAACGAGGGAGGGAGGGAGGGAGGGAGTAGGACAAGCACCATCTCCCAACTTTTATTTGGACCCATGCCATTTGGACCTTGTTGAAATCCCATCCTATGGCAACAAAAAATTCTCTCCCAAAAGAAAGAAACCTTAAACAAAGGAGGGAGGGAGGGAGTAGGACAAGCACCATCTCCCAACCTTTATTTGGACCCATGCCATTTGGACCTTGTCGAAATCCCATCCTATGGCAACACAATTCTCTCCCAAAAGGAAAGAAAGAAACCAAGAGAGAGAATGAAGGTTAGATGATTACTAATTACTAGTTCAGTCCAACTGAGAAGAAAGAGACCACCTATGTACAAACATTTCTTGCGTGCGAGTTAACAAGCAAGATTTAGACACCCCGTTTCTATTAGATGAATGTAGTGATTTCCGTTCTTACTTAGCAAATTAAGGGATTTTTTTTTTTTTTTACTTAATCGAATCTTTCAAGTCAAAATTAACTATAGTTATTAAAGACGCTTAATGGTTCACTAATAGATCAAGGGATAAGTAACTCAACTCGGCTTCATGAAGTACTTCTTCAGAGTGGTAGGAGATGTGATGTCAATATGTCTGTGAAAGGAAGGCTCGGCTTTAAGTTGTTCAAGAATAGTGGAATAGTGGCATAGACTTTGTCGTTTGATATGTATTATTTCATAAGGGAAGGGGAAAAAAAAAAACCTTTTCATTACTTGTCATTGTTTGATAAATGAAAGTCATGCATAATTGTAATACCAAACCAAATACGACGAGCAGTGGAGTCGTAAGTTAAGCCTCGATTAAACTTTGGAATTCTTAATGCCTTTTATGCCTTTGGTCCTGTCAGTGCTCCAAGCCAAGCCACTTTCCGGCCCGGAAACCCAAAAGTCTCTATTTGGGTGGTTCAAGATGTTTTGGACCTCACATGCTAAGCTCTATAAGCTCGCTCTGATGTCTTTTCTCTTTTTTATTTGTTAATTCATCAAAATATTTTTACAAATCCCATTTAAAACATATACATCTAGATGTAGATCAAGTAAGAAAAGTTCCAAGAATTTAATAATACCTAGATTGGGAGAGGAGAGCTTCCACTGACTCTGGGAGAAGTCATACAACCATGTAAGGGCTTCATCTTGGTCAAATTAGTGACCACGTTCTCATATCATTTTTGGCAACAAATAGATCTATTCTCCATGACAAGCGAAAAAAAAAAAAAAACCAGCAACAACGAGTGAAAAAAGATACCAAACAAAGCGAGAAAAGACTGCCACATTAGATCGGGAGAGAAAAAAAGGGGGTAAATCAATGCCTAGAAAAGAAAAGCAGAGTAAAGCAGGGCTTGCAAGTGAAGTTTTTTTAAGGGAGGGTTTTTTTCGGAATGGCTTTGTTCGGCGTGTGCAGAACAGAATATCAGAACGATATAAACCCTAAAATCTATAATTCATGCGCCAACATTTCTTATATGTTCATTTTGTGGCATATTCTTGTTTTTTTTTTTTTTTTTTTGGTCGGTATATTCTTGTTTATTAAGGATTAAAATAAAGTTTTATTTATTTTGCTGCGATCAACAATATGATATGGCACTCCCGGTGTCTTGCCAATAATAAAATTTCTACACCAAAAGGAAAAACTATAAACAAATGAGGAAAAAGAAGAGTGGGAGTGAGGGACTGCTATTATTTGAGCAGTCAATGACGTAACGATGCATGTTTCAAACTCCGGACGTTCGTGTCCTTCCTTTTTTTTTGGGTCGGTTGTCTCCTTCTTCCTAATCATGCTAATAATTGCCGTTCTATTGACTTGATTAACCTTATAACACCACCAAGATCTGGAAATGACCCTAATCTTCGAAATCGTGGACTTGTGTTATTATCTACAATACTGGTAATGCAATGGTGCATGTCATGATTTTGAAGCTAAACTACCATTCATCGCCACCACATTAGAGAAGTACAAGATGACGAGTCCCCCTTTTAGAGAGAGAGAGGGGGGGTTTAATTCCCTTAATTAAGTAAAACCTAATCAGATCTTTTATCTTTAATGGAGAATATATGGAGAGAAAAAGAAAAGGATGAGAGGAAAGTGAGGTAGGCCTTTTTGGTGGGACATATATATAGTGATGACGATTTAAAATGGTCATGAATTCTCACTCACATCTTTGACCTACCTACTCTGTAAATACAGCGAAGAATTTATGTATTTATCTAGGTTATTGTTGCTATCGATTGTTTGGGAAGGAAAGATGGATGATTACTAGTTTGGTCCAAATGAAGGAAGAGAGAGAGAGAGAGAACAAAAGTACGAACATTGTGAAAATCACTTTCATTTCTTGCATGGGAGGACAACCATGAGAATTATCTTGTCCCGTATGAGAAAGAAAAGGCGTGAATAATACAACGATGCTTTTGATTTGCAAGTACAAAATTCAAGAATTTGCAGCTCTTATGAAGCCATGGATATAAATATACATAAGTGAAAATGGTTACTAGGATAGCCCCCTTTGTTGTGGTAGCAGAGAGAAGCCCATATTTTCCTTTTCCACATAGCCCTCTCAAAAATGGCCAAAACCACAGCAGCACCCACATAGTGCATACCACCTCTCCTAAGCCAGAGCCGTTGTCATCCGATGCTTGTGGGTGCAACGCTAGCAACATTGCAAGTACTGCTGTCAAGTACACCAGCAAAAGAGCAGTGCTTGGCTGAGGACTCATCAAAGGTGAATCTCCCACATTCAGGATTGGCATCATCACTAGATGCAAAGTTGTCTTTCTTGGTAACTTCAAATATCGTCTCTAATAGAATTGAATCGAAAAGTTTAAGATTAAATTAGTAAAAATGTAATAGATTTTGGACTTTTTGGACAAATTTCTTGCTGTAATATAAACAACCTATTTGGGGTGAAAAAAATAAATAATTAAAAATTATTTCAATCTTTGGAGTCTCTTCTTAAAAAATCTATTAGATGACTTGAGTGACTCCATTCTAACTTAGCCAATCAAGGGATTTTTTTGGGGGGCCTTAATTGCAATCTTTTAAGTCAAAAGCTAATTATAATCATCAAATGCACTTAAAGTTCATTAACAAACCGAGAGATAGGTAATTCGACTCAACTTCTTGAAGTGTTTCTTCAGGAGTAAAACTTCTATTTGTCCATATTTTGAGAGAAAGTACCGATTTTCAAATATATCGAAATCGAGTTGGGTGTATGAAATGTAAAATTAATATATCTATGAAACGAAGGCCTGGCTGTAAATTGTTCAATAGCAGTGGAATAGTGGCGTCGAGTTTCTCAACCTCTTCGATATGTCTTAATCTTAAAAAATAAAAAAAAAAAAAAAAAAAAAAAATAAATAAAAACCCTTTATGTTGGAAGATATGCTATTTTTGGTCATAATCATAATTAGATCAATTTAGGATTAGATTGAGATAGAGAAGATCATAATGATTCTGTAAATTTTTCCTTTCCTTTATTCATGTAGTCCGTGTAATATACATATAGAGTAATGTACATGAAGATACACATAGAGAAATAGAAAAGTTCCTAAACCCTATCGCATCTTCTCCTCTCCTATCTTTCTGTTTTCGATCCTTCCTTGCCTTCTCCACCTCTTTTGACATGGTATCAGAGCATTAGCTCCTGATTTTGCTTCCGCAATTCCTGATTACCTGCCGAGGCTCCCGATCTGCAAAATTAGATCAAAGCAAATAAGGAATCATATTTCAAGAGAGAGAAGGAAGAAATAGGGATCGCCACTTACCATGAGTCAACCAGAGAATCAATCTTCTGGCGTCGACAGCAGGATTCCAGAAGAAGTCACACCTGCACAGCAATTGCAGACCACAATGCCGATCCAACCACAACCTCAAGCTCAAAATTTTCCTTGGCAATATTTCCCAGCTCAGCCAAACATGGGGTTACCCATTTCTAGGCAGCCTTACTAATTTGTACCGTACCCATGGTACATTAGGACAAGCCCAAATGCATCATTGCCGGGGACCGGGAGCACCATGAGCAACCCTCAGTCCGACGGGAATCCACCAACCACGAATGGGGCAAATTCGGCCGTCGCTTCGGAGCGCATGAGTGGGTCGGGGGAGTCTTTCTCTGGAACGAATCCAGGCACTTTCAATCCAAGCACATTCAATGCGGCTTTTGGATCCGGATCTGACGGATCGGGCATAGGGACGACCGGATTTTTTCCGTACCCGATCACAGCAATCACAGGACGACCGGAGCCCGGCGAACCCTTTATACGGCGACCCTTTATACGTGTCAACCGCCGATGGCCTAGATCTGAAATTAATCAGTCTACAACTCACCGGATCGAAGAATTACTCCAAATGGTCGCAGGATTTCCGGCGAGCCCTTGTAACTAAGGACAAGGATGGATTTCTCGATGGGACGGTACCCATACCCTCGGATGAGCGGCTGGCCAGGCACTGGAGGAAGTGCAACCACCTGATCCGCACATGGATCGGCAACTGCGTCTCACCAGAGGTAGCCGCCGGGCTTCCTCCGACCGAAGACACCAAAAAAATGTGGGATAATATCAAAGAAATGTACGGGAAGTTAGATTGGGCCAAAATTTTTTATCTCACATAGGAATTAAGCGATTTGAAACAGGGGAACATGACTGTCACCGCGTGTTACAACAGACTTTCCTCTCTCTGGAACCAACTCGAAGCTGTGGAGGAGAAGCTCGAGGGACCAGAGGAAACGCTCCGACAAGTGCATCCATAAAAGAAAGGGAGAAAACCACAAGATTTCTTTTGATTTTGAATGAAAATTACCAAACCTTTCGATCTCGGATATTAGCGATGGATCCCATACCTTCTCTCGGGACGGATTTTCCAGCTAGCCGTCCAGGAGGAAAGCCGAGCTCGCGGTTCCGGAGCAAGCACGAGGAAGCGACAAAGATCGCCCTCGCGATGCATGGCGTCCAGCGATACCCACAGCAAACCCTAGCCCGAGAGAGGGAGAATCGTGAATAGGGGCTAGGGTTGCCCAGCTCTCTCAACAGAGGGCTTAAAAGGAGAGAGACCGACGGCTTGGATCTCACGGGTGGATCTAACGGCGGACAGTGGACTCATCAAGTCGGCGGATCCAACGGTGGTTATTATCTGTCGCAGAAAGGATCCGACGGTGGATATAATCCATCGCTGAGGGGATCTAACGGCCAGATCTTCCCCGTGGCAGATGGATCGGACGGGCGAGTTTTTTTGGCGGCAAATGGATCAGACGGCCAAGCTTTTTCGGCCTTAAAAAAATCCGACGGTCAGTTTTTTTCCACTCCTTTAAAAAATTTCGGGCAAAATTCAAAAGGAAAAGGGAAATTATATTGTGAATATTGCAAACGACCTCACCATACCATGGAAAATTGTTGGAAATTACATGGTAAGCCAGAGAAAAAGGAAAGAAAAGTGCTGCGCAGCCTTATCGTGTCACCGGACCAACCGGCCTCAATAGTGAACAACCAATTTCATATGAGCAAGATCGCGGTGATGAAGGCTCTACAAAAAATTGATGTTGGGAGTAAAGGAGCAAGCTTTTCAGGTATTTCTCATTGCCTGGTAAATTCTATTTCAAGAAGGGCTTGGATCATTGACTCAGGGGCCACCGATCATATTATTTGTGATAGATCATTTTTTTCTAGTGAGCACAAAAAATTAGACACACCAATTTCTGTGCAATTGCCAAATGGAAACTTCACTCATGTCACTCAGACAGGCACTGTGCAATTGAGCCATCAATTAACCCTTCAAAATGTCCTTTATGTCCCACAGTTCCAGTTCAATCTTATTTCTGTCTCTAAAGTTTGCAGAGAAAATTCTTGTCAAATATTCTTTGACTTTGATAACTGTTTTTCCAGGCCCCTTCGACTGGGAAACTGATGGGCTTGGGTAGTCTTTCTGAAAGACTTTATTTCTGGATTAATTATCCTAGTCAATCTGTTTTCCCTTTAGTATCCCTAAATAAAAAATCATTGTGTAATCTATCTACCAATGACAAAGATTTTCTTATGCATTCTAGAATGGGACATAGTGTTTTTTTCCTTACTCTAAATGTGAAATTTGCCCATTTCCAAAACAATCTCGAATTCCATTTCCTGCCAGTACTACCCGTTCCACTGAAATTTTCTCTCTGATTCATGTGGATGTTTGGGGTCCCTATCATACCCCACATAGGGACGGCTCACGATATTTTCTCACCATTGTGGATGACTACAGCCGTGCCACATGGGTATTTCTAATGCAATCAAAGGCACAAGTTGCTTCTCATCTAAGGATGTTTCTGACTCTAACCAAGAATCAGTTCAAGCAATCAATCAAACATGTCCGCACTGATAATGAGACAAAGTTTTTTAATAATGATTGCCGCTCCATGTTCCTATCCCAAGGCATTCTCCATGAAAGCTCCTGTGTTTATACCCCACAACAAAATGGGGTGGTGGAAAGGAAGCATCGCCATCTCTTAGAGGTCACCAGGGCCCTTAAGTTTCAGGGTTCCATTCTCGAGAATTATTGGGGCGATTGTGTTGTCACTGCAGCTTATTTAATCAACCGCATGCCTACTCGAGTATTGAATGGCAAATCCCCTTTTGAATTACTCTATGGGAAGAAACCAACATTGGATCATCTGAAGATCTTCAGATGTTTGTGCTATGCTACAGTGATGGGGCCTCGGGACAAAATGAGTGCTCGTGCAAGACGATGCATATTCATGGGGTACCCAAATTTACAAAAGGGATATCGTGTCCTAGACACAATCATAGGAGATTTTTTCATAAGTCGAGATGTTGTCTTTCACGAAGACATCTTTCCTTTTCGTGAAGACTCGGCTTCTCAAGACAACGTGGGCAACAACATTGGTCCTCATGGGAGCTTAGATGATGAGGATACATTCCCAGGGTACATTATGGCAGCACCTCCCAAGGTAGGGATTCCTTCCACCTTGCCCACCTCCTCTTCAGATGAGGTTGTAGATAATGTTCTCACAGAAGCTGCTGCCATTGAGGACTCTTCTGAAACAACAGAGGGGGAGCCCTCACCCCCATCACCAACAGCTCCTCCACGACGTTCAGGACGAGCTACAAAACCACCAACCTGGACTAAAGACTATGTCTGCGCGTCACTAAACTCACCAGGTATCCGCTATCCAATATCTTCTTATGTATGCTTCGACAAGCTTTCATCAGATCATAAATGCTGTATTAGCCAGATCTCCGAAGAAAAAGAGCCTTCCAGCTATGACGAGGCTTCTAGAGATCCACGTTGGCAACGAGCAATGGCAAAATGAGTTAAAGGCCTTGTCTGATAACCAGACTTGGGAATTAGTCTCTCTCCCTCCAAACAGAAAACCCATAGGGTGTAAATGGGTATACAAAATCAAGTATAGATCTGATGGATTGATCGAGCGGTATAAGGCCAGATTGGTGGCTAAAGGGTTCACCCAACGAGAAGGTTTCGATTACCACGAGACTTTCTCTCCAGTAGCTAAAGACGTCACTGTGCATTCATTCTTATCAGTTGCAGCCGTTCATGATTGGTCTTTGCATCAAATGGATGTTCACAACGCCTTCCTTCATGGCGATCTAGACGAGGAAATCTATATGGATGTTCCTCAAGGATTACGAGACAGGGGGAGAATAGAGTATGTCGTCTCCACAAATCCCTCTATGGATTGAAGCAAGCCTCAAGACAATGGTATGCAAAATTTGCCAATGCTCTCACCGTTTTGTAGGGTTCAAGCGGTCAAATATGACTATGCTCTTTTCACATGGACCAAAGGTATGTCATCTATCTACTTAATGATATATGTTGATGACATCCTCATCATGGGAAATGATGAAACTGCAATAGGAAGCCTGAAGAAATATTTGCATGCCACTTTCCATATAAAAGACCTGGAAGCACCAAAATACTTCATTGGGATTGAAATTGCTCGATCCAACCTAGGGATTTCTCTCAGTCAAAGGAAGTTTGTGTTGGAAATCATTTCAGAAGCTGGACTATTAGGTTGCAGGCCGGCAGTTATTCCAATCGAGCAGAACATCAAATTAACCACAGCGGATCCTCTTGAAGGGACATCTCAAGATCCTTTACTCCAAGATCCGACAAGTTATCAGAAGCTCGTTGGAAAACTCATATACCTGACAATGACAAGACCTTATATATCATATGCGGTGCAAACTCTCAGCCAATTCATGCACAGTCCGAGGGAGTCCCACATGAACGCTGCACTAAAGGTTGTGAAATACCTGAAAAAATGGCCAGGACTTGAAATACTTCTATCTAGAAGATGCAACATGGAAATGACTGCATACTGTGATGCAGATTACGCGACTTGTCCAATGAGTCGAAGATCAATTACTGGTTTTTGCATCAAGCTTGGAGAGTCTCTTCTCTCATGGAAAACCAAGAAACAAGCAACCGTCTCTCTGTCTTCCGCTGAAGCAGAATATCGAGCCATGGCAAAAACTACATGTGAAATCGTGTGGCTGCGGGGATTGCTTGGAGATCTTGGAATAAAGCTGAAAGGACCAACAAAGCTGTATTGTGACAATGATGTGGCGATCAAGCTTGCAGCAAACCCCATAATGCATGAAAGAACGAAGCATATTGAAGTGGATTGTCACTTCACAAGAGACAAGATTCAAGAAGGGATCATCGAAACAAGAGGTATTGAACCGGGCAGAGCGGCCGGCCGACATTTTCACCAAACCTCTATCTCAAAAACAGCATGCATATCTTCTAAGCAAGCTAGGAGTCTTGGATATCTACAAGCCACCAGCTTGAGGGGGAGTGTTGGAAGATATGCTATTTTTGGTCATAATCATAATTAGATCAATTTAGGATTAGATTGAGATAGAGAAGATCATAATGATTCTGTAAATTTTTCCTTTCCTTTATTCATGTAGTCCGTGTAATATACATACAGATTAATGTACATGAAGATACACACAGAGAAATAGAAAAGTTCCTAAACCCTATCGCATCCTCTCCTCTCCTATCTTTCTGTTTTCGATCCTTCCTTGCCTTCTCCACCTCTTCTGACACTTTAATTATTGTGCACTATTAATAAACTTAATAAACGAAAAATTATTTGTGGTCGCAATACCACGAGTACTGGAGTCGCAAGTCAAGCCTTGGCTAAACCTCGGTAATCTAAATACCATAATGCCTTTTCTCGATCTGAGCCGGGCTACAATCCGGGCCCAAAAACCCGGAAAATCTCCATTCTGATGGTTCTAGAAGTTTCGGGCCTCGCATGCCGAGCTCTATGAGCTCGCTCTGAAAGTCCTTCCCCTCTTGTCTTTGATTGGGCCTAATATTTAGCAAACCTCCCGATTATGGGCTCAATCCGGCCCATGAAACCCCCTAGAAAGGCCCACCGGCGGTCGCTGGATCGACAAAGCCGACGCCTCTTTCGCCGCCGTTGAACGGTCGCTCGCTCGCGGGGAGGAATTATGCTGGCAGCTGCACTGTCATCGTCATCCTCCAGAATCTTGTCCAGAACCATCGCGAAGTCGTCTGCCGCTCCTTCCTCCTTCTTCTCCCCGCGCGCCGCTCCCCTCCTCGCGATCCGCTCGATGGCCGACTCCTCCGCCGCCGCCGCCGCCGGGTCGGCTCCTTTCACCAAAGTCCGCATCCAGAGAGAAGACACCGTGAGTCCCGCCGCCGCTTCGGCTCCTGATCGGCATTTTCCCCCTTTTCTGTTGTCTTCTTCATCTCGCTTTGTGGCCGTGAAATGGGGTTTGGGTTCGGCGTGTTGCGGCGACGCGACGACGAGGGTTGTCGTGTCGGGATTCTGGGGTTTTGAGGTTATGCGTGGTTGAGTGTGGGCTAGTGGGAATGATCGAATTCAGAAACTTAGGATGCTCTATCCGGAGGTTTCCTGAATGGCAAATGCATCATTGGACTGATCTTTCTGTCTAGACAGTGGCTGGCTGGTAACGAATAATTAGTGTAATTTTCCAGAGTAAAGTGTATTGCTAGCCGTATGTTGCCGTAGGGGTTGAAATGTTGAAGCCCTTTTTTTCCCTTTCATCTCTCAGATGTAATTTGTGGTAAATCTGTGTTTTTGAGCTCTGTATCTTTCCCTTCCCCCTCTCCAGCTGAAAGTGTAAAACGAAAGGGTGCAATGAGGCGTCTTCACTTGGTAGTTGTTTGTTCCCGAAGCGACCTGACGATTTGAGATGGGCACATGAGCTAACTTGCGTTATGGGCTTTGAAACTTAACATCTTTAGTTGTGACCAAATTGCATCATTGACCATCAAACCTTTCTACACGCTAGAAAAAAAGTGACCACCTTTGTGATTGATTTGTTTGTTTTGATCATTAGGCCTTTGATGCATATGTGGTTGGAAAAGACAGTGCCCCCGGGATCGTGGTGTTGCAGGAGTGGTGGGGTGTGGATTTTGAGATCAAGAACCATGCTCTGAAAATTTCCCAAATGGATCCTGGGTTTAAGGCTCTCATCCCAGAGTAATAATCTTTGTGCCTCTGGAACTGTATTTTCTGTCATAAAATAAGAGCCGATCAAAATTTGTCGATTTGCTGGAGTTTAACTCTGGGTATACTGCTGCTGTTGCAGTCTTTATCGAGGAAAGGTTGGTCTTGATGTTGCAGAAGCACAGCATCTAATGGAGGGCCTTGACTGGGCGGGTGCTGTAAAGGATATCCGTGCCTCAGTTAACTGGCTTAAGGCTAATGGATCTAAGAAGGTGTGGACTTTCTCTGAGTTGTATCATTGGTTTTGCTATTTATTCATGTGCAATTTTCACCTCTTGCAATTATCATGGGTCTTCTTAGATGTCCATCAGTACAAGCTCTGGCTGACCTTCAATCTTGTTGCCTAATTGTCTATACCCCTTTTTTTTGTTAATTCTTTGGATTTTAAAAAATACATAAGGAAGCTTGCGTGTGTGACCTTAACATAAAGATTTTTTTGGGATTATATCTAAGCAGTTGCATGCCTATTGTGCCATCCTTGAGATTTTGACACCATCTGAGCATGATTGTCTCATCTTCAATCAACCGACATCCTTTCATAAGTTGTAACTCAGATTGTAAAAGGGCATGTCTCACACACAATATTTTGCGGCTATGGTAATCATTTTACATTGTTGAGATCGTTCGTAACTGCAGTTTCTGTTGTTGTTGTTGTCGCAAAGTATCAAAAGTATGCATTGAATTACTCACAATATTAGTATATGATTCAGCCACACTTAGCTTGGTAAAAATTTCTGGTCAAGGCTAGGTTTGACTTGAGTTGGTCCACCCTTGGTCTGTGTAAAAAATGATTGCATTTCCCCTTTATCATTTGAATATATCTACCGCTTTGTCTGATGCAACGTGGTGGTGAATGTATCTGGCTTTGCCTTGTTTTGTAAGTGATCAAATCCCTTCTTTTTGTAAGCTTCAATTTGAATAAATTGATCCTTTTGATCAATCAATCTTCCGCTTATGACTTGCTATATTCCTAAATAATTCAATTTTTGCCTAGGCTTTTAGTTTAAATGCCGCATGCATTTTGAATCTATGATTCTTCGTGTCAAGTTAACTGAACATAAGTGTGATAAAAAGTTTCAGCAAGATTTGAGGAAGGAACTTATGATCAATTTATGCCATTACAATATCAACTCATTATCATGATCCATCAGGCATGTGTTTATTCTTATGAATTTTGTGAGTAGCATATAGTTTCATCATAGTATCAATCGAAAAAATTTCAGCTTTTTCTCCTTGAGAAATAATCATTTTCCAGTTGAATCCTTAATTGAAGAATAAATGATTCTCTTTGCATTAGGTTGGTGTGACTGGTTTCTGCATGGGAGGTGCTCTTTCCATTGCAAGTTCTGTTCTGGTCCCTGAGGTTGATAGTGTGGTTGCCTTCTATGGTGTGCCTTCTCCTGAGCTCGCTGATCCCGCTAAGGCTAAGGCTCCTGTGCAGGCTCATTTTGGGGAGCTTGATAATTTTGTTGGCTTTTCAGATGTGACGGTATGTATTATTCCGGTTGTAACATCTGCCTATTGTGATCAATGCTCTTGGTGCTAAATCATGCTTTGCTCATTGGCTAGTTGAACATTGTTCTAAATAATTCATAACTATTTTAGTTTTGCATTTGTATTAGATGAAGATCCTCATGCATAAACATGATACTTGAAGGATCTTGTTTTTTTTTTTTTTTTTTTTTTTTTTTTTTTTTTTTTTTGCCTAAATAAATCGCTGGAGCTCAGTCAACTTCTACTTTGCTGCTTTTGGGATATGCATGATTATTTTATTTCAGATCCATGTATGTGAGTCATTTGGCATCGGGTCCTTATGCTCTGACCTTACTATTGCTAACAGAAATGTAGTGAAGAAAAGTATGGGCAAGGGATATTGGAGAGTTTTACATGCTCATGTGGAACTGGTTTTGGCTCTAACAGAGTATTAAAACCCTCTCTCTAGTAAAACATTAAGTTAGCAGATCGATATTTAAGTGTAACATCCAAGCACAATTTTTTCTCTGGAGAGTCTTCTCAGCTGCTTGTCATCAAGGTTTTCATCCACAATGTTCAACAGAAGATTAATTTCAATAGCATGAGCAGTTAATGTTTGCTTTCTGAGTTCTTACTGATGAAATGACTGTTCCTCTTAATGTATACCATTCCCTTACAGCAGATAGATTTTCCAGTTATTCACGTGAAAGAGTTAAGTACCTCATTTTGCTTATTCTTCTTTCAGGCTGCCAAGGCTTTAGAGGAGAAGCTGAAAGCTTCTGGTGTCCCTTACGAGGTACACATTTATCCAGGCAACGGGCATGCTTTTATGAACACGTCTCCCGATGGCATCAAGCGGAGGAAGAATATGGGATTGGAGGATGATAATGAAGCCACAGCCGAGCTCGCATGGTCTCGCTTCAAGACATGGATGTCCCGCTACCTGCATCCATAGACGACTAGTCTTTTGTGCGTATGTGTGCATGCAGTATGTTCATATTGCCAAGATGCTGCTCTAGATGCACCATGGTGTCAATAGTGAGTACGTGAGGCTGCCTAAATAAGTGGTTCGTGTCTTCTGATCCACTTTAAACTCTGAGTACGAGTCTACATTGGAATGTTATTATGATTAATGAAAACTCTGGTTGTGATCCGATCGCTTCAAAATCTATAATTTCATTTTCATTCCTGACAGTCAAGTGCTAATTAGACATCTTCCCCTTTTAGGCCAGCGTATGAACTAGCCTTCAGTATAATCTATTTTATACATTCGTCTTAAACGAACCGATGGACCATCTAGTACGCATTGGTCAAAAGAAAACGAGTCTTTCTCTGGAAGAATTTGAAAGGGAAGGGCATCTTCATCAAAAGCACCTTCTTCTCTGTCTATGAACTTCTCGGTCTGGACTCATGAGCGTTCCCGTCTCCGTCCTTGCTGATTAATCTACCTTAGACAAATTCAAACGATTAGAAGTAGAAATTTGATACAAGTGGCAGGAAGTCCTAAGAAATTGACCCAGCTGCATGGATCCAACCCTTGTCAAATGAATGGAACGTTCGGGCGTTTGGCAGAACAACGTAGCTCAGACGGATGGGGCGAGAAATTCCCGAGTAACATCACTTGGCCTTATCGATACGGAAGTCTCGACGGGATGGCAGTCTTGAGAGGGTAGCGTTTTTTGATTAGTATAATACCCGAACAATGACCCAACACTAGCCTCGTCTTCTCTCGGTCGCCTTCGTCATATTCAACCACTCTCGTCTTTCTCCTTGTTCTGGTGTGCATGTCGTTTTCTAACCATTTTTTTTTATAGTCTCGGTCATTCAACGTAAATCTAGTCGAACGATCCATGTTTCATCCTTTAGAGAGAGAGAGAGAGAGAGAGAGAGAGAGAGAGAGAGAGCTTGGTAGAATTACCAAGAGTCTACAGCAGGCTCCTGGGTCATTGGACTTCTAGTTTCCGTTTCTTTTTCAACGAATGAAACTCAAGATGGGTTGATAACGACTAATACAACGTCGTAATGCTTGGGCGAGATATTTTTGTAATGGAAATGGGCGATTTTATTGTTGGACTCTCGTGTGAACGTTAAATGAACTCTTTAGCTATTGTTATTAATTCCTCGATCATATAGATTAAAATTTGGAGAGAACTTAAAATTCAATTGATGGACAGCGATGTTATTCAAGGGAGAAGTCAAACTTTTTTTTTTTTTTTTTTTTTTGGCTGGGACTATAGGTAAAATGTTTGTATTAAGTAAGACACGCACGCACTTACTCAGAAAATGTTCAACAAGCTTTGAGAAGTCTTCTCTTGGAGTCTGTTGTGTGCGTGTGTGTAATGATGGAATTTCTCGATATCGAGAGTATTCGACAAGAGTCAGATTCACCTCCTGGTGTGAGGAGCAATGCCTGAAATTCATGGGAAAAGGGTACTCAATCACATGGAACGTAAAGACTAGACTAAACTTTCCACCGAAGGACAAAAGCCAGAAAATAAGGAAGAAAAAGAATTATTAGTGATTCAAGTCCACATGCATGTCTGGTAGACAATGAATGATGAGGTTACTTACCTTTTATCTTATCAACATGGACGCATAATTAGAGAGCTCAAAAGATATTATCAGATATTGATTCTGTCACAATGCATATTATGTATACAGCTTTCCGTTTATTGAATTTCATGTACCACTTTGAATTAAGTTTGCATGTGAGAAGTGATGTTAAAGTATTTTATATTGCTTGTCACGATGATATATTTAAGAGATTGTACTTAATGCTCAAGATGAGTTTGAGAAAGAAGCGTTGGTCTCTCCTAAACAAGAGTTCAGATCTTTTCTAACTCGATCCATTGGAAGTGGCTCCGAATCTTGAGCGACATCAGCTCCATAAAATCGCGGTATCAGTTTCCTTTGTTGACTACCTTCATGAAGAGCAATAATGAGGCCATTGAAAAGTTCATTTCTTTAATCAGATGTGCTGAAAACGAGGCCTCACCTTAAGGATCGAATCACACACGCCGGTCCCTGCTTTGAAACATGAAAATCAAATCTGGGTAAAAAGTATCTTCTTCTTTTCTTTTCTATTATTTCTATTTTTTCCCTCTTATTCTTACCTTATGTCTTCATCTTCCCACGGTCCCCCAGTGTCTTCAGGGTCTTCTCTCACTCTCTTTTATTCTTTTTACAATATCTTTCGGCTTTAATTTATGTCGGTCCATTTATTTTATTTTTTGGTAAAAATATGTCGGTCCATTTATTTAATCCTCAGCCCTTTGAACTTTCTCAAGGTTGGTCTAATGTTTGGGGGATTTGATTCGTGGGAAAGCATGGTGTCCCTATAACTTTAATTGTTCTCTTGTTATATACTTTTAAGTATGACAATCAATAATTGATACATGTGTCTCTGATGAATACATAACTCAATGTATATAACTAAAGTCTCTCAAAAAAAACAATGAACATGCTTTTTTCTTTTTGTTAATCACAAGTAAAAATAGATAGAATTCTTCGGAGGGCATTCCATTATGTAATCACGAAAATCAATTGAGGTGATCTGAGTATATCATTTAATGCATTTATCTAGCTCTTAACTCAACTCAACCTTATATTTCAAGGACGTGTTGATTAGCAAGGGACATAGGACTCTTTATTATAAACTAGGAAAAATTACCTAAAAAGTCCTAAACCTATTGTAATTATTCTAATTCAGTCATAAACTTTTTTTATCAATTAAGTCCTAAACATTTTGTTTTTATTCAGCGCAGTCCATCCGGCTAAAAATAGCCGGCCGGTGCCGACACGGCAATGGCCGGCGCGGCGACATTTTTTAATAATATTTTTTAAAAAAATTTTATCTTTTTTTCCTTTTTTTTTTTCTTCTTCCTCACCCTCTCCCTCCTCCCTCCTCCTCTCCTCCTTCCCTTGGCTCCGGCGACCGGCTAGAGGGGAGGGCTGGCCGGCAGCCGGGCCGAGGCGATCGGCGGGCGAGCCCCCGCCGATCCGGCGAGGGGGCCTCGCTGTCGCCCGGTTTGGCAAGGCGAGCCCCGCCGCCGATCGCCGCGCGCGCCCGACGGCGGGCGAGCCCCCGCTGGATCTCGGCGAGGGCTGCCTCGTAGTCGCCGGGCGGGGCAAGCCCTCGCCGGATCCGACGAGGGGTCGGCGAGGCGAGCCCTCGAGCCCTCGCCCGGGTCGGCGGGGCTCGCCTCGCCGGATCCGGCGAACGGCAAGGCCCCCTCGCCGGATCGCGAGGGCCGCCTCGCGATCGTCGGGTGGGCGAGCCCTCGCCGATCGGGTGACGGCGAGGCCCCCCTCACCAGATCTGGCGGGGGGCTCGCTCAGCTAGCCGCCTCAGTCCGGCGACCGGCTAGCCCTCCCCTCTAGCCGTCGCCGGAGCCAAGGAAAGGAGGAGAGGAGGAGGGAGGGAGAGGGAGAAGAAAAAAAAAATGAAAAAAAAAAAAAGATAAAAAATTTTTAAAAATAAAATATTATTGAAAAAATGTCGCCGTCGCCGCGGCGCCGATTGCCATGTCAGCGCCGGCCGGCCATTTTTGGCCGGATGGACTGAACTGGAATAAAAACAAAAGATTTAGGACTTAATTGGACAAAAAGAAAAGTTTATGACTGAATTGGAATAATAGTAATAGGTTTAGGACTTTTTAGGTAATTTTCCCTTATAAACTAATTATATGAGTAATCAAAACAAGTCTATATATTCATACCCAAAAAAAAAAAAAAAAAGGTATATATATCTTCCTTAATCGGGTATCCATGTCGGTCATTTAGAATAAGATTAAGAATTTACCAAGAATTTACCAAGAACTTTATTTGCATGATTTGGCTCCAATAGATTATAAACTCTTTCCTTAACGTCAAAAAAATCCCATATTCAATTTGCAAAATCGCAAATATTAGCAAGATGTAAATTTTTTTAAATAAAACTGCTTCTTCAAAATTCCATATATATTTGGGATACTGGAGAGAAGTAATATTTACGGAAAGATCGCGACTAATTAGTTGACCTAGAAAACCAAAAAATAAGCAGCAGACGTCAATGAGTATACGAGTGGGAATGGTTATATACGGTCAATGTACAAGATTTAAACGGCAAATATGCATGTGCTTTGACGGATATTGAGCTATATATGTCTAGATCAATACGAAAAGTACGCTCCTTCTCTTAATTACCTGTAACGATTATTTTCTAACTGTTTTTCAAAACCCCAGAAGCCTGCGTTTCTCTCCTTTTGACCTGCTGTCGCAGGCATCTTCCATTTTGCATCTCGTTTGGTTCAACAAAAGAGAGGAAAGCAAAGAATATTTGCGGCCTCCATCGAACCACGTTCTTCTAGGTGCGAAGCCCCACTTTTTGCAGTATACTCGTGAAAAGAAATAGGAGCTTCTTCAACTTTCAATATGAAATTCAAACATTCAATTAGAGAGAGAGAGAGAGAGAGAGAGAGAGAGAGAGAGAGAGAGATTAGGGTTAAGGGTTAAGGGTTAGGGTTTATAGTTTACGTGGAGGCATTGAAAGAGGGGCGGGGACTGGACAGAGAACATGAATTTTCTCTAAGCAACATGTCAAGTCGAACTAGGAAAGTACGCAAGAAAGATCGTGTCCTATCCATGATTTAATGAGATCGAGTTTTAGTTCTTGGTTTTGATCTCTTTCTAGCAAAAAAAAAAAAGAAGAAGAAGTTGAATTTGGTCTTCTTTGTCACCTCTTTTTTTTCTTCTCCTGGGCCCTCCATGCTTGCCATGGAGTGCACAGGCTCTTTCCTTTTTGCCCTAATATAGAATTCATGCCGCAATTATATAAAATGACGGGTAATTATTTCTACAGGGCTAAAATTGCCACACAACTCCGTGGCTTAAGAAAGTTTGCTGCAACACTCCCGATCCTGATATCATTAGCTATAAATTTTATCTTCTAGATGATGTTGTATGGCATCTTATGTCTCTTTTAAAATGTGAGTTACGAGATAAGATGATTGATCATGTTCACATCATGAATAAATGCTTGATACTCCTCCTAGTCAATATATATATATATCATTCTTTTCAATATAAAGAGCGTGTGGGACTCAATAACCAAATGTCTTGTTCTTCACTGTATATGACATTTAACTTCTCTAATTTACTCAAAAAGTCGCTTTGATATTCAAACCTCTTTCATATTATGGATATTGATTTCAAAGATGGTAAGCTAAGTAAATGTGAGGTTCTTTAATTCACATAGAGATTATGCATTATCTAATTCTTAATATATAAGAGAGCTATGGTAATTAATGAAATGAAAAATCTCTTCCGATTAAAAAAGAAAGGCTACTTTTCATCTCTCAAGGGTTCAATAGAGTAATCAAATGTTTAAAATGGATCCGGTAGAATTCGTGTTCATACCAAGACTTTTCCCCTCAAAGTAAAGTAACTTCAAGAGCCGAAGCTAAGTCTTACTAGACACACCTCCACATAGCTATTTGCATCCATTTTTAAGAATTAATCGAATGGAAAAGTTTGAATATCCTATGTTGTATAAAAGGGGAAAAGTTCTGTGTAATACTAGGAAGAAAAACAAAACTAGATAATTTGTTAAGTTTGAACTGAGCATACCAACTACATCCTTCCCTATCGGGTTTCAATTTTAGAGAGACAACGTGATGCCCCCTTAAATAAAGACTTATGCACAGCCAAAGCGTTCATCGCAGGTCATGCGATTCACGTCCAAAATCCCAACACCCCTTTTTTGACTGAGTCGTCAAACAATGGCCCACCGTACCATCCCATACCACACCCCCTTAGCTTAGCTTGCCTTGCTCGCTCTCGCTTTCCAGCTTTGACCCCACTCTCTAATTTAAGTATAAATGTCCAGCTCTGTGTCTTTCCTAGTGATTGATTCGTTGTATATTTTTCAGGTGTTCTCAAGACGTTTTCGTCCATCTAAATTAATCGATGAGTGCTCAATGTCATGAAACCTTTTTGCCATATTTTCTCTCAAGATGCCAATACTTTGAACGTGGCGATGATTGCCATCAGTGGACGCCAATGAAATATGTTGAGAACATCTCTAGGATCTTGATACATAAATTGATGGAGAAGGTACTTTTATGAGAAGCAAGAAGAAAAAGGCAGTCTCTGTACTCTGACTGGCGGATTTGGCAATTTAGGGCTTGCATGGTAAAAAGTGTTTCTGTTCCCAAACACTTTTTTTTTTTTTTTGTTTCTGGGAACAAAAAAGAATAGAAACGCGTTTGGGTGCGTTTTTGTTCCAAAAGTATTTTTTTGTTCCCGAAACATATCTGAATGAAAACAAGAAACAAAATTTTTTTGTTTCTTGTTTCGGAATGATTTGAAGAACACATTTTCTCTCTCTTCTCTTTTTTTTTTCTTCTTTTCTTTTTTTTTCTTCTTTCTTTTTTCTTTGGCCGGTCGCCGGCCTCGGCCATGGCCAGCAACCGGCCGTCGAGGGCCGGCGAGCTCGCCGGAGCGTCGCCGGCCCCTAGCGAGGCTCGGCCTCGCCGAGGGCCGACGGGCCTCGCCGTGGCTAGGCTAGGCCGCCGGCCCTTGTCGGCCGGTCGCCGGCCATGGCCGAGGTCGGCGACCGGCCAAAAGAAGGAAAAAAAAAAAAGGAAAAATAAATAATAAAAAGGAAAAATAAATAAGAAAATAAGAAAAATAAATAAGAAATAAGAAAAATAAAATAAAAATATTAAAAAATTAAAAGAAATAAAAAAAATTGTACAAATTTACCAAATGTGTTTCTATTCTTTTTATATTTCTTGAACAGATTTACCAAACGCGTTTTTTTATTCAAAAATTGTTCCTTGAAGCAGAAATACTTTTTTCTATTTCTATTCCCATAAATAATTTTTAAACAGAAACGTTACCAAATGCGCCCTTAATTGTCAGGACAGGAGCACAACTTTCAACTTTGAAGAATTCATTCCGTTCCAAAAAAAAAAAAAAACTTTGAAGAATTCGTTACTTGTCCACTGAATTCAATCCTCGCAAAAAGACCCGAGTTATGCGGAGGAAAAATATGGGAATGGCGGATGAAGATGAAGCTGCAGTGGTGCTTGCATAGTCTCGCTTCAAGTCATGCATGTCCCGCTACCTGCATCCGTAGATGATTTATCTTCCCTGTGTATGTGTGCGTGCGGTATATTCATGTAACCCCGATGCTGCTTTAGATACATCATGGTGTCAATAGCGAGTACTCACTGCTGTCTATATAAGTGGCGTTCGTATCTCTAATCGACTGGAGGCTGTGCATACGAGTCTGCATCGTCTGTTTTCTAACCTATTTCATCTACCAAGGGATCAATTTCGCAATAGATGGTTTGAAATATGAAGTTTAATCCCGCCCTCTCAGTTTGATGGTTAAAATTTGTTCTCTGTGCTCTTTCGCCATATTGGAATGTAATGATTCATGAAAACTCTTGATAAGCTGTAGTCCCAATTTCATACCTAGGGTTCGAGAACTAATTAGACATTTTCCCCCGCTAAGGCCGAAGTCTGAACAAACCCTGATCATAATCTATCACGCCGATTCGTCCCACAGGAGTCAACCGGTTCTAACGTCATTTTCACACCACGATGCTGTCACAACGCCTAAACAAACGGGCGGACCATCAAGTACGCAGCGGTCAAAATAAAACGACTCTTTCTCTGGAAGAATTTGAAAGGGGAGGGCTTCGCTCTCAAAGACATCTTCTCTGTCCATGAAATTCTCGGTGTGAACTCCTGAGGATTCCCGTTTCCGCCCTTTTCATTTAACTACCTCCAAAAAGTCTCTAATTCAACGAGCGTACTTTCGAGCGATTGACAATACAAATATGGATGCAAACGCCAGGGAAGTCCCATGAGATTGACCGAATTCGTGTGGATTCAGCTCTCGTCAGATGAACGGACAGGGGTTTGGCAGGATAACGTAGTTTAGACGGACCGGGGCGAGAAACTTCCTGAGGAACATCACTTGCCTTGACATGGAAGTCGGGAGAGGTAGATGTTTTGGATAATATAATACCTGAACGATTACCGAATGCTTAATCTTGTCTGCTTTCAGTTGCCCACCTTCGTCATATTCAACCATCCTCGTCTTTCTCCAAACGTTGGTGTTCTCCAAATTTTTATTTTTTTTTATAACCCTTTTGAAAGTCTCATTCAACATAAATCTAGTTGAATGATGCATGTTTCGTGCTTGAGAATAAAGGACGCTACCAACAGTCCACAGCCGGCTCTTAGGTCAGTCAACGTCAATGTTTAAGAACATAAGAGTTTTGCTTATTATGGGACTAAAATTTCCGGTCTCCATTTCTTTTTTTCAACAATTTCAGTAGAGTCGGATTGATCACAAGTAATATAACGTTAAGTTCGGGTGAGATTTTTCTTGATGGAGAAGGCTGAGACTTATTGTTGGAGCTACCACGAAGGGCCAGAGAGATTGAATGCCAATTTAAGTTCAGGTAGGTGTGAAAATGTCGAAGAATGGACTCTATTGAAGTCAGTGGAAATTCAATGACCCGGTGTTCTCTTTCATTTTCTTTTCTTTTTTTTTTTTTTTTTTTTGGGAAAGGGTGTTCTCTTTCATTTTCCGACTTCAAACTTTGAAATAATTCTATACGCTTTTCTTTTCCAGCCGTGAAGTCTATATATCAACATTTTTTTTGGCGCCAAAAATCCTCCTCACATGGTTCATTGGAAAAATTGGACTTCGGCGTGTGAAAGCAAATTTTTTTTTCATAATCCAAAAATGCATCTTACCTAAGTTCTCTTCCCAGAAAATTTTAAACAAGCTTCGAGAAGTCTTCTCTTGGAGTCTTGGTTGACCATCTCAGGATCCACTGACTTCATGTAATTATGGTAAGTCGCTGGTAGACAGCATGATTGTTTTATCATACGGTATGCTGGAATTAGTGATTCGGTAATTTAAAAACGACTGTGCATGCATTTTTTCCTCTTTTTGTTTTTTATCTTGATACTATCGCTGTCTGTGTTCATGCTTGTTCAAAGTTATAAGTATACATGGGAACGATGCCGTGACTAACTTCATTACAATCCTTTCTATGGTAAATGTCATCAAGCAGTTTCGCAACACTTACGTTGATAGGGCTAGCTACCAATTATCTAATTGTTTTATGATGACAAACGGCACTTTTACAGAATGTACCAGGCTTGATGCTTCTTGCAAATCGGTCATAATATCTGAATAATCTAATTTTTTTTTTTTTTTTTTTGTTTCTCGGTTTAATATAATGACTGGACAGGAGTGAGATTCACAGCTTGGCGTGCGGGGCAATGCTTGAAATCCAGGGTAAAAAGGTACTTGGGTCACAGAGTAGGTGAAGACTTGACTGAACTTTTCCAATGAAGGGCAAAACCCAGAAAATACGAAAGAAAAGAATTGGCGGTGAATCGAGTTTACGTGCATGTTTGGTCGACAATGAATGATGAAGGCAACTTTACCTTTCATCTCATCAACATCGACGCCGACAAGAGATCTTTTCTATCTCGATCCATCGGGAGTGGCTCTGAATCTCGAGCGGAATCAGTTCATTCATAGCTTGTACATTTAGTTTCGTTGCTTGTTGACTCTCTTCCCGAAGAGCAGTAATGAAGTCATCGAGAAGTTCAATTTCTTTAATCGGATGCGCTGAAAACGAGGCCTAAGCTTAAAGATCACGGTACACGCGTCGGTCCCTTATTCGCGACATGAAAATCGAATCTGGGTAAACGGTATCTTCTTCTTCTTCGTTCAATCATTTTTATATTTTCCCTCTTATTCTTGCCTAATGTCTTCGTCTGCAAACGGTCCCCGAGTGTACTTACGAAAAGTCTGGCGTGCTCCTGAGCGGATGTCTCTAGGGTTTTCTTTTCTTTCTTTTTTTATTGGATAATATTGTTTGGCTTTAGGTTTGTCGGTCCATTTAATGCTCTAAACTTCGAACTCTCTCCAAGGTATGTTTAATGTTTGGGTGGATTTGATTCGTGGGAGAGCATATGTCACCATAATCTCAGTCGGTTAGCTAACCCTAGTTTTTTAATTGCAGTACAGCTTTGGCAGTTATACTTTTTAAGTACAATAATCAGGAGATAATGGGTCTCCAATGAATAGATGACTCTTGAATACAACCCAAGACCCTCAAAAGACACAACACAAATGTCTGCGTTTTTGGTAATTATTCATGAGTGAAAATAGAATGAACTCTTCGGTGGGCGGTGTTCCATATGTAAGCGCGTAAATCAATTAAAATGATCTAAGCACTATCAACTTTTGAATCAAACTGCATTTTATCTAGCTCTTAGCTCAACTTGATTTTGTATTTAAGGCACGTATGTTGATTAGCTTGGGACTCACCATTGTTTAACTGATGACAAAAACAATCGAAACGAATCTACATAGTGTCCCAGTCGGATATAAATATTGGTCATTTATACTAAGATTGAGGGTTTCCCAAGAACTTTCCATGCATGACTTGGCTCCAATAAGTTATAAATGCTTTCATGAACATCAAGGAAAAACGAATTTTAATGTGCAAAATCAAAAATATTAATGAGAATTTAAATTTTGAAGAAAGAGAAATTACCTCGTCACTGGAAAATTTTTCCCAATAATGGAGCTTCTTACATTAACAGAAAAAAAAAGAATCAAATTAGAATACGAATGTGAATGTGCATGTATGGTCAATGCACAATAGTTATACGGCAAGTTTGCACGTGCATTGACGTGTATTACGCTACATATGCCTAAACCAATACGAAAAGTATGCTCCTTCTCTTAATTTCCTGTAGCAACTAATTTCCGCTATTTTTCGAAACCCCCGTAACCCGCATTTCTCCCATCTTGACGTGCCGTCGCAGACAAGCGGTCTCCATGTAACCACGTTCGTCCATGGACGTGGCCCCACTTTCTGCAATCCACTCGTGAAAAGAAAGATACAGCTTCTTGAACATTCAATATACAATTCAACGCTCAAGGAGAACGAGGGGTAGAGAGAGAGAGAGAGAGAGAGATTAGGGTTTACAGTTCCGAAGGAGACAGAAAGGGGTATTGGGACGTCACAGAGGACATGAATTTTCTCCGAGCAACATATCAAGTCGTGCTAGGAAAAGTACCACATGAAGATCATGTCCTATCCTCAGTTTAATAAGATCACGTTTTAGCTCGTGGCCGCTTTTCGTGTGCACACCCCAACTTTTTCGGCTATTTTGCTTCACTTTTTAGTCGGTAGCCTTCATAAGTTTCCATTTGTTCTTCTCTCCTCTTTGTCACCTCTCTGCTTTCGTCCTGGGCCCTTCATGCTCGCCATGGAGTGGACATGCTCTCCCCCCTGTCCTGGTAAATTATGGAAATGTCTCTATGAAACCAGAATAGATGAGAGGTAAATGAAAGTTTCACTTCTAGAGGCTAAAATTGCTGCACGACTCCATGGCTTAAAGAAAGTTTTGCTACCACACTCCCAATCCCAAAATAATTAGCCGTAGACTTTGTTTTCTAGATGATGTTATATGGCATCTTGTGTCTCTTTTAAATTGGAAGTGGCGAGGTAAGATGAATAAACACTTGATCCACCTCTTAGTCAATATATTTATCATATGCTCTACATAAAGAGGGAAGGTTTTTTTTTTTTTGTTTACTATGTATGTCATTTAATCTCTTATTGAGTTAACACGTGTATTGACTCCGAAAATTTTAAACTAAGTCTGAGGTTTCTCCAAATATAAAGATTATGTGTTATCTAATGCTTAAAATATAAGAGAACGTTGGTAATTGACGAAATAATAAACCTCTTCACTAATTTAAAAAAAAAAAAAGGCTATTGTATTATCTCTTAGAGGTTCATTATGATAATCAAACGCTTCATTTGAACCCTGATTTTTCCGTGAAAGTAATTGAAGTAGCCATGTCTGTCATTCTGCGAGTGGAGCCTTACCCGATGCGAGTCGTCGGAGCTGATTACGCGCATTCATAGGAATTAAATTGAGTTGAAGAGTTTGAACACCCCGTGCTGTTCAAAAGCGGAAAATGCTACCGCAATACCCTACTAGAAGAAAAGAAAATCCACAAGATTGGTTGAGGTCTGAACCATGAGCATACCAACTAGTTCCTTCCCCATTGGGGCTTGGACTCTGGAGAGACAGCATGATGCCTCCCCCAAGTAAAGACTATCGCAGCAGCCAAGGCGTGCGTCGCAAGTCATGTGATTCACGTCCAAGACCCCGACACCCTCTTTTTGACTGACTCGTCAAACAATGCGGCCCACCATGCCATAGCTAGCTTGGCTTTGGCCACTTGCTTTCTAGGCTTTGACCCCACTCCCCTATCGACTGGCAACATCCAGCTCATTCTACCTTTTCTCGTGATCGATCCATTGCGAAAGTTTCCGGGTTGTTTACATTTTCGTCCATCTAAATCCTAGCGCTTGATATCACGAATTTTATTTTTTGCTTTATCTTCTCTCGAAACGCCGAGACTTCAAATGTGGCGATGATTGCCGCTAGTGGACTGCAAGGTCGTGTATCGAGAGCACGTATTGAGAACCCTCTGATCTCTTGATGCATAAATGGATGAAGATGGTAGCATAAACAGTTCTTGAATTTTGGCTAAATATGCAGTGTCAATAATGAGTTTTTTATTGTTCAATGTGATCTTTGAACTTTTTATAAATTTTTAACTTAATCTCTAGACTATATGAAAATTTCCAATGCTTTTCTTCCGTTAATTCAAATTCAAGGACAACATTAAACATTTCGTATAGTCCAAAGATTAGATTAACATTTACCAAAAATTCATATTATGCTAAAGTTTAAAGACCACATTAAACACATTCAAAGTTCAAGGTTGAAATTACACATTAAATCAAAATTTAGGAATTATTTATATCATTTTTTCAGAAGAAAAAAAAATGCAGTCACTATATTATACCCGATTGATTTGGCAATTTAATTATCGCAAAGGTCAACTTTCAACGTTCAAGAGTTCTTTGATGAACCATTGGATCTAGTCCTAGAGAAGATATCCGAATAATGAGTAATAGTAACTAGAGATCTTGATGTTGCTTCTAAATGTGCGGATACTGTGGAATCACGGGTTGCATAAATCTTCTGGGCTGCCGAACCAAGATAAATATAAAAGACAATTTCGATTCAAACTCATGACCCGATATCAATATACATCAAGTGCGGATAAGATTATTAATAGAGAAGAAGCATCATATAAGATTATAGACAATGATCTCACCCGATGATTACACGGATTATCATCATGTATTCCTAATTTTTGTGTTAACCGAATTATCCAAGGTCAATCGACCCATAAGAATCCTGAAATTTCTCATCAAGTCGGACGGTTTCTTCAGGGCGTCGCGGGATCGGATTGGGGGGATATTCTACGGTCGTCATTTTTCCTCATTTTTTTTTCCTTTTTCTTCCTTTTTTTTTTCCCTAACGAAGACGCATGGGGAACCAAAAGAATAATTCCAACAAGCAAAAAACCTCTCGAAGCAAAACAAGAGGGGACGGACACGAGGTCGGGTCAGCAATTTCGGTTCGAGGGCGGTTTTTAACGCCCCCTCCGAAAACCCGTGCGGACGGAGTCAAGTCAACCCGCTACTCTCGGTCCGAAACGGAGCCAAAAATCCACACCCCCCGCGCCTACGTCCTACGTGTCGCGCGGTCAAAGCCCGTCCAAAGATCCCTGGGCCCACCACCACCGCATCGGAACCGTTGACTCGGGACTGGGGCGATCCGACGGTGCCGGGCCTATCGGGGCGGCTGAATCCTGGGGAGCGCGTCATTTGTTCATCTCCTTTTTTCGTCCCCCACCTTTTTCGATGTAAAATTTAATTTCCCCCACTCTCACGCTCACACGCTCTCTCAATTTGACTCCCCGAAAGAGGGAAAAGAAACAAAAGGCCAAAGGGGTGGGCCCCGCGGCCTTCGCGTCGGGGCCCCACCCACGTCGAGTGGTCCCGCCTCCACTTGTCACCTCTTCTCATCAGTTTCGATTTTATTTCGCTGAGGCTATCTTGTATCTTCCGTTGGTCTAATAGAAGATAATTAAGAGGCTCCTTTCGCTCGTGTTCTTTTTTTTTTTCCCAAAAGAGTGAAGAAAAAAAAGTAACGTGCCGATTTCCCGTCAATACCAATTTCATGGTCCTAAATTTTATTTATTTAGTCAAATATCGAGTAATCACATTCTCATTTTCAACTAAATAAGAAAGCATATCACACTTCATCATCTAATGAATTTATTCTATGTCCAACCACCAAGCTAGCGTTCACACTTTTCATGAGATCTGCTCGTCCACATCTGACCATTACTACATCATTTCAACCCAAATAAATTAATCCTCAAAATGAGAAATTGTAAATGTGAGAGAGAGAGAGAGGCAGAGAGAGAGAGAGAGAGAGAGAGAAGAGAGAAGAAAAGAGAGGAAGAAAAAGAGGCAATGAAAACAACGAAGTTGCATTCAAGCCGAAAGCACTGTTCGGTCTTCTCTTTCAAAGTCCTCTCATCAAAACTCTCTCCTTTTATATAGCCGAGTCCATTGCACCGTTTCGAAGACTTCACTCTCTCTCTCCTCTCTTCTTCTCTCTCTGTTATTGCTCTTCTTGATTTATGGCCAAGGGAGGTGGACTCTCCATTGATGATTCAGATCGAGTCGGCTTCTTCCTCCACCACCACCCTCCCACGGTCATCAACTCCCTCTCCGAACACCACCACCACCACAACAAGCGCAAGCTGCTCCCTGCGTCCTCCGCCATGGACCATCATCCTCACCATCACCAGCACGTCCACGCCGCCACAGTCAACGTGTCCGCGGCCCCTCCCGCCACCATCCAGTTCCCTCTCAACCTCATCTCTCGCCGGGACTCTTCGCCGCCGCCGCCTCCGCCGCCGCCGCGGCCGGCAGCGGACGAGAGGCGGGCGGTCATCGACGAGATGGACTTCTTCTCCATCAAGAACAAGAGCGAAGCCGCCGGCAAGAACGTCATCTCGTCGTCTGACGACGGTGGCGCTCGAAAGGACATGACCGACGGACCCACCAATCTTGATTTCAATGTAAACGTAAGTTACCCAGATGGAAATTCTCATCTTGTAGTATGTATCGGGGTTATTTGACTATTAAGTTGCCGAGTTTTCTTGCTTTTTTTGTTTTTTCCCCATAGACTGGTCTGAATCTTCTGACGACGAATACCAGCAGTGACCAATCCATGGTGGATGATGGGATATCACCAAACTCAGAAGATAAAAGAGCTAAGAATGAGGTGAGGACTAAGTGAAATTATAAATTAAACCCGCGATCTGATTTCTTTTCTTGGATTGATGGAGAATGTAATATACTGTACCATTGGTTTTAATTCAGATAGCCGTTCTTCAAGCCGAGGTTGAGCGGATGAGCAATGAAAATCAACGGTTGAGGGGCATGCTAAGCCAAGTGACCACCGATTACAGTGCTCTACGGATGCATCTGCTTGCAGTGATGCAGGATCAGAAACCCGAGAACTCCTCCGATGAAAACAGGAAATCGGACGAGAAGAAAGAAAACAGCATGCTGATGGTGCCTAGGCAGTTCATGGATCTCGGGCTCGCCACAGCCAATAACTCAGACTCGCCTTCTTCATCAGAAGGAGGGACTCGTGATCAGACGGGGTCACCGGTGAATAACAACAGAGAGCCTGCTGAAGTCGGCATGGGGTTGGATCCAGATAAGAAGGAATCCGCGAGTGGGAGGCACAAGAGAGAAGAGAGTCCAGATCAAGAATGGCTTCCCAACAAGGTCCCCAGATCAATCAGCCCGCCAAAGAGCGTTGATCAGACAGAGGCCACGATGAGGAAGGCGCGCGTCTCGGTCAGGGCTCGTTCCGAGGCTCCCATGGTAAGCGATTTTTCTCAATCATCAATTGAGCTGTGACAAGTACTGTTTCATCAATTTTGGTTGAATCCGTCAACGGTTATTCCAAATTTCGCAGATCACTGATGGATGTCAATGGCGGAAGTACGGGCAGAAGATGGCCAAAGGGAATCCATGCCCACGAGCCTACTATCGATGCACCATGGCTGCCGGTTGCCCGGTCCGGAAACAAGTATGTGTAATTCCTTTAGATGTAAATCTTCAGTAAATTTATCGAGAGTCGAGTTGTGCCTTTATCGTTTCCTCTTTACAAAATATTTCTCTCAATTGGCAATTTTCCTTTTACTAAAAGCTTCCTGTTTAGGTGTTATTGGAGAAGGAAACTGTAATTCAGAAGTAGGCAGATTATAGTAGGCTTAAATTCTCAAACGAGTTCAATTAGCAGTCAAATTTCTTGCCAAAGTGCCCTTCTTATATGACCCTTCGTTTGGTATCCATCGAATTTGTCCTTAGTGCTTACTCTCTGATTTCTCGTTTAGGTACAAAGATGTGCAGAGGATCGGTGCGTGCTCATCACCACATATGAGGGCAATCACAACCACCCGTTACCTCCCGCTGCCATGGCGATGGCCTCAACAACCTCCTCAGCGGCTCGGATGTTGCTGTCTGGGTCAATGCCAAGCGGCGAAGGGCTAATGAACACCAATTTCCTCACCAGAACACTCCTTCCATGCTCTTCCAGCATGGCAACTATATCAGCTTCAGCCCCATTCCCTACTGTTACATTGGACTTAACTCAAAACCCCAACACATTACAGTCTCAGGCTGCGCCGGGCCAATTCCAGGTCCCATTCGCGAGCCCAGGCTCGAGCTTGCCCAACCCTTCGGCTGCTTTGCTACCTCAGATCTTTGGCCAGGCTCTGTACAATCAGTCCAAGTTCTCTGGCCTTCAAATGTCTCAGGATGCGAAGGCGTGCCGATTGGAAGGCCAACCCCAATTGCCACAGCTACCAGGTCAAGGCCAGCCGAATAGCATCTTCACCACCGACACGCTAAGTGCGGCCACTGCCGCCATCACAACCAATCCAAACTTCACCGCTGCCCTAGCTGCAGCGATCTCCTCCATAATGGGCGGCTCGAATCCAAGCGGGAGCAGCGGCATGTCGAGCCTCGTGCCATCCGGCGCAAATAACCGAAGCAACAGCAGCAGCAATAACAGTAGCAATGACAACAAAATCAGCAGTTGAAGTCTTCGACCAAGCAATTCGAATAAAGAAGTCAAGAAGGCTCCAGTATTTTCTTCTCTCCTAGAGAGGAAGTTCTTTCATTCTCTTTGTTTTTCAATTATTGCAACTACAACTACTCTTTTCATTGGCCTTTTTTTCTTTGGGGGAGGGGGAGGGGGCATGTGGAGGATAATAAAAAAAAAAAAACAAAGGTATACATGGTCTTTTTTTAGGTTTTTCTTGGGGTGGAAGGGAAAATGGGAAGTAAACATAGCATTACTATTCTTTCTTTATTTAAATAATTTGTGGGTCATCATAATTCAAGTGCGTGTCACCATATAAAGCCAAACAAAAGAAAAAAAGAATAAGAAGATGATACAGAAAAGTACAAAATACAGAAGAATGAAAGTTTGTTTCTTACTTCTTTGTTTTAATTGTGTTTTTGTATGTATAAGGAAATCAATGGAAGGTACCTCTTTTGTTATGTTCTCATTGTCAAATTGACCGTGTTGTTTGTACTTTCCTTTCTAGATGAAGCCAAAGCAAAAGTAGAAGACAAAGAAAAGTGATAGGAATTGGAGGGCGGTTTTGGGTTTATCCTTTCTTTTTGTAGTTACTTTAATCAAGTGGCGGTCAAGAGAGGAGTCAAGAATATCGTCCCAAAAAAATCATACAAAATTATTATTCTTTTTTGGTCGATATACAAAATTATTAAAATAAAGAAGAAAGGTGGGTTTTTTCCAAGATTATGGAGTGTCATGAGAGTAAGAAATCAAAGCCTACTAAGAAATTAATGCAAGTAGGCTTTAATTTCTTAATGGTTTAATCACGTCGCAAGTATCTCCACTATTGTTTTTTTCAAAATCGAGTTTATGAACTTTTTATTATTCGGCCAAGAATCTTAGCTTTTTAAATGTTAGACCTAAGTTAAAATCGTGGATGGAAAATGTCAAATTGGACATTAATGCCGATTAATTACCATTAATTCCCCATTGTTCTCCAACATAGCCTCTTCAATGATACTATGTCAACCCAAACATATTGGATAGTTCAAATTAGTACTCTTTTTTTCTCTCATCATCATACACTACCTAAATGGAAATTACATAAAAAGCGAGCCACATCAACAATTGACTTTAAATTGAACTAAGGCTCCATTTGTTTCACGGAAAATGTAACGATTCTGGAAAATATTTTCCAAGAAGTCATTTTTTAGGAAAATATAATTATTTTCTAGTGTTTGAATGAAACCTAAAAATAAAGTGGAATATATTTTTTGCTGTTCAAGAAGGAAAATATCTTCCTTCATATACTCTTTTTCATTTATTTTATTTTTAAAATGAATTTTACATTTTTAATTGATTTTTAATTATTTTTAATTTTTAAAATCTATTATTAATTTTTTTCATTTTTCATTTTTCTTTTCTTTTTTCTTTGTTTTCCATCTCCTTCTTTCTTGGCCGGTTGCCGGCCACGACGATGGCCCGCGATTGGCTACCGGCGAGCCTCGAGCTTGCCAATGAGCACTAGGCTTACCGCTCGCAAGATTGGCGAGCACAAACGTCGAGCTCAAGACTCACCGGATCGACGAGCGCGAGCTTGAGATCAACGAACTCGAGGTTCGCCCGGCAATAGCCATCGACTAGCCAAGAAAGAAAAGATGGTAAACAAAAAAAAGAAAAAGAAAAGAAAAAGGAAATTAAAAATAATTCGAATAAAAAAGAAAAGAAGAAGAAAAAAAGGGGAGGAGGAAGTGAAGATTTATAGAGGTATGAGATAAGAGAGATTAAGTAAAGTGGAAAACATTTTCCTCTAATTTAGAGGACTTTTTTCCTTTAATGAAAAATATTTTCCCTAATGAATTCATTTTCCGTGAAATAAACGCTGGAAAATCCGGAAAACGTTTTCCTAAAAATTATTTTCTGCGAAACGAACGGAGCCTAAGTATGAAGCTATTTCCGTAAGATCACATAACATGGTAATTTATTAAATAGAGATATCATATTGAACCAAACTTGAAAAGTTGAGGTACTTAATTAAACAAAAAAAAGAGCTAAGGTACTTGATTGTAAAACGGACAAAAGCTTCAAGGACGTGATTCACAATTTTTTTTACCTAGTCCCATATTTACTGATTTTGTTCTATTTTAATAGATTACCGTGATATAATTATTGTTTTTTAACTTGTTCTTTTCATTTTCCATCAATTAATTTTTTATTTAAATAATTTATTGTGTTAATTCCAATACATGAGTTCTACCATATAAAGACATGCTTTCGCATATATCCCATCAAGTTATAGTTTATGTTATTCAACATTTCCTTCATAAATTTTTGTCATCACTTAGAATTTAATTTCAATTTAATAATTTTTAAAATATTCCTTATTACTGTACAACCGTACATACATACATTTATAGGTATGGAATTAAAGTGTCAATGCTTGTAGGCAAACTGAATAAGATTGTCTTAATTATGTAACTAACTAAGTTTAAATAAAAGAGTGAATTATTGATAAGCATGTGTTTAACAATTGAAGAATAAACATATTAACCCACTTAACGTCATTATTTTCTTTGTTATTTTAATAATTACTTTTCATATGTAAATTCTTCATACTTAACTATAATCATTGCAATAAAGAAAATGATACAAAAAGTTACCAATGACTCAATTAATTTATGACGTGCAGCTTATATTAAGTAGAGTTTTCAAATGCCAAATCATAACACAATAAGACTGTTGATAATTTAATAATGACTTATGAACCCGAATAATATCATTTCTAAAATCACAAAATAATTTCTCTTTTTTCTTTTCCTTCAAAAAAATCATTTTAAATGCCTTCTTTATTGCTCAATAAATTTTATCTTTTTCCAAGGGTTCGTGGTTTGCGTAGATGACGTGTCAAGAAAAGGGAAGGTGGGATCGCTCATTACTTTGTCTCATCCGATCTTAAATGGATGTGATGGGGAATAATCTCTAGGCCCATCCATGTTCCAATCAAAGTTTAATTGTTGAATTGTAGTTTTGTGTGCTTCTGTTTTGACTTGAAGAATTCTTGTCTTAATAATGACAATGAAATTCACAAGAGAAAGCTTGAAGATGATGATGAAGAACTTGGATCCTTGCTCCCCTAATTATATCTTTGCTTGATTCAAATAATGCATATTGCTGAAAATGATGTGAGGCAAATAGAAGTCATCATATTGCTGAAAATGATGTGAGGCAAATAGAAGTCATCATATAACACAAATACATAGCTTTTATCTAAACATTATTAATCGATCACATAAATCTTAGATAATGATGCAATAGTAATATTATCTTTATACTATCTAGTGTATCGAGAAAGCGAGAGAGAGGAGCAGAGGGAGAGAAAACCCATCTTTACAAGCAGATGGTATGAATTCTCGAGAAACCATTCTTCTAAAAGTAATATTTAGACAGTTAAAACACACATCACATTGTTAGATACATTATGGTGAGAAAATATGCGGTGCTTAGATTGTAGAAGGAAAGTATTGCATTGGTGATATGCTGTTTAGCAACAAAAGAAGAGAGGGGGTCGAATCCCGCTGGCCGCACGGGATCTTAAGCGCGACGTCGGGGTGGTGGGTCCTCCGCTAGCGTCGCCTCAGGGTTTACCCGCCGGCTACCGGCTGTACGGGGTTCCCTGAATATCAAAAAAAAAAAAAAAAAAAAAAAAAAAAAGGGGAGAGGAAAGATCAAGCTAAATGAAGTGGGGTGAGTAGGCAAGCTGGATGATTTACAAACCGAGTTAAAACAAGCTGAACATGTGCAAATGGTTGTCCATTTTTGGACGATAATTAAAAAGTTTGTCATAATGGTATTTGGATGATTTAAGTTGATGACTCGTGTAGTCATAAATATTAAATACCATGTTGATGACCTATGTAGTCATAAATTTCATGTGATGACTCGTGTCCCTAATATTTTAGGATGAGTTATGGTGATGAGGCATGATATAATTAACGTTTCAAGGTGAATTATCCTGATGACTCATGATGTAATTAATGCTTTAATGTGAGTCATGGTAATGAATGAAGATGTAATTAATATTTTAGGATGAGTCATGGTTCTAGATGTCATAGTATTTTATGAGGCATTAATATGCTTGTGTCACAAATTATGTGATCTTGTTTATCCTTTCTTTCCCTTATGTCTATAAAAGGCATGGTCTATAATATGTTAAGACAAGACGCCTTTATCAACAAAATATTGTGTTTGTGTGCTCAAATCATGTAAAACTAATTCTCCCTTCTTCTCTTCAAATTTCTGTCCAGTATTAGGAATCTTAGAATAGTGAGATAGACCTTATCCTGATAGTCTGCACTCACCTTCATAAAGATCTTGTACATCAGAAACTGAAGCAAGAAAGTCTTATGTTCGGAATGAAAGTTTAGCCGGATGCTAAAAGTCAATCTCAATAATGTAAGACCTAAGAGAGGCTCCACAAGTGGACTAAATACCTGCATTTGCTAATTTCTTGTTCTAAACATAGCCCCTTTTATGGTACTAATGAGAGAAAAGAAAGATAATTGGTTATAGAGAGCTACTAAGAATTAATTTGTAGTAACCAGCATTTCACTAGTTTCCGTATTTATAAGTATCTATATCTACGAATTCCAACATTTAAAAGCCAAGTCCCAAAAGAGGTAATAGACTTAAAAAAAAAAAAAGGAAAAATTAAGTGCCCGAATTAATCACGTCAGATAACAATTGCAAGCATTAGGCTGAGCATAAAGAGATTTCAAGCCATGGAAAACAAAGGGTATAAGGCTATTCGTAAAATTCTAAATGCAAATAAACTAGTCAAATAAGTAATATAATGATGAAAATGATACCATCTCATCGAGATTGATAATTAATAAACCATTTAAATAATAAAAATAGACTAATTTTAAAATTTATCTAACATATCAAACTAGAATTTATAATAAATTAAAATTGACAATCTTAAAAGCAAAATTTCGGAACTAAATGCAATTAATCAATCAAATAAACACGTTAGAGCATATGTTTTCACCATAATCACTCGATATGAATTTCAAATTATTACGCATACAAGAACAATATCAAACATGTAACAATGGAATTCCCTAATCTAATTATTATCATATCTCTAAGTTTAGCAAATTTACTTAGTTTATCAATGCACCATATCTCTATATAAAATTTAAATAAACATAAATGCATTACATTTTGTGAACATTCCCGGTTTATAATAAATCTTTTGGACCATATCATCAGTGAAAGCCGCACAAACATAAGATACCTTTGTCCACATTTAATTCATTATTATATATTATAAGGAGCAATTGCATTTTATCACTTTTCAATCTTAAACATGCACATCGAATCATTCAAATGGTGGTTAGTCACTTGAAAATATTAAACACAACAATATATAACTCACATGAATGAAATCACTTACAAAACGTAAAAAATATTAAATTTATATCATCATGGTCGGGCTACATCTTAGCCTTAATAAAAGAAAATTAGAACATAACAAAAAAAGAAACGAACACAAATTAAACCCAACATTTTGAATCAATGAAAAAGAATTATGTCACGATGTTTTGTCTTTTCTTCAAATACGTGAAAAACTCCCACAACAATGAAAAACAATTTAAGAATAAAAACTTAATTGTCCCCTCAAGTTCTCAATATTATTAGATTTATAGGATAACATCCAAGACATATCTTTCACATACAATTAGGGAATAAATTGTAGAATTCATAATTTGACATCCACCCTAAGTGGTGTCTTCCTTTCTTTCTGTTTGTCATTTCTTCCTTATTTTCTCCAAGTATCATTATGCTAGATAGACAAGGAAAATTTGAATAAATAAAAAAAAAATCCAAATATTTCTGGAGAGTCATCAAAGATCAATGAAAGGTTTCACTCTCTTTGCCAAACTCCATTTTAAGCGACCTTACAGTCAAGAGAAATATTTTTTTAAAATAATCCATAACTTGGCCGACTCAAAATTGACCCGAAAATTGAAAAAATTTGACCCAAAAATATATTGGTTGCTATTATTCATCACGCACATTAAACTTGGAAAATGTGCTTTGCCTACAACCGCAACGATTAAAATACATATTTCGACAGCACTTTGCAATTTAGAGAACATGACCTAAAAGACAAATGAGGCAACAATACATTATTCATGCTCTCAACAAATCTATTCCACCAAACCTTGAAAAACAAAGAGAATACTCACAAACCTCGCTCATAAAAAATTATGTCCATTACACTGGGATTCCATTAAATTATCTTCAATAATATCCCAAAAATCCCTCTATAAGAGCAAAACAGAAATATCACCAACTATTAATGCAAATATCTTTGATGAGATATAGCAATAAATCTTACATTTTCACACACACGTTACATGTATTCTATCACCACTTTTATCTTTTATTCAAAATACTTGAAAACTCCTAGAATAATGAAAAAAGATCTTAAAATGAAAACCTACCTGTCCTCCCTAGCTCTCGACGTTATCATATTTCTAGTATAAGGTAATTGCTTATTTTTCACATAAAATTAAGGAACAAATCACATAATTCTTAATTTGGCATTTACTTTCCAACGCTTTCGCATAAAATTAAGAAATAAATCACATAATTCATAATTTGACAATTCCAACACTTCCATGAGTGACATCTTCATTTCCATCTTTTTGTCATTTTTTCCTTATTTTCTCAATGTCTTATTATACTGTATAAACAAGAAAAATTTCAGTAAATGGAAGTGAATCCAATTATTTCTTACAAATATTACTTAATTTGTTGTATGAAATAGGTAAAGTAATTATATTTTTATAGAGTTATCAAAGACTAAATGAAAGGTTTCGCTCTCTTTGTCAAACTCCGTTTTAATCGAACTTACAGTCAAATGAAAGATCTTTCAAAGTACTAGAATATCTATAACTTGGCCAACCCAAAATTGAGCCACAAATCAAGGAAATTTGACTCAAAAGTCAGTTGGTTGCTATTATTCACACACATTCTAAACTTGAAAAATGTGCTTTGACCATAGCCGCCATGGTTGAACTATGTATTTGTGATAGCACTTCACAATTTGGAGGACATGTACCTAAAAGACAAATGAGACAACAATGCATTATTCATGTTCTCAGCAGATCTATTACATCAAACCTTGAAAAATATAGAGAATACTCACATATCTGGCTCATCAAGAATTATATCGATGGCATTGGGATTCCATTTAGTTATCTTCAATAATATCCCAAAAATACTTGGGGTTTCGAGTTTGTTCTAAAGCATTAAAAAAAAAATGCAAATGCAAGCGATTAGCGTGAATAGAAAAGCACCTAGGTTTCAAGGTACTGATCAGGGCTCTTACCAACTTGCGTGATTCCTATCACCAAAATCGTATTACATTTAGGGCACAAACCTTAAATGTGCACAGATTATATCCTCACAAATTAGGATTTAAAGCTCACACTTTCACAACACTCACTTCAATCCTATGTATAGTCCCTAGTAGGTAGACTTGGAGGATAGTAAGTTCACCATATCGCTCGCCGTCACCTTGATCTTCCCTCCTGTCATCAATTAGGGCTGGGCTCGGGCACACAAGATTAGTACGGCATGTTGGACCAGTCATACTTCGCATTTGATTAGTTGGAAGGAAAAGTTAATTACAATTAATTGAAATCGATACTATAACAGTGACACGAGAAAGTTATTTTTCACGAAATCTCCTAGTTCCGACTTGGATGGCTTGCCTTGAATGAGCTGGAAGACGAGGTTTGATACCGGAAGCCAAAATTCCATGAGAAAAAATAAACGAAAGAATTGGATGAAAATGTTAGGAAGCAACGCGGAATGGATGGTCAGAGAAGACATCATCGACTGGGCTAAACCAGATTGTTGCCGCCCAAATCACCTACCATGGGAAAGACCACAACGGGCCCTTAGTGGGCTTAGGCCCGGCCCATGGACCACGGCCCACGGCCCACGACGACCGCCGCGATTCCAAAATTCCAGCCGTTGCCTACCCCGTCCCCCAGCGTGGACTGGTAGTTCTGTGCTCAACAAGCCAAACGCCCACTCCTCTACGCCGAACCCACAGTCTACCTCCCACGTCCTCCCAATCATCCGACGCCACGCAGTCCGCTCCCGACCCCTCCCTACTCCCAGCCGTGCGATGAATCCCCTCAGTCCCGATCGACGCCGGCCGTGCTAGAGCGTACCCAAAACCCGCGCCGAGCGCCGTTCCTTAGCGCGCCCCCTCTTTCACTCTTCTTTGCTTCGGCTGCGTAAAAGCTGCCTTCTTCGGTGCTTCCTCCTTCATTCTGTTCCTCTTCGCGCTTTTTGGGTTCTTCCTCGCCTCTGCTGACCTGCGTCGATCCTCAAGGTTTGCTCCCGAATCCTCATCGCTTCGTCCGCTCGTGTTCGCGTCCGATCGTCTTCGGATTACGGACGCTCGATCCGGCGCTCGGGCGAGTATCGACCGATCGACCGGTCCTCTCGCGTCGTGTGTTTTGACTTCGAATTTCGTAGTTCGCGCGACGAATAGGGCCTCCGCGACGCCATTTCGGTAGGTCGGGCGGAAGAAGTAGAGCGTCTGGTTCGCGATTCGGCGGGTCGGAGGTCGACGGATTGCTGCTCCGTTCGATTCCTCGCGAAAAAAAAAAAAAAAAAAAGCTGTTGTTCCTCGTAGGACTGCGGACGATGTCGTTTATGGTGTCTGCTTCTTTTGATGTTCGGTTTTTGTTAAATGTGGTTGGTTTCGAGTGCGATTGACGCCGACACGTCGGGGTGAGAGTGTTTGACCGCCGTTTGCCGAGTCAAATTTTCGTTTTTTGTTGCATCGTTAGCTTCATCCGTTTCTGCAGCTTTAGTTAGATCATGTGCTTTTCTTTTGGGCGAGAATCGTGTTTCCATTGATTTTTCTTTAATGGAATAAGATGCTAGAGGCTCGGGTTATCGAGGTTTTTTGGTCCTTCTTGAATGTTGTCATGTCAATTTAAATTGCGTACCTGAAAAGAATTGGGAAAGTTCGCATCTCCTAAGTCCTCTTTTCCTGTGGAAGGGAAGTTAACAGCAGTAGCATTGATTGCTTTATAGAGTGATTCAGATTTCGGAGTATTCTTGTTTCCCGCTATTGTGTTTCATTCTGTAGGGGAATTGTGTCATTTTTTCCGTTTGTGTGTCAATGTAGGAAGACTTTTTTAATGCCTGTTTTTAAATTGTCCTGATGGTGAGTTAGCCTTTATACAGTGGCAAAATGACAATCAAATCCAGAGCAGCAGTGGCTGCAGTCTTCCTTTTCATGCTTTTATCACCGATGCTCATCTCCTCCTTTAGCGATGGAATGGTCAGAATTGGACTGAAAAAGAGAAAGTTGGATCAAGTGAACCGCGTTGCTGAACAAGGTAATTCAAAGGAAGGGGGAACACCGAGGGGTCCTCTAAGAAAGTACTATCTCCATAACAATCTTGGAGATTCTGAGGATATTGACATTGTCTCACTGAAAAACTATATGGATGCTCAATATTTTGGTGAGATTGGAATTGGAACTCCTTCCCAGAAGTTCACTGTGATTTTTGACACGGGGAGTTCGAATCTTTGGGTACCCTCATCAAAGTGTTACCTTTCGGTCAGTCTTTGTAGTATTCTGTCTCAAATTGGTACCATCTAAACTTGGTTCTACTGATGAAATTTTTTGCGACATTGACTAAAGATTTTGCCTTCTGGTTCAGGTTGCTTGCTATTTTCACTCGAAGTTCAAGTCCAGTGATTCAAGTACCTACAAAAAGAATGGTATGGAAATTTGCTCCTGTTCTAACTAACAGTGTTGTAACAACATTTTTTGTCATCTCTTCCTCCTGCAATTCTTTATCTTGCTATGCAGCTGCACTATTTTTATTGTATTTGAAATTTTAAATAACCAATCTCTGGATTGGACATTACTGACTGTGGTGGAAACCTGGGCACTACTTGCATTCAAAGACCGTATACTGATTAGAAGTTCTGATTAGATTTTTTTATCTTGTTTTGATACTGGGTGAAGTTTAAGATTTGAAAACTTCCTAAAGAAGTTATCTAACATCGCACTTGACAATATAAAGCAAGGATCATAAACAATTCTACGGTCATATCACTCTCCTCTTTGACTGTGGAGATTAACCATGTCTTTATTCTTTTTTCTTCTTTGGATTCAGGGAAGTCTGCTGAAATCCATTATGGCACTGGAGCCATTTCGGGCTTTTTTAGCCAAGACCATGTCAAAGTTGGTGATCTTGTTGTTAAGAATCAGGTATGAACACTTATGGTTTATGCAATTGTTGGTCCACAAGACAACAGACTTACCTGGGAAGTTGCATTGGCTTTCAGGAATTTATTGAAGCTACCAGGGAGCCGAGCATCACATTCTTGGCTGCAAAGTTTGATGGTATACTTGGACTTGGGTTTAAAGAGATCTCAGTGGGGGACGCTACTCCTGTGTGGTAAGTCAGTGCATGCCCACAACTAACTGTTAGATGCCTTTCAGCACCTGCAGGAGTGTATATACAAACCAATGTCTTATCATTTGAAATTATTCCTTTCCTTTGTACCTTTATTGAATCTCTAAATTAGAGGATATGTGCAGGTATAATATGGTCAATCAAGGGCTTATCAAGGAGCCAGTATTTTCATTTTGGTTAAACCGCAACACTGAAGGGGAAGAAGGAGGTGAAATTGTGTTTGGTGGGGCTGATTCTAGTCACTATAAGGGAGAGCATACATATGTTCCTGTGACTCAGAAAGGCTACTGGCAGGTTGGCTGCCCAGACCTAATAGGTTTTTTGTCCATACTTCAGGCATTGCATTTAAGTGTCTGTTTAATTGGTTCTTTTTTCAATTGACAGTTTAAGATGGCTGATGTCCTCATTGGAAATGAAACTACTGGTAAGTGTTTATGCATATTGTCATTATGCGTTTCTGGATCAATTATCATTCTTTTCCTCCTCCTTATTGCATTAAGTGATTACAAACTCTCTTTTCAGGATTTTGTGCTAGTGGTTGTTCGGCCATTGCAGATTCTGGGACCTCCTTGTTGGCAGGCCCTACTGTAAGTTTCATAAGCAGTGAGAAATTGCCATTTTTCATTCTATTGACAAATCCTTTGACACGCTGAACAGTGTACATTTGCCTGAGTGGCAGATTCACTATATTTGACTATTATTATATTCTGCATTATTTGAAATTATATTTGTGAATAAACTTGATTAGTTTAGTGTTTGAAAGGGATGAAATAGGTAGTCATTTGTTATTTCTTGTTTTATTGGTTTGACTTTTTAACTTTTATATCTGAGGGAAAAACTTATTTAGTTCTAAAATGTGAGAGGAATACAATTAGGAACGCATCTTTCATTTCTGTATTCGCTAGCTTCTTTATTTGAGATAATTATGCAGAAATTTTCCAAGAGCTTTGAATGATACATGGCTTAAATTAACTTTTGTTGATTGAACATGATACTGGCAAATGGGTTTTCATCATCTGTTCTATTGCTGTAAAATCTCATTGGACCATGCTAATCCGTTGTGGAAAGTGAACTACTGAGATGATGATAAGGCAGGGCACCTTTAGATATTCTCATTCAGTGGGCAATGGTTATTATAATCAATAGTTTTTTATTTATATAATATCTGATTACTTGGTGCTGTGCTGGATCTGGTTGACAGTTCTTCATTTCAGGGTTGTCTTTTGTCTTGGCACCTTAGATGCTTTGACTTGGAACCATCATATAAGTAAGACTCACACATAAGCTCAACCATCAGGAGCAAATCAACCTTAATATTGCCTTTAAATTTGAGGATAACAATTAGTGATGTTATCTTTGAACATGGTGTGGTTCCACAAAAGTAATTAATGCATCTTATGACCTTTCTTTCCTTCTTGCTTTGTGTTCCTGCTTTTTCAATAACAACAAGTCTTGTAAGTGACAATGTGATGTATAATGAGACTTTCAGACTGTCATAACCCAAATTAACCATGCAATTGGAGCTTCTGGAGTGGTCAGCCAGGAGTGCAAGACAATTGTTGGGCAATACGGAAAGACTATATTAGAAATGCTTATGACAGAGGTACTTGTATATTCAAATTTTAGGTTATGTTTGCACATGTTAATGTTTGTATTGAGTTTAGACTGTTTTTCTTCGCTTGTTGCTCTTTATTTCTCCTTGCTTTTGCCATCTATGCAGGCAAAACCGCAAAAAATATGTTCTCAGATTGGTTTCTGTACCTTTGATGGGACCCATGGGGTCAGGTTAGTCAAAATCTGCATTGGCACAAAGCTAATAGGTACCATGTTAATGTCATTTTATCAACTGGTTGCTAACTAAACTTTTTCAAACAGTATGGGTATTGAGAGTGTGGTGGATGAGACCAAGGGTAAGTCAAGTGGTGGTTCACATGATGCAATGTGTAGTGCATGTGAGATGGCGGTTGTATGGATGCAAAATCAGCTCACACGAAATCAGACAGAAGATCAAATTCTGAATTATGTTAATGAGGTAAATTAATAATTTTGCTTATCTCTGTTGGGTTTTATCCTTGCTCCAACTTATCCTGTTGTTGGAATTTCAGCTTTGTGATCGAATCCCTAGTCCAATGGGTGAATCCGCGGTTGATTGTAACAGTCTTTCTTCCATGCCAAGAGTTTCATTCACCATTGGTGGTAAAGTGTTTGACCTTGCCCCAGAGCAGGTATGGTTTTCTACCTAGTTTTGAAGCATCAACTCCGTATTCGGCACATAACCATGTTTTGATGAGGACATGACAGTTTTATAGTCAGAGCTTTATCTTCTTACTGAAGTTATTGATTAATTTGTTGCATCTTGTTAACATCTTATCCCTCACCACTCGAATACCCAGGAGCTTTAAACGCATGTAGTATCCCTTTACCTAATGGCTTAACTGTTTTGTTGGATTTTACAACGTGGTATCCAAAAACAAACTAAGTGGTTTTGGAAGATGGGCGTCTTCTTGTTAAGATGTGTATTAACTCTTACCCTCGTGGTAGTTACTCAGTTCCTACTTTTGGGCTAACATGGGATGTCGAGAGGCAAAGGTTGGCTAAAATTGGGGAGTGTTTATCAGTGTGGGTTCACCAAAGTACAAGGCACTCTATATTATCTGCAGCTGATTTGAATGCTAAAATATGTATCAACTATTGATGTCAAACTTTGGCACGGTTCCTCCTGGATATTGAATGATACAATCTTTTCTCTTAATATGACTTTGTAGCCTTGGTGGAGTATAGGAAGGCTTGCTAGGTTGGAGTGGCTTATACTTTTGCATTATATGGTCTATTATGTGATGTGATGTTGTGGTCTTTTGCTTCTTGCTTAACAGATGATGACCCCTGTTCTTTCCTGTCAAACTTTAATCAACTGTTTCCTCACTGAATGCTAATAATTTGTGGATCTCATGGTTCAGTATGTTCTTAAAGTTGGGGAGGGAGGTGCTTCTCAGTGCATCAGTGGATTTACTGCTTTGGATGTGGCTCCACCCCGTGGACCTCTGTGGTATTTTAATTATATCTCACGCATTAGTTTCCTCTATCAATTTATTTCCTGTAGGTTATTGGAAGCTAGACATTTCCTATTCACTTTCTGAAACTGCCTCCACTTTGATTAGACTGTCTGCTTGTGATTAGTTCCCTGAAAATGGGTGACCTCTTGCTTTGTAAATGCAGGATCTTGGGAGATATTTTCATGGGCAAGTACCACACGGTGTTTGACTACGGAAACCAGCGAGTGGGATTTGCTGAAGCAGCTTAGCTTCTGCAGTTGTTACCTTACTGTTGTGATATGAATTGCGATGGTGTCACTATCCATAGACCTCATCTGGACTTTGTAATGTAAATATCGTGGTGCAATATGTTTCTAAATTAAAACTAGACAGCGTGATCCTCGGACATTTGTCATCTGATTATCCTGTAAAACATAAGGAGCGTGAGATAATATTGAAGTTCACATACTGTATACGAAGTCAAGCCAATGTCCTTCCAGTAATCAAATGAAGCCCTCTCTTCTGATAACTTCATCTGCGGAACTGGAGAATGCTACTACCACGTGATCTAGAATACCCGGAACTAGAACATACAGAGTAGAATCAAATTCACCGCGCGCGTCACATTCTTCTCGAGTATGAGCCAAGATAAAGATCCTTAATTTGTGCACTGAAAAAGGAAAAAGAAAAAAAAAAAAGAAAGAAAAAGGAAAAGGATCATTGGCGCTTTGAACATTTAAAGGGTGTCGACAGATCTCGAATCCTTTTTGCAAGAATCAACCATGAGGGGACACCAAAACGAGCGTCTGAGCACTTTAGTTCTCTCGCCCTTCCTTCTTCGGTAACCTTTTCGCTAGGCTTTGAGAGTGGAACGGCGGCATCATGTACCAAACATAATGTGCACAGTGTTGGAATGTACTCCTAAGATGCGGAACATGCAATCCGAGAGCCGCTGTATTCGATGGTCAATATCCATTGATGCATATGCACTCTAATCTCCTCTCTAATTATTCTTCGGAAGGAAGGTAAGAAAATCAGCCCCGAAGCACTTTACGAGTCTTGAAGAGAAAGGTACTGACGCGCGCCGATCATGTTGAAGTCAATAACTAGGGACAAAGAAAAGGGAAAGGCAACTCCTTTTTAATTTGAAATGGACCAATGAGCGGACGCATTACCAACATAGACTAGGCTGCGATCACTAAGAAATCGCCCTCAAAACAATGCAGTGGAATGTCAAAAGGCACACATTCAAAAGGTCTAGTCATTATAATGCCGGCTTAACAACCATAATCATGGAAAAGCATTCTCTTCACGATGAAAGGCACCGCTAGTCAAGGGTTCTTTATCATAGGCGATTATGGGACCATCCTGAGTTGATGGTATAATCTCGAGGGGAGATGGGGATGGATATGATGATTTTGATGTCTGATAGTTTTTCAGTTCGTAAAGTTTGGTTCTTGCCCTCTTGAATGCGATTCAAATTCACTATGAAACCCATATTGAGTAGGATCAGTTTTTGGATGGTTCAGTCAATTTTGCAATACCTAATAAATTCCAGTCCACATTTTGCTTCGTAATATTATCTCAAATAGTGGGCAAATTATGGATTGGACGATCAAATACTCTTTGCTTTTCGGTTTAATATCGTTTTTTCAACTTCAACATTTGTAGAAGATGGTTTTCTTAATGTAACAATGTTAAGTGGAAAGTCACCCAGAAATTTCACGCCGTTCTTTCTTCCGGGTCTGTAGTCGTTCTTTCCCTCGTTGCTTCATTTGTTAGCAAAAGAAACCCTGAACACATAATTCAAGATACGCCTTGAAAACTACCAGCAGAGAGAAGCGCTGTATAAGAGGATAGAATAATAGGAAAATCAGATTCTAGCAATTGAAAATACGATTATACGTATGCGAATGAGGACCCCACGATGAACTTTTGACGCTTAGCGGAACAAGGTCAGCGAGACGATTTTGCACATATATATCAACAACCCATCTTCATCAAATACCGACCCCTCTGCCAGCATGTTAGCTCGAGATCACATTCCCCACGCCGTGGAGGTAGGAAGCTTCGTGTTCCGACTTCAACTTGCTTAGGGCAAGATCTTTGGCCTGAACACATCAATCCTTTGCAATCATGAGATATTTTCGCAAGAAACCAAACCATGAGATTTTTTCAGAAGAAAACAAACCATAAACCGAATGCCTTAATTTGACCAATATCATAAGATCAAAGGGCCAATGATCATGGATCCATAGAAAGATGTGATGACAAGGAATGACTTAAGATAGTGGTGATACTCAATGGCACGCAAGATTCTGAATATGAATAATTGGGGATGGAAAAGCGAGGGACTAATTTCCAAGGGTCACCTAACTCAAGCAATTAAAGTACAACTTCTTCATTCGATTAGAGATGAAAAGCATATCTTGGTGATGCCATTGGAGCCAAGGCAAATGAATGGTTGAGCCACCGATTTTATTTTATTTTTCTTTTCAAATTTTGGGCGGAGATTAGTAAATGAGTGCATTAATCTCCAAGCATACAATTATATGGTTGAGCCACCGAATTGGTCCTTCTAGAGAGAGGAGCGCACCTAATTTCCACTCGTACCAGACTCTCAAAACGTGGTCATTCCCGAGTCCACACAAAATCATTTTAAAAAACGTGATTCTATTAGCTTCAGACACGTCCACACGTGCTTAGTTCATCCTGGATCGTCCGCCCCGCTTGGGGGACCCGAACCCCGTTTCCTTTTCTTTCTCGCCGTCCTTCTCATTAATACGCAATGGCATGATTTTGTAGAGAGAGAGAGAGAGAGAGAGAGAGAGAGAGAGAGAAGGCATCGAAGCAAAAAGATGAGGTCACACGTGACTCGCGTTGGCTATAAGCTAAAATGGGCTTTTCCTAATCATTGGTTATCGTAGAGATCACGCTTCAAATCACTATTTCTTGTCTAATCAAGCGATGTTCCTGTCTGACCAAGTATCCTTAACTAAAATTGATTGACGTTCGACGGATAGGGTAATTGGACAATTAACCCCCATTGGGCTATGTGGAGGAGTGTAAAAGGGTCTAAAGTTCAAAGCTATCATGGGATATCATTTGTTTTCTTTTTCAATCTTCCATTCGTGTCAAATAACCAAGAAGGATTAGGGTTTAGAAGTGTCTCGGTTGATTTGCTGCAAAAAGGGAAGAATTCAAATAATTGAAAAGAAAGAATTACTAGGAAAGCCACAACTATGCACGGTAAGTCGTGCTAGTTTCACTCTGAATAATCGGCTAATTACGATCATGATCATGAATTATAAAATGTTGATAATCATATAATTAATTTGCAATTCATGTGTACATCATGGTTTTGCGACTTCTTATCATGAATTGATCCAGACCCGGATCTATATTGACATAGATGATTCCATACATGGAAGTTCAGGAGAGAAATAAAACATATTTCATTTCAAGAGTATTCTTCAAGACAACTAATGCTGTATACCTAGCAAGGCACATGCGAACAAAATATTTTTGTCCATTATGTGTACAGAACGAAAAAGAGGGTTAACATAATTAAGGGAGATAAAATAGATTTATGTCTCTTTCTCTTCCTAATGTTCTGAAAAAAGAATCAAGGGGATTGAGACTTGCTCGGGACAACATAAGAAAAATACTACGAAACCCTCGTGTAGGTGATGTATCGCTAGCATATGGGCAAGTTAACAACCTTAAGATCATGTGAAAGTTTCTTAGCAGTTAGACTCTCGTGTACCAGCTGCTTGCTTCAAGCATAGAATATGAAGGGCGGCTAAGTGGGTTTTTTCGCTTGGGAGGACCGCTCGCTTTTGGAGTTAGCAAGAAAGGCGCTTTTCTTTATTATAGGGTGTCTTAGGGTTCTGATTCCGACCCTCTTTAGCTTGTCCCTGAGACCAAGGCACAGGCTCTAGGGTTTGATTCTTGCAAGCTGGTGCCCGCCGCAGAATGGTTTTCGACCATGAGGCAGACAATATAATAAGGACCGAAGGAATTGAGTGTGGCTTGGCGTAGCGATTCATGTAGTGCACCGGGTCATGTTAGAATTTGGATAACGTCTGCTTTACCCTCGGAATCCCACGAATTGGGGGTTCTCAAGCAAGAACGAAACGTGACATGGAAGAGATGGGAGGAGTAGCCACACATGCCATGGCTTGACGAAAATGCCTCTCGCTTGGGCATGATTTCATGGACTTTCCGATATGGTAGACTCAAGTGTGAATCAGAAAAACTAATTCCGGGATATTACTTAATTGTTTTACTAATCTATTTAATCATGCGATCAGTAAAACATCAGAGGTGGGAACATCGCGAAAGGGGGACCAATCTCAAATTTTATGTGAGCTTATCAAGAATTATCCTGAATTTTCGAAAATATTATCCAAAAAGTTCTAAAGTTATTGCATTTTTGCTAATTTAATCATAAATCTTTTAATTTTGCCAATTAAATCATCAACTTTCTCACGTTTTGCCAATTGAATCCATCCGAATAATTTTGGTTGAAAATCATTGAAATGACAGTCTAGTTAATGGTAGTCATCCTATACTAACATGGACAATTGTCAATGACCTCAAGGGTTAGTGAACCCCCTGTTGACCCCTGAGCAAGGACTTCCTAGCCCTCACTGGATTTGGCAATGGCTCGCAAGCCCTCACTTTGGCCGACGAGGGGTGGCAAATTGAGGCAATGGTGGCCTTTGCTATGGCCCTCGAGGGCTCATGATACCCTCACTGGTCTTATCGAGGGGCTACAACCCTTTGCCTACTGTTGACAAGGGCTTTGCGACCCTTGGTCAATGATTGGGAAGGTTGTCGGCTCTCAACTAGTGGCTAGCGGCCCCATTGGGCCTTTGACCCAAAAAAGGAAAAAAAAAAAAAATTAGAAAATAATAATAAGAAATTCAAAAAAGAAAAGAAAATTTAAAAAAAGAAAATATTATTAAAATTATCCACATCAATGCTTTGCCATGCTATAATTATGCCACATAGAACAATTACCATTCACGTTGGCCATTTTCGGCTAATTAACTGAATAAACTCAATTTGCAAAGCTTAAAAAGATTCATGACTCAATTGCAAAATTAAAATGTTTAAAATTAAATTAGCAAAAATATAATATCTTTAGGATTTTTTGAACAATTTTTTCAGGGTTTTCAATGACCTAGAGGTAAGAGACAGGAGGCAGGAGGCAATGATCCCCAACAATGTCATGTCACTACCTTCCTCTACCTTTCATATATAAAATGAATGGTGTAGTCTAAGAATCAAGAAATCACATATTTTGCAGAGTGGATGACGCTTGCACTCGCGACTTGTACTTTTGAATAGGAAGCAATTCACATGATGAGCAGCGAGTTCACTTTATTAATGTAAATGTGATTAATCGATTACATTCTAACAAATAGTTGGCATGCAACGTGGACAGACCAAATTCCGTTATGTGACGCATCAACTTCGTCGGCAGGGGGAAATTGCACCCTTTCAGCTTTCGCTTTGGAGAAAGTAACAACCAAAGATGATGGTAAGTATTATGATAGCTTCACTTCAAGTTCACACTCGCCATCAGCCCATCGTAATAATTGCCAACAAGTGGTTGCACAAAATTTACACGCACACATATTATATTATATCTTATCCTATCATATCATATTATATTATATGACTGGACTTTCTAGAAGTAAGTGGGTGGTGAATGTTTGGGAATATGTGGGTAATTTGGCTGATCATGTCAGATTTCCAGTTTGGTGCCCATAACAAACTTGATGGCTGCCTTCGGCTGAACGAGTTGGGTTTAGGGTTTAGAAATTAGGTCAAACGAACATACTCAATTTTACACGTGTTGGACAAAATGGTTTTGTTTGACAACATATGCATACAAGGGTAATTTAGGTCACGAAAATTCCTAACTGTTTCACGCCCAAATATGCTTCAATTGCAGAGTTGACAAACGGTAGGTGAAATTAGTTTCGAAAGGTTGGATCTTTTTTCCAACTAATTTGCTTGCAATGTGAAAGTAGATACTTGTCTTCTCGATGGTTTGCCGAAATGGAACCTAAGGGTTGATTCAAAGCTCGGAGAACACCTGTACTACTAGGGCAGAGGAGGGACAGGGCCGAATGCTCAACGCGAAGTGAATTCGTCGACCCTACAACAAAGCCCCGGACATTTACCACTGGAATTTGGTGGGGGCGAGGGGACGACGGCCTCGTGGTGAAGCTGATTCGGTCCATTTGAACATGTTCTTATATCGACTTAAATATGCTTCCAAATGGGTTTTAAATTATATTCTTGTTATCAATTAGTTCTACAATCCATACGGGATTTGGACAATGAATGGCGCTGGTAGAAGCAAGGCATACCAATTGGAGCAACGGAGAATCTACGTGCCTTTCCTCCAAACGCATTACGGTCCAAATGCAAAGTCCCAAAACATTTGTGCCTTAATGACATTGACTTCTGCACAAGTCCCCACATTTCAAAACTACACCCTTGCACTTCCAATCCTCCCCCAGAACACTCCAATCTTGACAAGGTACGCGGTTGGCCAAGCTAGAACAACCCAAATTCAAACCCCTCTCTACTCCCAACGAAAGTAATCCCATTTGACTCAACCAATTCCTCCTTTTCGGTGGTTCAACCCACTCCTCCATAATCCCCTCCCCCTAATTCCATATCAAATTCAAAAATCAAACCCTAAAAATCCCCAAAAACCCTCACTCTTGCCAAGAACAAGAAAAGTCCACTCGCAAAACAATCCACAGAATCCAAATTGGGTGGAGGATCATCCATCCAAGCTAACCCCCAAATCCAATCCCAAACCTCTCCCCCTCCTTTCTTACTAACCATCTCTCCAACAGTCCCCTTAAAATATAACCTTAAAAAAAAAAAGACCCTCTCGACCTTGCGTACGCGGGTCACCCCCGGTCGCACGCTCCCTCTCCCTAGCCACTACCGTCCAAGCTGGCAGCAGCCAACCAAATCCCGACACCTGGCCAACCCTCACGTCGAAGGGATTGTCAACCCTTCCCAAGCTCCACATGACTGGCTGACTGGCCTTTGAAATTTCCCACCTTTTTCTCTTTCCCCTTTCCCTTTTGGACTCCCCCTATATAAAGTAAACCACCACGCTCGCCAAGCACCACACTCCATCGCACACCCAACGCACGTACCCAACCAGAGCCAAAAGCTCCCCCCCCACCCTTTACGGCTCCCGCCGCGGCGATGGACTGGACCAGGGGCCGCGCCGTCGGCCGCGGGGCCTCCGCCACCGTGTCGGTCGCGACCTGCCGCCGCTCCGGTGACGTCTTCGCCGTGAAGTCGGCCGAGCTGGTTCGGTCCGAGTTGCTGCGGAGAGAGCAGCGGACCCTGTCCTCCCTGAGCTCCCCGAGGATAGTGGGCTACAGGGGGTGCGAGATCACGAACGAAGACAGCAGGATCATGTTCAACATCTTCATGGAGTATCTGCCGAGAGGAAGCCTCGCGGATCAGATCAGGAGCCGCGGTGGCAAGCTGGACGAACCGGCAATCCGCGCCTACACGCGCCAAATTCTGGAGGGGCTGGACTACTTGCACTCCCGGGGCATCGCGCATTGCGACATCAAGAGCGCCAACGTCCTGATCGGCGACGACGGCGCCGCGAAGATCGCCGACTTCGGGTGCGCGAAGCAGGTCGGCCCGGCGGGGGAGGCTGCGGCGGCGGCGGGGATCGGGGGCACGCCAATGTTCATGGCCCCGGAGGCGGCGCGGGGGGAGGAGCAGGGGCTCGCCGGCGACGCGTGGGCGGTCGGGTGTACGGTCGTCGAGATGGCCACCGGGAAGTCCCCGTGGCAGGCCGGCGCGGCCGCGGGCGCCGACGACCCGGTGTCGGTGCTCTACAGGATCGCGTGTTCCGGGGAGTCACCGGCGATTCCGGATTGCCTCTCCGCGGAAGCAAGGGATTTCGTGAGCAAGTGTCTAAGGAGAGACGCGAGGGAGAGGTGGACGGTGGGTCAACTTCTCGAGCACCCATTCCTCGAGAGCCACAAACCGGGCTCGACCCAAGCCGAGCAGACCAACACGAAGTCGCCCACGAGCGTTCTGGATCAAGAATTCTGGGACGCCATGGACGAGGCAGAGTCGGAAGCCGGCACGACGGGAGGCGAACGAATCGAGTCGGCCCTCGACAGGATCAGGGCGCTGTCGTTCCGGGAGGGACGACCCGGCCGGCCGTGCGACAAGGGCTGGATCACGGTCAGAGTTGGTGGGCCGGACGCGGCTTCCTCTTCTTCATCGTCATCTTCATCTTCTTGGCGTTCTTCGTGGGTCGGTGACGAGATGGACGACGCGAGTGCCGTCGGTGGTGAGAGGTGGGTGGGCCTGCTCCAGGGTGGTGGCAGTGCGGGTGGTGGGAATCGTGGGAATTCATGTGAATGGAGAGAAAAGTGCGCTGTCATTAGGATTAGCCTCGATTTGCAGAGGCACGAGAGTAGATTTCCCGAATTGATCTCGAGATTTTCGTGAAAATGACTGCTCTCTCTCTCTCTAATCGCTTTTGCTTCTTTTGGGCGGTGAACTGAGCTTTGAGCTGGATCGATTCTTTTCCAATGGCGGACGTGAAAAGCGCTTTGTCCTCTCTCGCCAGTACCTTAGTGTACTCTCTCAAGAACTGAAGGGTCATCTTCGACTTCGAGATCCCCCCTCCTCGTCTCTGTTTTTCAGTGGATCCCACCGAAACGTACTTAATCGCGTGGACCGCAAAACGTAACTAAATCTTATATAAACCTTAAAGCTAAACGATCGACTCTTGTTGATACATACACTTGCCCTTACACTAAGTTCGGATTAGTGATCAAACGTCCTTAGTGCTCATCTCAGGTGGCAGTTATAGGATGATGAGTCAAGTCGCATGGCTTCGAAACTTGTTTTGACTATGCTAGTGATAGGCTATGTCCATTGGTAAAATTCTAGGTGGGCCGTGTCCAACAACTCGCTCTTTTAACTGGATTGCTTCCACCGTGGAAGGGGGATGTGGGGGTTTCAATCCCCACATTCTCAATAGAGAGTGGGGTGGGGACGAGTAAATTTCACGAATAGATTTCGACTTCCACGCCCTACACGAGGTAGGGCCCATTAAGGTGTGAACGAATAAGTTTTAGGAATGGATTTCGACTTCCACACCCTACACAAGACAGGGCAAAAGTCTGAGAGTAAGTGTTAAAGTAGGAATAAAATAGGACTAATCAAAAAGAAATAAAATGGATCGCTCACTCCCCTCCTCAAGCCCCTCTCGGATTTGTTATGTTCCGAAACTGTCTTTTTCGGTTTCTTTACTTTTGTCTCAATGAAATGAAAGAAACTTGTTACCGACCGACCAAAATAGCATTCATTCCGTTAAAGAAATGTCCCTGCTCGTGAATCTTCTCATTCCGATGCCCTAAAACAGAAGAGAGGGACGATTGGCTGCCGATTGAATCACGCATCCTCCTTGGTCCGCTGCGAGGTTAATTCTGCAATTCGGTCGGGTCTCAAAAACGTCGGCCAAAGTTCGATTGCTCCCTCCATAAGACATCAATAAATTATCAGCCTAGTAGTACTTGCTTAGGATGGCCTCCTATCCGCGTGCCAATTGCTAGCTGTAGGTTTGGTGGGACGTTGAACAGTAAGCGTCCAACCACATACGGACGCCCTTTAGCCTCCGAAATTAAAATCTTGGTCCGGAGTAATTGAATTGGTCGGTTCAGGCTCGTACTGCTCGGGTCCGACTCAAATAGGGTCTCAGCCATTTATTTGAATGAATTTAATTGAGTTGGCATACGTACACTCAGATGATCTTCACTTGACCTTGATCGATCGACACATTTCGAGATACGAGCAATGCCGGTTGGTTTGCTTCAATGGACCGTTCGCTCACTTGCTGCTGCAATAATTTTTTTTCCCCATAGAATAAATGAAGGAAACTCGAAATGCTTGGCGTTTCGTATTGTTGCGTTGTACTTTAAATTTTCTCCATGGAATATAAGGAGGATGGGGTTTGAGGAGGGGAAATATAAGTGGAGCCAGCACTGGTATTTTGGGCTGAACAGGAACATAGGAGCGATGCGTAGCAATCCCTAGGCAGTCCTTCACGACTAACAAGTCCAAAGGCTTGGCTAGTTGGCCCGGCCCAATTCGACATCATTGAACAATTCACAAAGCTTTTCTTGTCAAAAGCAAAAGAAAGAAAGAAAGCACTTGTGTACAATAGATTCTTCAGCTTATATATTTGTCGGGCCAAGTTTATTTTTTCTTTGGCCCGACCGGAGAGGCAGACTTAATCTGTTAAAAAATCCGATCCGAAATATCTCCAATATCTTATATCGACCGAGAGTTCCTCATGCCAATTCCAATCGATTGCATCTGAGTGATAAAACTCATGTTAAGGCGATGGGACAGGATAGCTTGCATCATTTTAGTTTGGAAGGCGGAATTTTCTTTTCCAAGGTAAGATTTTGTGTGAAACTTTCTCACACTATAGCGTCACTAGTAAATCACATATAAGATACACCCACTAATAAGGTGTCAAATATACTGGCAAATAATTTAAGATCGACCCTACGGCTTATGTCATAGTTTCTGCATAACTAATATCGGAATTTCATCAATTAATCCAATTAATTACTTCAAACAACAACAATAAAAGGCAAAAAAGAAGAAGGGTTTTCCATTGGAACTAAAATGGATCACGTTTCATTTAGCTTATGTACCCCAGGCCCAACATTGAGTGTCCCAGCAAAGCCTTACAAAATGTCAAAACTAAATTAATGGTCGATCAACATTCCGAGTCGTTCGACCTCATCTAGTGAAAAAAAAAAGAAGAAAAAAGTCAAGGCGTCGGGCTGGAGATGCCGTCGTTCGGCGGCCCGGCCGATAAGAGCACGTTCGTGTTGGCGGCGGTGAGGACCATGAGCAAGAGAGAGACGAGGACGGAGAGCGTGGACAAGATGAGCATGAGCCCGTGGGTGAACCCGCCCTTCACCTCCCGCGCATACTCCACCGACGCCAAGGCCAGCGCCGTCAGCGGGAACGAGTACGCCCACCACGCGACGTCGTACTTCCTCATCGACTTCTTGAACAGCATCGGCCTCGTCACCTGCTCGATAAATTCACAAATTTTCCATTAATCACGTCGTGTCAATGAAAGTAACGTCGCGAATGTTTTACCATGATACCTAACTAGCATTTGCTCTTGATTAAATTATAGTTTGCTAAGTTAAGGGAGGGACAAAAGGTAGAGAAGAGACTAGGGCGTCGAAATTAGTTGAAAGTAGGCGCGAAAAGGACCAAATATTTAATTAGATCGAGATTTGCCCAATCTAATTTCTAAAGGCTTTGGCCAATCACCATCGAGACTAATGAGGATGCAAGTGAACTTTGCTTGGACCCCTTCACATTAGTGGAGTGACACCTGAGTGATAAGTCTTGATAAAAAGCCAAATCAAAGCTCCACATGTTGTGCATGCGCATTAACATGCTTATTTTAGGATTCATTTATGTGAAAGAAAACTATTCCTCATAAGTTATTTTTTGACATTCTAGTATTTAAATTGATGGAAAAATCATCAATCTATGAAAAGCATTTTTCATGAACTGAAAACTAACAGATTTGAATGGGAGAAAAGGACTTTCTCATTTTTACAAAAAAGTATTATCTCTAAGGTGTCAAATAGATAAAAAAGAACCATTTTCCTTAAAAATAATTTTCATGAAAAATAATTTTCTTTATCGAAGTTTTCAATAAAGTAAACGCACTCCTAGTCACATTCTTGCTACATAGGATCACTCTCTTTCTATGCGTGTTCTAAAAAGATTTCCATTTTTAGTATTTTGATGGATTTCTACCGTATATGTAAGCTTTACACGGACTACTACGCGGGAAGACAACCCACTTAGAAAGTAATATTTTTTTTTTTTTGAACAAAACTTAGAAAGTAATATGATTGGCCAAGATCCGTTGGAGGAAACCGACAAGAAGATCTTGTCAGCCTCATTGTAGTTAGAACTTTCAAGGTTTTCGGCATCACCATGAGAAGATGATGCAATCACATTCGTTCTGTTTCCTCGCAAACTGGCGATAGATATCATTCTATACTTAATGACCGTCTATAGACACAGCGGAAGGAGGTTGTTGAATTACCAGGGACGCGAAGAGGAAGAGTGACAGGAAGAAGAGCATCTTGGCCGAGTCGTCGAAGCTCCCGGAGATGGAATCCCAAGCGAGGCTCGCCATGCTCGGTGTCGCGATGAAGAGGAAGAAAACCGGCCGAAGGATCACCGGCAGGCCCTTGTTCCCTGCGAGCCTTTGGTAGAGCGTGACGAAGATCACGAGATAGTGCGTCATCCCTAGCGAGAACATGCATATCGCGCTCTCCCTCCACCCCATTTGGGCCGCCGCCCTCGCCCCCACCAGGTTCCCGATCACCGACAGTTGACACGTCGGGTTCGCCACGGTCGATAGGAACCTCTTACCCTTCGTGAACCATTGCCCGTATATCTTGATGTCGAGCGCCACCACCGGTACCACCAGGATCCACCAAAGGACGTGGTACGGTGAGGTTTTCTGGGCGATGAAGGGGCATGATTGAAGGAGGAGGAGCCACGAGATCCACGGCGCGAACAAGTAGTTCACGCCGACGTGGTGCAAGAACTCGGACTTCACCATCTCGAAGTGGAATAGGCACCTCAGGACGTATGCGAGGGACAGTAGCGCCAACGTGAACAAGGCCAACGACCACAGCAGCGCGAATGCTGTGGAGGGCGCTACGTGGAAGACACGGCGGATAATACTGTGGGCATCGGCAGTCGGCTCGCCCAGGGTCCTCCACAGCAAGGCCTGGCTACACAACGACAGGCTTATCCTGAAGTAACCAGCGTGGATTTTGGAAAGGAACGGCTTTAGAGAGCGCTCGATTATCTTTAAAGGCAACAAACAATGCTGCTGCGGCGACAATTGATTTGTGATGATGGCTGCCTCGAGCACGAGCTCGATAACGTGCGATCCATCAACTGCAGACATGGAATTCGATTCGAAAGCCAAACAATTACGGTGATATTCAGCTGATCAGCCAAGTCATACACCCTGCTTCTTATCAGCATGCGCCGTGCCATCGCCCCCTTCATGTTTATATGGGGGGCGACACATCTTCTTAAAAAAGATTTAGGTACGTATCGTGCTTAAAAAAAAGTTAATGAAGACAAAAGAGGTTCCTATCGGAATAAAGTCGAAATAAATGTTCCATTGTGAACGTGGGATTCAGAGAGGCGGCTGATTTGGGAGCCATTTTGGACTTAAAATTCTCCGTTTGCTGATGAAACCTGACCTTTTTTTTGGAACTTTTGAACTCCTTTACAGCTGGCTGGCGAGGATAAGGGACCCAAAGCACACCCCACCCCCCAAAAAAAAAAAAAAAAAAAAAAAGTCCATGCACAGTGCGGCTTCTTTGAACGCATTGAGCTAAACATTCTTTTTGATAGCTCGTCGGAGATTGGAATGATGTTACATAGAGCAAGGAAGAACTCCTGGTAAATGAAGTAGGTACAGCAGACAGATATAGCAACAAAGAAAATGAAAACCTAGCTGTATCATTTACATCGCGCGTGCTCCGACTTGAGCATGAAAAAGGGGTACCAGGAAAGCGGATGTACGCCACTTGGGTTCTGTTCTTTTTGGGAGTCATCTCTGCCCTATGCAATGTTAGGGGATGCGCATGATGCGAGCGGAACTGGATCGCACCAACACCGTGGAACGGTGAAAAGGACTGACAACAGAACATCCGGGCAAGTTCATTGTATTTGCTAGGCTAGAACCTTAAGGTTGCGTCTTGGGAAATTGGCCCTAGGTTTGTCCCCCCAAGAAAGCAACATGGATGTCCAAGCGCATCTATTTGATATTTTTTTAAAAGTTGGCTTTCTTGATGTATTGGATTGGAAAGACCAAGGGTAATATGGTGTCAGCATTCTTTTCTATTAAGTAAATTCAATCGACATATCGGTGATTTCTAATAAATTATCCATCTTAAAATAATTAGTTTCTAAACTATTCATTTTTACGTGTTCTTTTGATGTGTTGGTCAGTGCTCCATGCTGCGTACTTGCATTCAAATTAATAATCATCTGGATGTCTGTCATCACGAACATCCTATGTTTAGCTTGTTCCTTTTAGAAGTCACAATCACTATATGCCACTTGAGTGTGTATGCCAATGAATGTCACTCTGGACGGTGCGACTTAATGTGACCCAAACACATATTCATCAAATTAAATCCTAGGTAAAATATCACAAAAAAACTCAAATTTTGAGTCCTCTATAACATCAATATTCCAAACTTTTTGGTATTGTCAAAAATTCTAAACTTACCCACTATCACATAAATACCCTCAACCTAACCCTCTATTTCAATTCCTTCCAATATATATCATTAATATAAGTTCAGGATTCTTTCCTAAAAAAAAAAAAAAAGAATGGGATATTTACATCATAATAGACAAATTTAAGATTTTTTGTGACACAAAAAAAATTTCGATATTTATGTCATAATGGCTATGATGTGGAATTTTTTATGGTATTAACCTTAAATCTTATCAAAGTGTATTGACCTAAGAAAGAAGATCAAAATGAGGTTTCATTTCCATTTCCTAATCGGAAATCTCTAAAGTTTGATTACCACTATAGCAATTTATATTGAATAACCAATTCTACTGTGGCTCTCCTTGCCTGAGAGAGATTGACAACACGTTCCTCATGTCGATTTCTCTTTTTCTGCTATTTCTTGACCAGGTCACTAGTTCCTACACGATAGATATCCATGTCCGGAAGATTCTGATAATCCGAAAAAGATACTAAATCGTTGCTCGATCCTCAAAGCCTAATCCAGTCTCCCAAGATCTCCAAACTACACGTACATCTCCCTTTTGTCCTCAACCGGAGCAAATCCGGAGCAAATCCTAGACTCCGATAATGCCCCAATCGCGTTCGGGCAATGATCTTGGAACGTAGTTGCGCATTAAAACCTCATTCGCAGAAGATAGTGGCAAACCCTATTTGCGCTTTTACACATATAACGAGGCGAAATAAGGAGAAAAGAAAAAGGGTTTGCTGCATAATCATTTTTAGGGAAAAGAGCAAAAAAGAAGAGTTAGAATATCCTCGGAGTTTACACTCGCGTGCTTTTCATGTACCGGATGTAGTCTTTCCACGTAATCAACTTCGGAACTGGATAATCATCCATTAAGTAATCTTATTGTGCAACGGCAATGCGCACTGCACTGCAGTTTGAGATTAGTACACATCACGTAATGCTTAGTGATCGCATGTGATGCTGAGTTCGATATTCTGGAAGTATAAAACCACGTGAATTTGTATTGTCATCTTAGAAGATAAAATAAATTAATGTGGTAATGGGAAAAGTATTTCTGAAACCAAACCTATCCTTTTTTTGTATGCCGGCCAAAAACTTAGATCGACACAATCGGCCAAAGGGAAATTAAATTAGGATCTTCGTGCTACGGCTAACGTGTCAAGTTTTTATCATCAGGAAAGTTGCCCTAAATGAACATCATGTATGCGTGTAAATCTAAAAATTGTTGATTCTGCCCCAAGAAGAAACCGTAGAAATATATGAGAGATAAATCGAGACTTGGTATGTACAAGCAAAATATTATGTAACTCATCCTGATGATTATAGTGAGAAAGATGATCTATCATGGGCAAAAATGGGATATCGTGACCCACAAACTGGCCCGAGCATGCCCGCCAAATCCCAAATAGAGTCCACTTAAAGCCATCAATAGCCGATATGGCTTTTGCGCAACGGTCGTCGATTCAACAATTATAAAAAATTTCAACCGCTAAAATATTGTCGTGTTGATTATCATTTTCTTGTTACGCACCACGTTAGAAGCCACATCATCATAATCAAGGACTTGGTTGCAAATTGAAAATTTGGTCAAAAAAAAATTGAAAACCAACCCACACGAATTACAGTATCTAGTAAGGGATGAAAGATGGGGTGCAGAGAATAGAGGACCGATAAGGACATTCCTGTTGATTTTTATAAGAAGTACTTTTTCCAGCAAGCCGTCTCTTCTCTCATCTTATAGAGATTATGCCGACTCCAAAGTTGCCGAACATGATGCACCCATAAAGTCGCTTTTCTTGCTTGGACATGGCAGTTTCCCGCAACGGATGAATAAGCTTTGGCCTCGTCACGCTCACGTGGAAGAACACCCGAAGGAAACGATTTGAGTTAACTATAATTTGCAGAGATGAAACCTGAATACAGCCAATTTACAAGGTTAGTAGTATGCCCACTTCTTGGGGGAGAGATCGACAAAGTAGTTCCATAATAATTGTTAAATTATGTCTCGAATTTGAGCATTTACAAAACGCGATTCATTTGGATGTTTTTGGTCAACAAAAAAGCTTCGCTAGACTCTTGAAGATTTACAAAAGACGAAATAAATAAAACAAAAGAAGCAAAAGTTTCCTCCTCGCTTCGGAGGAGCCGAACCTCTTTGCAAATTTTCTTGGTGGGGCCTAAAGTCAAATATTTGACTTTCCGCATACAAAATTCCAATGCGGTTTCTTTTAGCCAATGAAAAAAAAGGAAAGAAGCCTTTGCATCGTAGAACCAAAAGGAGGTGGGCCCAGCTCAAAGTTTTGACCTTTTGGGCACATATATAAGATAGATTACACACGTCTTCTTTGAAACCCTATGAGGAGCCGCTGTTGCACAACATCAAGCCGAAGAGCCACCCACGTGATCAAGAAAAGAAGTTCTTAACTTTTGGCCTTTTTTTGAGCTTGAACATGCGGTGATTTTTGTGCAGTGAGTTTATGTCCAAGTGAGTTGTTTATTTATAAACAATTTGGGTTTGATGTTAAATTTAGATGTGAAAAATATTTGAGCATGTGAACGATTGTAAACTCTGATTCTTCGATTATAATGGATTATTTGTTACTAGCTCTCTCTATGGACGTAGGTACTGATACTCTGACTAAATCACGTAAATTTCTAGTGTCTTTACTAGTGATTTCGTGTTGATATAAATTACAAGATCCTGTCGTTTTCGCATATTATTACAACAATTGGTGTCAGAACTTGGAATCAGATTTCTTGATTGTGATTTGGAGTTTTTGCTTGTCTGATTATTATCTGGAAATTATGTTATTGCAATCATGTCTAAGAGGAAATCTGAAATTGAGAAGTTTAACGAGAGTAACAACTTTTTGTTATGGAGCACTAAAATGCGGGCTTTATTGACAATCCAAGGTTTGGCCAAGGCACTAGATGGTGAAGATGAGTTGCCTATTATAATGAAAGCCTCTAAAAGGGTAGAGTTAATGGAAAGAGCAAATAGCATAATCCTGTTAAATTTATTGGATGAGGTTTTGATAGAGGTTACTGAGGAGAAGGATGCCACAGCATTATGGGCAAAACTTCAAGCACTCTATGTGAATAAAGGTTTGAATAATCGTTTGTACATGTTAAAGAAGATGTTTCAATTTAGATATATTGAAGGTACGTCTATCAAAACCCACCTAGATGAATTTAATAAACTCATGATGGATCTGAAGAACGTCGGTAAGATACTTGATGATGAAGAACAAGGCATGATGTTGTTAGCCTCTTTACCATAGTCATGGGAGCACTTTACTGATTCACTGTTGTAGAGAAGTACTACAATTACCTCAGAAGAGGTAAAGTCTACCTTATTCGCTAAGGAGTGGCAGAGAAAGTTGTGAAATGACAGTCTGGCGCAAGGAGTAGCACAAGCACTAACGATTCGGGATAAAGAACAACATCGAGGGCCTAGTAGCAGTAGAGGTAAAAGCAAATTGAAATCACACCATAGAAAGTCCAAGGGACGCGTGAAGTGCTTTGAGTGTCATGTGGAGGGGCACATCAGGAGAGATTGTCCAAAGCGGAGGAATAAAACTGATAGGCAGAATGCCACAAGCAATGCGGCAAACGTTGCTAAGGGGAGCAATAGTGATACAAAAACTGTTTTATGTGTGACTACTACTTTGTCAAGAGATGAATGGGTGCTATATTCGAGGTGTTCTTATCATATGATGCCTCATAAGAATTGGTTTACTACTTATCAGACTACATATGATGGTAGAGTTCTTTTGGAGAATAATGTAGTCTATAAGGTTATGGGGATAGGGACAATTCGGATTCGGATGCACAATAGGGTGGTGCGCACATTGGCAGATATGAGACATGTACTGGAGCTCAAGAAGAACCTTATTTCTCTAGGGACACTTGATGACATCTGGTATAGGTACACCGCTGAAGGTGGAGTACTGAAAATCTCTCGAAGTGCCATGACAGTGATGAAAGGGAAGAAAGTGAATACTTTCTATCATCTATTGGGAGAGACCGTGACCGAAACCGCTACATTTTCATTAAGTGAGTCAAACTCTAAGTTGACTCAATTATGACATATACGTTTAGGGCATACGAGCGAGGCATGTATGACAATACTGAGTGAAAGAGGGTTGTTAAAGAGTCAAAAGACAGGAAAACTGAACTTATGTGAGCACTGCATCTTTGGGAAACAACACTGAGTTAAGTTTATTACAGTTGTTCATTCAACCAAACAACCAGTTAAATATATTCATTTAGACGTCTAGGGCCTGTCTTCGGTTCCTTCGAAAGGAGGTGCTCGATATATGCTGACATTTATCGATGACTATTCAAGAAAGGTATGGGTATACTTTTTGATGCACAAATATGATGTGTTTGATCGGTTCAAGAAATTTAAAGCATTAATTGAGAAGCAGTCAGATAAACAAATCAAGTGCCTGAAAATCGATAATGGCACGGAATCCTATGGTAAAGATTTTACTGAGTTCTGCGAGAAAGAATGTATTGTAAGACACCGCACAGTACCTGAGACACCACAACAGAATCGTGTGGCAAAACGGAAGAATAAAACTTTGCTTGAGCGAGCTCGATGCATGCTTTCACATGCAGGACTTGGCAATGAATTTTGAGCGAAGCAGTAAACATGGCATGTTACCTACTTAATCGATCTCCATCATCTACTATCGAGTGGAAAACTCCTGAGGAAGTATGGTCGAGGAAACCTATTAATTACTCCGGATTACATATATTTGAATGTCCTGCATATGCTAATGCGAGTGATGGTAAGCTTGAGCCAAAGGTGAAGAAGTGCATATTTCTAGGTTATGCACATGGGGTTAAAAGCTACCGGCTATGGTGCACCGATCCCAGATCACCCCGTTTTCTAATAAGAAGAGATGTGATCTTTAACGAGAGTGCAATGCTTCAATGGAGGAGTTCTTAGACACAACCGGCAGAGAAAACAGATCATGATGTCATTAGTGAGGTGGAGCTTCAAGTGGAGACTTCGGAAACCTCGAAGGTAACAAAAGTTGAGATTGCAGATGAGACCGCAGTTCTTAAAGTTGGTGATAGTCAACAACTAGTAAAGCCGCAATACACTATAGCCGCAGATAGACAGAGAAGGCAAATTAAATCACCAATACGTTATGGTTATACAAATATTGCTTATGCATTAACTATAGGTGATAAGGTAGAGATAGATAAGCCTTCGTTTTACTCTGAGGCGATGGCTAGTTTGAGGTCGTTGTATTAGGGGTTATGAGTAAAGAGATAGAATCACTTCTTCGAAATCAAACATGGGAGATGGTTAAAGTACCCAAGAGCCAAAAGATTGTTGGAAGTAAAGGGGTCTTTAAATGGAAATAGGGCATTCCCGGTGTCAAGGCAGTGAGGTATAAGGCGAGACTTGTGACGAAGGGATATACACAACGTGAGGGTATTGATTACAATGAGGCGTTCTCTCCTGTGGTAAGACATACTTTTTTCGTGTTTTACTTGTCTTAGTTGCTTCGCAGGATCTCGAGTTAGAGTAACTAGATGTGAAAACTACATTTTTTCACGATGAGTTAGAAGAGCAGATTTACATAAGGCAACCAGAGAGATTTGCTATTCCGGATAAGGAAGATCATGTTTGCTTGTTGAAAAAATCTTTATATGAGCTGAAACAGTCTCTCAGGCAGTGGTATAAACGTTTTGATACTTTCATGGTTAGTCAAGACTACACAAAAAGTCAGATGGATAGCTGCGTTTATTTTAGGAGATTGGAGAATGGTTCTTTGATTTATCTACTCTTATATGTTGATGATATGCTGATAGCAGTTAATAATATGTCTGATATCGATGTGCTAAAAAGGTGGTTAAATGTCGAATTTGAGATGAAAGATTTAGGTGCTACAAAGAAAATTTTGGGTATGAAGATTTTGCATGACAGGATTACAGGAGTTTTACGTCCATCTCAAAAGAAATATATTGAGAAGACCGTAGCACGTTTTAATATGTAGTCAGCAAAATTTGTAAGTACACCTTTAGCGAGGCACTTTCAACTTTCAGATAAATTATCACCGCAAATTGAGGAGGAGAAGGAGCATATGTCCCATGTTCCTTATTCTAGTGCCGTGGGTAGTATTATGTATGCTATGGTGTGTATTAAGCCTAATATTTCACAAGCTGTGAGCATGGTTAGTCGCTATATGAAGCGTCTTGGTAAAGCTCATTGGGAAGCTATGAGTGGATCATCAAATATTTGAAGGGGACAATAGACGTGGATATAGTGTATCGGAGGGACAGCAATGGCAGTGAGATCACTAGTTTTGTGAATTTGGATTACGCCAGTGACTTGGATGATCGTAGATTTTTAGCAAGATACTTATTTATACTAGCGGGTGGTTAGTTGGAAATTGTCATTACAAGATCACATTCCCTTATTTTCGACTGAGGCAGAGTACATGGCACTAACCTTTGTAGCGAAGGAGGCAATATGGTTACAAAGTTTGCTCTTGGACTTTGGGTTAGAACAGAAAAGTGTGAATATACGTTGTGATAACCAAGGTGCGATATATTTGACATATAATCTAGTTTATCACGAGCGAATGAAGCATATTAACATCAAGTACCACTTCATCCAAGATGTCTTAGCTAAGGGTAATGTTATTGTCAAAAAGATTGATATAGCAAATAACTCGACAAATATGATGACTAAATCTGTTCCTTTTGTGAAGGTCAAGCTCTGCTTGAGCTCTACTGGCGTCTGTGGAAAGTAAGCACCCGTCGGGGCGTTGGGAGAACAGCATGGATGATGAACACTATAACTTGACTTCAAACATCAAGCGAAGGTAGAGAATTGTTAAATTATGTCTCGACTTTGAGCGTTTACAAAACGCGATTCGCTTGGATGTTTTCAGTCAACAGAAAAGCTTCACTAGACTCTTGAAGATTTACAAAAGAGGAAATAAATAAAACAAAAGAAGCAAAAGTTTCCTCTTCGCTTCGGAAGAGCCGAACCTCTCTGCGAATTTTCTTGGTGGGGCCCAAAGTCAAATATTTGACTTGGGGCATACAAAATTGCAAGGCGATTTCTTTTAGCCAATGAAAAAAGAGGAAAGAAGCCTCTGTATCGCAAAACCAAAAGGAGGTGGGCCCAGGTCAAAGTTTTGACCTTTTGGGCACACATATAAAATAGATTACGCATGTCTTCTTTCTTTCGGTGAGCGTTGCTGAAACTCTACGAGGAGCCACTGCCGCATAACATCAAGCCGAAGATGAGCCACCCACGTGATCAAGAAAAGGAGTTCTTGATTTTCGGCCTTTTTTTTAGCTTGAATGTGCGGTGATTTTTGTGCAGTGAGTTTATGTCCAAATGAATTATTTATTTATAAACACTTTGAGTTTTAGGTTAAATTTAGGTGTGGGAAACACTCGAGCGTGTGAGTGATTGTAAACTGTAATTCTTCGATTATAATGGATTATTTATTGTTGGCTCTCCCCATAAACATAGATACCGATACTCAGACCGAACCACGTAAATTTTTGGTGTCCTTATTATTTTTTATTTATTTCTCTAGTGATCTCGTATTGATGTAAATTGCAAGATCATGTCATTTCCGCATATTATTACAACAATAATTAATGAGGGGGATATTACAATTGCTTAATCACACTCACTTGTAAATGTTTCTCATACTAAAGCCTAGACACCACAAGAGTAATCATACGAAAAGGGTTTTTCTCACTTTTGAGCTCTACGCGTCATTAGCAAGCTTTCACGTGATAAGCATGCTCCTTGTGTGCACCAATTCAAACTCGGTAATAGAGTATTTATATGCAAGAAACTATGATTTCTTCTCCAATGTCAATAGGGACTTAATCTTCAAAAATATGAGTCTTGTGGAAAATTAACGCTTTTTTTCATCACCCACAGTCCCATTGGCAAGAGTCCTATTTGGACGTTTCTAATAAGACCCGAGTTTCTTTGCGATTCAAGATTTCAAATCAGTCGAGATCCATTTTGAGCCATAATCAACAAGACTCATTCACGACCCAGTATTAGATGCAATCAAAAGATTTTAATTTATCTCAACCCATGATAAAATAATGAGGCACCAAGTTGAATCTCATGAGATGTAACTACAAATTTGTGGAAGTATCTTTTACCCAGTAACCAAATTTCAATTCATCCTGTCCTTCCAAAAGCGTAGCTCCACATAGGAATCAGCCATGGAAAACGCATCTCTCGAAATATTTGGGTTGTCAATGCATGTGAAAACAAAGATATATCTTGTCCAACGACATCAACACTTGAAATGGAAATAAGAATAATCGTGGGCATAAAGTATTATCACGTTTTCGACAAGTTTCTAGATTTTTGGGATTAATTCAACATTAGAATTGGCAAGATGCATAGTCAATGTCTGTAGGAGGTCAGCTCAGCTCTTGATGCATGAGCTTTGGCATAGTGTCAGAAAAGTTAATTAGCGAATAGATCTACTTGTCTTCCTAATTGATCTTTCGTGTAAAGTCTTAATCTTGACGGCACGAGTATGACTAACAGAGCCTATAACCATATAAAATTGAGCCACCGTTTGTGCTATAATCATCAATACGCAAGGAAGTTCTTTTTTCCCCTTTCTCCGGCTAATTCGACGAAAATAGGAGAACAAGTTACTTAACCCTATATCGATAAGTTTCTCTCATTGCACCGAACTTTTATTGACATTTTGGTTTTCGGATGATAATTCCAATAAGTGATGAAACATTTGGCACTTTATAAGAGAAAGCTCGTTGGATAACCAGAGTACTTTTAATTTAAATGATTTGATTAAGTCAAAGAATTGCTTTATTTTCAAAATAAAATTGAGGTTAATAGAGTAGACATTTAAAAGGAACTAAAACCTTGTCCATTACATTTTCAGAAGCCTAAAACCTGCCAATGTTAACATTCAGTCTTAGCCATATTAACCTATTATCAAACAACATCATATTTTTCATTTTCAGTACTTAAATTCAGCACTTAATAAAATGAAAGATATGCACTGAAAATTTAAGCACGGAATCTTAAACGATAATCATGAGTGCTGAAAATAGAAATAAAAGGTTATTTGGTTAATGAATTGTTGAACAATTAATCTCTTACCAATACATTTGGCAAAATTCTAGCAGCCATCAATTGTTTCCTCTGTCGGATGAATTAAGTTATCCCTCACACTTATTCATCACGTTAAGTGAATATTTCTGCTTAATTGAATCTTTTAAGTAAATGCTTAATTAGATTGCAGAGACTCTTGGGGCTGGCAAGGTACACTTGACGGGAGGAGGTAGGGAAGTAAGGAGCCGTAGCGCCAATGGAGAATTTTGTTTTGGTATGGTGAGATAATTGGGTATCTCAAAGTGAGGACCTAATGCTGCACCCTAATTTGATGCAGACACTAATTCTGTTCTAAAGGTGGAAACTCTTATTGATCAGGATTCCAAAAGTCGGAGTTTGGAACCAATTAGGCATCAAGCGGAAGAGGAGGAGCTGGACAGAATTCAAAGAATCAAAGTTAACTGGAGCAAAGGAATGGACAGACTAATTCAGTCAAAACTGCTTGTCACTGCGCACGACAACTTGGAAAAAAGAGTTATGGTCAGACTAAAAGCCTCGTGTTCTCGTGCAAATGAGGAGCAGGTGTGGGAAGTAACTTGGAAAGCCCAATGCCCACCAAAAGTGTAGCATCAATTGTGGAAAGTTTTCTTGGAGCCATTCCTGCCGACAAGAACTTATTCTTAGGGAAGATCAAACAGGATCCTTGTAGTCTTTTCTGAGGAGAAAAGGAGACTATGGGTGCGTTTGGGAAAACTTTTGGGGAAAGTCTTTAGGAAAATGCAAAGACCTTTGAGTTAAAATGTGTTTTCCGAAATGCAAACTGTGTTTGGTAAATTGTAATTTGAAAGCCCTTTGTGAAATGCCTTTGAGCAAAATAGTGTTTGGGAGAATTACATTTGCAAAGGAATTTTGTGATAAAAAAATTATCAAAAGAAAAATAAAAAAAATTATCCGGCAAGGGCGGTGGCCGCCGGCGACATTTCGATCGCCGGCGGGCGACCTCCGCGACCACCGAAGACCACCAGCAAAGGCCGCCCAAGGTCGCGCGACGCCACCACGACCTCCGGCGACCCCGGATCTAGGGCGGCAAGGTCGCGCGACGCCACCTCAACCTCTGGCGACCCCAGATCTGCCGCCCCAGTCCCGCGACCTCGTCGCCCAGATCTGCCGGCCCAGTCGCGCGACCTCGCCGCCCTTGGATTTGAGGGCGGCGAGGTCGCAGGAGGTCGCGCGACGCCGCTGCGACCCAGATCCGGGGGCTGCGAGGTCGCGCGACCCAAACCTCGCCACAACCCAAATGGCGCAGCGGTTGCGCCACCCCTCGGCGTCAATCGCGCCACTCCCCGACCGGTCGTCTGGGCGACGGTTGCCGACGATTGCTTGCCCTTCGCCAACGACCCTCGCGGAAGAAGAAGAAGAAGACGACGTCGCTCCCCTCGCTTCAAAGCATTCTCGGCATGCTGAATGCCCAAGGCAGCCCCCAACCTGCCTTGGGCTTTCAGCTTCACAAAGCCTGGCATTTCGGAAATGTGGCTTGCCAAACGGGCTGGCATTTGCCCAAGGATCTTTAAGCCTCCAAAGGGCTTTGAGAAGCCCTTCCCAAACGCACCCTATAGAGCATTTGTTGTTAACATGTGCTAGATGTAGAACTATTAGGTTTGAATGTGCTGGCATCGGGATTTGTGAAGAGCATATTACCACTTTTGATGTGTGGCTCGAGGAGGTGACTTAAGGATCTCGTTCAGATGCTAGTTTAAGCCTACACTAGAGGTTATGACTAGAACAGCCTTCTGTTGTTAGCATATTTGGAAGAGTATAAACGAGATGGCTTTTCTAAATGGATTGAACAGCCTGCCAAAATTGTGGCCTCCCCGGTCGATACTGCAGTGAAGGAGTTTAATGTAAATAGCCGGTGGTGTCAATTGGGCTGAAGCGGAAATTGGAACAGTGGCTCGGAATTCTGATGGGGATCTTGCTGGTGGCGAGGCTTAGTAGTTGATTCAGACTCGGTTGATACATCAGAAGCTCCTGATGTGTGGAACCCAGTTCAACTGGCTAAGAAAAAATCCTGGGGCAGCATAAGCATTGAAATGAGTCTGACTAGTTTATGTATAATGAGATAACACGAGGCGGGGTAACCACTGGATCTTTGGGAAGTTGGACCCTGTCCTAGTGGCCATTTCTAAGGAATTAAAGCATTTTCAAGTTCTTTTCTACCATTTGGTAGCTTCACACGCCGTGGAAAGGAAGATGGAGCCGATCGATTGGCATCTTGTACTCCCATCTTCACCGAAATTGTTACTAGTTTCTGAAGAAGGGATAAACATCCTCTGTGAATTTGTACTTAGACTTTGTTTGTGTTGAAATAATTAAATAATGAATCACGCATTCATCTAATAGTTTAAGCTTTTAGAATAATTAGTAGTACTACTACAAAATCTCATATAGTATTAAAGTTTGAGTTCTTGAGTTCAAATCTTTCCAATTTCATTTGCCTTCCCAATTAAATATATCCACGCTCAGTACTAAACAAAAAAAAAAAAAAGACTAGACTAAGGATGAAGATGATTGGAATAATTAAATAATAAATCGCACATTTATCTAATAACTAAAATTTTTAGAATAGTTTATAGTGATACTACAAAATCTCACACTTTGTAATGGATATGTGGAAAGCATGTATGCTCGTGCAATGAGCAAATTAGACCGCATCAAGAAACAGTTGATCTGTGTCCCTCAAAAGAGACAATGTTATATAATTGAAGCACTTGGGGATAGACCGATTCCAAGTTCGAATATGTGAATCAAAAAACTCGTCACATCGTATTTCATGATGAGGTAGAATTGGAGATTTACCTTCCCATTTTTATTCTCTTATTACTAATTCATTTACCATGTTTAAATAATGGTGAAATTTGCAAATTTTATACGGGTCTGTTTATTCAATTCAGTTCACATACATCTGCTTTCTTCAATTTAGTCCCAGATCAAATTTTTTGCTTTCATTTGATGCCAAGTAGACAGAGATCTTGAGCTTACTTTAACAGACAGAAAAAACACATTATTCTATAAATCCTCCCGGTAAAATGTACAAGCTCTTTTTTTACCTGAACTAATGAGGCATCAAAACACAAATAGAGAGAAAAAACATGACAAGTTGCCAATGTTTTTTCACTTATTACATTTAATCCGACAATGCGTCGCTTTATTTATTCTATAGGAGCAACCAAAGCCGAAACTCTTCCAAATCAGTAATGATAAACGGTGACGTTCCAGCGTATGATGGCATTGGAGTTAACCTGTCGAGGAACAGAGTTTCCAGAAATGCGTATCCCCTAGCGAGCCGGAATTTTTCCGGTGCCGGACACCACGGACACTTCCCTTTTTTGGTTGTAGAACCAATCGGAACCCTGTATTTCTAGTGTGCTCCCACTGAACTCCTGGTTGGTGAACACAAGGGACATCAACAGGTGCAAATCTGAGCCATCCACGGCCGAGTTCACATAGGCTCCTCGGGCCCTCCTGACCTACGTGAAGTTGTGTTAGTACTACTCAGTGTGCTTGTCGTTGACTGCGAAGACAGTGCCGAACCTGAGAATCCACCACCGGTTTCCCAGGACACCAGCAACCGGGACGGTGGTTATGTTCAGGCCGGTCTCCCAGTTGAACATGTAGAAGACCAACTTGGTCTCTTTGAGCTTTTGGTTGAAGTTGAGATTAGCTTCTGAGGAAGCAGAAACGACTAGAAGAACAAGTAGTTAGAGTGTGGCCAATTTCGAAATGGCATTTGGTGCCATTTGTGTGAAAACTGATGGATTGAAATGAGTTTCTAAGTGATGGGAGTTTGTAAGAGCAGAGCGTGATTTTGGAGTGGATGCTTGAGATATGGTGAAATAGAGGTCCTATTTATAGTGTGATCTAGTGAAGGAAATATGATGATATGGATGTTTTTGACAAATCACACATTTTTCGATATCTCTCATCTTTGACCCCACAAACGTTGGAATTTAGGAAAATGTGACTGAATTGAGTTTTGAGAGGGTTTAAAAGCTGAGAGTCGAGGGTAGATCGGGAGCTGAACTGGAACTATATTTCTAGGGCAAAGGTGCTTTAAGTGTATATCAAACTCAAGACTGCTAAACAATTTACTATATATGTCATATAGTGGATGTCTGGATATTCAAAGGTAACGGAAAATATTCACCTATCAACTACTAAATTGTATCGTCTTAAAAGACATCATGTTCTTTTGTTCCAAAAAAAAAAAAAAAAAAAGACATCATGTTCTCATCCATTTCTCGAGCAATCGAAAATGAACAAGCCTCAATCTCTATACGCGATGGCATAACACTACATTATTAGTGTGGAATATCACAATTTGACAACATGGCATGGTGTAATAAGTAGCAAAACCCATCTTAAACTTAAGTGGCAATTTTAGCTAACTCCGCGGTGGAACATACCAAGATCAAGGGTAGGCGTGACTCGCGAGGCTGCATGCATTGCTCAATTTTCAGGATAAAAGAGTTTATCCACGTTCTGACGTAAGGGAATGTCAAAGAAATAGAACTTTGCAGGAACTGAGGAACCGAGATGGAAGTAATTCAACGAAAGTTCGATAAAGAAGTAGGGGCATCTGGGCAAGAGGCCAAGCCAACAACCCTTTTTATATGTTTCTCTCATCTATGTCGTCTTCGAGTGTCATTGACAATAATTATCATGGAAAACCGTGTAATTTCAGGAAGCACGGGGCGCAAGCAAGCTGAGCTACTCCCAAGTCGCTCCCCTCAAATAACCGGCTCGCACGTTCATTTGGATGGTTGAAATTCAACACGATTTAGCTTTAGCTACACGCCTGTAAGAAAACAACCATCGCGGGGACAAGACCATTCATTTACTGCGTGCCTACTTTCGCCAGAACTTTCGAGTTTTAATGAGTTTGAGTACAATCGCGAAAAGCAAGCTCGAGTATTTTGGCTTATGAAGGGGTAGGATGGGTTGGTGAAGATAAGCGATATTGATTCAGCAGACGGAGGAAATCAATTAGCAGGTGGTGAGTCAAAAGAAAAGAAAACTAAGGGAGTTTCGGCCGAAGCGTGTAATAGAAGTTCAAAAGTGAAAACTCTACAGCACACCTACTTCAATTTTGATGACAATGGCGATGGAGAGTGCCCTAAACTGCCATCAGCTTTGAGCTTATGAGGCCTGAGAGACTCTACCAGTTACGTTACAAATAGGAATCTTAAATCTGACTCTGTCAACTTCCCCAAAGCCTCCGACGAACCTCCAACAGTCCTGAAGAGGTCAAGAGCACGTGTTAATTTGCTTAGTGCAGCGTACAAAAAGCTGGATATCGTGTTACATGCTTACCCTTCGAAGACTAGTTCCTTCTTCTCCTGCAACTTCAGAATCCTCTCCTCAATCGTGTTCTCAATAACAAACCTCAAGATTCTGGAAAAGCAGACACCCAGATTTGATATCAGTTGCCTAATTCGCGTTGCTCATGAAGAGTAGATATCAGTGGAGAAGACACTACCTGATTGGTTTGTACTGTCCAATCCTATGGATCCTATCTTGGGCTTGCCGCTCCACAGCAGGGTTCCACCATGGGTCCATCACAAAAACCTACAAGAGATGACCATAAGTATCAGAGTTGGAGATTTTTGATAGCCAGATAGTAGAAATACCATACAATAAATAACCCACATAATAGAAAATCCAACTCACATGCGATGCAACTGTAAGATTAAGAGCAATGCCTCCAGCTTTCAAGCTCACAAGAAAGATCTTACAGTCGGGATCATCAGTGAATTTCTTTATAGCAGTATCTCTCGCATTTATCGTCATGTCCCCCACAAGTTGAACACAATTTACGCCCGACTGCAAGAGGCTCCGTGTTATCTTCATTTTTCTTTACATCATGAACAAATACAAAGAAGATATGTTTGATTTCACCTTTTGTAGGGAATAATTGATGAGATCCAGGAACGATGCAAACTGACTGAAGACAATGCCTTTGGCAGAACCATCCCGTTCAATCATGAATCTAATTTCTTCCCTCTGATATCATTCACAACAGTTAAGCAGAGAATAAATAAAAACACGTACTAAATTTTGAAAGCAGCAGATAAGTCAGACAAAATAAATGAAAGAACGAGATCAATATGAAAAGCATTCAATTTGCTCCTGCATCCGGTACAAACATTTATCAAATATGCGCCTGAGAAACCCCTCACCTTTTTCCAGTTGTGGCCTCAATGATACCATTATTTCCACAGTCCAAGCCACTGTGATATATGACCAATGGTCATGAACGCTAGTTTGGAACAAAAGTTAATTTATAAGATTACAGCAATGCCCTGTGATTCTGTATCATCCTCACTTCGAGGCACATAAGTCCTTGGATTTTCAGTGCCCTTGAAGCAATTCGAATTTATAGTTTAAAAAAACTATTGATCAGGATAAATAGGTAGTGCTAATGCATTACCTAAAAACTATGATACCCATCATCAGCCTATGGCTGTCAGCTATAACTTCTCAAACTCAAAAAATATGTGAGAATTAAGAGTACCTTTAAAATAAAATGTGAAGTTTCTGGAGTGTACATGCCCATCATAGCATGTTATTGAGGCTACAAAGATGATAGAAAGGGTCTAGGCAATAAAACTATAATCAGAATGGAAGAACCATAAAAGATAACTTTTTTCCAATGCATTAAATTGCTGATTCACCAATACCAAGATTTCTACTGCTTCAAAGTACACAAGGCGGCTTTCACAAACTCAGATTATATCTAGCAATACTTGATCAATAGCAGTTACTTCGAAGAATGGCAAGTCATCTTAAAAATGACCTTCAAAAGCCTACTTATAAATGCAATTTCATGTGCTTAAAAATTGAAAACAATAATATCCACATTAATCAGGCCATAAGTGCACTGCACATCAATTTAAATCTCCTAGGAATTCCAGAGTAGCTCTGCTAACTTTGCCTCTGTAAGGAACTAGCTACTATTGTAATTCATTGTGAAAAGGCTTCCAGCAAAAGAGCTGAATAAAGAAATACAAGCAAAAGGTGAAGGACCACATACCAATGCTTCAATTTTCGTACTTGTCTGAAAATCATCCAGATTTATCCTGCTAAGAATACTGGTGGATTTAAACCCTTTGACAGTTGATTTAAAAGAATTATTCCCAGAATCTGACTTTGAAGACAGATCAACAGTAAGCGGCTTAGAACATGAAGGGCAGGAGAGTTGTCCCGATGAAGTAGAAAAATCAATCAAGCAAGCCTTACAAAACACGTGTACACAAGAGGTAACCTGAAATAGAAAATTGAACCATTTAGTAACGAAATCTATGGACTTGACCTGAGACAGCTTGATTTTCAAACTGCAAAATAGAAAATCAGCAGGAAAGAGCATCAGTTTTAAAGAAAACAAAAGAAATTCATATAGTTCCTACACATCTGACTACACAGACACAACCAATATGCTACGCGCGCGCGCGCGCATATATATGACCATGTCTACATAATCAAATTGCCTCCACAGTGCCCTTTTCTAAACAAAGGCATCACGGAAGACAAAGTGACGAGAGAATATGCTATCATTTTTCAACCACGTCTACTGAACCAAATATGCGCATCAAGCTTGATACGTGGGAGGAGCTCCAGCCATGTCCCAAATAGGGCTTGGTATTGCAAAGCTCTCTTTTGCAACATCCATATCTCTACCTTGCAATCTACAATTATGAAAGCACCCTGCAGAGATCTTGCACTCAATATGTCTAAGCCTTGCTTATCTGCCCAAAGGACAGTTGCAAAGCTGAGACTCAAATATTAGCCCTCCACTCATCACATTTTTGCCATACACTATAGGATCATGCAGAGCTCAAAACGAACGAACAAACTCCTAAAAGTGGAAATAATAGCAGGTTATTTCAAGAACGTTAACACAAGTGGATGGCAGAAACTATTCAAACTGTGCAGAAAGTACTGTAAATGAAGCACGGACAGCCTGAGACTGTAAAAGTTAAGTTCCTCACGTATTTCAAACCACAGTTAGTTTTCTTTTAATCTGGCTGGAGGCCAAAGGAAAAATCATTTACCGCAGGATCTTCTGCAGGTTCATGACAAATGCCACATGGCTGTACGCCAGTATCAGGCTCAACCACACTTTCACTTCTTAAAGCAGCACTCTTCGAATAAACGACAAGGTAAGGATGATCAACTGCCTGCAAATTTAACCAACGACAACATGAAGAGTCACCATATATAAATATAGATAAATATACATATCCTTCAAGTAAATCAGTTTGAATAAATTTTCCCTGAGTTCTAGGGAGAATAAAAGGGAAAGGACAAACTGAGATGTGCAATTTCATTATGACATGATCAGCAAGGTAATCCGAGTATGAAGTCCCATTTAGTCAAGGTTTTACATATAAACAATCCAAAGTTCTGGCAGGCCCGTGCTCATAGCATTACTGTGTCTAGTATAGATATTCATGATCCCCAGGGAAGTGTAAATGCATATTAAGTGTATCTAAATGATCCTGATGTGATGTCATGATGAAAACACTAAAATTTACAGAAAAAGATGTCTCCCAAAAATATATCAACAAAGTTCAACAAAAACATTCTCGCCACAAAAGCCGGCAAATGCATAAGGAAATGACTTTGACACTTCACCCTCAATCTGAACAACCAACATCTGATTTTTAAGTACCTGGCGGAGGCGCGTGAGAAGGTCAAAAATATGCGCATAATTATTCATCAGAGTTCCTGCCTCAACATATCTAAAAGGCAAAAGAATATTGTCAAGAGAAATTCGCCCAGATACAGTTTCCACAATAATCAATAGAACGTAAAAGAGACAACAGAGAAAATCAAGTCAAGCCAATTAAAATGAAGAAGGGAGTCCCTTAATAACCGATGTAAAAACCACATCCTTGCTCCAATACAATCAATATCAAGAGTTTAGAGACTACATCAGCTTCAACCCAGAGAAATAATAAATCTCCCCTTATAACAGTAAAAAGAAGATAAGTCCCCAAAGCATGTCCATAAATTGGCACAATCACCCGAAGAAGATGCAAAAGCAGGAAAAGGCCATTAAACCTATTATTTTTATGATGATATAGTCCACTGCTCTAAACAGTCAAGACCTATGTTTCAACCTTCGTGGAATATAATGAAGCAAGCTAGCTGTATGCACCCCTGGAATGTTCAACAAATGCATGCATCCAGTCACCAACATATCAGCCAAAAGCAAGCATTAAAGGATGTGTAATATCTTCTTCCACCATTAAATAAAACTTTATTGGCTTCAGCAGATAACCCATGTCAAACAACTAGGGCTATCACAGTCTTCAAGATCAAAGAACGAAAGCAGTGACTAAATCAAAAACAGTGCAAAGTCGTGGAAGGTTCAAAGAATTAAAAGAATCCATGTGCAGTAGACAGATGCATAAAATATTTACACCTCGAAAAGGTGTGTGGAAGAATTTTCAACAAGGATAGAACCAAAATTAAAATTCTCTTCAATGACTAAACTTGAGAAGCAAAGAGAATCTCACGTGTTAAACTGAGATTGGCTCTCATTGTACAATGATGTGTAATAGTCTTCTTCTCTAATATCCAGTGTATCCCGCCTCAAAGTAATCTGCAGGGGAAGTGAAGAGAGGAGGAAGCGGAGGATTTATGTTAAAAATCTTGGACATGCTGAATTGCAATTGTGCACAAATGCAAGAAAACTCACAATTCTAGGTGGAAGTGCAAGATCAGCAGCCCTTCCCTTTTTTGTACGTCTCAGCAATACCATTTTCAGAATTTTGTGTTTTAGTAATATCATTGCTCGCCTTCTGCCACCAGCATTTCCATGTGCTTGAATAGGATTTGCTATATACTAGATAGAACAACACATACTCTATATCAGAGTTCAAATGAAAAACATTGCCCATGATTTGCAACCAACCCCCTAAAAAAAAAAAAAAGAAAACGAGAGAGAGGAGGCCAAAGGACTGATGAAAAAGGAACTCACTCTATTCCACCAACAAAAGTGCCGTACAGAACTATGAGAGCAGTCAGCACATTGTTTTGAGGAACTGCAAATGAACAAAAGACTTACAAAATAGGTAACAAAGGAAAAATATATATTAACTGAACTGAGTGCATGCAATCAGCAGGTGAAGCTCTAAGACCAATTGATAAAGTTAATGCAGAAAACAAGAGTGGGATTGCATTAGACAAGATAATGAGAGTGAAGCCAACCCAGATGACATATAAAATTGAAGAAGAATTCCTCACATATAATGGCAAAAGGAAATAGGAATTAGAAAGATCATCTGAGTAAAAGATGCATCCATCTACTGTCTACACCCTTTGTCTATATCTTTAATGTATACCTATGTCTTTACTCTGCCAAATATCACCCATACAAAACTCTTCTTTAGATTATACCTATTTGATGATTCACCCTTAAAAGCAATAAGATGCTCATTCGCAAAGACTAAACTAAATATAGGAGCTACAAGCTCCACAATGGCCCCACTATCCAAATTTTCAAGGTCTTTACATCAAGAAAGCAATTTCAACTCTGGGAGAAAAATCTAACATCCAAATATACATATATATATGATGCTTGATAGTTCACAACTTTGGATATGTCATTACCACTATTTTATTTGCTGATCATGAATTTAGGGGCATTCTCCACTACAGTACTCAAGAGGGTGAAACCCACCAAATCATGTCAGATACAACATACAAATCAATAGCATCCACATATCTACTACCAACTGTAGACCAGTGGACCAAGATTTTAAGTGTTAGGAACATGTTCAGGAACAAATTTTGTGCACGCTTCAATGAATAGTGATATGAGATAACAGCCCTTAAAGACGTATCTCACAGGGCAAGAGACAGGTACGGACTTGTTCTCTAAATGGAACATCCAGTATCGCAGGAGATATTCCAGTAATAGTTGCGTAAAGATCAAGACACCCTATGAGAACTACATAGCAACATGAGATCTGAATCACGTCACACTTTTAACCTAGAGTCTAGATAATTTATACAGAGGCATATCACATTCATGCAAAGGAAAGATAACATGCAGATGAAAGTATAAAGTCATATCAACATCAAAAAGTTATCATGAAAGCTTAGCCTCTACGCTGCAGATCTTAATGTGTTAGAAAGACGAGACCAAAGCCTGAGGTACAAATGTTTTGGCAGAAGGCTGATGAGACAGAAGCCTGAGGTACAAACACTTTAGCAGCAGGCTGAACTGAGACTTAAGATTAGGCGGTTGCAGCCTCCACTTGAGGATAAAATTAATAAATACGCCTAGAAGAACATGGGTATGACTCTTTAAACCGGCAGTAACGAGCAGCAAATATTAAATGGATGTAGCTAACTTGGTACTTTACCATTCATAGAATTGTAGGGAACAAAGACTTGTTTACAAAGTAAATTAAGAAAGTGACACCACATATTCTTGCAGTGAATGCCACATGCACTGCTTCTTTAAAAATCTATGCGAAGATTGCCACATTATTTGGCATACCAAGTCACTAAACTGGTCTTTTTGCACGTGTAGTTGCTCTAACCATTTTGTGTCAACATGAACAACTACATTCCTACTGGCTGAGATTGCCTGTTATACCAGAAACCACCCAGGGAACAAAGAATTACCCGATTATCTTGTGATTGAAACTTTACATACCTATAATCGAGTGTTCTGCAATCACAATCCTGACATAAGTAGAATGAATACGGCACAATTCGAAGAAAACGGACCTGAAAAGATTCATTACGGGACAATGTGATTTGACTATAGAAGGTGAATAAAAATTAACCACTCATATAAAATAGAAACTTACAAGAGAGTAGAGCTCCCCAACACGATTTTGAAGAGGTGTTCCACTTAAGGCCCATCTGTATGAAGACTCTAGCGCGAGAACAGCTTTTGCAGTATTGCATCGCCTATCTTTGACAAAGTGAGCCTACATTGAACAAAATTGCATAGGCATAAGTGGGAAATGTACATTCAGGTGAATATTCAAAGATCACAAAGCAAATCATACTAAGAGATCCCGCATGAAAGTTTTTTGATAAATTGTGGAAAATAAAAATGCATATACAGTTCCCATGAAGCAGTCAAACCTCCAAGTGAAAGGCCTAATCTTACAGATGATTGTCTTGCCAAGTACAAATTAACACATTCACGAATGGCTTCATCCAGCCAAACAGAAAAAGGGGCCACACATAAATTAATGCGTTCATGCATGGCTTCACCCAGCCAAACAAAATAAGGATCGCGTGTTGTCGGCATGAAAATATCGAAATCTTTCTATCGGTTACAAAGCATTAAACTATGTTAGCACTCATATCACAGTAAGATGCTCCCATTCACTCACCTCATCCAAAATAATACGTTCCCACTTCACTGAGTGTAAAAGCGACTTCCCCGCACGATGGCTTTGATCATCCTCCAAATCACTAATGCTCTCCACTGTAGATTCTATTTCTCTCCGTCGCGTTGCCTGTTTGCCTTTCTTCTTTTCTTGCTTAGACTGCTTCGTTGTCTTGACAGCATGAGGACCGCAAAAGTATCTAAGGTGAACTGTCATTTTCTCCTTGTAAAGCAACTTCCCACAATAAATGCACTTCTTCTTGGGTGGCATCACAAATTTTCTATACTCGCCTTCAACAAGTGAATATGTGGTTATAACGAAATCATAGTTCTTGAACTGCTCCGCGGTCTTTCCTCTATTTGCTCCATGATACACTAGGACCTTAGTGCTTCCTGGGGCAGTGAAGCGATTGATCTCACTAACCCATTGAGTCACAGCAACCACAGGACATATGACAAGGGTTCCTCTAATTTCAGGCAAACTTGTCGATGGACCTGCCGAAGGTGAGCAGCAGTCCAATCCAGTGCCTATGCTATGGATGATTTCCCGTTTGGCTAGGACGAGAGCAATTGCCTGGAGAGTCTTCCCCATTCCCATCTCATCAGCAAGAATTCCTCCTTTAGTTGCAGACTCTTCCTGTTTTAGAGCCCATGCCAACCATTCTTTCTGATACCTCAGCAATTCTATGATCAAATCTGAGGATGCCTCCACTATCTCTGTTACTACTTCATTCTGATTATCCAGATCAACATCTTCTGTAAAGTTCTCATCAATCCATTTCTCATGCTCTTCTTCCCAAATTTCCCACAATAATGGTGGTCCTTCTCTCTTCTTTCGGCCTTTTCTCTTCCTCCTTGAACCTCTAGCGCCGATATTTCTCATATCAGCCAGCTGCTGAGCGATTTCATTGATCTGCGTATCCTCATCAATCTCCCCTCCTTCCAGGATGACTTGCTCTATATCGTGGCTTGCATCCTCCATTTCCAAGTCAGGTACAACTCGTGCCCTTTTGGCTGAATGCTTGCCAGAATCAGCCACTTCACCTACAATGAGACCATTTCTGTTACTGCGGTACTGTGTCAAATTCGTCACTATAATGCCAATGCTTAAATTGCCCCGATTTGCTTCAGAGAAAGCTTGCTAGCAACATAGCTCATTCATATGCCATTACCTAATTACTTCAGTCGTTCGTTATAAGAGGCTATAACTCAACCATAAACAGTAATTGCTCTCGTGCTTAGAAGGAAGTCAAAACAAAATATCTCTACAAAATTCTGACAAAGCCTAAATGTCGTCAGAGTAGTACAACACTTCACGAAGTGACAAGAATCATGACTTACGCTTGCATACACGGCACGGAGCAACGGCAAAAAATTAACGAGAAGGAACCACATTACCATCACTGCTGCCGCTGCCGCCGCCACTCATCTCAGAATCCGAAAACGGAACATACAGATCTTCGTCGACGACCCCGCGGCTGCCGCCAATCACACTGTCACTGTCCTCTTGCCCATCGCATTCCCTATCCGAATCTTCTTCAACAAACACTGATAAAGACCCAAAACAAAAAAAAAAAAAAAAAAAAAAAAATCAAGAAGCCTACTGAGCAAAACTCCACCAAGAACCCGCCGCGCAGGCTCACAAAAAAACAAAAAACAAAAAAAAAAAATTCCCGCCAGCGCGCTCAAAAAGAAAACGGGACACGCGTTGCGCCAATCGAAAGAAAACAGCCCGATCGGACTCCGATTCCGCGCCCTCATCGCGAGGACGGAGCAAAGAAAGCCGCGGCCGGCGAGCGAAACGGAGGAACCCCCGAACCGCCACCGCGATCGGAAGACCGGCGGAGGGGGGAACGGGAAGCGAGGCGTACCGTTAGGGCAATCGGAGGAGGGGTTCGGCCGGACCTCGCGCGACCGGAGCCTCATCGGACGGCGGAGGGAGAAGACGATCGGGGGGTGGTTTCTAGGGTTTCGGGGAGGGAGAGAACGGAGGTCGTCCTTCGCGGCAAAGAGGAAGCGCACAGAGAGAGAGAGAGCAAAGACGCCCAGGGGGAGTTAGTTAGCAGAGAGTAGCAGAAGCGTGGTGTTTTTATATGTGTGTTATGTTGGTGGAGAAAAAAGTCCTACGGTACGGCCAGAGCCGAGGCGACGGCGGGAAAAATCCTCGGGCCACGTCAGCGCGAACTCCCCTCCTGTATTTTCTCTCCTTCCTCGCTTTGATTTGGCGCCTCCCCCTCCTCGGACATCGCGTCGATTTGAAGTGAAATAAGAGTTGGATAGGATATCACTTACGTAACAAACTTTTTTACGTTCATAAAATAATAGTTAGGCATAAATAACATTTGAATTGCATTATAAAATGTAGAATTCAAAATGAGAAAAAAAATAACGATGATTTTCGTTTTATTTATTCTTATTTGTATATATATATATATATATCTGGATTTTTTTCTATTTTTGAATAGAATATTTAATATTCATATTCATTGCGTGTTTAGGTATTTTAGCATGATCTATCATTTAATATAATATTCTTTAAGGAATGATAAAAAGGGGATAAAAAAGTAATGAAAATGAAAAAAAATAATAATGAAAGAGAGGAAAATTTATATATATATATATATATATATATATATATATATATATATATATATATATATATATATAGTAGAAGAGCTCGTATTTTAAGTTAAGAAATTCAAACTTGGAAGAAGCTGGATTTTAAATGAAGAATTTCAAATTTGAAAATTCTTGAAGAATGAGGGGCAGTGAGATTTGTGAAAAAAAATTCCACCATCTTTGTCCCACTCTTCTCCGTAACTCTTGTTCATGCTGAAGTTTTGTGGCTTCTCTATAGTTCTATTATTCTCGTCAAAACTCTATTACAACGAAGAGAGTCCAGTTTCTTTCTCTTCTATGTCTCTCTGGTTCACATTAAAAAAAAAAAAATCCACAAAAGCAACAAAACGATCCAAACTCTTTCTCATCCAAACCTCTGTGCTTCGTGTTGACGTTTCATGAAAATGGCAAAAATGTTGAAGCACTATATTTTTGAGAATGACATATGTGAATCCTGTTATCTCTCTTTTATTAGATTTGGCATTGATTGGCTGATCTACATCGTCAATATTGTTCATGAATATTTATATTTCTCATCATGCTAGAACACATGGCTCTTTAATGGTACAATGAGCTTATATGCTATTTTAGATTTAGATTGTACAATAATTATAGATTGAATGATGGAGTTTATCTATGATTATGCATTTATGGTTTCTTTAGTGTGTCGGATGTTCTTACATTCTTCAATCATACATTTCCGTATTCATTTATACTAGTATGTCATTCTTACCAAGCAATGAAGATGATAGAATATGAAAATATTTGACTTAATCACTACGATATGCTAAACAATGGATGATATATAGTAAAATCTCTGCATTTCTCGTCTAATTTATTTAGTCTTATCTTGACAAAAAATCTTGATGACCAAACACAACCTTATAGAAAATAAGTAATAGATCATATATTTTTACGAGATTACCAAGATGTTCCATGAATTTGGTATAATTATAAGCTTGCGTTATTTTTCATAGATTCAATCTCTTTGCAATGTTCAAACTCATTCTCAAATTTTGAATGCCTGACTTTAATTCAGGCCTTGCCCAATCTCATACAAAGCAATAGCACATATCTCATCCTCCATAAGCATACGGAGAAAGACCATATGCTGGTGTTTGGGCCTAATGGTTCGGCCCACATTCACCCGAGGGAAGGACTCGTTCGTGGGCCTATTTGTACGGCAAATAGACATTATGGGCTTTTCCATTAGCATTCGGCCCAATCAACTTTAACCATCAAAGACCATATTAGAGCGAACAAGAAAAACTCAAATTTGCGAGGAGAAGTCAAGATCATCCCCCTTCTGTCCCTACATGAAGGGCATCTTCTGGATTAATTTAGTGGATAGGCGGCTATCACGTTTGACAGTGTATGGCCTCCGTGTCTGCTTTCGCTCCTTTGCTTCCTTTGGGCCAGCAATTATACTTGTGGATGCTATCAGCCAGCCCCTCTTACATTCCCAAACACCTCTCCAAAGCATGTCATAGATCTCTCTCTCTCTCTCTCTCTTCTCTCTCTCTGAGGCGCAAGAACGTCAGACGGGCTGCCAGTGATTCTGGGGGCGTAAGGAGATGCGGCGAAGATGTTGAGATGGCTCAATCTGATCACGCGGCTAGAGAGGGGGGGGAGGAGAAGAGGTGCTAGCCGCCATGATTTGATTGAGCCGCGTCAATATCTCCTCTTACTGAAGTCGCTAGTTCTGAGGATCACTCGTGCCATGGGTAGATTCATGATTCGAGAAGCCGAGCAGAGTCCCGTGTTGCAGCATCTTCCATCGCTTGGATCAGCTCTTTTCATACGGGTAATATCCTCTCCCCCTCTGCATCTTTTGTGACTCAAGATCCCCATAGTTTCTGGATACATCTTTACCTCCTTCGCTAGGGGCTGACCAAGTTTTGGTCAATGAGAATTGCAGCAGAGAGAATTCTGAGTGCCTAACTAGTAGTCAGCCCTTGCCTTTCTGTTTTCTTTATTTCGGATTTTATATGGAGACTGGGGCTAAAGGTCAAGCGAAACCAGGCCCAATCAATGGGCCTAGTATAGCCCGGATAGAGCCTGACTCGGCAAAACTAAGGGTGATTAAGGACGTGAAAACCATATTATTCCTGAAAATAATTTTTTATTTCTATTTTCCGAATGAGTTTATGAGCAGAGATATGGGTTTAATAACGACATAAAATTATGTTCTATGAAGAGAAATTAGTTTGATAGGTCTTTTTAAATATCTCATTCTCATGCTCTTTTCTATTCACCGTGCTCCACTCCTTTGTGAGATAAAACATTATTAATCAATTGAATTGAAAGCGCCGATGTAGAATTCATACGTCAGTGGGAAATAGATAACGATCATCAGTAGGTTGTAGGTGATGAGGGCGAGCAATGACAAGAATTTTTTTTTCTATTTATGTTTTAAAACTAGAAAATTAGAAAACATCTAATTTCTATTCTAGAGCTATTTTTGGCTAAGAATTTGTTCTAGAGATAGAAATATGAAATTGTGTTACCAAACAAAATTACGTTTTAAACATGTTCTCAAATATAAAGAAATAGAATGATTATCATCATGCGCACCTTAAGCTATCTCAATTGGCTATCAAATCCTTTTTTGACTCCATTATTGAAGCATGTCTATGTAAACATAGGCCTTCATTAGAGTAAGATACTTCCATTCCAAATGATATTCTTTTGATAAAGGAGATCATTTTGTGTTGAATCGGGTATCCTATTAAGAGTATGTTCACGCATATAACAAAAGGAAAAATTATCCAAAAAGTCATAAATTTATTACATTTGGCCAATTCAAGCTTAATATTTCAATTTTACAAAGTGAGTCACAAACATTACTGCATTTTGCTAATTGAATTCATCTAACCAATTTTAACCAAAAATTATCAATGTGGACACTGATCATCCTCTGTGACATAGCTAGTATTGACATGAACAATTTTTAATAATACAAAATTTCAAACTTTTTATTAATTTTTTTCTTCTTTTTTTTTGTTTCTTTCTTTTTTTTTTTCATCCATCCCCGATATGGGGATGAACAAGATTCTAGGGTAGTACCTGGAACTTGAGAACTAAACTGGTGAGAACTTATCCGGGTCCAGATTTTAAGATATATAGGGTAAGTTCTAGGTTCCAAAATTAGAAAATATATTTTGACGAGTAGGCTCTGGATTCTAAGTAGGTGAAACCTAAAACCTAAAACTTAGAACACAAAATAAGTTTTTGTGTTTATTTATTTATATCTTTGCGCAATCCTGTGATATTCCATAGTGCCCAATAACGAGTATATAATCCGAAACCACTAATCCAAGCTTCCATTGTTGACACCTAAATTTTGACTAAATATTTAAAATTAAATTGCATAAGAAGATTCGGGACCAATTTGGCCCTAACAAAAATGATTTTCACATCAATTAGGTCTTAATTTTTATTTGCATCCATTAAGCTTTATTTCCTTTATTTTTCACTTTTTGGGATAAATACATATATATATTTATTTAAAGAAAAGAATAGGAGCCCATGGGGGCTAGGCCTTCACGCCCAACCCTCCTCTTGTTCCCACGTGGGCCGAAGGCCCACTACCTTTTTTTCTTGGCCCGGCCCCCTCCTCCTTATCTTCTTCCTCCTTTGCCTCTGCAACACACGCATAGAGGAGGCCGAACGCGCGCGATGCCAAACGGAGGAAGAGACGGCGACGCATGTGGAGTGGCGCAGATGGAGGGGACACATCTTCAATGCGATAAAGGAGGTGGCCTAGCTAGAGCCACCTCAACTGGTGGGACGCCGGTTCGGCCGACAGAGGCCGCTTGAAGTGCCAAGGACCAGCAGTCCAAGCACCTCCATCGACCGGCCTCCTCGCCTATAAATAGGGCATTGGGGAGGAAGGCCAAAGACACATGTAGAGAGAGAGAGAGAGAGAGAGAGAGAGAGAGAGAGAGAGAGAGAGATCAAAAGTAGTAAACTCCGAGGACTTCCCTCGAGAGACATTAGGGGGGGACCGAGAGCGAGTGAGCCAGATATCTAAGGAGGGGAGGTCGGCCGAAGAAGGAGGGTTAAATATGAGCGAGAGGTGGCTGAAACTAGGAGAGAGACTAGGAGAGAGAGAGAGAGAGAGAGAGAGAGAGAGAGAGAGAGAGAACCACGGGATTGATCCCTATTGCTCGTCGTTGCCGTGGCATCACCCACCACCCTATCAACCAGCCGTGAGCTTTGCCACACCAAAGATCGCTAGCTGACGCTAGTTGCTTTGCCGTCCCCCCCCCAAAACACAAATCCACCACTTTGCCCTTATACTCAGAGCCCGGCGCGAATTGAAGCCCCCTGTCATGCCATATCGTTTGGAGCCATGTCGTGCTGGATCCATCAGGCTGACTGGTTGCATCTCCAACCCCCCCGGGCCAAATAGTTCACTACGACCTCATCGTCACGTCCGCTAATCCCCCAACGCGAGCTACGGTAGATCTAGGCACGCACCAGGGTGACTAGCTTTGTTCGCCTCAACCGCCCTCATTGGCACCGCAAAGTCGCAAGGAAGAAGAGGGGCGCCGATTAGGTCAGAGCTGGGTCAGATGTGTGTATCTCAGGCCGAGTAAGGTTCCAACCGATCTCGCTAACACACATGGGCTGGCTAATTCTTAGGCCAAGCATTTCTTTACTGGAAAGTGGGCTTGATTTTTTTGGGCTTGGATTCTTAAAAAAAAAAGAATTCCAGGCCGGGCCCGTGCTTCAGGCTCATTTTGGGCCACTAGTTTCAACGAACTAGGTCGGTCCCAACCCAAGATTCTGACCGAGGTCCTTTTTCTATAATATACTATTATTTTAATATAAAATATTTTAATAATAAAAATCAATTATAAAAAATAATTTATTTTTCAAAAATAGAAAAATCCAAAAATATTTTAGATTTTCCCAAAAAATAGAAAATGTTAAAAATGATTTATATTTTCAAAAAGGATAAAAGAATCCGAAAATGCATTTTATGTTCAAAAATAGAAAAAGACCAAAAATATGTTTTTCTCCACAAATGCATGGAAAAATCCTTAAAAATCCAAAAAGTCTTATGGGTAGCGAGAAGGGCAATTATTGATTAATTAGTATAATCAAATCCCCAATCCTAATTTCTCCGGTTGCATAGGAGTGAAATATTTCTCACAATACTTCATTTAGATTCCTAATTGACCCACCCAAAATTGATTAGTGGCGACTCATATTTAAAATTAACTTATAAGTTAAAAACTTATACCATTAGTCATGAATTGGTGGGCTTGGGAAAATCTGAGCTCAGCTTAATAAACTTAGCGAGCCATTAGCCTCTAAAGGCGCCTGTGCAAATGCGAGCGCCCGAAAAAAAGGTCGCGACAGCTTCTATTTTATGATTGAAACTTTTATTTTCTTAATATTTCGCATTATTCGTGTGTCTAAGTATAAGTTAATATTAGTGGATTATAGCAGTAAGTGGTGGTGATTAAAGACGATGATTCACTGCAATCATTCAATTAATAATACAACTGAAACCTTGGTTAGGTATCTACGGTAGATTCTAGGTTTCAAAAAATAAGAACCCTATTTCAATGAGTACGAAAACCTAGAACCGCTCACCCTTTCCTCGGGAAAGACTGCTGGCCAACCCTTGCCTGCCACTAAGGGAGGGTTGCAAAACCATCCCCGATCATGGGCAAGCCCAATGGCCAATAAGGGTCGTAAGCCCTCGTCGAATTTGGTAGGAAAAAAAGAAAATAAATAAATAACATTATAAAAAAATGTATTTACATTAACACATGGTCATCATACGTGACACTAGAAGCGTTCACTTCAGCAATTTTCAATTAAAATTAGCCGATTTGATTCAATGGGCAAAACATGCAATATTATTCAATCGACAAAATTAAAAGATTTAGGACTTTTTGGATATTTTTCCCTAAAACAAACACACCAAGTGATTGCATCTTTCACAAGAAGGAAGCGACATTGAATTAAATGAAAAGCAGGAAAAGATGGAGAAGCATTAATGGCAAAGTTATACGAATAAACAAGGAAATAAAGTTCATTACATAGGGCGCTTCTTCTCCAAATGCACTGCAATAGGTCAATCGATGGTACGAGATGCGTTAGGTTCCGACAAAAACAACTTCATAATCAATATCTGGTTACTGAAAGATATGCACTCAACGACGAGTTTGTCTGATAACTTCATGTCAAAGCGTGAAAAGTCGTATTCGTAATTCGTCATTGTTCCTAACGTCTCCTAATAATAGAGAAAAATGTGTTGATTCTATAGCCAAAAAGATATTTCACCCATCAAGGCTCTCAAGTAACTGAGTCGAATGTTCACCATGATTTAGAGGAACTTGTCAATATGGTACATGCTCATCTCTAGCTGCATAAGATCCCTTTTTTCTTCCCAATTCGGTCACATAAATGCACTTAGGTAACTGAATAACGCTTATTATTTTGGACTAAACTATGTGGGAAAAATCCGAAATGTGGAGTACCCAAAATGCCCCTCATGATGCGTAGGGGATGCGTGGAGCGTCCACCTCAAAAGTGAAGGAGAAAAGAACAAATGGGACGAAACACATTGCATGCAAGCCGGAGTGACGTCCCAGCTCTCCCCCCTGAAATCTCTCTCTCTCTCTACAATGAAGAAGAAGACAAGCACCGTCTTTACTCTCTCTCTCTCTCTCTCTCTCTCTCTCTCTCTCTCTCTCTCTCACCTAATTAGGGGAGGAGAGACGACAGTCTTTACTCAAAACGGTAAAACATCAGCAATGTCGACGTCGTCCCTCCGCTCCTCCTGAAACCTGAACGTTTCACCAGCAATGGGGTAGCACCGCATTCACACATACCCACAAGCACAAGAGGCCTTGAAAACCACTGGCGTGGGAAAGGCTATTCGAACGTCTGAAGCGATGAACGGCGGCGGAGGCTGTAGGGGAGGAGGAGGGGAGGAGCGGCCGAGGAAGATACTCAAGAAGGGGATGTGGAGTCGGCAGGAGGACGAGATACTGACGGAGTACGTGAGGAGGTACGGGGAAGGGAACTGGAACGCGGTGCAGAGGCGCACCTCGCTGTTGCGGTGCGGCAAGAGCTGCCGGCTGAGGTGGGTGAACCACCTGAGGCCGAACTTGAAGAAGGGCGCCTTCTCGCCGGAGGAGGAGAGCCTCGTCGTCCGGCTCCACGCCGAGCACGGCAACAAGTGGGCCCACTTGGCCTCCCAGGTCAGTGCCTTCTCCTCCTCGCGATTCGAGACGCATTGTGCGATTTAACGGTGGATTTGGTCGGAATGGTGTCCTTCCGGGGCGTGTTCCCTGGATCTTGCTTTAACGTTCTTCAGGGTACATCGATCTCAACGGGAACGTGCATGCAATCGCTTCTTGTTTATCGTTTTTCTTGGTCTGGCCTTTCTCTTCTTTCCTTTTTTCCCCCTTATCTTTTCTTTTGCCTTGCTAGGTTGAGAAGGCCTTCCTTTATTAAATTTATGTTTTCTGTTGACTAGCTCTACAACTATTTCATGCCACTTCCGGTTCTCAACTTGCATTTGTTTTGAGAAAGATCGACCATTTAAAAAAAATTATATTCCTACATTTGATTGCTCATATCATTTGCAAAAATGGACTAACAAAAAGTATTTTCATTCTCAAAAGAAAATGTATATTTTGGGTTGCCTAACTTTTCTAAATCATCATTTTCTTTGATATAAGTGAAGATGAGGAATTGGTTCTAAGGGTGTCCCGTTTGCCTTTGATTTTTCTTTCTAGGTTGAGGAGGCTTTCCTTTTTAATTTTATGTTTTCTATTGATTCGTTTTACAACTATTTCATGCCACCCCACTCAATTCTCAACTTCCGTTTGTTTCGAGGAAAATCAAAAATTTGAAAAACATATTCTTAAATTTGATCGCCTGTAGCACTTGCAAAAATGGATTAATGGAAATTATTTCTACCATTAAAAGAAAATGTCTAGACACATATTATCTTTTCGACGATTAACATAAATAATTGTTTTTTAAAAAATATTTTGTAAATTATGATGATTTTTTTTTTTGGTCAGTATAAATTATGATGATGAGGTATTGGTTTTGTGGGGTGTCCCCGTTTTCGTTTGATTTTTCTTGCATGGCGTTCTCTCTGGACTCTTTGACTATGTGAAATTGTTCGTTTCTTTTCATTACTTATTACGTATGTCGTGAGCATTTTTCTTTTTCCCGGTGAAACACATGTTTTATGCATTTATTACGTATCGAGTCGTTACAATAAATGAGCCCACATGCATAACTCGACGTATAAAAAAAGTTTACACCCGAAAATATAAAAGAGAAAAAGAAAAATCTGTGGGGTCCACAAATATAAAAAAATTTAAAATTAACGTATAACTTACTAAATTGACGCCATCCTCCTTACGACCGAAACATTTCCATCCACCAATCATGTCTCAAACCTTTGCATTTAGTCGAAAAGCTGATCATTTATCCAAATTTTCTCAACAACAAAAAAATCCTTCAGCTTTTACGGTAAAAATTTTTTTAAAATGATATTACTAGCCAATTTAAGTGAAATATTCACAAAATTGATTTACTGTATCCACACTACTAAATGGACAACGGAAATTCAGAATACTTGTGTGAATAGTTTTCTGGATTTTTAAGATACGTGATAAATATTATCGACGTCTGAATTAAAATCTCATGTTGGAGTATAGATCGAAGGTATTTGTAATAAAAATTATTTCTCACTTAAAGAAGAACAATAGTATTTTACAGCTACAAATATGCATTATTGGAAAGAATAAGACATGTTCATGTACATATCCTTTCAACTGTACAATCTAATATTCTTTATGTAACATTTAAGGCCCATCCAAAAAGAGTGAATGAAGTTAGTATTTTCTAATTTCACGAGCATCACCACGTGGCTTAATCTCGATAATTAGAGTCCTCTGCATATAATTAAGAGATTATGTGAGACAGATCATGTTGACAAGTACTATAGATTAATTATAAAGCACGCTGAATAAAGAACGTTACGATTTTCATGGTAACAATCGAACATAAAAATAAATGAGGAAAAGGGGCAAAGTTGTAGAAATTAGGTATTTTTCTTATTTAATTACTTGGATATATGCTCACGAAACTGAGGCTCAGTCAATTAGTTGTTCTAGTTTTGTCTTGGAATTCTTTTAATGGGGATTGCATCTACAGTTGCCGGGAAGAACGGACAACGAGATAAAGAACTTCTGGAACACAAGAACGAAGAGGCTCCAGAGGGCGGATTCGCCCGTTCACCATCGTGCCCTCCGCCGTGTCAAGAGCACTGAATCCAGTCCAGCCAATCGCAGCCTCATCGCTTGCCATGCCCGACCTCGATCTCCTTTCTTCGGAGCTTCGTCGTCGTTGCAGTCGAACTGGCCTGGACCTGGTCAACGCCAACGCCATCAGCTTCCCGAGCAGTCGACCATCTTTGGGCTCCGTCGTGATCTGAGCACGTTTTGCGCCCAATCTCAGCCGCCATTTGGGGCAGCAAGTGTGGAGCTCCCTTCGATCCAAATGATGCCGCTGGGGGCAGCGGTTTCGTGCTCCAATGGCAGTTGCAGCTTGTTTGGGACCCCGTCCGAGGAGAGGACTGGCCTGTTGGAGGATTTGTTGGCGGAAGCCAAAACCCTAGCTCTGAAGGAGAGAGAGAGTTTGGGCAGCGATGGTGTGGAGGTGGCCGCTTCCTCCTCATTCAGTCAGTACTACATTGCATCCTTGATCTTTCATTTTCGTTCTCATTGAAATGTCATCTGAATCTCTCTTGTTAAGCAATAGGTGCGGAACTAGCCGAGGAGCCGATAGACCAAATTGAGTGCATGGACGATGATCTGTCTAGTCTCCTCGCTAGCTTCACCTCGACAATGCAAGCCGAAACCCTAACTCTGAAGGAGGAGGAGGAGAAGAAGAAGAGCGAGAGTTTGGGCAGCGATGGTGCCAAGACGGCCGCTTCCTTCTCATTCAGTGAGTACTACATATCGCATGCTCCATATATTTCTTTTGTTCTCATTGAAATGTGGTCTCAATTTCTTTCATTAAGCAATAGGTGTAGAACCGGCTGAGGAGCCGATAGAAAAGATCGAGTGCATGGACGATGAATTGTCTATTGTCCTCGCTAGCTTCGCCTCAACAACGCAAGTCGAAACCCTAGCTCTAAAGGAAGAGGAGGAGAGTGAGAGTTTGGGCGACGGTAGTGCCGAGGCAGCCGCTGCCTCCTCATTCAGTGAGTACTGCACATTGCGTGCTTGATATTCCTCTTTCAATCTCATTGAAATGTGATCTAAATCTCTCTCATTAAGCAATAGGTGCGGAACCAACCAAGGAGCCAATAGACGAGATCGACATTGACAACGAATTGTCTAGTCTCCTCGCTAGCCTTTTCTCAACAACGAAAGCCGAAATCCTAGCTCTAAAGGAGGAGGAGGAGGAGAAGAGTGAGAGTTTGCGTGGCAATGTTGCCGAGGCAGCCACTTCCTCCTCATTCAGTGAGTACTGAATATTGCATGCTTGATATTTCTCTTTAGTTCCCGTTGAAATGTGGTTTGAATCTTTCTCATTAAGCAATAGGTGTGGAGCCAACCGAGGAGCCGATAGATGAGATCGAGTGCATGAACGATGAACTGTCTAATCTCCTCGCTAGCTTCGCTTCAACAACGCCATCTCCAGAGTGGTGATGGCAGGGAGTGGCCCCATGTCGACGGACAACTATTGCCCGTCCGTGGCATGTAGGGCGGCCGCCATCGCAGAAATCCTCTCTCCCGGTGCCTGCTGGAGAGCTATCTTCTCGGACCTAAGAAGCAGTAATAAATAAAACAACATTCTATTACATATATGCAAGATCACTCGATGTAGACCGTGTAAGTGATCTTTATGTAGCTTATTGGAAAGGACTTTTTTCAGCCCTACTCTACTAGACAAATTGAGGGTTAATACTACTGAAATTTCGATATTATTTCAGGTCGGCCAAACTTTCTTGATTCTCTAATTCAAGTTTGTGTCAAAGAACTTCTGTTCGTGTGTGACCAAGAAATTAGAAGAAAAAGGAAAAAAATTGTAAGATTGAATCTAAATAAAACCTGACAATCCCAATTTATCATTCACGGATAAATTCATACGAAATTCGAGATCAATTTACAGAAACGTAAAGATCAACATACTTCCAACCATTGATGAAATTCTACAAATGCGGAAAACCCTCAAACCTTGGACGGATCAACAGAATACAATCGATATGCAAATATGGAAACACCAGATCTGTGTGTCATGTTCTACTAGCCAATACCCCTCATGTTTTCTATAGTGTATTGTTTGAACTAGACGACCTAATGTTTTATTTTGTTTTTTATGTTACCAACATCTTCTATCAAGACCACTATGGTAACATATCAACGGGTAAATATCATGTAATAAATGCATATAATAAATTGGGCAATAAATTGAAATTAATTGGGAAATACAAAATTGGGATCACATTTAGAATAATAAAATATATTATAACATTCTTCCACTTGATCCTAATAGTCCATCAAATGAAATATTAACCAGAACCCACATAAACTTCATACTGAAATAAAATACATGAATCATGGTGATAAGTCCTCTTAGAGCGAGTATTATCTTCCGTGTATCACAATGCATTTCACCAGCCGATATGTGATAACATAATTTAATGAATAAACCTTATGTTTACTTCAAGTCAAACGTAATTATTTTTCTCAGAATAACTAAATGTATACAACTGTATTGAGAAAAACATCACAAATGGATAAAAGTCTCACAAATTCTTCTATATAAAGAAAATTTTACATGATTGGACTAATGTCCATCGTGAATACATGATCTTTATAACTTATTAGTGGCATACATTTAGTTAAAGAATCAGCTATCATTAATCTAGTGCTTACATGTTTTACAACCACTTTCTTCTCTTTAACAAGTTCTTTGATGACTAAATATTTGATATTGATGTCCTTGCTTCGACTACAACTTTTTTGGTTCTTAACTAAGAAAACTGCAGTTGAATTGTTGCAAAACATTCTTAGTGGCCTAGAAATGGAATGCACAACTCTAAGCCACGATATGAAACTTTTCAACTGTACACCGTGTGAGGTGGCCTCAAAATAGAAAACGAACTCTACCTCCATAGTGGAAGTGACAACCAAGGTTTGTTTCGCACTCCTCCAAGATACAACTCTGCCAGTAAACATAAAAATGTATCTCGATATTGATTTACGAGAATCAATGCAACCAGCAAAGTCTGAATCAAAATAACCAACTACCTCCAAGTTGTTCGTCCTTCTATTCATAAGCATGTGTCCCTTTGTATCTTGATGGTATCTTGTCACCTTCTTTGCAACTTTCTAGTGGTCCATTACCCGGATTACTCGAATATCTTCCCAACATTCTCACAACAAAAGCAATGTCAGATCGAGTACAAATATAAGCATACATCAAGCTTCTGATAGTAGAAGCATATGGGATGTTCTTCATTAATTCCCTTTCAAAATCGTTCTTCAGGCATTTGTTCAAATTAAACTTGTTACCCTTCACAATTGGTGCTATACTTCATGAACAATTTTTCATCTGAAATCTCTCTAAAACCTTATTGATATAAATTTCTTGAGATAGTCTTTATATATCTCGAGGTCTATCCATTTGGATCTTAATGCTAATGATATAAGACACTTCACCCATATCCTTCATGTTAAAATTCTTTGAGAAAAATTGTGTCACCTTTTGTAACAACCCCTTATCATTGATTGCAAGTAAAATGTCATCCTTACATAGCACAAGGAAACAAATTTTGCTTTCACTAATCTTCTAGTATATACATCGATTCATGATATTCTCTACAAAACCGAATGAAGAGATGACCTCATGAAATCTCAAGTACCATTGGCAAGATGCTTGTTTCAGGCCATATAGAGACTTATCAAGTTTGCATACCAAATGTTCACCAACATTAGAGAAGAATCATTTTAGTTGTTTCATATAAACCACTTCTTCTAGTTTTTCATTGAGGAAAACCATTTTCACATCCATTTAATATAAGTCCATATCAAAATGAGCAACCAATGCCAAAATAATATAAAGAGAATTTTTTTTAGATACAAGAGAAAATGTCCTTGTATAATCAATTCCCTCCTTTTGAGTGAATCCATTGGCAACAAATTTGGCTTTGTATCTCTCAATATGACCCAATGAATCCTTCTTAGTTTTAAAGACCTATTTATAACCAATGGATTTTGCACCATCAGGCAACTCAATTAAATCTCAAACCTCGTTAGATGTCAGGGAACTCATTTATTCTTTCATGGCATTATATCACAAATTGGATTTATCACAACTCATGGCTTGTGAAAACGTCTAAGAATCATTTTAGCTCCAACATTATAGTCAGATTCTTACAGATACATAATGTAGTCGCTAAGAATTGCTGACTTCTTCACTCTAGTAACATTCTTAATGTTGCATCAATATTCTCCTGAGGAATTTGTTATTCAATTGGAAGCTCAACAGTGTCTGGTAATTGCTAAACAATTTGGTCTACTAGATCAATATTAGTAGGTTGTAGATCTTCAATGATTAGTTGTTGCCCGGTTGAATTGAAGAGGCGTTGTAGACAACAACCAATTCAGTACTTGAGGTGGAAGGTTTAGTATCTTAATGATCTTCTTCAGGAACAAGATTCCTAAATTGATTACTTCCACTAATCAAGTCATTTTCAAGAAATTTATCCTTTCTTGATTCCACAAACCTAGTGATATAAGATGGACAATAAAATCTATATCTCTTGAACATTTCAACATATCCAACGAAATACCCATTTATAATCCTTGGATCTAACTTCTTTTCTAGTGGATTGTAAATTACTTCGGACCGGCATCCCCAAATGTGTACATGTCGTAAACTCGGTTCCTAACCTTTGAATAACTCAAAAGGCGTCTTTGAAACGACCTTGGTCGGAACTCGGTTTAATATATACATTTTCATTTTAAGAGCCTTAGTCCATAAGAATTTAGGAAGTTTGGAGTTGCTAAGCATACTCCGCACCATATCCGATAAAGTTCTGTTTCCTTTCCACTACACCTTTCTGATCCGGAGAACAAGGCATGGTGTATTAAGTAATAATCCCATACTCTTCAAGAAATTTTGCAAATGGACCAGGTGCTTGTCCATTTTCAGTAAATTTACCATTGATTCCCCACTTCTATCTTATCTCACGATCTTAATTTGCTTACCACATTATTTCTCTATTTTGATTTTAAATACCTTAAAGGCATATAACGCTTCATGCTTATCACGAAGCAAGTAGAGATACATGAATCATCAACAATCGTTTATGAAAGAGATGAAGTATTTCTAACCATTTGAATCCATATATAGACTACAAATATTTGTATGTATGACTTCTAATATTTCAGTACTCTTTTTGGCACATTTCTTTGACTTGCTAGTCTACTTTCCCTTTATGCAATCCACACAAGTGTCATAATTAGGGGTGTGCAAAAGAACCGGGATCTGCTCGAACCGCCCAGAACTAGAATGAAACTGCCCAAAAGTGGTAGTTCTTGAAGGAACCGGTCTAGTTCCCGGTTCCAATTTATGGGAACCAGTCCGGTTCCTGGTTCCATGAGCGGATCCGTCCACCCGGACCAAACTGATTAATTTTTAATATTAAAAAAATTGAAATTACTAATTAAGTGGGCAAAACTCAAAAGGCCAAGCAAAAGAAAATGTCCAAAAGTTAAAAAGTTTGAAGTGGGTAAAACTCAAAAGGCCAGCACGTGAAGAAGTAGGAGGTCTAGGGTTCACAAGGATAGCCGCTCCGTCCATCCCTTTCTTTATTCGGCTCCTCGCCCTACTTGTCAGCACCTACGTTGCCAACTTGCTGGGAAAAGGTGTTGATTGATTGCTTAATTGGTTTGCTGAGGCTCTTTTGACCGTGTTTATAATCAACTTGACTTCTTTGCATTTTATCATCTCATAAGTTACGATGATCTCATGTTTTTAGTTTTCTCTTTTCCCTAGCCAGAAGTGTTTAATAGTGTTTTGCTCTCGAGAAAAAGTAGAAAAGTTGCATTTAACACTTTGACATTAGTAAGTTTGCACTATTAGTCTGTGTTTATCTGGGTTTGTCCATGGATTTTAGCTTTTGACTGTGTAGTTATGACTTCACAAGTTGGTGAGGTGCTGAAAGAGCTTTGGGCACCAAACTATATGCATACAAGCATTTACCATTTATGTTGAAGTAGATGTGGCTCTAGTTGAAGATAAGGTAAGGGAGGCTTGGTGTAGACAATTTAGTCATGTTGAGTGAGGGCCTTCGCATGCTCAACTGGAGATGTGATCAGCATAGGAAGACATGTGCCGGAAGGCATTAGGGAATACCTGGAAAGACATGGAGATAGAGTACCCAAACTTACGAAGAGCTTGATACAGAGTTGACCACAAGTGATAATATTATTATTGTGAGACCAGTTCCATGGATCCACTCGAAAACCGAACCAAACCAACGGTCCGATTCCTGGGTGGATCCCGGTTCCAATTTTTCGGAACCAGTCCTTAGCGGACGGTTCCCAGTTCTAGGTCGGGAACCGCCTGCCTGGACCATACACACCCCTAGTCATAATCAGTAAAGTCTAGAGTACGGAGTTCTCCATCATTTACTAATAGCTTAATTATGTCTATGGAGATATGTCACAATCTCTAATGCCACAATATAGAAGAATCCTCATTCACAATATATCACTTTATGTTAGCATTATCGTGAACATGCATCACATTATAAATAACATTATCTTGTAAATCAATTCGAAAGAAACCGTCAGACAAAATACTACTTCTAACAATTTCAGACGTATATGATAAACTAAATGTTGAACCTAAAAATTCAAA